>OX608052.1:36379864-37612100 GCA_951509405.1 Machimus rusticus
AAATTTGGATGAACGCTAAAAAGATGAAAATTAAATTTGATTTAGGCTGACCCTTTTCTACTTTGAAATTAGTTATGTCTTATTCTGGTGATTTTTAATTTTCATGTTTCGAAGTTTTGAGACGACTCTGAAAAAAAAACTAATTTAACATTTCCAAATAAAAAACAAAAGATCATAGAGAGGTATGCAGAATTTACAGAAAATAATTGAATGATATGTACAAAGTCTATACATTCAACGTTTTACCAAAACTTAGCTTAAAATTAAATACCTTCATACTTATTTTGAATGTGTTAAGTTTATTTTTTGCAGAACATAAAAATTACGTGCTCAAGTTTCAATCACAAAAAGGAAGTATGGTCGTTTAATTTTTTAATTTTTTATTTTGTAATTTTAAGTAAAATTTTAATATCTTCAAGACAATTAAGTAAATAATATAAGACATTTATATTCACTTTACAGCTATTTGTTGCAATCTTTTCCTTAAAAATTATAATTAAAATACAAAATACATTTTTGTTTTATTGCCTTACTTCATAAATTTATCAAAGAAATAGCGCCGAGAGACCTCATTTAAATTCTTATGGGCTACCTAAAACCATTACGCTGTTTTTTAACTTATGTGGCAGATATGCTGCTACCTATTTATCTTTCTAAGATTCAGAGAAAAGCTGGTGTTTATGACATCCAATTCGCAGAAACTCAAAAGAAGATGAGTGGTAAAAGGAATGTTTTGGACCCATGAGGAGAAAGAATTTTTGTATGATTTTTGTGTGCTATAAACACAATTTTAACAAGTAGGTCAGGTTATAACTCTTAAAATCGCATATATTTAAATGTAAAAAATACTTCCTAGGTTTTCAATTTCGCAATTATTGTGTATTTTCTTATTAAATGAAAGAAAAAAGATATTTCTTAGGTTCGTTGCGCTCACCTTTAGCCCGGAACCAACAACCCTAAAATTGATTTCCTCTCCATAGATCAAAGTCAGTTTCAGTGGTCATGCAGCCAATCACCCAAAAATTGCCTCGTAATTGTTTAAAACACAACAAACGTGAATATTTCCTCGCATAACTCCAGTCACCAACTGGGATAATCGTGAAAATCGCTTTTTAAATGCTTTTCGGCTTTTGTGGCGCGTCAATAGCCAGTGCGCGGATTTGGAGGGTCTCAAGAACACATTCCACCGATCGGCGACAGGCCTCACCAGACACCAAAAAGCAATGTTTCTTTCTGACAAAACAAGTGAAGATGTGAAAAAATTTGGACAACTTCCCATAATTCACATTTCCTGACAACATCCAGCGCAGCACGTCAATAAAACCGGCGATAGATGCCACTTTCGTCGGCGGCACTAAAATAAAAATAGTGCGGGACTGACTCGCGGCCGGATTAATGCTCGGATAACGATGGTATTTTTTTCAGCGGCAATAACTCAGCCCAGCATGTTTGGAATTTTAAAGTGTGCCAGTTCGACGGGGCCCCACGACGCGGCCCCAGCCCGAACTTGGAGGTGTCTAGTTCTGGAAGACATCGCGAAGACATTGCTGCCAGTCGACGGCGACGATGGTGGTGTCTTGGGTTGGAGCTCCGCAGAACCTGGAGCCGGGTGATTCACTCGGGAGTTATGCTCCTATCGGGGCTCCGCCATCGGCAGCCGCATTTTCCCTTTCAAGGCAGCCCCTGCGGTGAACTTGCCCTTAACCTGCTCCCAGTTCGATACGCCAGACCTGCACCAAAGATAGACTAGCGCGGGACTTTATGCGGTGCCGAACTGTTTATCAAATCGGTCGAGGTACATAAATTAATCCAATCAATTAAGCCCCGCATTAACAGCCGATAACGACTTTTAGCTTATGCTGCTCCGGCTCGAACGAGTTAGTCTCACTCCATACTATATGTACTATATAGGGTAAAACCTGACTTGACTGGATTTAGGAGCAAATGGACAAACGGACAGACAAACAGGCACAGTGGATAATATGCAAAGTGAATATGGAATGAATTCCGCACCTTGATGTAGTACTCAGGGACCTTTAAGGAATAATTTCCGGAATCTCACAGCACGGCATCCCGGCACAGATCCATTTTCAGATGATGCACTTTTTCCATTAGCCCCGGGAAGCTTTTTAGCGACCAAATAAAATTAGAATCTCGTACTTGTTGCCAGCGAAGGAGACGCTCTGCTCTGGAGCATTCCATCTTCACATCTTCCCCGGGGCTGATTTATTTGTTTTCCACCGGTCTTGATTTATTCATGCTCACTTCAAGCACCAGCTCCAAGGATTAGAAAGAGTTCGGTGGGGAGCCAGAACGACCCTGCACCTACCTCTCAGCTGCTACATCGTTTAAATTATGGATCGTTTCAGTACTTACGACTTTAAAGCGTGAATTTTCATCATAAAGTAATTTATTACAATTTTATTAATGGGCCAACATAACCCTTTCCTTTCTCTGAGCAAGTGGTAATCGGAAACCAATTGGTTTATGTAGTCTATGGGACTACATTTAAGCAGTCGTTTAGATAATATTTCATTTTTATTATAAATTTATTCATACTAACTCAAAATAAACCCTTTAGGTATGCTGTCGACCTAGCTATTTTAGAAGATTTATTTAAAAGAATGAGATGTATTTTTAACAACTTATGCTTTTGACCTTTTTTTTAAAATGCTGAATGACACTTTGTTTTGAAAACATAACAACGTTAATAAATAAATAATTATCAATATAAATAATAAATATAATTTTTTTTGTAAAACAATACGGTTCAAATTTATTATAATTTACAACACCTTTAATTTTGCCAAAAAAAGCAATTTTTTGGTTTTGTGGTTCTTGAAGTAATTGGTTTTAAAAAGTAATTTTAAAAGTTTAAGTAGTTCCCCAAGAGTAAATTTTTGGTCCGGTGCTGTATAATGTTTAATCTAGAAAATTAAAAATACATGATTTTTTTCTCCAATGTAAAATTAAATTCAATCCGAGCAAAACTTTTTTACACTCAGACGAAACGAGTAATACTTGCGAAATAACAAACTAAAACTAAATGCATCAGAAATTGAGTGGTGTGATCATGTTAAATATGCGTATTACCCTTATGCTCTATGCTGCTCCTGTTTGGGTGCAAAGAAACATTTAAATAAATTACAAATATTATAAAAACAAAATTTTTAAAATTAATTTAAATTTAGCTTGGCACTTTTCTAACACTGGACTACATTTTGAGGTCACTGTGGAGTTAATAGCAGATAAATTGAAATGCATTGTTGACACATTCTTTCAGAAATATTCATGGTCTGAAAATCCCTTAATCGAGGAATTAAATTGGAGATAGTTTAATATAAGTTTTAATTAGTATGTAAGAATATTATTATTTTAATTTAATCTCACTGGGTTTCTTATAATTTGTTTATAAATGAATATCAGTATCTTATATTTACTCTTGCAGTTAGACCATATAAAAAAATTATAGATGAATGTACTATAAATTCTAGCACTAAATTAATAAATTTTAATGTATACATTTATATATTAAATTTACAAATAAATAAATAGATAATTACAAAAGCTTAAATTTACCATTTTTATATAAAATTAATATTTCAAATTTATGTTTGATAGTTTTCTTCACATGTAGAAGGAGTATATAACCACAACATTTTATTTTAATTAAATAATTTGAAAATTGTTTAGATTTACCAATAAAATGATCAATGGTTTTGAAACATATACCATAGATTGAATAATGAGCTCATGAAATTGTTTTCAGCAGCAATCTTCTTGTCCAATTATTCTCTGATACCCTTTTCAAGGAAAATAGCCTACATATTGGCCTCTTGTGAGGGTACTTATAAACCTAGCAATTTAAATTCAACTACAAAGTCTTAAGCCACAGTCTACACCCCCAGGTCCGTATCTACGACTGTCACACTTAGAGCATAATTGAAATAACTAGCCAAGGGAACATTTACATGTCTTGTATGAGCACCCAATTAAGAAGAAGTATTTATTATCAGCTTTCTACAGCATCCCTTCTTCATTAATTACGCATGTAACATCAAGGACCTCGTCCTTCTCTCCTTGAAATTAGCCCGGACCTTATTTAACACTGTAATCCTGTTGCACAAGAATGTGCAAATTTTGTGCGAAAACTAAATCCAAATCCGTCCGGGTAGATTGTTCGCTTTTCCTTAGGTGCTTCAGCCTCTTGTTAAAACAAGGACTTAGTACCAAGGCAATTTCCAGGACCCTTATCTACAGTGTCACACTTTACCTATAATTAAAACAAGGACCAATAAAACCCTGGTAGATATTGCAGTTCCACTGCCTGGTTAGGACTCAATGAAAATAAAATAATTGTTCCTCCTTAATTCCGACAGAACTACAAACTATGCGGAATTGTGTTCGGCTTTTGTTTAAGGTATTTTTATTTCCCAGTCTCATCTCCGATATTGTGAAAGCCCAGAAACCTCCTTTAAGTAATTTAGAGCGAAGGCGGGAAGATACCACTCGTTCCAAAGTGATTTATTACTGGGGAATAGCCTGATCCACCCAGGGGCGTTATAAATGCACTTTGGTTACATAAAACATAAGATCCAAGTTCTGGACCGATAAGGGAAATTCCTAAAACCACTTGAATGCTCGAATTTGTGGCATGCAGTTTCTTTAAGATTGATTGGACCCAAAGTGCATCTGTTAATTGAACACTTAACTCGAATCCAAACGATTTTTTCTGGGAAAATCTTAAGCATTAAAAAGACTCGTCAGCACGACGACTATGGCTTCAGCTATTTTTGGACATTGGTTTTAACAGCGATCGCAGCTGCATTTGTTTGCGGTGAGAACTTACTCGACAGATATGGAGATCGCGGCATAAAATACATCAAGATAATAAAGTTTCTGTTGAAATTGTCTTCGGAGACATAAACAAGTTCTACTTGATTTGGATCCTTTTAACGACACATGCATTGAGAAAAATATTTGGCATCATAAAACGCAGGGTTAGTTTCAGGGCACAAACGAATAAAAAATAACGTTTTCAGTTATGCGTTGAGATTGTGAAAATATCTTTTACAAAACCATAAAACTTTGAAAATTTTATTTTATTTTCACCAAATACAAGTCGTTAGGTATTTGAGCACTAATTTAATATTTATAACCTATCGCTTTAATTTTTAAATTAGCCACTAAATAATAAAGTCAATTATGTACTCTAAAAACCATCAGGTATTCAATTTTGTAAAATTTGTTATATTTATTAATCAATTCCAATCCGCATGTAACCGTTTTTTTAAAGGATTCTAGTAAAATAAAGGGTTTCTTTTAATACGGTTTAGAATTTTTAGTAGGAAAAAAGCCCAATTTAAAAGCGGCTTAAGGGGGTTATGTTGCAGTGACGCCCGATTTTGGATCGTAGTTTGAGGAATTTTTTTCTTGAGATCAGTAAAAGATTTTGGAGTTTCTTTTTTACAGATATTATATTTGTACGTCATATTTGTACAAAAATATATTTAATTTATTTTAAAAACAAGGAAACTGTTGATCGTAGGGCGTATACAATTTGAGGAGATCGCAGCATTGAAAAGTTATGTCAATATAAAGAGAAACCTGCGAATTTTGGGTGTTTTTCGGAGTAAATGATTGCTTTTAAAACAAAACTAAAAATCGTATCAAGATAATCGTGACAAGTTTATCTGAAGATGCTGTAAAAATATCAAGTGAATCGATTCAGTAAAACTCGAGGTATAGTGGGTACTGGTTTGAAAAGTTTTGGATTACAATTACATCTCTATGCGCGTCAAATTTCTAAGCCCTATAACTCCATTAACTTAACGAATTTTCAAAAACCTATTTGCGGGCATATTTTTTAGGGTTAGTAGAATAAAACAAAACACAAAATACGGAATAAGGAAAAAAATGACTTGGTGCGGCAAATTAAGAGAATTTAGTTCTGAAGATTTAAGGTTTAAATCAGTTTATGTAAGATGATTTTTATATAAAATGACAAAAACGTTCAATTTTGTTTGAAATTAATATGGGGGTCTATTGTGCATATTGTGTAAGAGCACCTCCTTCCCATATTCCGCCTCTGGTTAGTTTTTCAGAGTGAAGAAAGCCATCAAGATGGCAAGAAACCCGCACAAAATATGGGCTTTTGTGCGTCTAACAAAACGAACTGCCCCCAGGGCCTCCTCAAGACACAAAAGGATTTTATTCCCTGGCACAGAAAACAACCCTCATTAGCCAAATTGGCGCCAAATTAGTATGAGGTCCCATTTCCCTCCTGCTGGCTCCTCCTCAGCTCATGTCGCCCTCATTGCAAACTTCAATTTTTCAAACGAAAGTCAAAATACGCCACCCCCGCACCCCGAAGCATCGCACCAAGGCGAATTTATCTTAAAAAAATTGTCACACATCACTAAGCCGGCACAATGTTCGTCCGCAGCCTCTAAACAGGGGCTGACGTATCAATCCGAAGGCGTCGTGCGTTCGTCACCCTCAGATAAATCTTTTGTGACTTTCACGCTCGCAGCATCCCTCCGCGCCCACGCAACTTTTGTTGGCCTGCATCAAACATTTCAATTTTGTCTCAAAGCAGCCGAAAAACAATTTTACGATTAATTTCGCATGCACAATTTGGTGCGGGTGGGTGCGGGTCTTCGGCGGAAACAGCGAAATGCTTCTTTTTTCGCATAGTGACAGGGATTAAATCTTCGAGCATTGTTCCGCGGATTCGGTCTGCGAGATTTTTATGAAGAGGTGCGGTACCCTGCCGATTGGAGTTCGTCTGAATCGGAATCAATCGCACATGGACATGAGTTCCCAAATGGGCCTGAAAAGTTAATAGCAGTGACATGTGGGGCTTACATCCGCCAACACTCACTCGTCCCGGGAATATTCCAGGAGCAGTCTGTTTTTTTCTTTTTTCTGCTCCCGACGGGATGGGACAGGCGCCCATCAGGGTAAACAACTCGCTCCATTCAACTGAATTTTTCAGACAACCAATTTTGGAGCACTTCATCACGGGGCCCCCAGATCGCATTGGTTTTATGATTTTTTCAAAAGGATTTTAGTGGCTGCTCCCGGAATTGCCCGGCCGGCGTGTTCCCGGATGGACAGTGCAATAAAATCGACTAAATTTAACCAGCCGTTTCACAGCACCAGTTAAAGTTGTTAACACTGTTTCTTTTGCCAACTTTAACAGATGCTAGATAGTCGAATAAAATATTGAAATTTATGATTTTTGCGTTATTGGAGTCATTTGGACACACAACTTTACTTTTATGAAGTCGCTTGTTTATTTAATTCCGCCTCCGAAAGTCTGGCAACTGTAATTTCATCAAGTTTTAGCAGCATATTTTAGAAGGTTCATAGTTACATACTTTTTCTAAATTTCAAACCACAACGACTCCTTACAAAGAGAAAAATAAAAAGGAAATTTTTAAACCATAGTCATAGTATAATGAAACAGCTATCTAGTGTAAGTAAGTTTAGTAATCTAGTGTTTTAAGCAGTAAAGTTAAATTGGTTATTATTTTATATGGATTAACCAAATGGAAGTTAACTTAACCACATTAAGTCGGTTAGTTTAATAACCGATTCTATAATTAAAGAAAACTCTCGACAGTGTTATAAAATTTCAACAGACAATTGAATAGATTTTCATTATGAATTCTAAAGTTATACTTTAATGCTTTATTTAAATATCCGAGATATAAATTTTTTTTAAAAATACAATTAATTTAATTTTTCACGTGTGATTCTCGAGCCTTAATTTGCTGGCTCACTGAGCATAGTTTGATTTATCTGCCAGGGCCAGTTTTTGATTAGTCGTAAAATTCGAATATTAATAAATCTCTCTGAGTAGGGATCCTCGTTTGTAACTATGAAAAGGTCAAAGCATTAAATAAACCCTGAACGGGGTCCCGCCCGGCCTGGTGTCAATCGTTATATCCAATATTTTGATTGACATGCAAAGTAGGGAGCGCAAAGGTAAACAGGTAACTTTTTCCCGGACCCAGGGAAGCCGGAGCAAAGGGTTGCGCCCCGTCCGGGGTCGGTCGTAGGCAAATAACAAAAGGGGGAAAAATATCACATGATGGGGTTCCGGGGCTTAAATTTTTCATAAGCGAATCGGAGGAATGCTGTCGCTAGTGTTCCCTGGATGTCCCGACTCCCCGATCCAGGGACTCCCGACTATGCGGCCAATTCAGCCGGGCATATTTGATATTTGCAGGCGATTTTGGTCCAGCACCCCAGTCTCTGATGGGAATTTTTTTATCCTGTGCTCGTTTTCTAACCGGGATAGCACCCATGAGCAAATGCCTTGCCTCGGCGGCACCGCTTTCCAAAACTCAAACAAACTGTCATAATCCACTCACTCGGATCAAATGATTCCCCCCGCCCGGCGGCAGGTTCTGGCGGTGGTTTTGAACTCGAGTCCGACAATCCAGAAATTGATGCGCTCCCCCCGCGCTGTCTGGCTTCACGTTTCCCTGCGATGCGACGCGACGGAGGCTCTTTTATTTCGCCGTTGCTGCTCCCAAGATTGGCGCGACGCGATGTTCCTGTTTCTTTTTCGGGGCGAAGTGATTTCGCACAAACCTTAAAATGGTATTAAATTGATACGCAGGTATTTCATTAAAGTTGAGTTACGCGCACCTCTCTGCCCGGCCCGCAATCATTTTTATTGCTTTCTGAAAGCTTTCCGGCTTAATATTCATGAAGTTTGAAAATGGAAATTACCTCCACGTTTATTGGTAGATTAATAATTTTTGCGGAAATTGTCGCAGCGCCAATTTACTTTAAACAATTTTGCGGCTTTCACTATTACTCTCGATGCTTTCGTGTAGGCTTAAATTAATTGTCTACATTCATTAAAAGATAAAACTAATTAATTTCTCATTTTGAAAAACATGAAGAAACGATGTCAAAATATAGCGAGCATATTTTGTATAATTTTCAGAGATTTACGATTATACGTGAAAAAGGTGTTGGCTATTTATTCAAAGATAAACAAAAGCAGAGTACGGCGGCTCACACACAATAGTCGTCGAACAAGTAGTTACGAGAAAACAACATTTGCTTTTTTTCCTTACTCTTCCTATTTATACATTTAAAAATTTATAGTACAGCCAATTCTACGAACTTTTGCATGGGACTTGAACCAAAATATTTTTAAATGTTTATTCTGTTATACGAAAAAAAAACCTCTTAACTTATAAATTATGTTTTACCAATTCAATTATTTTGTTTTAAAGACATGGAAATTATGTACTATGCGAATACTAAAATTACGTGCTTTTCTATTTTCGACTCTTACATGGAAGTGTTAAAAAAAATAGTAAAGATGAAGTGATTTTGGTAAAAGTACCATAACAACATCTAACGCCGTGTGCAATTATAGTGGAATGATATCATTTCAATCATTTCATTTTCTAAAACAAGCTAGTTGCGAAATGATGCAGAGAAGAATTACATTTTAAATTGACCTATTTTTAATTTTCCGCTAAAGATCTTAGCTTTGTGAGCCTACTACTAGCAAAATTTAATTTCTGTGTACCAGCCCGATCATTTCCGCCAAATTATTTCATCAGAAGTGCAGTGGCAAATCAATTAATAGTTATAATCGCAGGATTCCGGTTTGCGATTTCAAGAGAGGATTAAGGCGAGTAATCTACAAATTACCCTTTGATGCTGCGTGACAGTGCGTGCGCTTCGGGGCCCAAAAAGCGTGGAGAAAGCACTGTTCTGACGTCGCATGGAGCCCTATACTTAAGCATAATTATGACCCACCTTAAAAATGCAAATTGACACCTAGCAGTCGTCCGAAATGCGCAAATTCCACTTAAATTTTTCCTAAAGTGTTGGTAATGGCCATGTCCCCGCGTGCAACCAGGTGAATTTGCGTGCGAGCATTTGTTTTTATTTTAAGTCTTTTAGCAGAGAAACTAGTTTCAAATAATTGCCCGCGGGAAAGAGGTGTCGAGATGAATTCCTCGAGGAATGTTCGTGAACCCATTGGCCATAATTTGAATACTCGCAACTGTGAAATTGCCAAATGCTTTGGAATTTCCGAACATCTGCACGAATGTTTGGAGAGCATCGCATAACGACGTCGTGTAACGTCTGCCAGAACAATGCACAATCAGCTGAAATCTGCATTTGAAGTAAATTTTATTTGCCTCCAGAAAGATGGGTGGCAGTACATCAAATCTCCCCAATTATCTGGGTAAACATTTGTTAGGCGGAAACACCGAACTGATGGCCCTCAAAAATGAATCGTAGAAACCGAGCAAAATTATGCTTAACCAGGGTCCCCTGAACTGAAACGCTCATAAAGCCTCCGCTCGACGGCGACTAATTAATTGTCGACTTCCACCGGAGTGTTCTACCGGGCCGCAAACCCATTACAACTGGTCACATGGGTACTAATTATCGGGGTTTTCGAATATCTTGAAGCGATATTCTGCCTCTTCTCGAGCGAGGGCAGATTTTTCTTTCTTGGGCCGAACCGCGATAAATTCCGGCTAATTAGGTCGAGGAATTCTTTACGATTCGGGATTTTATGGATCATAAACTGAGACACTGTTGCTTTTAGACAAATGTTGGGATGACACTTTTCGACTGCAGATTGCTTGAATTTTGTGTAGTTTTTGATTTATTAAGACTTTTCTCTGACATGTAAAGTTCAGAGATCATATTTTAAAGCTCACTGTTGCCCAAATGGAGATAGAATTTATAGTCTGAGTAATACATAAAGACAATTTAAGTCGACATCAAAATTGAAAATATTGGTTCGAAACAAGTGCACAATAAATAATAAATTTTAAAACTTAATACCTAGATTATTCGAATGGAAATTTCATGTAATTAAGGAATAAGTAGAAAATTTTAAGATTATAATAATACCTGCTGCAAATTTTCTTTTACGACGTATTTATGTTGTAGATTATATTTTGTCCACTGAGCTGAAAATAAAAAGATAATTAAGCTATAATATGAGCAAAAAATCATGGGGAAAATAGATGTAGAAATAACAGAATTCAAAACTATGTTATAATGTATGGCCAAAAATACGTGTATATAAAAAAATATATTTATTAGAGCACGGTATACATTTTGGACGAATACTTGAATTAGCAGTGTACATGTATTCGGCAGTGCGCCTTAATCAAAGTATTATTTAAAAGACAATTTTACAACCATAGTGTACCTAGATTTTTTAAACGTACTATTTGAGAACCGTGCTCATGTTATGATTTCACTTCGCTTGCAGAATAATAATTTGTGTTATAACTTTGCAAGTACTAATCTGTATAAATAATCGTGCCATGTTGTGATGTAAATCCCTTATTTTTAACACGGATTTTTATTACTTTATTATTCGATTAAATATTTTAAATTGTCACAATGACGTTTTTCAAATAATTTTATTAACGGGGTAATAACGTTATAAAGTTAAAAAACAGCCTAATTTTCAATATTTGTTTTCTCGGCACCTTTATTATAAATTTTTTTTAAACTGTACATAAATGTTTATTATATTTTTAAGATTGTAATTTTGAGGTACCGACTTCAGCGCCTCCTATAAATAAAAAAAATGGAAAACAATGTATTTTTACAATATTAAAAATATAATAAACATTTATGTACAGTTTAAAAATAATATACATATAATAAAGAAGCCGAGAAAACAAATATTGAAAATTAGGCTGTTTTTTAACTTTATAACTGGTAACCCTTTTAAGTACCTCTGAGTACTGAGTGCTATTACTTCATATTTAATTTAATTTCTCTGTTATTTCATAATGTTCAATTAAAGATGATTTGATGATATCGGGTCTCGATGTAAAATGCCTTTAAATATTTAATAAAATTTATAATCGAATCGTAAAGTTAACAAGTTATGTTTACTATGTAATTATGTAATAAATAAATAATCTTGCTTTATTAAAAAAATTGTAGATATAGATACCTTACTAAAATTTAAGAAACAGCCAAAGGCGTTCTTCGAAGTAGAGCAACTCTTACAAGGAAATCGGTTCAAAGAGGCTGTACATAGATAAAGAGGTTGTCCCCATATCTTACATTTCCTATAGCTCTTCCCATTACCCAGCCCGCGATTCTATAGACTCATTTAAGAATTCCATATCACCTGGTGATTAAGCGCTGAATGGGGGATCTTCACCAGGAGCGCAGTAACAAACAGGTGTAGAACGTCCTCGGCTCCGGCGCGATTAAGCGGGGGATGCACCGCCACCCACAACAACCTGCAGGTAGTGCATAGAATTACATAAATGCACCGTGGAACGCCGGGGAAAGCATAATCACTTCATTATGCCTCATACGACTATTTCGTTCCATTCTCGAGCGCATCGCATCGTCTCGTGCGCCCAAGACCTTTTCCGACAATTGCCTTTATTCCCCGGGACTAAACATCTTCTCAGTGTCGAAATGCGATTTCGCACGAACCGTCAGCATCCACAGCAGATGCTTCCCAGTTTTCCCAGTACCGAGCATAAATTATTTTCCGAATGTCTATGCACTTCATATAAAGCATAAGAAGACCGGGGGGGCCCGACAGAGCACCCACTTCCAGGGACTGGGTGCCCTGGAAGATCGGCGCCTTCAACTGGGCGGAGGCAAGGACACGGGAGGCGGTTAAAGTGCAGATGCAAGATGCAAAACAGATTTTCCACGAATGCACCGCGCCTCGCCACGGAGTACCTTGCAGAAAGATGCGCCTTTGATTATTTTTATTCACGTGATAGATGGCATCCGTGCACGCACCGTGGCACGGCGCTCCGTCTGTAGTTCTATTATAGGTGCGCTAACTGCGTCCCGACGCTCAGATGACGACGACGGCGACGGCGGCGACGACGATGGGCTCGTGGCGGCCCTGGTGCCGGTGCCCCACGATGATAAGAATGACGACTGGAATCGCTCCAGACACGACGCGATCCGGGCCCCAGAGATGAATGTACTCAGCAGAAATTGCAGACTTCCCCGAGCGTTGGAGTGCCTTCCTGTGGCATCGCCGTCGCATCCCAGTGCAAGGTTCGGGGGCTGGATGTCGTCATGAACCCTCATTTATCGATTTGTTTACAGGTTATGGGAATTGAGGCTTTTATCCCGCCTGCAATAACTCCTAATGGCTGAGGCTCAAGGTGTTCTAAATAATTCAATCCCTTTAATTGGGATGGGGGCTTGGGGCTGTTTCAGCCCCGCTCGAGGTGACGGCGGCAGCGGTGCCCCGCGCCATATGAAAGGGTTTATTTCTGTTCCCGAGGAAACGTGACAAAATCAACAACCGCGGGATGAATGCAAGTGTTAAGCCAGCAGCATCAAAGTAAATATCTTTTGCCTTTTACTATTCGACACCTAGAGGAGTCTAAGAAAATTCTGGCGTAATAAATTCTGCTCCCCGAATTCCGGACACTCTTAAGACGGCCGGATAAATCGGCTAAGATTCAAAGCCCAGGAAAAAAAAACGATTTTACAATACAATTTTGTTGTATCTATCAACAAATTTTCTCTTGAATAATAAATAAATACTTATAAAATAGATTTGACTGCTTTTGCAACTTATCCACTTAAAGTTATTTTCTTCCCTTGAATAAAACTATATCATAAACATATTTTATTCGTTAAATTCTATCAAATATTAGTTTTTTTTAAATATGAAGAAGTTTTCAAGTAATTTATTTTTATGGCAGGCAAACTTCAAAGAAAATTTTAAAAATTAAAATTAAAATCTCAAGAGTTAAACTCTCCAAGTTGAAAAGCTCAAAATTTAAATTTGGAGTAAGTATATTTTGCTTATTGCTGAATGAAACGATATATTATTTTGTTATTTTAAAAAGGTGTGTATTTAATTAAGTTTTATAACTATGTATTAATAATTTTCAAAGAATTAAAAATTTATTTTGTTTCGTATAAATTTGAATCCAACAAAGAGAAAAAAATTTTCAAAAATGATATATCAGTTGCTTTTTTTATTTTTTAAAACTACATAGGATTGTGAAAAATACTATGTTTGGTTTTCACCAAATAACCGGATTAACATTTCCAAAAATCTTTTGGAGATTTCGACTTTTGAGAATTTTAATTTCGAAATCGTGATATTTGGTCATCTAAATGCTAAAAAAGTTTCATTATAAAATAAATGTTTTAAATTTCCTATACCCCAATGAATTTTTTGGAACTAAATTAATCTAAACTAATACCTAATTATACTTCGCAAATTTAACATGGTCAAGTGTAATTGTAATTTCTAAATTAAGGGAATTGAAGCGAAGGTTTTTAAAATTTGAAGCAGGATTGAAAAAGTAATATTTTTTGTATAACAAATATAACTAAGCAATTGATAATATAAAATTTGGTAATTTAAAAATTATATTGTTCTGCAAAAATCCCATTTCGATATAAATATGTATATATGTATGAAAGGGTTATTTCTGTGCCGGGAAAACGTGACAAAATCAACAACGACGAGATAAATGCAAGCGTTAAGCAGCAGTATCAATTCGGATCTTTTCTTTTGCCTCTTGCCACCCGACACCTTAAGGCTCAGATCTTAGTGAGGAGTCTAAAGTCTAAGAAAATTGAAGCGCAGAAATTGTGCCGCCAAATTCCAGACGCCCTTAAGACGAGCGGATGAAACAGGCAGCAATTGAAGCGCAGGGAAGATGAACCGGCGTGGAAATGGTCGCCTTTTCCTGCAGTTCTCATTCACAAATCCCCGTCCCGCCGCCGCCGCCGCCACACCGCTCCGAAGGGATTTAGCAGCAATCACTCTGGATGCTGGCGAGATCTGGATCAGTCCGCCGCCCCAATCCCAGTTAACTCCGGGCAAAACAAAGATAAATCGTTTATTCGACGCTAATGATGTGTTGGAAATAATTTTCTTGGGCTGGGTGCTTTCACATGGTCCGGGGGACCCAGGACCCAGGACCCAGGATCCAGGACCGGGACAGGAGTTCCCTCCGGCTCGGCTTCACTCGAGTTAATTTGACGCTTTCACTGGATCTTTTGTCTACCCGAAACAAAGTGGAAAATTCTCCTGCATTTCGGGTGACTCTGGAGGATTCTGGAGGCGGATGGCCCCGAAATGATCTCGTTCTGCATAGCGCAACATTGCGTAATTAGGAGCGCGCAAAACAAAATTAGTCTAATGGAGCGGTGAATAATGGTCCAGGGATGAGGTTTTGTTTTCTCCCGGCTAAGCCTCCCCCGGGCCGCTGGATGCAGCGCATTAGTTGATGATTCTTCACTTTCCGCTGCAATTTTAATTTTTAGCACGGTGGAAAGGAGATACATATTATGAAAATTGCTCGGAATATATTCGCGAAATGTATTGTATTATTTTAAAATAATATACACTTTTCTATGCAATCTAAACAATATTCTAAATGTAGGACAACGCAAACAAACCTTTCTAGCGCCTTTTCAAATCTTAACAAAAGGACTGTCGCAGACTTCCTGGGTAAAACACCTGAACAAACTTTCAAGGAGTTCGATTGAAAACAATATACAGGGTGACGGAGAAGGGGCTGAAGGGATTTCATGGAAAAGTGCTTCTTTCGAGCGATTGTTGCAGAAAATCTTTTGATTTTCATTGATGTCGTCGTCGCATGTAGGCACAATTTCCTGGTCGATTTCAAGTGATTTATAACAAGGTGTTTCTCTTAACGCCTATGTGGAAAAAGAGGAAGGCTTTGTGGATTTATAATAATATTTTTCTATGGGGAGTGTTTTAATCCACTCTATATAAAAACGAAAAGGGGAGATAAAAAGTGGCCCTAAAAAATAGAATTAAAGCACAAGTGGCAGAGATAGGCATATCTAGATATTTTTACAGCTCAAGAAAATTAAAACCATCTTTTAAATTTAGTCGAAAGTTGTTCGTTGTCTGTAACTTCAAATAGAATGAAAAATTGTTAGTTTATGGAAACCGATTTCTATAAAATTCAACGATTTTATCTATAGTTTAGAACGCTATCTATATGATGATATTTTGAATTATATTGAGCTTTTTTTGGAGTATTTCTGAAGTTCTTTGATTTATTTGACTTTTATACGTAGTATTTTTGTAAAACATACGGACTTAAAATTTATAAGAATAGAATTTCATTACAATCGTCTTGATTACATTAGTAATTTTGAAATAAAACGTAGCTTAAATCTACTGTGATTTAAATTTCTTTAAAAATTCATTAGATTCATAAAAAAAAACAGAAAAAGATGGTTAACCTGCGATACTTTAGCATTAATAGTGATGAAGTAAAATTTGCCTCTAGGTAATTTTATTCAACTTTATGGCAGCAGCATCCAGATGAAATAAAGCCATATAATTTGCATAATACGTGCATAGCTTACCATTAGGAAGCCCTAAACTATTTTATGTCTTTAACCAGGAATCCAGTCAACATAGCAAACCAGACAAACCGCTTAAAGTGAATTTTATGAAAATATGCTATTTCCATTTTCTAGTCTAATAACCGTCTCAGTAGTTCCCGCGGGAGAATTCAAAAGTGTCTTGTCCCATCAGCGATTCAGCTGTCGTGAAGGGCAATAAAGCGCTTCTTCAAAATCCCATAAAACCGCAGTTCGCGCCCGAATAGAAGACGTAGAAGACGCGAAGTGGCTCTTCCCTCGAGCTCATCTAAATTCTCCTTAGATTGCAGTGCTCACTTAAAAAATCATTAACTTAAATAGCTCAGCTGTTGACTAGATCTAGATCGGTTGCAACAATTTTTTGAGAAGATTGCTCTTCATTTTGAGATTGAGAATTTCAAAAAAAGGCCTGCCGTTTTTTGTTTTCTTTTTTAGATGAAAGAATGAATTTACGAGATTAGAATTTTGAACAGTGGGCTGCGCTAAATAGAGCAGGGCGTTATTTAATTATGAGAGATTTTTATGTTAATTCCATCCCAGAAGCTGTGGGAGGGAAACACATCGCTGCGGCTGAGCGCCTCATTGGACTCAAGCAGACCGGAAACATTTTCTTGTTGTAACACAGCCCTTCCTTCTGGGTATCATTTATCAAGCCCACTTTCTTACCCGAATGAAAATCCAAGAAAAGTAAGATTTTCTTTGACTGCATGCTGCGGATGCTGCGGTACACCTTTGCACAGTTGGCCATCTTTCAGCACCTTCCGATCGAATTCTCCACCCGAAGTTTATGTTAACTTCTTAGCGAAAAAACCATAAGAAAGTTCAGGCATTCCTTAGGTCTGGCTTATCGACCGATTGGAAGCCGCAGATAAAATCGAAAACTTCATAAATCAGCGCTGCGATGGTATGTTGCAATCTCGCATTTCATCCAGCATCCGATACCCGTGCCATCGGGCATGTGTTCAATGTAACCCGAATGGGATTTGATCTGTTCGCTAGATTCGTCCGCCTCCCCGCAGACGGCGGATTACCGCCTTCAGCGGCTCCTAATCGCCGCGATCGCGTCGAAAGGCTTTAATTAAACTGCGCAAAGGGAAAAGGCAGGTTTCTGTTTACGGCTAGATAAATAAATCCTGGGATGCGGCGCTCTGCTGGAAGCCGGAGGAGCCCTAAAATAAAGACTACATAACGCCGGGAATCATTGCTGCCTTGGTGGCGGGTTCCACACGGATTTTACTCGTGGATCTCCAGAGCTCTTTGGCTCGGATTACTTTAGACTTTGGATAGTGGTCCCCCCGATTTTCCGCCCGGAGGGAAGATCAAACAGCACGGATTCCACCAAGTTTACACTAATTGACTCCTGCGAGCCGTGCACGTGTGGAAGTTTACACGCCGCGAGGTGCGCTCCTCCAAAAACCATAGGCGCGATATATCGCCCTGATTGATGCCACTGGCGATGAAAGTTTGAGGGATTGTCTTTGGTAAATAGAAATTTCGAAAGACTCCAAAGATTTCGATTAGAATCCCGGGAATAGTTGTACACTGTGCAAACAGAAAGGGGAGTTCATTAAATGATACTCTAAATATCTAGGGTTCTTCAGTTTACGAAAACTTGAAAGTTATTGACAAACTTTAAATAAAACGACATAAAAGCATCAGTCGATTTCTATGTCGAATTAATAAAACGAAAATTCTGTAAAGAACAGCGTGCTGGCGAACAAAACTTTATGAAAATGTAAGAAATGAGGTCAATCTCTCGAAATATTAAATCTCTATAAATTGGTCTTAAAATTCTGATATAACAGGGATAAGAATATTTCCCCACTTCAAACCTATACAATAACATAAAAGGCGGACAGGGTAAACCCTTTTATTTTTTTAAAGAATTTATAGAAAGAATAAATAGAATGCTACGGAAGTGGAATCAGTTTTTATCATAACCTTATGTAAATTTGTCTCTTCAAAAACATTAAAAAGATAAAATCATGAATTAGGACTTATAGAAGGAAAAAGAATGTTTAAATTTAAGTTAGCCATTTTTTAAATATCTTCTGGAAGACTTTTCATTAATGATTGCGAGTTTGAGACGTTTATAAAAATCAGGCGAATTGCTATAATAAGAAAACCTTAAGAGAGGGACTCAGATATAATAGAGTCTTTGAATAAAAAGTTTGGTCCAATGGTCCGGATCTCTAACTTTGGTAGATCTATTTATTTTTTAAGTTTTGTAATCTAGTTACGACAATGTTCTAATAAAATTGAAAATTTGATTATTACTATATAGCGATAAAAACGCGATTAAAGATACATACATGTCTCATTTAAAACGCTACAGTTTTTATTTTTACAAATTAGGACTTTAAAATTTATTCTCATATTTTTAAAAGTATATATAAAACAATATTCAGAAAATGCGTCAGAGTGGAGCCCACCCTTAAGGATATCAAATGATTTAGTCTTTATAAATCTTCTTTTTAGCACGAGTCTAACTCGTGTTTCATAATTTTTCTTAATTAAAGCTACTTCAAACAAAAACTAACCGCAAACATCTCGTTTAAAAGTTGTCACAGTTCAGGAAATGCAACACATTTATAAAATTGAGTTTCATAAATTCCCAAGAGTGTTAATTACTTTCGTCACGATCATAATTCAAAATTGCAAACCAGAGGCAATCCATTAAAAAATTACAAGATATGTTGGGAAAAGTGGCAGGCAATGTACATTGACCCAAATTAAGCATGTTGGACTCCCTAGAGCGACAGAAAAACTCCGCCAGGCGGTTATTAGTATTAATCACAAAAATATTAACTGCCATGTCATATGCCGCTCTGCCGCGCCATGCAGAGGCTGGCGCACTTTCTAGATTCACTCAATCACGCGTCTCAGAATTAATAAAGCCCATAAATCGCGATTTCCATTAATAAAAGCAGCCAAGCCACCCAGAGCAGCGCCGGAGCTAAGATGGAAAAATGGAAAGATTTAGCGGCTGTTTCTCAAGGCAGGGGAATTAATAGAGGCTGATCCGCGGAATTCCCAGTTAATCACTTTAGCCGATAGCCAGTCAACCCATTCACAGCGCTTTCTTACTTTGAATGGGCGATTTCTAGTTTCTACTATTTTAAAATAGTCCCAGCCCGTGACGAGATATCGGTCGAAGTGGCAGTTGTCGGACTATTGCCAAACCAAAACAGATCATCGCCAGCGTCAATCAGCTGCAGCGGAGTCTTGGGAGATGAAACGAGCTCCACATGGACCACACCAAGATCAAGAATAGAAGCAGCCAGCTGGGCTGATGGGAGCGCGAGGTCCCAAAGGGGCAGTGGTGGCGACTAAGATTAAGATGAAGACGACGACGACGAAGACGGCGGCGACGGCGCAAGTGCAGTCAACTTGTTCTTGAACCGGGTTTATTACTTGCGAGACTAATTCCCTAGGACATTTCACCCAGCGTCTTGGCTACCGGATCACTTTCTCAAGACGCCGTATCGAATGATAATGGGTCTCCTCCGGAAGGGAAAGTGAAAATAGACCACAACCGCTCGAGTCGGACGTAAATCTAATTTTAGAGGCGCGTATCTGCCGAGCTAATGTTGCGGGTATAAACGCCTCGGGGATGCGGTAATTATTTAACGCAGAATAAATTATTTTGCCGCGTAGTCATTATTTTCCTGCGAGCTGTTCCATTTCTTTCTTTTGGTGGTCTGCTCTGCGTCGACTTGTCGACTTCTTAGCCCGGCTTAAAGGAGGACAACGTCTCAGCTTGTGACGGATTTTACGATTATGTGAAATGTCTCGTATTAAGGATATTTATGAAATGGAATCTTTTGCAATTACAAAATATCGTATTTATCTCTGGCAGCGTTATGATCATTTGAGGGGATTTAATTCATTAAGAATATCTTTAGATCTGATGGCAGGATACATGCAGTTGCCAGTTATTTTATATCTTCTATTTTAAACCCACTTCATTCATGGGAGTAAAGTGGCTTTATACCAAATTGTAAACATTGAATTAAATTTACGTACATGTCCCAGCCAATTTATAGAGAAGGAAAGGGTTAATTAGGTACGTCAAGTTTTTAGATATATGTAAATATATGTAAAATTATTCAAGTTTACTAGCTTAAAAACAGATATTAGTATATGTACTTATGTCGAATAGACGTAAGTATAGACTTTTGTTTGATTTTATATTACCAACTATTGCTAAAATTTAAGATTTCCTTTCAAATATATAGCTAAATAGAAAGATATATAGGACGCAGGTTATTTTGATACTAATTCAAAAGAATCAAAAATTCATATTTTCATTCTTTCTTAAGAGATTTATAAACTAACATATTTTTCCAGTCTTTCAACAAATGAGCCTTTCAGTGCACAAATCGATTAACTCCATAAAACAAAAAGTTGAGAAATGTGATGTTTAAAAACTGTGTATTTTAAAATAATACAATAATATGATATTTTCGAGTTCTTGCCAGGTTATTCCAGAGTTCCAAAACTTGGTCGCTATATTAACACTACTATATATTTTGAATATTTTTTTATGTGTATGTATGAATCTATAACATGTTTTTCTACTTCTTATATGTATGTACCTTAAAGTATTTGTTATCAACCTATCACCCGTTTTTACTTCATCTGGTACTTTTTAAAATTATTTTACCGTCTCTCTTCTTCAACATAAACTCACTTATAAAATTCCAAAATATATGTGAAAAAATACCTCACTTTTTACTGATATTAAAAAATAATACGTGCTTATATCTCTTCCAAATTTTACGAAAATTGTAAGCTACAAATTGAACAAATCAAACAGCGAAAGCTGATAAAAGTAAATCCAGCCCAGTAAATTCGATCTATTTATCTACTAAGCAATTGCCTTAAAAAAAATGTATATCTTCTTTTTACAAGCTTTTTATAGACAATTTCCTTAAGATTAGGTTCAATTCGAAAGCTGATAGTAATTCAACTCGTACAGTCCAGTTTTTATGAGGTGATAGTCTCTGGGGCATTTACTCTTCGTCTTCATCCGATAACCGATGTCATATTACAACAATAAAAGTCAATTGGCTATAAATAAATTTACTTCGTTCGCTTTGCTTATCAGGCACGTTTTTTTCCGATTCACAATTTTGTCACAAAATTAGTTTTCTTAAAACATTGCATCCATTGACCTTTAAGAGATTTAGAAACTTTTTACTGTCTCGAAATGTGCACTATCAACATGAGAAGTTCGTTTTAACAAGTTGTACAGAGTTTTTTGGCATGGAAATGCCCATTTCGAGCCAAAAGAGAGTTCTAATCTGGAAAATTTAGTGAATAAAGGTAGTGGAAAAAAACAGAAAAAATTGTAGTTGGCTAAATAAATACAATAGAAAACATGTTTATAAAGATTGTTTTTTGTAGTACCTTGCGATGCGATACAAATGCTTAAATCTTCAGTGAGTGGATCTCAATGGCTGGTGCGGGTTCAGAAGATTGAGCCCATAATTTTATTCAGCGCAGCAGGTGCATTGACCCGTGCTTATTTATATCAATCCCAGGCAAGGGCCCCTAAATCCAATAAAATATGAGGGCTTTTAATCCGACATTGTGCTGGGCGCAGAAGTGACGAAATTGATAACAGTCCCATAAAAACTTTTTAGACGAATACTGCCAGATGCTTAATCCGGAGCCAGAATAAAGGGCTAGATTTCAGCACGGCAGGTCGTGAAATCACCTTCGATGTCCCTTCCCGCAGGCGAATGATAAATTCATGAATGACCTCGACTCCCGGATCGCCTTAATCGCATCGCTCTTTTCATTTTATCGCTTCATTTTTTTCTTTCAGACTAATTAAAGTACGCGCCTCTGGTCTTGAGTGGCGACAGCTTCGTCGAAAAGAAGTTCACACACGCCAAGACCCCGAAAAATCTCCTGCTGCAGCTGGTCCATCTTCTGGATTCATCAATCTTCATCCAATGGCGGGACCTCAAGACGTATCTCGGCCAGCCGCCGGGCGCATTTCGTTCTGTTCTGGACCAGTTAAATTTATGAGCGACTTTTTTCTGGTTGTAAGCGAACTGGGAACATAATCCTGAGCGACTTTTTTCCTGGCCGCAATTCGCTTCACGGGTGTCACTGGGCTCCGGCGAAGAAAAGATGCCGCGCCGCGCCGACACCACCACCGCCGCAACAGAACAGCGGGGCTCCGGCTGTCGTGTCACTAATTTGTTTGCTAATGACTCGGGGGCCCCACCGGAGCCCCGGGTGTGTTTGGCCAAGACGGGCAATTTGAGGCGATACAACCCGCGATAAAGCCCGCGTATGATGGCTATCATGTGATACGCCCGGCCGGAGGGGGACCTCTGATTGAAATCAATTTTTATGCATCGGAGGAATGCAGTCGTGGTGCATTCTGTAATGAAGTCGGCTTTTTTCACCGAGGACAAGCGATGCTTGATTGCACCCAGATTTGTTCGAGGAAAAATGTGATGAGGGTGATGGGATTCATCTTTTATATCATAGAAACCGTTAAAAATTGAGAATTCGTCACAATCATAGATAGATTACTAGAGGATAATGCGGAGGTTATGGGAAAATTATGATCAAAAATAAACTAAAACATAAACTATTTTTTTCGGACTTGGAATGGTGTGATCTTAATCCTTCGATACATACATTTTTTTTATAAAATCTTGCATAGAGAGATTTTTTGGGTTGCTGACTTCATAAATTAATATCATGGAATTTTAAAAATTTAAAAAAACCAGTTCAATACGAAAGACGAATTATTTTGAATTTTATAAATCTAATATCGGATTTGTAATCAACGACCTTAAAATTCCCAAAATACTAAATTTAAAAACCACTTAAATTTTCATATTTTCAAAGGGCTTTCTAGTTAAGAATTTAATTAAGTTGTTAACTGAGAATTTAATTAAGATGTTAACAATTATTTGATGATGGTTATAGTGCCATCAGGAAAAAACTAATCATACTTTTGTGATTTTCATTAAACCTTTTTTTGAATGGATGTTTTTTTAAACTCAGTAACACCTTAAAGACCGTTCTTTTGTGGCCGGATCGATTTTCTGCGCTACCGCAGGATCCGTCCTTAAGGTGTTAAAATGACAAAGTAAGCCCATCTAAAAAAAATTTTTGAGATTTGGAGATTTTGGTTCGTGTATTTACTATACATTTTCAAACTTTGAATGCATTTATTTCGAGTTAATATTTTCAAAATCAGCGAACAGTAGAACTCCACGTAAATTTTACACGATTGACTTGAAATTTTGACCAAAACGATAAACAAGACTTGCAACAAATTAAAGCCGCTTTAAAATCTAATTATAAAACTAAGTTTAATTCTAGATATATGAAGAATAATAATTCGCAAAACATTTGTAAGATGTTAAAATGTGCAATATTAGCGAATTCTTTGAACCCACAAAACCCCAAAAACTAGCAAAAATACCTTCTGAATATTTTCCCCACATGTTGACAATGTCGCAAAAGCTGGAAAAATGCTGGCAAGATGAAAGGAACAAATTATAAACGAATTGCATCCTAAAGGCTATTAAGAGTCTATCAAGGGTCATAGTTCGGGTTGCAGTCTCAGCAGAAAGGTTCGGGGTCCCCGGCAGGGGTTGTAAGCTCGCCATGAAAGCAGAAACATATGAGAAGTAGTCATAAAGGAATATCTAATTCCATTCATCAAAGAAAAATGTGGCGATGACGGCCCATTTACTTGCGACATAAGGCCCCTGTCGACTTAGGGCAAATAGACTTGCGAGTCGACTACGTTTCAAAGTAATTGTGTCCTTCCAGGACTTTAAGGGGCGATTCATCCTCGTAAGTGGTGCTGTTTGCGATAACGATCAGAGAAAATCTATGCTTTATGATAATGCTCTCAGTTATAAGAATTTTCCGCTTTCCTTCCACCTCTCGGCCAGACAACAAGATAAGCAAGAAGATTTGTTGCTACATAGCAAGTTAGGTGGATGCTCAATATTTCATCAAAAGAATTCCGAGTACCTACAGCAGGAAATGTTGTCCTTTATGGTTTCTGCAGTTTCAATTTAGTTACAATGTTCAAAAGCCCTATGAAATCGGACTACTTCCGGTATTACATAATATGAATACTTTGTCATAGGGAGCTAATCTAATTGAATACTTAGATCCGGTTATGGTATTCTAAATTTTGCCTTGAATGCTCTGCAGTTGTAAAAATTTATAAATTTATTAATAGAAGCCTAACAAGAGCATAGATATTGTACGAAATAGATTTACATAAAAATTAATTTTTGCATCATTTTTCAACTCTTTGTACCTAATCCCATTTTTTTTCTGTGTATTGCAGGTCTTTTTCATCACATAAAATATGGAAAAGAAGTCAAACAGAGCATTGTCGAGACGTCGACCCCCGAACTTGAACTTGAGGGGGAGCTCAAGCTCACGAAATGATGTCTTTGAAAAGCAGAGCTTTAACAGGTTCGTAAGCTAATTAATCCATCTCATAAAAGCTCGAAAGCACTCGAAATTCCTGATTTGTTCCCGTTTTAAAGCTGGGATAGAACTGTAAGCTTCATGTCTCCTGGCTGGGATCCGGGATAAAAATTAGCTTTAGAATGAGCTTTTCGGGACTAGTTTTCCGGTTCGGATACTGTCTACCAAGGATTTCATATCCAGGGTTTTACAAGAAAAGCTTTTGATAGTAGGTACAATAATTCCAGAAAATTTTTAGAACTTCTTGGAAGTGAGTCTAAGAAAATAAAAATTATAGGGCATCATTTTCCAGAATATCGTTACGTTGAATATGAATGTATGGTATATATTTTTAAATTCGAGGGTGTTAAATATAAAAAAAATTAAACATTAATGACCAAAAAAAAGTAAAACTATTTTTTTTAATAACATAGATAAAAAATAGCTAAATTTGTATTCGTCTGGAATAACTCGCACTTGACCGATTTCACTATTATTTTTGTTCACAGAAATAAGAAGTACTATCGAAATAATTAAAATCAATAGATCTTGCACAGATTATTCCATCATTAACAAGTTCAATATTTAACTTTTTAGATGTTAGAAAAAATCTAATTTATTACCTAGTGATCATATTTACAGGATTGCACTATAAATGGAAGTATTGAAGAAATATTAAGTAAAATACAGAATAGAAATGATTCGGATCCCTAAAACTAATTCGTTTTGCAACGACGGCATAACGTTGGAAAGTCCACTATTTCTGATATTAAGAGCAAAGAATAAGAAATACGACTGTTTGTAATAATAAAAACAGAAAATGGTCTAGGTGCCATAGAAACTTTGAAAACTCCTGAGAATTCACAGTTTGAAGATGTTTTACACATTTACGTGGTTTTTTGAACAGAGAAGAATGTCATGTCCATATAAAACATACTGATGGGCAATTTTTTTTTTCTAAATTTATTAAATTTTAAACACATAATATCTATGATAAAATGTTTGCATTCTTAAAATATTCTGTCAATTATAAAATTGAAAAAGTAACTTTAAAATAGTTACATACTATAATCTGAACAGAGTTTAAATTTTGTATATGAAAAGATATTAATAGAAGAGAAATATTAAAATTTGATTTATTTCTTAATTTCAGAGAAGGCGAAGAAGTGGCGGCTATCCAAGCAGCTGGCCCAGTTTTCGTAAGTACAAAATAAATTAAATGTTGTCTAAATCCCTATTTAAAGCTATTCCCGAAAATTCCCCCGAAAAACCCGCCGAATTATAAACAAGTTGAAAACTGGATATGATCCGTAAACAAACCGGTCTCAAAAACAATTGATGAATCCGGAAGCGCGCCCTTGTTTTATGATTACCACCAAATTGCCGCAATTTCCCATCCATCGTCAGCGCCCCGGCGCAAAGGGCAGCCAAAAGAGACATTTCCCAGTCCGACGGTGTTCCGGAAGTGATTTACTTAATGTCTGTAAACAGCATTCCATCATTTTTTTCGGGTACCCGCGCTTTTATCTCTCCGCGACGCGGGTGATATCATATTTTTTGGTTAATTTTAAAACTTCCACATTTTTTTTCCCAGGTTCCGAGATGAAAGCAGAGCTGTAAAATTGTTTATGTGATGTTCGCGGGACGGCAGCGACTAGCGAGCGCACGATTTATTCTGTTTGTTGTTTCGACTGAGGAGGGACTTCAAAGGCGGCTCACAGGGCCCCAATTGGGCAATTGCGCCTCCTTGCCCTTCTTATGCCAATGAATGTGTTTTTCTTTGCGGTTAATCGCACCGTTCATGCTTTGATTCGATCGAACGCCATTTGGCGGAATTTCAATGAAAAATAACATTAGCATTCATGTAACAAAACCTGGAGCCAGTCGACTTTCGGTTCTATTCCACGAGATCAAACAATTTCATTTGATTTCGACTGCCAGATAACATAAAATCTCACTAGAACTATCTTTTTGCACGTAATTGCAATTTGAAATTCTACCACGTAACGAGGCTAGACAACAGCACGTTTTACAAATGCTAGAATTTTTAGGCATAAGAGGCCCAATTGATTGTAGAACCATTTTATAATAGAAGAAAATAAGTTTCATACAAAGTTTTTAAATTCCTTAACAATCTCAACATGAAAACCAAAATTGAGGCCGATCTTCTTAAGATTAAATCTTTAATATAAAAACCAGTTTTGATAGGTTTATAGATCAATCTCAATAAACTGAGATAAAATTTAATATTATGAATACTAAATTATGTTCGAACCCAAGGAGTTTTTTTTTAAGTAAGATTAATGACTCATATTTTAAAAAACTTATCAAAAGCTTAGTCGCAGTTTTGCTTTAACAAACTAAAATTTTGATCTGATCTTTTTGATTAATTTTTTTAGAATATGAGCTAATCTGATATAGTTGAATCCTGACTAATTCATTATGAATTTGCTTCTGTCGAAAAATTAATGCATACGGAAGCAATATTTACATATAGCTTATGGTACCATATGGTGCCACCAGTAATTTTTAAGCGGATTACAACTTATAATATTTTGTAGTTCTTGAAGTACGTTTCCTTTCCTAATACTCAAAATTAATAACATTTTGAATAGAAACTTTAATTACAAAGGCCTTATTTTGTTTCTTTCAGGCATCTGTCCATCGTCCGCGCCACGCGAGCATTTCGGCCATCCGACGGGACATGAATCACTCGCCGCATTCGCAGCAATCGCAGCCGCATATTTTGGGCCGGTCGGCGTTTAGGGCGATGCCGCAGCAAACCGGGCCGTCGCCCGAATACCTGCAAATCCCGGAGCGCAGCGGAGATAATTCTGGGAATTCCAGGACCCGACCGAGCGAACCCCGAAAGGTCGTCTGGGAGGGCCATCATAATCAATCCATCGCAGTCCCAATTCCTCTGCCGTTTCGTCAGCAGCCGCAGTCCGGGCAGGGTGCTCCGCAGGCCCCAGGAATGGGGCACCACCCGACGCATTACGGACACCTGCAGCAGCAGCAGCAGCAGCAAAACAGCAAACAGTCGTCCGCTTTGGCACACAATCGGATTCCAGTGCCACAGCAGAATTTTAATCAAATTTCTAAAACGGCGACCAATTTACTAAACGACATCTACGAGAAGCACCTGTTGAGCCAGACGACATTCGAAAATGTCACCATGCTGAACAGCAGGACCTTGAGCGGTCCACCGGTCGGGATGCTGGCGACGGGGCCGTTCCCGGAGCCCGGCGGCGGCCACCACCACCACCACGGCATGTGCCCGGCCGACGGGGATTTTAATTTAAATAATTTCCAACAAAAGCAGCAATCTATCAGAGGCCACCATCACCACCCGTATAGAAGTCACCACCAGCACCAACCGTTGGCGAATATTTCAAATCATCACATCCAGCCGCAGCAGCAGCAGCAACAGCAGCAGCAGCCCCAGCAGCACGGTCAGGGGCTCCTCCAGGTCGGGGTGGTCCAGCAGGATCCCAGCCAGCACGTCTATGAAACGGTGGATGGGCCTCCGCCAAGTTCTCACGTCAACGGAGCCCCTGGCCCCAGTGCATCATCGTCCGTGCCAAACAGGACGCAAAGAAGGCGACCGCCCGGAAAAGTCCAAAGAAATGGCAAAAATTCGGGATTGTCGGTGGCTGGAGAAAGCAAACAAAGCAATCCCTCAAATCAAAAGAAGCATGTGTCTGGTGGGCCCGATGAAAATTACATCGGGGTGGGGCCCACTGTCCAGCAGCCGCCGCTGCCGCCGCCACCGAGTAATCAGCATCCACCGCCGCCGCCGCCACCGGCCTACAACCATCAACCAAGAACTAGGGCGGACGGCGAAAACGACAGTGGCCCCAGTGGCGGACATAAGGCTCACCCGGTAGTGTGCCACCCTGTAGTAGTTGTCCCGGGGAGCGCCTCATCGCAATCCGTGCCACCGTTTCCTTTGGAACGGATACCCACCGCTGGGGAACCGGGCGATGGAATCCAGAGCATTCGTGGAGCACCCATTGGGAGTGCAACGGCACAGGGTGACTGTGAAGCCTCCGAATTGGCGGACCATTTCCCGGAATTCAACGGACCCGGCACGATTGCAAAGTTCCAGTACCGGAACAGCAAAATTGATTTAATGCTGGAGACGGCTCAGGCCATGGCCGCTGCCGCATATTACGCCAAGTGAGTACACCTTTAAACTATTCCCGGGGTTAAACAGGGACATTCCTCTTTTGGGGGCCTCTTCATTGCCTTGATCTTCCTGGTGGCCGAGTCCCCGGGACGCCCCGCCGGGAGATTCCGCCTGTAATAGAAATTGATTTATCGGCAGGAATGCCACCGGTCGGAGTTTGGGGCTATTTTAGTAGGGAAATTTCATTATGTGGGTGAATTCATCGATGGGAGCGATTCGTTCCCTTAATCCTGCTGATTTAGCGACATATTTCAAGATGAAATCTCAATCCCTTATGCAGCAATTTTAATTAAATTTGATGATTGCCAGCTCGTTCGTGTTAACTGCAATATGTCTTATAAGAGAATTTTGAATGAAAACATAGAATTATAATTAAATCACCATGCCATTCCTCAAAATCAATCAAAGGTCCGGATCTAAATTCAATATAATAAAACATTACTGGTTCTATTTCAAATGTAAAGTATTAAATTAATCGAACCGAATCAGAAACATTTGAAATAAAAACGAATATTTGAAAGAGAACATAAAACCCGGCTTTACAAGGATTTAATTCTGTAACTCAATCAAGTTCACACTAATTTATTTATACTTAGTAATCTCCTTTCTGTAATAATCTAGCTTAAATTAAAAACAGAATTTCTTTTCTTAGAACCATGAGCGGTTTTTTTTCGTCATTTGTAAAATAAATCTTTTACGAACCTTTTCGAGTAAATTTCAATGGCCTTTTATCTCTCTTTAAGTATCGAATCATATTACGTTTTCCACCTAGAACGATATAAAGCGAATTGATACTTGATCAAACGAAATTCGTAGCTCTGACTTCCCTCCGGGAAAATGAACTTTATCCATCTATCTTTAGATAATATTTAACTTGAGTGGAAATCGAAGGTCTGTGCGGTTTTGTTTTGTATTGATAGGTCATTCTTTGATCTAAATTTAGAAGTTATTTTATAGGAAATCATAAAATTGAACTTGATACGTAAATGCCTAATTGTAGGGCATGTAAATTAGAAAAGTTATAAAAAGTGAGATTAGTTTATTTATTTATATATTTTTCAATATATATGTATAATATTGTAAAAACATACAATCTCACTTTCAACCAAATATCATTAAAATCAAAATATTGAATATACTGTAGCAGTTACTGAGATTACACAAAATCCGTAGTTCATTCGTAGACAAGCTCTTAACATGTACAATATAAAACAATCTGAAACATTTCAAAACAGTTGATATAAAATGATACTATCCATTGAATATGGAAAATTAAACGAAAGAGAAAATATAAAAAACGTACATTTGATGGGATTTAGAAACAAGGAATCATTCATACACGACATACTGAAATATGTCAAATCATTTTGGAGCAATTCAAAGTCACTTAAGTTAGTTATCCGCTTAAAAATTTGAACACCATCAACATAAATTAAAATCTCAAATACGATCAATACAAACAACACAATCAAATAATTTTCATGTAAAATTTTTAAAAATTAAAAAAAGTTTAGTTATACTAAAGTATATCTTTGGTAAAGTTTTATGACTCAATTTATTGAATAAATGGAATAGAATTTAAAAAAATTTTCTAGAAATGTTAGGAGATAGTAAACAATATAAAAATTTATTGTTACTGCCGTTTTCATTGCAACAAAATTAGAAAACAAAAATGTTGTTCTCATTTTGTTTCCATATGCAAGGCATGTTCGTGGCTGTCCTATCAATTTGAGGTTTCCCATAAATGCACCAAAAATAAAATATTTTACGACCATGCCATAATTCATCTATTAAGGGGCATCCTGTCATCAGTTGTCTCCAGCCATCCGTGCCCAGTCGCGCGGCGGACGACAAAACGTCTTTTCAATTAGTCTCGCCTTGGCCATAACTTACAAGAAAATCTCATCCGAATCGGTTGACGGTAGCTTTGTCACGTTGTCGCCAACAAATCGTCACGATGCGTCGGAAGGGATTTGATCCCGAACCCGGGTCCCGGGTGCCCCCTTTCCCGGATGAAGGGCCGGGAGGAGTACCTCAACATTTTTCACGTTCGTCTTCCTTCTGGACTTCTTGGCGGGACCAAAACTCACCCCCTTCTGACTACAACAAAAATCGGTTGTATAATTTGTCACCTGCTAAATGATGCCCGAAAAACCAATTAGACACGTTCCACTTATAACAAACTGCAGGGACATCCTGCGACACTTACTCTGGGTCCAAGAAGTGCTGCCTCCTTAAGACGCGAAAGGACAGCGTCTTGTTATCAAGGGCCTGGGTCTGTCGTCGCGTTAGCAAGGATGGGCTCGGTTCAAATTAATTTACGGCCGCCAAAAAGACAAGGGAGTCTTCGTCTTTTCTCAGTGTGCCCTCTTTGCCCGATGATGGCGAGATATTTTCATAAATGAACCCCCAGAACATCTGCTGCGTCATAAATTTGAAATTTTCTTAATGGATTCGCCGAACACAAATTAAAAATTAAAAGGAGCTTGGAACCCTGCCCTTTTGGGGTCTCGGTGTTAAAACCCAGAAATCCCGCTGACCCCCTTGGGGCGCGAGTTGTCCACTTTTGGAGGCGAGTTTGGAGCGGAAATTTCACCAACAAAACCCTCCCGGATTGAGATGCAATTTCTCTGGACCGGATGGAGACGGCTAATAAAACAATTTCACGACTCGTGAACACGCACAGGCTTCCCTTGAATTTTGTCGAAATTCGAAACTATTTTTAGTTGGTGCACTTCAGTTCCTGCTGATCGAAACTGGAGCAGGGACTTCATCGTTCGGGATGGCTTGTGTCGAGCTTTTCCAGGCCATTTACCGATTTTCCCATTTCGGGAGAATACCCAGACTCTGATCTCGTTGAGCCCGATGCGGGGCCGGGAAAGTCTCGATGGGGTGACGAAATTGAAGCAATTGATACCTTCAACTTCAAGCTCCCCCGAGCGATAGATATTAGAAATCAGGAGCCTCCGCCAGCGCCCCTCTTTAAGGTAGTTGGCGCCTTCGCGGGGGATTTGGGGCGCGGGACTGGTGACAACAGATGGTGATGGAACACCTTCTCCAGCGGCTCCGACGACAACTTGATGGATGTGGATGGCGAAATCGTCGCGTCGCTATCTGGGCCCGCGTAATGCAAAGCAGCCGCGTGGAAGGCACTTTAATCCCTCGGGATTGGGTGTGATAGCTGTCATCGCCTTATTATGCTTTTTACGGATAAGCCGATGAATTTGTGACAAAATGAGACTGATGGCACCGTGCCATGTCGCCTCATTTTTTGGCATTTTTCCCTTCACGCAGATGTGACGGCATTTTACACTTCTTTCCTCGTTTTCTTGATTTTTATTGCGAGCATTAACTTGGATTGATAATATTGTTACAAGTCTGATTTGCTTACTTTTATTAGATTTTAAACTTAATTTACTACTACTTTCATTTTATATATTTATCAAATAATCGTTAGCTGCGTTTTTTCTCATTATCCTATCTGGCTCAGGTAAGATAGCAAATTTAGCATTAAATTGAATTTTAAAATCCTTCACGTATATCAAGATTTTAAAATTTGTGAACAGTGCATCAAATTGCCATGATATTCATCCATCTAAACTTCGAATCATGAACCAGATAAATTGTTGGATTAAATTATTGACGCAAAGTGAGTGTAAATTCATGCAATATAATTTTATTTTCACGAAATAAAAAGTGTTTGGTATAGCTAACTTTTCATAAATCTTAATTCAGTGCACAATTTCCTGAGAAAGCTATTATTATCAAAAGCCAACGTACAAACAAATCTCATAACTTATGACTATCTGAATAATATAAATATGACCTATGAGTAAAAATCTTCTCCAAATATTGGTACTTGGTCATATAGTACAGCTTATTATATATCTAAAACTCCTAAATTCGATGCATATGTAGTATTTAAGACCTTATTAGCTAAATATGTGGTTAATTGTTTTTTTTCCAATTACATACTCAGAGACAAATGTACCTATTCAAAATCATGAATCCGATTTTCGTACATATTTTCTAGTTTCGAAAAAAAAAACAAATTGTAAGTTTATTGAGGATAAAATAAAGCATATATATCAAAATCCTATTAGAAAATGGGTTTTAATATAATAAAAAAATTTATATCCTTCAAAGGCTGATAAAATGTTTGAAAATTAGACCTATCTTTCCAAATGAAGTAAAGACTGTTTTAATTAGGAAGCCAACAAATGTAATTATTTTTCGTAAACAACATTTTTATGTTCGTTTATAAAAATTCAAGATCAAATTTTTAAAAAGAAACGAATCAGAAAAGTAATAAAGTTACAGGTACAAATAAACCCTTAAAGCTTAACCTTAAAGTACCTTAAATATTTTTAGTAAAATACTATTCATCTTCTGATGTTTTGTTTAAGCTTTCGCTAAAAAATAACTCTATTACCACTATTTATATAAAATATATTGTGAATAAAATAAAGATTTTTCTAAATTGTTTCTGCCACTATCGTTAATGAACCCTATAGCTTCATCAGTTCCAAAATTAAGTAATCCAAAGATAATTGATCCAGTTGTGAAGACGTTACACTCAGCCGAACAGAAGCGGCTGCAATCAATCGCAATTTGAGAAGCAATTAAGGAAATTGTTCTGCCTTCAAATAGCCGGTAACAAGCAAATTCATCTCTCGGTCCGAGCGGATTTAAAGACAACGTACACAGACGCAGTCTGCCGCACTCGAGCAACTCGATGTTGTTCTTGACCTTTTCAATTAAAGTGATGACCAAATAGTCAACTTTGCCTGGCAACTTTACCAGAACTTGAGGGATCCTTAATTAAGCCGTCCGGGAGTTCGTTTCTGGTACACCGAAAACTTTTCACCAAACTTTGTCTTCCGATTCCGGTCGAATGCTGTTGATGTTTTCAATTCCTCCCAACTAATTGACTTCCAATCGCTCATTCAGGAAAAAAGGGAGGGAAAAAAAATATCGTCCCAGGACCCAGTAAACAAATTGGATGAATACCGCCTCCGCCCCGGGGCCCAGGTCCCCGCCAAGTAAATGAGAAATCCGTTTTTATTGTGACTGCTTGTTGGCATCATCACTCGCAGAGGATTTTGACGAAATTTTCACATTTTCTCTGCTGCGAGCAGCCATAGAACACAATTTCAGAACCAACCCCCGCCCGACCACAGGAAAAAATATCCTTCGGATACCTTTGCACCGCCCGCCCTGCGCCCCGAGATGGGATTCTCGTCAACAATTGAATACCAAAAACGGATTAAGGGATCAGTGGGTTTTCGGATTCACTGGATTCTGTGACATCCTCCCCCGCCCGGGAGTCATCTGATGCCTTTTAATTGTTTCCCTTTCTCGTTCTGTTTCGACCTCGCATTCAGGACCAGATAAGTCGAGGATAATCCAAATCAGTTTGAGCGCTCCGCTCGAACCACGCCACAATGGGCGAATGTGGCTCCGGAATTGATCTGATCCGCCCTTTTTTTTCGAAAAGGTTTTCACTCATAATTGGGGATATCCGATTTTTATTGTATACCTCATTTGCTGAAAGAGATGGACTTTGTAAAGGGTTTTGTAACCGCTCGAGACTTAAAGGGAGAGTAGGTTAGTAGTTGCCAGAACGATAGAACTGGTTACAATTCGCCCTAAAAGAAGTAGTGTATGAAAATAACGAATAATTGTTCTCAGTTAATACATACTCCAGCGATACGAAAAACGAATCAACTTATGGGTTTGGGTTATTTAGATGGAGTTTTTGAGATATGTATAAATTACTTGGGTACGTCGCGTCGGAGGAGATAAATTTGTTTTGCCTAAAATTGACCTCAATATCTCCTAGAGTTTTCAATTTTCTTAAAGAAATGTTATTGTAGTCTGAATCCAAATAAAAAATGTTGGTTGTTACAGACAACGGTTACGGACGATAATTTTACGTGATAAAATCTTTTGCCGCAACTGTTGTTGTAACAAACATAGAAACCACATTAACTTTTCACTTCACTTTATAAACAGTTGATAAAACAGTTCACGTGTAGGTTGGGTGCCGCCGCTGTCTCTCTTCTACTCGGACGCCGAAGTATTTTTTAATGAGTTTTTTTCAGAAGTATACCATTTAGAAAGTTTATTAATGAATATGGTTTGGTTCCCTACAATAATACTAGTAATGGCTAAGATGTAGTATCTATACGGAGAAAAATTTTACAATTATTTTATATAAATGACAGTTGTCAAAAGAAAAAAATCTGATTTTCATTAAAATTTTGAGATTTAAAAATTTATAAAAACATAACGCTGCATTCAATCAAAAAAATCATTCGTTTTAAACAATTTTATTGAGAATATATGGTTAAATAAAATTCTATTAAAATCTGAGATATTTTGTACACCAGTTTGAAAAACTTAGTTTTGAAAAAAACGCAAAATAAAAAAGGGTGCCTCCCTTATTTCAATTGATTGTATTTCAGGTAATAATTGAAATTTGGACATGTGGAAATGCTTAAAATATTATGAAAAGTATTAGTAATGAATCTAGATGAAAAACTGATATTTTTTAGTTTTTGAAAATAACTTTCAACTTAAGTATTGTTAGGTTTGGTTTACAAGGTCTAGATCACACCCCCACTCTATGCAAGCTGCTTATGTAAATAATTAAATAAATATTCCGACAGTGAACATAGAAATGCAGCAAATAGTTTCTGTTTATTACAAAACCCAACGTTCCAGAAGCATAAATTAAATACCCACTTTAACAAAGTTTTCAACTATAGTCGACAAATGCAAGTGAGTCTCGGAGGATTTAGAAATAAAATGTATTCAGGAAAAACATGGAGCAAAAACTGCAGGAAATTCAATTGTCTGTGCATTGGCTGCCCTGCCGCATCCCGCCCACCCCTAGGGAAGAGGTTCAACACTTTGCCGGGAATTCAACCCCCGTGCATTGGCCACCCCTCCGTCGTTAGTCCGGCAAGCGTCAGAAAGAAAAACGAAAACACAATTTTCTCACTCCGGGAAATGGAGGAGCATCAGGATACAAATTTAGAGCCATGAAGGACAATTGCAGCGTCGCTGAGGGTGCGTCATCATCCTCCAGAATTAGCGCTAGCAAAAAGTCAACAATTGTCCTGGGATCCGTGGCTAATCCCGGGACCGGGGGAGGGGCGGATATCGTCTTAAAAGTTACAAGTCGAGCGACTCGTCGGCCCAAATGTTTCTATTTGTCACGTGCCCGAACGCTTAATACTCCCCGTGCCTGGGGGTTGGAAAAACGCACCGATATGGTGCCGTGTCGAAAAACAGAAGAGCCCAGCCCCAGGAAAATCTGTTCCACTTATTAAGTTGTCACACATTTTTTGCAGCAAGTGTTCGGAGCGAATGAGTTATGGCACCAAACAAATCTCCAGAAAGTGTCCCTTGAGCAGGAAGTGGCCCTAAGTCGGTCTTAGGAATCTTAGGAACAGCCCCAACCTCCGTCCTCTTGGCGGAGACCGTCTTACACACGTCGCTGCTCCCCCAGCCGAAGTGCGCTAAAGTGGCACCAAAAGTAGAAAAGATTTTCTTCTTCGAAGAGGGACGAAGAAATTCAGGGAGATGATTTATGGTGTCCTGGCTTTTGTGTAAGTGCGTTGATGGCACCGGAGAGCACCGTACGCGGCAACGCAGCCCGCCACTTTCGTTTATGGCACGGCACGTTACTTCTTTTCGTGCGCTCCCTCCGTTCCCGCCCCTCGATGCATCATCAATTGCTCCCGATAAGTGATTTTTTCCGTGCTGCATTGAGTGGATGCTGCGAGGGTGTGGACCGAGATCGTTTACACTTTTGAGGACCGTAAAAGTGTGCCGGGCTTCATTTCCGACGGTAAACACTTTTAATGGCTCCCAGGACATGCCTCTTTCAATAGCATCGAGTTTACGCAACAATTCTGCAACAATCAGAAGAATGGACGATTTTTCGTCCCTGGGGGCGGATTGGCGATCGTTTCGACCATCTGCCCCTGGTTGGATGTTCGCCAGAATGCATTTCGACGTCCCTCGGCTGCAGCACTAGACATTAAATAAAATTTAACGTTTTGAGGCACTTACGAACGAAGTCGCTGTCCATGTCTGGATCCATTCCCTCTTAATTACGAGGAAGGGTCCTTTCCTATTTTTACTTTAGTTATCTTGCAATTTACACTACTCGCCTTAAATCAACGTTTTGTGTCCTTTTCATACCTACAAATTTTGGTTCACATTCATTTCAGACTATTTATTTCAGACCAAATTCGTCTAGACTTCCAATTATTGGAGTAGGTACTAAAAATAAACACTTTCATTTGATACCAAAACCTATGAATATTTTTTGAATTGATAGGTTTGATAATTAGCTTCATAATGATCCATTAAATTTGAATCATTGGAAAAAAAAATAGTTTGTCATATAAAAAAGTTATTATTTAGGCTTATAAAAATAAAAAAGAGATATTACCTACATACATAGAATTAAAAATTCATGACTTTCAAACTCCGTGCCAAATTTCAAAATTGGAGCTAACCGACCGATGATCAGTTAGTGAATGGGGCTTTTAAAATGAAAATTTGAACCTTTTGATAACCCCAAATGCCCACACAAAATGCAAAGGAGTTAAACACCATCAGACATTTTCAAAAATTCTGTTCTTGGTTTTTTAAACTTTCTTAAAATATGGCATTTCAAAAATATTCTCTACATTTTTAAAGTCTGGTTTTGTAAACTTTTGAATTTTAGACTTTATGGATAAAAAATATTTCATTGGGGTATGAATTAATGTATCATGGGTTCTCTTTAATGTTATTAGAAAATCAATAATCAACGAAATTGGGCTATTCCTTTTCTTTTTGTACATAGAAAACTATACATAGATAGCATCTTTAATAATTTCTCTGCGAGATCCATTTTCCACCAAAACAAATTTTCAGCTTTTAACAAACAAAATTAGTAACTCTGCATAGTAAAACTATCAAAAATTCCCTTGAAATTAGACCGAATGATATATGTACATATTTTTCAACAGAATTGTTATGAACTAAGTTTTGACAAGACTAGTAAAGAATTTTAGATTGAAAATGAGATCTTTAAATCGTTTTTAAATTGGCGGTGATACGGTAACTGAGGATTCCTACAAAATGAAGCTCTTAAGAAGTTGTTATGTGACTGATTCCTGGAAACGGCATTATCTTACTTCTTTAAGTGTGCCAAGAAGGCGCATACCTCAAAGAAAATCCCCAACTCCGCAATCGCCTTATATTTCATAGACCAGCCAGAGATTTGAGGATGAAAGCCTCGCAAAAAACCTACAAAACCCGTCGTCGTGTATATGAAGCCCACTGCAGGGGGAGTGTACCACCGTGAAATTAAGGAGGAAATTTCATTTCTGCTGCTGGCAACGAGATCCTTGAGTGTGAAATAAATAAATTTCATGAAGTCATTTCACCCAAAAAAATCGAGTTTACGAGGCCCCCATGACGAGAGAGATACGAAAAACGTATATTTCGTGTATACGTGCTCCAGGGCTCCACCGCCGAGTGGGTGCTCCGCTTCCAAATATGTCAACTAGGAGGAGTCCTCGTGATGAAGAGCTGCACCACTTGAGCACGGTTAAGTTAATAACTAAACATTTTAACAAGAAGCTGCTCAGCTCGCTCGGCGGGTGTTTTTTGGAGCCCGGGACAATGTCGCGCCGCAAGTGGTGCCGCAGAGGAGCACTATCTGCAAGTGCGTTACAATGGCGGTTGCGACTGCAGGACCGACTTCAATGGCTTCAAGCAGCCGTGCGGAGGAACGTTGTCGAAATTCTGCGACTTCGTTTCAAAGGAGTCGAACGAGAAAACTTGTGCAGAAATATAACACAAAATTCTAGTTCAAGTGGGTAGTTCTTCAGATTTATGTCGTACGGGTACGAATTTTCATTCATACCAAAGTAGATATAATCATCCGAATTTCTAAAAGTTCTTTGGAGTCCAAAAAACCTCAAGGTATGACTTAAAAATTATTTTTCTTCTTTGAAGAAACAAATTCCAAATTGATGAATGATATGAAATGATCGTAGTCATTGTTTTTATCTACAGGTAAACACCAAAAAGTATGTATTTTAACAATTTTGATCACATGGAAAAACGCACCTAAATTCTTCAGAATATATAAATAAACATTTAATTTTTATCCTTAAGGAAAAACATCAAGATCAAATTTCTTTAAAAGCAACAACAGATGAAACCTTTATATTTATGTATGATCGCTCTTGCTTTACAGAAAATCTAAGGGTAATTGGCACTGAAAAAAAAAAACAGCTCTCTAATGAAATCGCCTTTTGCGATTGATACGACACTATGATTCACAACGGCATATGTATTTTTACCATTAGTGAAATTAATTCTGGGCACTGTTCATAAAAATTTGCTTTATTTTATGTCTAGAAATTTCCTATTTTGCTTTGCCAAATTGATACCAGCAATGTTTTTATTTTAATTTGTTATGTTTCGAATTAATACAATGTTAAAATATTACGAATATTTTAGTAAAACTAAGCTGGGCGCCATTCTAACTTTTGTACGAAACGAATCGAAAAGAGCATGCAAAAGCCCCTTTCTGTATAAAAATTTAATAATAGATTTCCTACATTAAAAAAAAAATTAATTTCAGTTACTTATGACTTCAATTCACTTTTTATTCAAAGTGGTTAAAGTAATTCGGTAAAAAAATCCAATCGAATTATTATTATTATTTATTTTTCCGGTTGTAGGTTTAGCAACAAATTGTTCATAAATCATCTTATTTCTGCATATATTTCTAAATAAACCTGTAATGTAATACTCTTTATATTTTGACTTCTACAATTTTCTAAATTATTTTTAGAAAGAACAATAAATATGCAGTAAACATTTTAAGAGTACCTATAAGATAAATCTATGGGACGCTTATCAAAGGAAGGGTTATGGTTAGAAATCTTTTATTAACTTAAGACGTGGTCGTATTTCGGCTAAGTAAGTTTTTCAACATCCTTTTATTACCCTAATATATAATACGTAGTTACGGTTCGTTTCTAGACTTCTAGTTTTTCGCAATAAATTGGGCTTGAATGGACCGTATGAATTTTCTATAGAAACCATTCAAAATCGCAAAGATAAGGGCTAATCCCTTGACCATTGAGATAATCAAAGGACACAAATCAATCATCAAACAAATCGCCAAAGCCGCACCAGCTCCGAGTGGCTTACTGGCTTCGAGGCCGGAGGGTTATCATCGCATCCACTGACCCTCAAATTAAGCTAATTTCCCTCCTCGGAGCGTGCATAAAACATAATCACAAGGGACAGGGCTGGCCCTCTTCGGAGCAGCACCCTCCCGGATTCCGGAACCCGGGGCTCCGAAGTCTGACATGATACCTCCTTGAGGAGCACCCCGCCGCCTTGGCCGGCATTCAATCAAGAGGTAAACACATCGACCAACATTTCAATCAACTGTCGCATGTATCTTTTTTTGGAAATCGTCCAGAGTCACCCCGAAGGAGTGGCGGGGCCCTTTCTTAGGGATGAAAGCGCCGGGTGCGCCGGGACAAAAAAAACTTTCATTGAACTCGCCCTCACGTGCTTTTCACGTGGAAATTTCCCTTGGAAGAGGGAAATTTTCCTGGAACCGGGTTTCTGTCGCAGGGGCTGGGTTCTAGTATAGGCGCTCCCGGGGCAGTAGACCTTCCGTTGACAGTTCAGCCACATGGCTTTTTGGCCGGGTCTCTCCCGGGCGCGGTCCAGGGGATGGTTCTCATCGCTGGAAAATGGTTTGTTTTGGTTTTGTCTACGGACGGGGGGATTTTCCAGCCCAGACACGCACACAACCCCCGCCGCCACAGGAGCCTCAGTGCAATTCGGGAAGCGTTCCGTGTATTTTTAGCGTAGCCCCAGAGCCCCAGAGTGGTGTGAATGGACGTGGATGGATGATGGCATTTTCACGAAAGTAAAGTGCTTCAGTCTCAAGTAAACGGCCGTGTCGTCAGCAGCCTGGGGTCGAAGCTGTTCGACGAGTCGTCTTTATTCCGGGGGAAATAAAATAGTTGGTTAATCCTATAAAAATGGGTCTCTGATTAGAAAAAACACAGACTTATGTTAGAAAATTGTGTGTCCAGTATATGGTGATATTATTCAAACCACCTGCACTCAAATACCCTTAAAACCTTAAAAGGGTTCCGCACCCACACCCAACTGTCGCGCTGCCTCAAACCCTCGTTAGGCAATTCGAAACGTTTCCGTGAGTGCGCGGTTTAAGGGTGAATATAAATTTTATTTATTTTTTTCTGTTCGTTCCTCTAGTGCAGTTGATTGGAGTTAATCTTGAATAGTGAGTTTTACGCTTTTGCGATTAATTTCACCCACCTGGAGGAGGAGTGCGTGTGCTGATTAAGTGATCACGTCGTGGTGAGTGGATTGACGGAGCACCCTGTAAAAACGACGCTTCCACTGCTGAGGCCTTCGGAATGGTTTAATTTTTCACGAATTAAAGACATATGGTGCGCGCCGCGATAAAACGATAAAATTATAAAACATATTTTGTTCAGCCTCTAGATGGGCGACTGATGGATTATTCATCGCGCGATTCGCGGGGAGGGAATAAAATAAAAATATAAAATATAAAACCAAGCCCAACGACCGATGCATCCCCGATATAATTCATCCGGGCGTAATGAGATAATTGTCCGCTAAGAGGGACCCCCATCAAGTGCGAAATGAGCAATTTGTTTATTCTTTTCGGCGAACCGTCCGCGGAATCGCGCCGAACGGCTGCATAAATGCGCGATAAAAGAGCGCTCTTGTTTCACATTTGATGAGACAATTTCTGGGTTTTAATTGAATCTTGATGTGAGTAAATAAATAAAAGAGCGATGTGGGCACATTTTCACAATATGATCTCATGCAATGGGACGAAATTTCAATAGCATTTCCATTTTAATGGAACTCAAAATTTATGCAAATTTTCTGCGAACCAAGAAAAATGAGCTTCATTGTTACACTTAATATGTATGCTTAACAATTGCGTTAATTGTTTTTTTTTACCCCTTGATTAAAGGTATAGTGATCCCTGAATAATATAAAGTCAGATTGTACGCGTTCATACACCAACAACTTTAATTCGAAACCTTTCAGAAATATTGTTCTCTGACCAATTCGAAAATAACATATTTTATATGTTATTCAAATTAATTTGTTTGATTAATGTTCATTTATATAATAGAACAAGCAGTATTGGAAATTTTCAAAATTTCAGTTTTATGGAAAAAACAATTTTTTCTTTCATAAAATATATAGAAGCTTTTAGAGAGCCTGTAATGAAAAATCAGCTGCAAGAAAATTGCAAAACCCTACAGTTCAAGCTTCCATTTATATATCATAAAATAATTTTTTCAGACTCACAATTTACATACAAGATTATATCAAAATAACCCATTTATTAACTATAGTGTTACAAAAACCTGTTGACCAATGTTATTCTTTAATTTATTTCTCTGAGCATGAAAATTAAAGGCTAACATTAATCTATAAATGAGCCGCTCAGTGCACAAATCGATTAATTCCATAAAACATAAAGTTGAGAAATGCGATGAAATAATGTATTTTTTTCTTTAAAATTACCTTTATAATATAAATTGAAATAGATATTGTAGATTGTAGAATTTATAAATTCAGATATAGTTTTTATAACGTATATAAAATTTATAAGAAAAATGATTGTCAGTAATGGTACAATTTTTATGTGACTGGTGGAGTTAATCGATTTGTGCACTGAGCGGCTCCAATAATATTTTATCTCATTCTCCTAGTGAATTCAAAGTTGTATAATTTTTGGTTTATTTTTTTTTTTCAATCTAATCGTTTAAATACACATTTTCTTTTATTATTTTACTCACATTTTTTACATTTTTACTTCCGAAGATTAAAAACAAAATTTCACACGGAAAAAAAATTGGATAGCAAAAATCCCCAACCAATTTACGAACGTTTTCGCCATAAAATCCACAACATTTATTGAAAAAGCAGCAGATCTCTTTAAAAACTACAGGAAATAATGTCAAAATTTTACGCTGGTCCTTACATTTTAGTTAGAATCCCTGTCTTTTTCATAAATATTACCAAAATAATGCACTATCCCAAAATCCATCGGAAAATACAGGAATATTGCCAGAAACGAAGCGATATTCCCGACAAATTTTTTTCCGTGCACTTTTCCCATATTTATGGATAAACTTTTTGAAGTAATTTCAACTATATCATAATTTCTTTTTTTGTTTTTTAAATAGTTTCGAAAAATTATATTTTGATGTAGCAAACAAAACCACTAAGTTCAACATGATTTTTCTATAGAAGAGATGCTCTTTGAACTGGTTTTATCTTAACTACATAATAATTTGAACTATTTCAGTTAATAGTGAGACATGGCACTATTGATTATCTCAATAAATTACATTTTACTAAATTAAAAAATGTAACTACTGAGAGAACTTAAAGTAACTAAAAACGAGACTAAAAAAGCCTTATCATCTGATACTATTTCTTCGTTTTCCCTCAAGATTTTCCATAGAAATTAAACAAATATTTCAATTCTTATGCATTCCCTCGCTTTTCAACTTTTAATACGGAGAAAATGTGAAGTATCTGACCAGCCCCTATGAAGGGAGTGTAACATCACAAAATGAGGAAAGGATCAAAAAATTTTAAAAATTCCTCCCTGAGATGCTTTGGTTTATTACTAAATCCCGTAAAGGCTGAGCTCCACAATTTCGCTTTTGAGCGAACCCTACTCTAAAGATTAACCCCCAAGCCGGTTGGGGGTACTTTTTTTCCACCATTTTTTAAAAGCTAGCGAGTGAGCCACATTTTACAAGTTCTTATCAGGAAACCGCAGAAACGTGAAGAAACCCCGGGATATGCCGGGAGAACATATTTCCCTGTCAATACCTGAAAGGGAATCGTGGAATCATGGAATCATAGAATCCATGTAATGCCCGACCATTTCAGACGTTTTCTACCATTTTCATCGGTGCCCGGCCCACCGTCGAGCCTCGGCAATCTGACAATCTTTATATCCTTTTGCCTCTCCGAAAAGGCCAGATAATAATCTCCCGGAAAGGCAGTTCAGGGAGGCTATAGAAAGATTTCAGAACTGGGTCGCAGAGATTTCTTGCTTTATATATTTTTTTTTTTTATATAAATGTATATATTTTGAAAGCGGCCCTTTTCAGGACTCCGGGACTCCAGGTATCCCGTGATTGCGGGGAACTGATAAAGCCCCAAGCTCCCCTGGCCCTTCCCCCCTTTCTTCGGGTAACGATTGCCCGTGGGGTGCGTGCCGAACACCCAGAACCTTTTCTCTCCCTGCGCTTAATAGGCCCAAAATGCCGTCGGCTCAAATCAAAAACCCAATCAAGGGATCACGCAAAAAAGCACATATATTTTTTTTTCTTTTTTGTCATGAATTTACTTGGCCCAGTTTATGCTCCCGGGTTCATCCCGGAGCAATAAAAAAAACTGGGAAAATAAAGACTGCCAGTGGCATTTGGGGCGGGTTCCCGAAGTTGAAACAGAAACTAGCACGGGACGGGATCTAATTCGAATCTTTTTTTTTTTTTTTTGTATTTTTATTTTCAGGATTTCGGTTATTATTTCGATTGCCGTTTTCCCGGCTTTTTTACGGGGTTACAAAGGGTTTCCGTTTCCGGGTCGATTACTCATCGCTTTTTGCGCCAAAACTGTTGGTCCCTGATTCCCCGAATCCCTGGGGAGTTTGGGGACCTGGTCTATTAATAGATCCAGGAAAGGTGAGGTCATGACTATTCAAACTACAATTGGGGTTCCCGCGTAACTGATACGCACACCTCTTACCTTTTCCACCCCCTCATTCCGTAATATTTGCATATTTTACGTCTGTTACCGCGGGAAGGTGTTAAATTACGATTACACGAGCATTACGTACACATTAAGCCATTAAACTCATTGCACCCGCCTCGTTTTGTTTATTTTGAACGCACTTTTTCACGATTTAATCCCCCTGAACCAGCGCGAAACTTAAGCCCCGTGACCGTCTTTTTTTTATATTTTATTTGCTGCACCGCAGCAGTTGCAGCCTGAACTGCATGCATTTTGCAGACCCCGTGCAGATGCAATTTGCATGCAGAGCGCGCCCCACCGGGCGAGTAGTATCATACGACGGGGGGAATTATTACAATAGCTACCGGCGATAGTCGGGCCACGTAGTTATTAATTTTATTATGATTGCATTTATATTGTTGCTAAATGTCGTGGCTTTATGGCGGCCGGGCCTCCCTCCTGCAGTTAGCCGCCATTCGCACTAACAACGAGCGGCGGGCGTCGCGGCGTTCAGACCCGGTAAAAGTGAAAATATTTTTTTCTCGAAAATATAAATCGCGAGCAAATCTGATTATTTTGCACTTCTCTGCAGGAGTGTAAAACAAGTTCAGGCCGTTTATGGGATTAGCGAGTGGCTCTGTGCCAGGTGCACTAATTGCAATGTTTAATCTTCCGGAAGTGACCTTTTGTGCTGCCCTGCCAATGACCGTGGATTGGGCGCCGAATATTGGAAAAAACACTAATTTAAGAGCCTTATAAATTAGTTGTTTTCATCGAATTGTAAACATAAATAGCACGAATGCTTTTATGAGTTTTATAGTAATAGCCAATAAGCTTTACATTGGCTCCCGTTGTTAATTTATAACCAAAAGGGCATTTTCAGTTTAAATTCAAATGATAGACGTTTCACAACTTGCAAATATTTAATGTAATAGGATTTAACCAGGAAATTATAGTTAGTCGCTAGATTTAGATATAGCACTGTTCTGCATATTTTATGAATTTTTCTTTCCATAAAATTATAGGTTAGGTTTTTTGAAAAGATCTTTTTCGCAGACTACAAATCTGAAAATGAAAAACTGATGTACCTACTCATTCTCTGGTTAATAAATGTAAAGAAAAAATTTTATAAAATAAACCTATATTCGATGTTCGACAGGAAAATTTTGTAGAGCTGTATTCTACTTAAAAAATAAAGGCATTAGGAATGAATTAGCAATTGAAAGTAGTTACAATTCGAAAAAATTTTTTCTGATATCCATACTATAATAAAAAAGTATATAACAAGTTACTTAAAAAATATTTCGGAGAGTATTTTTTAAAAACTTCACATCTTGTCGCGATCAAATTTTATGAATAAATTTCCCCTTATTCGCATTTTGATAAAATATATTTTAAGAACAACTAATTTGACCTAACCTAATTACAATAGAGTTATTTTCAAAAACTAGTTTGTCTTGGGACTTTATAACCCTTTTTTCTGAATAACATTTTTAAAAAAAAGCAATGAATGAAAAATAAAGTCTAATTTGACTGGTTTACTTCATATTTAAAAAACTAAATACAATAGGAAAGAAGATTTTTAAATTTGTTTCTAATTTTTTGAGGGAATGCGTCATTTTTACAATGGTACAAACTGTAATGGTTTCTAAAATTAAAATCGAAATGTTCAAAATCTGCAGAAAAAACAAATCGAAGAGGCGACAAAGATTCAAAAGTTTTATGAATGTAATAGATAACTACTTAAATTTAATCGAAAATTATAAAGATATGATTTTAATAATGATTCAACTTTTGGTTAAAGAACTTAAATAATTTTTATTAGTTCTATAAAATTTGTAAAATTGTCAAATTAAAGGTTTAAAATTTCTATCTCTGACGGTATCACGGTGTTATGAAAAAGCCTTTTTTTTTAGAAGAATAAAGACACATACGAAATTTACTTTTTACAAGGAATAATAAAAAAATTGTATATGCATATGTTTTCATCGCAGCACACATTCGATCGAAGAGGCGACAAAGATTCAAAAGTTTTATGAATGTAATAGATAACTACTTAAATTTAATCGAAAATTATAAAGATATGATTTTAATAATGATTCAACTTTTGGTTAAAGAACTTAAATAATTTTTATTAGTTCTATAAAATTTGTAAAATTGTCAAATTAAAGGTTTAAAATTTCTATCTCTGACGGTATCACGGTGTTATGAAAAAGCCTTTTTTTTTAGAAGAATAAAGACACATACGAAATTTACTTTTTACAAGGAATAATAAAAAAATTGTATATGCATATGTTTTCATCGCAGCACACATTAATTATGTTGCTGCCAAACATATAATTTAACTAACAACTAAACAATGAATCGGCAATTCAAAGAACCATTTGGCTTATATAAACAGGCAGATCTTTCACTAATTGATTTCATTTTTCATGATTTACTGAAGCCCTAATGACAGACCCCTTGGTTAACTAGACGAACCTTCAGCGTTCGGAGTGGACGATGACTTTTAAACAAATTCCATTAACTTTCCTTTGAGTAGTTTTCATAAACAGTCCGCTGAAAAAACAAACACCCGACAGCATCCCTCATCCAATTAGAGGGGGTGCAGAGTCAGAGTCCTTTTTGGAAAAGTCAACAGAATCAATCATTAGATTTAAGCAAACCCCTTCGAGCCGTGCAGCCCGCGGCCGGCCCTAATAAGGCTGCTGTAGGGCCATTTTTTAAAATTCATTGACCATTCATCAATCAGCCAACCGTATCTTATCGTTTAACGAAAATGCGCCTCCTTTTTTCCCACCCACGCTCAATAGCAGCAGCAGCAGTAGAAACAGGGTGCCGAAAAAAAAAAATAAAACGCCGAACTTTGTGACCGTAAAAAATGAGGACTATCACCAGAAAGGGTTAAATAAAAATGTCTCAGTGTAGAATGAAAACAGCAGCCGTCAGGGAGCACAGCGGAAAAGTGTCAGTGAGTGAAAAATGAGAGTAGAAATTAAGTGAACATCGGTGAAAAATATAAATTGGGGGAAAAGTGAAAGGGCTGCTTTCGCGGGCTCCGCGGCCCTTTTTCGATTAAAACGACCGCACCGCACCGGAGTATGGTGGCGCCCTCTGTGCCGTGCGCTAGTCGTCTTCGCAGTGTCTTCAAGAACGAAGGAAAAAATTTGCAGCAGTAGAAGAAGACGCTCAAAAAAATCGCTCATCAGCAGCAGAACTTGACCTCAGCATGGCATCGAACTTGGGAAAAAGGTAAGGCTCCAGATTTGGGTTAATCAGAGCCGCGACTAATCCGATTTGTGCCTTCAATTTCCGGGGACTAAATCGAATTTGTTGCCTTGGTGCAGTCGGCCTCCCAGGGGGAGCACAGGGTGCACTTGTACATCTAGCGAGATAGAAAATTTGTCCTTCAGGACGACGACGGGGCGTATAATCAGAAATTAGTCCTTACCCTTGGTCTTGAGGCAGCACCAGGGCCCGACAGTTGGCATCGACCTCGTCCTCGTCCTCGCAAAGAGGCCACCAGGTTCGTGAGACTTCTCGAAGACGACGACGATTTTCTTCGTCGGTCTTTTCTTTTTGAACGTCTGCTCTCGAGGACTTTCCGCCCTTGCCCTTATAAGCCACAGGACGAGCCGGGGGACGGCGGGGGTGGATACACGCCCCAAAAGGTCAACACCCAAAGCGGCCTAATCACGTTCCTCAAGGTTCAGATCACGTACCAAACTTTGAAATCGAATTTATTTTTGGTGCTACAGGCGAAACGGGAAAAGTTTTTTAGCATAAGAGGGCTTTCGGCAGAGAGACTGCCGCTTATTCGACTGTCCCTTTATTTTCCCGTCTAATTTTCGGGTAAATTGGGCCTGAGGCTGGGTTATCATGGAGGTATCTTCTGTCTGGTAATGAAGGAGGCTTCCTTCGATCGTACATTTCCTTTTTTTCATTTTTTTTTTCGAATTTCATGGTTTCCAAACGCCAACAGAGAAAGAGAAAGTTTTAAGGATATATTCCGAGATTTTCAAGGAATAGACCGGTCGCCCGGAGGAATTTCACGTTTTCGTTTTGACAGAATCAATTTGATTTTCGGATGAGAATTTTTGATTTCTTTGACATTTCATTTTAGGAAAAATATATTTGGATTATTTCATTTAGGCTCTATATTGTTATATTTAATAAACTACCATTCAAATAGTTCTGGGAAAGTGCTATTTGAAGAATGCTTTCTTAAATGATTTATTTACCAGCAAACATTTAATTCAATTCAGAATAGTTTAACAGCATTTCTCAATTTTCTCGAAAAAAAAAACGAAGAACGTTTTTGGTTTTGTCTTAAACTATTGTAGGGTAGGCGAGCATTACATAACATGGATGATCAAACGTAAAACTTTAAACGAATTTTGCTCGAAATCCTTTTACTAAACTGGGAGGAAAGATTACTTCAACACCTCTGCATGGATCGATTTAAAATTTTTGTAAAATTCCTTGCTCTATGGAAGTACGTAGCCGTTTTTCGAATTTTACTGCTTATATTTTAATCAAGCATCGATTTATTTTTTTTCCCAAAAATTCGGCATTTCTACAAAATTTGACTTAAAAAAAAACCTTACGTATACTTCCATAGCCAATATTATATATATAAATTATAAAACTTTTTGGTTTTTAGTCCTAAGCCTTATACTTTACTAGAAATTCGTTCTGCCGTGAAGGCGTTTTAAAAAACGGCGATTTCAAAGATTGGTTCTGTCGCCATAATTTGATATCAAAATGATAAAAGAAACATTTTTCATAATTCGATATGTCTTAAATAAATGCTCTGGGAAGAATTCCTATTCCTTTTTCATACTTCCAAAGTAAATCGTCAAAGGTAGGTCTTTTTCGGTCGTTACAGATGGTGTTACCCATCTTGCAGAAAGTTACAAACCAGGATCAATGCTATACCTTAAAAGAGCGAAACAAAGATCAAGGCCATGCCAGACTTTACTAAGAACAAAATATTCCTTTAATTAAACCAAGCTTTTCATTTTTTGTTTAAAGCAAAGATGGACTTAAAATTTAAGACTGAGTTTGTTAAATCATCTGGAACTTTTTTGCACAGATCTCAAATCGAAAACGTCACTGTATTCAAAATCTTCAAACCCTCATTAAATTGTTTGCTGAGAACAAAGGTAAACTCGAAAAAAAAATACAAAAGACTCAATGTAATTTGTTACATTAAGTAGATACCTTTGATGTGCTACAACCGCAAATTTACATGTTTAACCCATAAATGTAGGCTAATTTGCTATCCAAGAGTTCATTTCATACCTTTTGCTTTCCAACAGTGGCTATTTTTGTCTAACACAATTGGACCGCAAAACGCTCTTCATATGCTAATAAATGGGGTTTTCCCGCTGAACTCTGGGAGTCCCTCAAGTGTAGTTACTCAGATACAATGGGACTAATAACGAGCTTTAACATAACCTCCCCCGTCATTGTCGTCCCGCACTATCCCCATGGAGGAGCAGGAACAAAAACCAAGCCCCAACGAGGGGCTGATCAATGGCAATGGGACGTCGGAACGCCGACCCCAAGCCCATCCAGGAACTATCTAAATAGAGTTGCCCGGCTGACCCTTCAAATTAGCAAATATTATCCTAGTCGCCCTCAGGTGGAAGACGGGATCCTCTGTCCTGTCGTTTCTAATTTATTTTTGTTTTCTCCTCATCTAGTAAAGAGTGTGTCAGAGAAATGTCACAGTGGCCCTAGACTGGCTGGCGAGGGCGCAAAAGGGACAAAAGGATGAGCCCCATCCGCCGCCCCAAAACAGAGGGGTATCATATTACTGGGTCGTTGCTGTTTCTGCTCCGACAACTTTTGAGACGAAATGCCAGTAGCTTTTATAATTTAATAAATGTCAAGTCCTGAGGCGACACAACACACAGAAAATGTCGCACAGGTAAGAAAGAAAAATTCGTCTGGCATGAAATGTCATACCTTCGTCGTTTCGGAACCATCCCCCGCACAGTTCTGGGATTTAATTATAATTTTTTATATTTTTTACGCTCCTTGTCTGTTATCTCCGGAAGGGGATCCTGACCCCGGATCCACCACGGAGGATGACGACATGTAATAAACGCGTCAAATAGTTAAAAAGCGATGAACTCTAAAGAGATGTTTTACGAGACCGCCATTAACACTTCGCCTTAGCTTACCGCGTTATTTCCTACGGGGCGAAATGCACTTGGATGCTGAGAAACGAGGCGCTCGGAAAAATCATCTCTGTCTCGAGTCTGCCGTATCTTTTTTATACAAAAATCATGAAAGCGTTAAAGACCCTGCCCGGGTTTAGTGCCGTCAAGGCGTAACACTGTCGCCTAACAGGTGTACGAGCCATTTAATTTAATGGAACGCACTTAAAGGCTCCGACGGTGACAACGGAGCCCCAGTCTATTTTATCGGGCTGCTTACATCGATTACACGGAGCGCCCCACAATATGACCGGGTAATAACAGGTGCTGGTGGCCACTTAATTACAGCCCTGAGTTTAACTCCTTCATCGTCGCCCGGTTAATTCGCAATATTCTCCCGGCTTTTCAGATTGCAAGTTGATCGTTTTTCGGACGTTTAATTAAATTCTCTGAAAGGGAACAAACTTTGATATCATCATAATTTCATGCAAATTATAAATTAAACGTTTACTCTGCTTAATCGAAAAATTATTAAGAAATAATAGCGGAATTAATTCTGAATTTGTTTATGCAAAATCAATAAATTTTCAACTTAATCACCTCTGTGGTGTTTAAAGGCTCTTAAACAAGTTGTAGGTATCCGATATTTTTTTATTATTGATTGAATTGAAATTGTAATATAGTAAATCGTAATTTCAGCTTATGGAAGATAGTAAAATAACTATAACTTTATGATATAAATCAATTGATTTAATGTGATAGATACCTTTTAATTTCGTGTAATTTATTTACGACTAGCCCATTTAGTTTATAGATGTAATAAATAATTCACTTTCACACACAGGAACAATTATTGTATAATTTTAAACTTTTAGATAAAATATTTTACAAAAGTTCATATGCGATAGTATTAATCAAATGAGGAAAGGAAAAACCACGAAATATACTGAGTTTATAATTGTTTACCTTAAGTTAAAGATTTATTCATATTTTTATTCCGTATGATTTTTCAAAATTATATACATATGTACCTAAATATCTCAGGAAATACAATCGGCTGACAATTTTTACTACTTATTATAGGTATACCCTAAAAAATAATTACAGTCTTACTATATTAACTATAAAAAATTTGAGTCTAAAAGGGGTGGGCTTGGAAACCAATTGTATTAAAGATATAACTAAAACACGTTTTTAAAGTAGTAAGTTCGGAAGATAAATCTTGAACAAAAGGCCTTTTTGTCGAAATGATAAATCTCGTACTTGCCTGCCCTCATTTTGTCCGTTGTACATTTTGACTAAGGAGACAGAAAACTCAACCCACATTTGCCAGACATTCATAAAAATTCACATGAAATGTTCAAAACCGCCTCTACACTTAGGAAGCCATTAACTTTTCAGCATCTTTTAAATGTAGCTAGAGACACACGGCAGAATGGAAATGATTTTGAGCGCACCAAGGCATTGAGACAAAGCAAGAAATCTAGGAGCCGACACTCAAAAAGGCACAAAATGCAAAAATCTTTCAACAGGAAAGCAGAGAAGTTGCCTAATTTGAATTTCACATCAAAGAACATGAAGTTCGGAGTAAAAATAAATTTAAATTGTGAAGCAAAAGCTCAAGGTGGATGCAGATATAAAAGATAGAAAAAGGGAGCGGAAGGTTGTCTGTCTAGTTCCTGGGGAAAGTTTAATTTACGGGACGGATCAGCGCAAATATTCCTGCCATAAGCACGCCCGGTGGAGCACTCGGACAATAAATTCAGGCCTCCCCGGTTGGGGTTCGAAGCGGCTCCGCCTGCAGCTGGAGGCTCCGTAAAATTTAAAGCCGCTCCTGTGTAGGCGCCCCAGTCGGGCTTGTCCTTCCGCCGGGAGCCTCACCTAGAAGCCGATTTCCGCATATCCCGGACTCGATCCCGGTCCCGGCCGTTGCACGCCCGATTTTACTTTCAAGACCAACTTGAAGAGGAAAAATTCTAGAGCGGGAACGGCTCAATTTATGTCTTTGACTGGGTTATTTATATGTTGTTGCTGGGATCTATTGTTCTCGGCCGGGAGTTTGATAGGAGCTCCTTTTTATTGATTTCACCCAGCCCCGGGCATAGAGATGGATGAGGCGGCGGGCGTGTGCAGACGGAACCCACCCGCGCCCCAACCGCACAATGGAGGAGCTCCTCGAACCCCAATTCCTGTATTTGACTCTAGGAAATTTGAATTTTTTATTTCCACTCTGCCCGTAGACCTTAGATTTGCAGAGGATGGTTCCAGAGAGAGAAAAAAAAGGAATATTGTATAGGCGGCCTGATTAAGAATTGACTCACTTCAAAGCGAAATGCTATAAATGTATTATGTCTCGTTGTGTCCTGATGATTTTTTTTTTCGCAAAATTCTGAACTCACCCCCGCAGTGACGCGCAGCGTCGCAGATACTTAGATGCGGACGCAATTCACGTCACATACAGTTTGCTGTGAAACTGCTTAAAGTTTAACATTTTTCTTAGCTCAAAGCTAACAACAGTGGTTACGTGAAGAAAATCCCAAATTTTTGTATGTGTGAGACTCCACCCCCGCAGGGACTGTGTGTTGGCATCTTCTCGCATCCTCGCACCGAAACTTCTTCTATACGCCAAAGATATACCTGCCCGGAATATTTGATAAGGCAGCTCCTCCATTTATTCGTCAGGGAACATGTCATTTTTCATATGTCAAAAATATTGTAATGATCATTATATATGATGATTGTCTGAGGCATTCGGCGCCCCCGGGCGGCGGATCCGGACGCTGCGCCTAGAATGCCGGCTAAAGTAACTTTGGGGAATTTTGCCTTTTCCAGGGGATTATGATATTAATGCTAAAATGAAAGAAATGTTTGCCTGCAGTGTTCGGGATTTTTTAACAAGGATATTTTATTAAACTTGTACGTGAAAAATCAGAATGTCTTCTGATGAGGGTAAATCGTGATAACAAAATACAGTACCAAACTCAAATCCAGATATACATAGCAACAATTAAATAACTCGCCACTTTAAAAAATTTGTAAATTTCTTCAAAGCTCACTATACAAAAGATAAGTGATACTTTAAATCTTCTTTGTAAAGTATCTAATATTATTGAGGAAAATATGAAAATTCCATGATTTTTATCACTCGTATAAGTATGACAGCTTACTCACAATATGCACTTTGCCTTCATTATTATTTATAGATAAAATTAGAGCATCATAAACTTTTTCTGATCAACAGTTTGTAGGTAGGTATTCTGAAAAAATATGTATAATATTGAATAAGGATAAAAAATTAAATAATCAATCGAAAAAAATACTAATTTTTTCTAAAAGAATTATAGATTTTTAAATTTTAAACTTTAACTTGTAAAACTCTAGGGCTTCTGAAGGCACTAATCAACTTCCTGTACCGATCCAAACTACATGAATATTTCTAGAATAATGTTGAACGGTCTATAAAGAATTTAGACCAGCTAACAAATTACGGACATCGCAACAAACAAACAAACATTTGTAAAAATTGGGGGTTTTTTTAAAAAAAATTATTTCACAAACCAAAATCCATTTGAGACATTTAGCGCGAAAATGTAAACTATCCTGGCAATGTAAATTTGTATTATATCATTTAGTGTTCCCAGAAAGAAAGATAATTTTGTGTAGATCTGGTATATATCCAAACCGTATTTACTATTAAAATAAATTAAAAATAATTGTTGACAAATAATATAGATAAATATAATGTATCATCTTTTAGATTTATAAGAAGACAATTATATCCAATATTTTTAGTCAATCAAATTGAAAATGTATTTTCCCAAAGAGAACGTTAAAAATTTAGTTTAGTATTCAGCAACATTCACACTATGTAGTTTTAGTTTCTCTTCAAAAACAAAGATCTAATAAATAAGAAACTATACGATTCTTAAAAGATAAATGTGTTCAAAGTTTATGGTCAGTTCTACACTCCCAGCTTACGCTCTAATATTGACTTAAGTTCAGCTTAAATGTCAAAGCAGTTTAACTTAAGAATTAAGACTAAGACCACTATGATTACTATAATTTATTTAAGCGAAGAATTTGGTTCAACTTAAGTTAAGTTCAGTTTAAATTCGTACTGTGAAAATAATCTCTAAAAGAATCGTTTTTAAAATGGTTATTTGTTATATGTTTATATGTAATATCATATAAAAGTTCTATTGTCTAGAAAGGGGTTTTTCTATAAAAAAAATCTTTACAAATTCCGTAAACAATTTTAGAATTCTCATAAAATAAGAAAGTATAAAATCGCAGACGGCAGCAGTAAACGACTTCCTCTCAAGGATGCTCCATTAGCAGAGCTCGTCTATTAGAAAATGGCAAAGCAATTTGCGAAGATTTATCACGATTTACGTGAATCCAGTAAAGTGGTATACACTTGAAGTTGTTGGTCTTTTTTTCTCCTTTCTCTTACTTTCCTCGTCCTGCGAAAAGATTTCCCTACGAGATGAAACCGAAAGGAAGCCCAGCATCCCTGCAACCGCACAGTGCAGTCCCGACCGAAACCAAAGAGTTGCGAATTCAAAAGGTGTTGCGGCGTCTATCGAAACTTTCCGATGAAATTTGCCCGGGCGTAGTCGGTGGAGTTGGAACGAAGTTGTCAACCACATCCTCGACGCTTCAGCTAAAAAATTTATAGCGAAACTTTTTCAACACTTCTCCGGATGACGGAGACGCAAAAAAAACTTGCTCTAAGAGTTGGATCCGCTGAATGAGTAATAAGACGAACCAACTTTTGTTGGCCGTTTAGCGGGGGCTGATTAATATCTTTTCGAGGGTTAAGAAGCTTATGGGATCAAGAAAGGGCAGATTATTGGGTTTCGTGCGCGAAACTTTTTAAGGTTTAAGGGCCAGAAGTGCGTCAACACGAAATTTTTTTTTAATTTTTAATTAACGCTAAAAGTTTGACCTTTTACTTAATAAGAATTGTTTTTTTCTTCTACAGGGCTGCTCAGAAGCTGGCGCAAAGCGGGTCTTCGAAGAGCAAGTCCACGGAGATGTCCAGTACGAGTCGCAATGGGGGATATTGTGGAGCCCTGCAAAGGGCTCCGCCCCCCATCCCGCCCGGTTTGGCGCGAAGACTTGCTAACAAGGAAAATTATGGAATCGGAAAGGTAAGTCATTTTTATGCACGCACGCTATGAATATTTCACGGAACTCCTCAGAACGAGCTTATTTCCGTGTTTCATCAATTTCGTGATTTTTAAAGTTCGTGTCGAGTTTGTCGAGTATTATTTTTTATTCTCACCACATATCCGTGCAATTTAGCCGGAACAATTCCGGATACCATCTTAATGCAATGGTCTTGTTATTGTCAAGACTCAAGATAAACTGCACAAGGCAATTAGCATAAAAGTTATGGTAATAAGCAAGGCATTTTATTGCTGGTAACCTTTGATGTAAGGCATTAATAACGTTTTATGTCATCTAAAATTGAATTAATATATGTAGAACAGATTTTACGAATTGTTGAAATGAATTTGACAAGTTAATACAAAAAGTAATTTTTGCTTGGCCAGAGACAAGAGTATGTCTGTTTTTTTTTTTTGTCTCTTAAGTAGTTGCGTACGCATAGAGTTAATTGTCTGTTTGAATTCTAGATTTTTTTCTATACTTATGAATTGGTGTATCCATAGGTGAAAGTGATGTTACGAGTCTCAGACCCTCATGCGGATGATGAAACGCCGCATTTTATGTCTGTGGATAAGAAAAAGCGACAGGTAACTCTGACGGATCCTACGACGAGCACAGTGGTGGCCTCAACCTCCCAAGAGCGCGGTCCGATGGTTGCCGCACCAAAAATGTTCGCCTTCGACGGCCTCTTTACTGCAGAGGATCAACAGGTATAGGGCTCAGTCAGTCAGTTTGGTCCCAGGAGCCGGTCTTTAAAACCCTTTTCTTTCCCTTGCAGTCCGACGTGTGCTCCTCAGCCCTGTCTGAAGTAATTCCCGCAGTCTTAGAAGGATCCGACGGCTGTCTGCTGACAATCGGATACCCCACCTCAGGTAATTACAATTTGACAATACATGCCACAAGGACTTTGTTGAACTGAATCGTGACTTTTTTCTCGCCGACCTGCAGGCCAAACGAGGACAATGTTGGGTGCAATCAACCCACCGAGTGAATTAGGTGCAATCCCATGTGCAATTTCTTGGCTCTATAAAGGTATCAACGAGCGTCGACAAAAGTCAGGTGCTCGATTTTCAGTACGTGTGAGTGCATTAGGAGTCAGCGCAATGAAGCCGGATTCCTCATCGAAGGATTTATTGGCCGCCCACGCCACAGGTAAAAACTTTGCAGTCTGTTTGCAGAAAAAGAGACCTGGGGGAGGGGTTTAGAGGTGCTTTGCAGCGAATCTATTGTTTTGTCTTGTTTACTTTCATCGTGGAGGTTGTAAAAGTAGCTTACGAGCTGGCATGTGCCATGAGAGACCACCAGTCAGCCCTATTCGACTGAGTTTTGCAGTTTTCGAGTTTTCGCTATTTTCAGGTACTCCACTGCAATTGAAACATTTTTTTGTGGACTTCCCTTCCACTTTGTTCAGGATTAGATAGAATGAAGCGCATCGAGGGACTGCGTCAAAAGAAGCAATTTCGAAAAACTTTTCTGTTCTCTAAGTCGGTGAAAGTACTTCAAATGAGATTGTTTTAATAAGGATTGTTTGAACTTTCTGGTTTGTAGATACTTGAGAGATACAAGCCCAATAAATTTCAAGACGCTATTACTTTACTCTTTGTAGTAAATCTTCAATAATTCTGAGGAATTTTCTGTCAATTTGAGATTGTTGCAAATTATATGCTTATACAGCGATCAGTCTTTTGGTACTTATACGGCTTTTGGTAAATAAAAAATTTCGCAAAATATTTTAATGTTTTAATGTTGATTTCAAAAGAATCAATTTATATTATACTGTATGAGCTGATAGCTAAGAAACATAACTGTAAAAAGAAGCAGTTTAATATTCTTTTCTTTTACTAAAATTTTGCTGGGTATTTGAAATCGAATAAATTTATATTTCGTATGCTGATTACAATAACATTTTTATAAAAGGAATGTTTAATAACAAATTTGTCAAACAGTCCTACAATAAAAATAGAAAAAAGTGCTTTAAGCTTCTTATAAGGATAGGTTTTTATTCTTTGTGATGTATGATTGTTAAAAAAGGAAAATTAAAAACATGGTAAATATACGGCTATTAAAAGTAGTGTGTAGTAGTATGCAAATATTTATAGAATACGGCGTCAAGAAATATTTGATGTTCTCAAAAGAAATTAAAAGTGGGAAGCCAACATATAGGTTCATACATCAAAATTTGCTACATCAAAGGGCAATATTTTATTCTCGAGCCGCCCATAAAGATAGGCCTGGCCTTCCAAGCGAAGCGATTAAGAACATGTTTCGAATATGTTTGCGCAGACGAGGCGCACAAGAATGAGGCAAACATTTCCTTTCAAGCAGATATCACCATCAAAGGAAATTCCGCAAAAGTACTCCTCCTCCGAAGAAGTTGAAAAACACTTAATGCCTTGGCAAACAGCTCACGATATTTGCATACACCGATACTCGGGGACGCTCTGATAAAAGAACCAAAATTCCGTCGAAATGTTTTCCCAGAGTATCCAGGGCTTGAGGTTCGGTTTGTGGGGCTCCTCCGTCCGAGAAGACCCCACCCAAAGTGGCGAAAGGGCCATCCACCCAGACAAATTAATTCCCGCCACCATCGACAAATCAATTCCACTCGAGATGATATTTATGGCTTCTGTCAACTGTTGGGGCGCCCGGCCGTGGTGGCAGCTATCACCCGGGCCAGATGTGGGGCCGCCCGAGTGGAAGAAAAATGAAAAGTGTTCGACGAAGGGAAGGGGGCGGCAAATTCCATCTGCCCCCGCCGCCCCAACCCCTCATTAAAGTGATTGTGTGATAATTAATTAAAGGTTGACTGGCACCCGGTCTCTCGAGCCGCCGTCTGATTACTTCGGGCCGCTCCCCCAACAATGGGAAGAAATTTTTAGGGGGTCCCTAACCTGATTGCGGGGACATGATATCTTAAGTGGGGTAGTAATTGATTTTATGGGCAAATCCCTCAGTAGTCTACCGGGGGTGGAGGCTCAATATGTCAACTCAACGTTTTTTTTTTTCCCTATTCCGAATTGCAGATTCCGACGACTCACCAGGGGTCTATTTGCGTGATGATTTCCTTGGCGGTCCAACTGAATTGAGGGCTCCAACAGCGGAGCGGGCAGCCCTATTCCTGGACGCAGCCCTCGCCGGGCGTCCTCAGAGCGCCCTCGAGCCAGCCATGATTTTTACGTTGCATGTTTATCAGTACAGCTTATCGCGAAAAGGAGGTGGTGGGTATCGAACGCAGTAACCATCAAAAATTTTAATTAATTTCCCTCTTCGTTTCCAACAACAACAGTCGCTGGAGGACGAAGTCGACTCCATTTAATCGATCTGGGGGGCTGTGCCAATCGTAATGGAGGTCTTCCGCTTTCAGGAATTGGCAACGTCTTACTAGCAATTCTAAGTGGCCAAAGACATCCCCCGAATAAAGATCATCCATTAACGCCTCTTTTAAAAGACTGTCTAGCACCACTCACGTGTCACGTTACAATCATGGCGCACGTGTCACACACTCAGGTAAATGTTAACCCCCTTCTCACAAAAACCTTCCAAAAGGTTTGTGGGTGTAATAATTACCTTTTCGATCCCCTCAGTCGCATGCAGATGCATTAACGACAATCCAGCTAGCCTCTAGGATACACCGGATGCGGAGGAGGAAGCACCGCTTCCCAATCTCATCGGATAAAGCACTTGGCGTCAATAATGCAGGTATAAATCTTAATATGTCACCCTCGGGGCGGCGGTGGCACTGGAAAAATGCCAGCATCGCTTAACAATTTGTCGCTCCCTTACTCTGGGATTTGAGCCCATCCCCGGTTTTTGGGGAGAGGTCGAAAAGCCCATTAGTACCAGGGATGCTGCTCTCGGGGGCGTGGGGTTAGAAAAATTTTGTCGTTATAATGTACCTACAAATCTCAGGTCATCAATCTGGAGGCTCATCGGAGGGACCAGATCCATCAAGCTCTGATTTATCAGCCGATACAGTCATTTATATGGGGCCCTGCGATGACGCCACGGACGGTGAGCATCCCCCCGTCTATTTGCCGTCTTTGAGCAGCGGTGATAATCGATGTGCCATGAACAAGGTACTGAAGGGTAGTGGAGCCGAGAAGCCATCAAAGATACCCGCCAAAAAGGCACCTACTAAGTGTAAGTATACGCATCAATTTCAATTATTTTTTGATATATTGTATATAATATTAAACAAAATAAATAGTATTAAAACCTGCAAAAAACAAAAGGACAATGAAGACTGATATAAAACTTTGTATTAAATAAAAAACAACCACCAAACGAGAGTTTTACTATACTGATAATTTTTTAAAACTGACAATCAGATTTCTGAACGAGAAACTTCAGACATAAGACGCTTTAAATATCTTTTAAAAACAAAACTGCTTTTAAATGAGCGAAGTGAGCCCTCTTAATCTAGAATACAGAAATGATTAGTTTAAAAATATTCCACAAACATGTTAAAAATACTGGTCAATAAAATTTTGCTACAGAAAAAGTGATACATCATTTCTACAGGACTTTTTGCGAATTTGCAAGCGAAAATGTCCCAAACCATTTGTTTGACACGGATTGTCTGACAACAATATTTTCCTTTTACAAAATACCTATCAAAATAAATATTTTCCTTTTGCAAAAAAACCTATTGACTAAATATTTTCCTTTCGTAAAATAGCTGTTGACTAAATATTGTATTTTGAATAGGGAGTATATTTATCGAGAAGATAGGTAGTCGGGCATTTGCAGTCGGGCATTTGCAGTCGGGCAAATGGACGGTTTTTAACCCATTTTTTCAAAAACGTCGCGAAATAAAATATAATAATTTTTCATTTTTTAATCTGCAGAAAAAAAGTTACCTATTATTTATTCTGTTAAATAAACGAACATAATAAGTGTTGTTCAGTGAAATTTATTGCTTCTTATGGAAATAGTGAACATTATCTTTAGGTAAATCGTAAGAATTCTTCCTTTATTTCTAATTATGACTGACTTACATGGATATACAAAATTGTTTTGCTCCATAGAGAATGAACATTTTAAAAGATGCTGGGACTATATATCAAATATGATATAACCTTCTTGGACTATTTTACTTCCTACTTTCGATTTAATGTCGTTGTACATTATTTCCTAATTTGAAGTCTTAGAAATTATCAGAGGTGTCTAATTACTGCCCCTTAAGCCAAAAACTTGCTTGATTTATTGCAGCTCAAAGTCCTGTGCCGCATCGGACCGATAGCATTAAGCGAGGTAATGTTCCTAGTTCCAGTCCAACCCCACCGTCCTCAGAACTGCCAACTCAGCCGTACTCCCCGGTGCACGGCTCGCCGAAGATGCTGGCCCCGAGCTCGTCGCCAAAGATCGTCGCCGGAGCCCTAAGGCACTCGGGGGGCCACACGGGCATCAGCAAAGGTTCGAACGTTCCTACGCCAAAGGGTTCGCCGCTCCGCCGGCCGAATGTTCAGAACCCCGAGAGCCCCATGCGGCAAATCAGCGAGGAGCAGTGGATAGACGGGCCGAGGGTGTCCCGGGCGAAAGTGGCCGAGGCGAGACACCTCCTCAGAGAAATTAACCACGTCAAGCAGTGCGAGACGTGGGTGGACGGCCCCAAATCAGTAGCCTCCTCCCCGGCGAAACCCTTAACCGCGGGAAACCTTCCGGGGAGTAGCCAAACCACGGGATACGGGTTCATGGACACGCACAAGAAAATTATGATCCGCCAGTGGGTGGAAAATCAGTCCTCCCACGTTTTCCAGTCCCCGGGCGGATCACCCACGCACCAGGCGCAGCAGCAGGCCCAACAACAGGTGCAGCAGCAGTTGCGAACCATGACATATCACCTGACCCAATTCAAGCAAAAAGCCGAGGACGACCAGCTTTCGGTGGTCAGCAACTCGGAGATGGTCAACCCGATCGCAGCCGGGTTGACGAACCTCGTCAACCAGGGCAACTGCGCCGTGGAAAGCGCCGCCATGCGCAGCGGACTGAAACTGCACAATGAGACTGACCTGCACTCGGAAAAATCAGGGCTATCTGCACAAGCGCCAAACTTCCAGGAGTCCCCTGGGGCCCAGGAGGATCAAGAGGATCAGGACAGTGGGCCTTCAGAAGTCCCACCCGCCCTGCCTCTGATCGAACCCTTGGGATCGCGGGAAATCTCGCACGAAAGTCTTCACCGCATAATTTCCAGGCATGTCTCCAGGGAAAGTCTGTCCCTGAATCAGCAAAATGTGCAGACTGTCGATTGTGGCCTACAAGTCACTGAAGATGAAATCGCAAGGACTATGGGATGGTAAGTAATTCTACAATTTAATTATTTTTACATTTTTAAGAACTCAATAAATTAAAGCAGTATTTATAAAAATACTTCAAGCAGTGAACATCCACTGGCCGCTCTCAGTCACGGAGATATTTCTGTTGTGTCCAGTTTTAACATTGGAGATGCGTTCAGTGATTGCGCGATGGGTGAAAGAACGAGGTGAGTTTTTACTTAATAATTAATAAATAAACTCATAAATTTAAAAGCTCTCTAGGAATATAATTTCTCATTTTATAATATTTATTCATTATTTTCTTATAGGAACCAATTCGACCAACTGGCGCGTCTTCGGGAAATTTTCACCTCACAACTTGCAATGGCTGAAGTAACACCCGCGTTCCGGATAGGAGACGCAGGAAGTGTTTACAGTGAGCCCGCTTTTCGATTTAATCCTGGACCAGGAAGTGTTTGCAGTGAACCAGCTTACAGGCCACCAAGTCCAAGGTATGTTAAAAAAATAATTTATAATTTATAACGCCTAAATAAAAAATCAGTAATTAAGTTACAAAAAAAAAAAAAAATTAACGTAGGCAAGTTTTAGCTGCGTGTGAAATATGTATGTTTATTAACTACTTTTATTTCCTAGTTTTGAAACATAAAACCTGCATTTTAGATAACGTAAAACAGTAATTTTATTTCATAATTAAATGCAGGGCAATAAATAGATAGTGCTTAATTCATATTTCACAATTTTAATAGTTCAATTTTTAATGTGGGCTACATGAAACTGGCGGCTAAGCATGTTGAGCTGTATGCGTGTAGCATAAAATTTTTTTTTTATGAAAAATAAACAAACCCGCATAATATTTGAACCTCGGCTGAATATTTTGCGACCAACCGGAAAATATTACCTACGTTTCATTTTTCTATTTTTGTGTGTAATTAGTTAAATTATTGAATTTGTTAAAGGGAGAACTTCGTGTAGAAGGCTAAAACACAGACATTTTATGTGACATTATTAGAGTATATGGGTCTTGAATAATTTGTCGATTTGGCCTGGATCGACACATACATTTTTTTCAATATTATCGTTACATTCTATTTCTATGTTCGCAATTTCTTTTCTGATTTTCAATATACCTACTACAAAAAAAAATTTGCTTTTCTACTCTACGCAGGTGTCGAGGCTGTAGGCAATCTTTAAACGCATCAAGAACTCCTAGCCAAACATCACTCCCCAGCCTCAATGGGATAATGGCCATAGCCGGAATGGAGCAATACGCCTCCCTGAGGCACCCCGACGGAGCCTCGGACCCGAACCTCCAAAAGGCGGAAAAATCGGCCGCTGAGGACGACGACGACATAAACGAGAAGTCGACGCTTTTGTCAAAAAAGTCCTCGATTGAGCCTGAGGAAAGGAGCATGCTCTGCGACCTTCCGATCGTCTCCCAGACGCAGTTACCACTCCTTCCGCTGTCGACCTCCGAGGCGTACGACAGCGGCCACGACTCCTCGACGCCGCGGACCTCAAAGCACTCGGGAATTTCGCGGCGGGCTGAAAGCGGGTACCACAGCGTCGCGACGGCCAGGGACAGCGATGAGTCGAGCTTCACTTCGGCGATCTCGAAGGAGCACAACCGGATCACGATGAAGAAAAAGCGCCAGGACAAGTCCCTCTGCAATTGGCTGAGGAACCCCTTCACCTGCACCTACCCAGAGACTGAGGGAGAGATCAGCGACTTCTGAGGCGCCAAGCCTCCCCCGCCCCAACCCCAGCCCACTTAGTAAGCAAATCTTAAGAATTATTATTGGATAATAAGTAAAAAAAACGAAAAAGATTAACTAAAGGACTCCGAAGATCCCACCGGGACTGTTTTCAGCCGGGCGCCTGGGACGACGCGAAGTCGTGCTTGTTACTGCTGTCTTTACGCTGCGCATGCGCCTAGTGCTTTATTCGGTTTTTGTTTGTCACTAAATGAATTTACGAGATATTTAAAAAAAATGCGAAGTTCTACTGTTGATATTGTCGATGTAAACTAAATGAATGCTGTTGAAGTTCTCTACTGTTGTCAACGTTGAAGCCGCGAGCGCCGCGCCGATTCTGTTTCTGTTTAGCCTACCAAAGTGCGTAACGTTATTGCTGTCGAAATTGTTCCCTCAGTTCCCCTTTCTCTGTCTAGCGATTGTTTCTAATTTAAACGAAATTAAATTATATTACCACCACTGCACCTAAATAAAAAAAAAAAATAAATACACCAAATAATTAAGGTGGACAGTGGTTGGGAGCAACTATATGAAAATATCGATTATTGCCTGTTTTGCTATTGCATTGAATATTGACCATTTTTAGAGAAATACTTAACAAAATATAAAAAATTTATTTGTTTGACGAAAAATGCTAGATTCATCGGGATAATCCCGGTCGTATGGTATGTAGACTCGCTCTTTGTAAGAGATGTTTTGAGAAATTTTCCCCACTGTAAAAGATTTTGCAAGAACGTAAAAGGTCTCGCTGAACGAGAAACAAAAGACTACACAAGCTATAACTGGACGGTCAATAGCTTTCTATTGAGATTATATAGTTACAGTTATTCCGTATATTATATGAATGCAATCTAAGATACATTGATGTATATTGATATTTGTAATATATTATACTTTGATCCATTGTAATAAAACGGTTTTTTTCTAAAAAAGAAAACAAAAATTTTGTGGTTTTTATTCTATTTGTCTATCCTTTTTTTTAATCGATACTTAATTATAATTAAAATAATACCATTAACATTTTATTTTATGTTTATCCTTGCACTTATCCCTCATCACAATATGGTTTGATTTTGGGGTTGGTTCGGTTAGAAAGTGAGTTAAAATTAATAAGGTTTAAAACAATGGTAAAATTTAATGCGATTATTGCAATAGTGTGCATAAAAATACTCCCACCAATATCACTTTACTTTGATAAAATTCTACTAGTTTTATTAAGGTTTTCAAAATATGTAGACTATACATTGGAATTGTTGAAAAATAAGGAATTCTCCATTCAGATCCGCATAAAATGGTATATTTTAATATTCAATCACAGAACATGAAGTCCTGATAATCAAAAGGTCTTGAAAAAAAAACATATTTTGTAAAATACGGGACGGGGGTTCATAATCCTTATTTGTCCCAAAACTTGAAGTATAAAGTTTCATATATGGCATTAAATTTTCCCTAAAAATAAGTAATAATAGCGTTTTGGTTCTGCCGTTTTTATAAATTCCAATTTTTCTAATCGACTAAGGTACAGTGACTAAACAAATATTTTTTGTTTCCCTCTATATTTTTAATGATCATGAAAAAAATTTATAAGAGTATTCATTAAATCTTTTAAGGTAGTACATATAGTGATTTAACCCCTTCGCCTATCGAACTACGCTCCTGGTCGGTCGATTGAGCCAAAAATGATAATCACGAGTCATATTCGTGATAAATCGATTGGGCCAAAAACTATAACCATGAGTCTGATTCGTGACAAAAATTATAACTACAAACTGTGTCATTTTGAAATAAATCAATGGACTCGACCGAACTGTTGGAAATTAAATCGTAAGCCAAGGGGTTAAGAATTCAGATATATGTATATTTTAATAACTCATTTTTATCTTATAGTAGTACCTAGTCAAAACTGTTATATCGACATAATGTAAATATCCATTAAAAGCAAAACATTCCCGTAAATTACGTGTTGTTTTAAAGAGGTCGAAAATTAGTCTTATTGTTATTATATTGATGCGGTAAAGGAGGTGTGTAGACATAATTTAATTGGTTTACTACATAGTATAATTACTTCAAATTATGACTGTAACAATAGGTTAGGTAAAGTTTACCTAATCGGCTGTGTGTGTTCCTAATTCGTTGACTTGTTTAAGGGTAGTGTGGGATTGGCTTCCGTACAAAGCGAAATTGTCGTCTTAGTCGAGTTATAACTCCTTGTAATTGAAATCAACTGGTGGCACTGCGACAATCCTGTCATCTTAAGTCCTCTCCTTATCAGTAGTAATTACATTTGCGACTATTATCCTGATTATTGCCCCGGGCGATCCGGGCCCACAGCCCTGCCAGTTACAGGAGCATATCCTTCCTCCTGTATGCTCAAGATTTCAAACTGTCAGGCCACTTCATACGTGTTACAAGACTTATCACAATTTCAAGTGAGAAGAACCGAACCGTAGTAAGGAGCACGTTCTCGAAGAAGACGCTGGTTAACATCCAGGAAAAACCGCCTATTTTCCCGGGATCGTTTTCACACGTCCTGGAATCAACGATTGTCGACGTTCTGGGTCTCGTTCCGATCCCGGGGCTTATCAATCTCAATAGAACCTAATTAGGCCTTCATTATGTCAGACAGAATGAGTCGAGCAATGCGAAGGGTTGGCAGAAACGAAGGAGCTGCCGTTCTTATCTTCTGCTCCTTTGACGTGATTACCCAAGAAATTATGTAAACATGCGAGTGGCGGAATGGTAACATGAGAAAGGTCTACAGGAATCGCATTGGGGTGGGCGTGTTCAGGACGACCTACGGTTTCCTTAAATCGTTTCCGACAAATTTCTTCCACGACCTTTTTATATTACCCGGGAGTCTTCGTCGTAGTGGCGAATAATTAGGAGAGCTCCCTTGAAACATAAAACTCAGCCGATTCGTCCTAATTAATGTCCCTGCAGAGCCAGGAAATTCTGTCACCCGATCCCTGTCCAACCCACAGGACCCATCCAGGCCCATACAGGAGCAGGTGCCTGTTCGCTGCTCCATGCCCAGCATAATTGAATTTTAGGGCTTTCGGTCAGCGTAACCAAAACCACCGAAATCATGTCAAACCATCGAAGCTCATGTCGAACTAATTAGCGCTAATTGAAAGAATGTTTTCGTGGTGGATCCGGTATGTTTTTCGCGCCCAAAATTGGGTCTCAGACGAAATTCGATCTTTCGTGGTCTGGGACAGCTTCTGCCCTAAAACCCACTATTCATAAAACCGCCGGCTTCAAATCGATTTTCTCATTTTTACACCCCAGGAACAACATATGCGCACAGCCAATAATATTTTTTACGGCCCTTCAAATTCTTATTTTCGCCGCGCTCTTGGGCCCGCAATAAAAATTTGCATTTCACCCTCCTTCTGGGCCGGAAAATTCGATTTGACTTATGCGTGAAAAAACATGTCAAGTGGATTATAGCCTCCTGATGCGACTGCCAAAACGGCGGAGAGGATGATGGAAAAATTATGATCTAACACAGATTTTGGGGGGCGCCTTTTCAACCCGATAAAGGTGATTGCTTTAGAAAAAATCGGGGAGCGATTCACATTTGAATGCCTCTCCAAAATAACTCGTCGTGGCGACTGCTGACATATGCTAAACTTTTGGATACTAAACCGAATTTAATTGAGCAAATACCACTGTTGCGCAAATTAACTTTCGGGTCATTTAAACATTTTGAATATTTTGTATTGAGTGGAATTTTTGGATAAAGCAATTCGGTTTTGTGGTCGTTTGAATATTTTGATTTTTATGAGATTTTATTAGATTATGTATTATTGAATATAGGTACTATATTAATTTTATTAGTAATATACTAAGTTCAGCTACTTATTTCTAATATTTCTAATTTCTATAATTTTATACATTGTAGTTTTAGAAATAAAATAGCATTTTCCTTTTGTAATGTGAATATGATACTTGTGATATTTTTAAGAACCTAGAAAACTTTTAGTTCGTTGAATATCTGAAGTTTATAAAAGAAAAATTAGTATAGAATTTTTAAGGACATACGTCCTACAGCCACGATCTAAGCTTTTTAAAATAACTGAAAGAATTTTTTTCTAAGCATTTTCCTCAAAATATATATCCAATCGATTTTTTCTACCTGGATTCATAAATATAGCTAGAATTATTACTTTTTAAAATTTCAAGAACGAACATTTTTATAACCGCTAACGTTGAATGTGCGCGATTTAAACTTTAAAAGTTCATTTTCTTTGAGCTCCAAGGAACATTTTTGAACTAACATTTTTATTATCTACTAGTTAAGAACAAAAAAGTCCGATTTCTGTTTTAAAAACACGTTCAAGTCAACCAAGAACATTTTAGGTCCGCTGCAGATTAAAAATATCCAATAATTAAATTAAATTAAATTAATAATTTTAATTAATAATCGATTAAATTAATTGTGTCTGAAACAAACTGATAACACTTCAATACAGTGTTAAAATGTCTCGCATTTGATTCGAAGACTAAAAAAATTAGAACTTTAGCAAGTAAAGCCACCATGGATGCAAAATAGATCGGAAATTTATTCAATTTTAATTAAATTTGAACCACACCAATAGTGATTATTCAATTTGAAATACAAAATAAGGCTTAGGAACTTCTAAACGTCCTTTTAATTTTTACATTGTAAGTGTTTGGGATTGGCTGTTTGGCTGCTATGTTACTAATTAAATGAAAGAAATATTCTATCACTTTTATTAATTCAGTTACTTAAACCGATTGACATTGATTTGAAAACTAACAATTAGTAAGAAAATTCATTCAATGTTTCAATTAACCCCCATTAAATCAGTTGCTGTCGTATGTCTGAAACGAGCAATTTCCCATTTTAGAAGTTCATATCGCATTCCAATTGCTTAGCTTGCTGAAAGGTAAACAGCCCTCGCAGATTCACTCCGAAAGGGAAGTACCTGGCACTAGATCAATTAAAAATTCATTTTCGGAGCTCAATTTTCTGTTTCCCGGCTGACTCGCTGAATATTTGATAGGAAGATCTTTATTAAGATTGACAGGGCTAAAAAGGGATATATCCTAAAGTGCTTCACCGCCTGGCGCAAGCTAATCCATAAGGATAAATTATGAATGAAAAATTGGGATGGGCCGTGAGCCCGGAGAGTTCGGGAATCGGTTTGTTTCGAGTTTTTGGCGGTTTTTATTTTGGCAAATTACTCACTCTTTCGCGCTTACCTACATAATTTAATTGCATCGCTCGCTTTTGGCAGGCTATGAATTCATAATGCTTCCGGGGGAGGCAAAAAAAAAAATTCCGGAATAACCCAAAAATCCTCTTTCACCTTTATTAAATATTTACTCAGCTCCCGGGGGCTGCGATGGAGCCCCGCAGCTAAGTGACATGCTAAACTCGGTTATCAGTTGATCACAAAAGGAACGGGCTCCGGCGGCCTCAAGAAAGAATTTCTTTTGTGCTCCCAATAAAGAAATCTGAAACGGATTTGTGATTATTTACAACTTCCGTCCGTGAAATGTTACAGAAACAGAAAAAAGAAGCCCCCCGAGTTATCTTCAGTAAAATAAGCTTATCTCGTGGATTCCGAGGCTACGTATTTTCGGTAGGACCCTTTTCTGTTTATATGTCCAAGAATTTTTCCTTTGGCCTTTCCCTGTTAAATGTTGAGCCCGGTAAGATGGGTAACAAGGACGAAATGGAAAAATAAAAGCATCCAAAATTAACAAAACGCTTTTATTCGTTTCTTTCTGTAACTTCATCGAACAAAAGGCCAAGAGGAAAATTTTCTAGAAAAATTCTGGAAAAACTCCCTGAAACGTTTTTACTGTGAGGTTTTATGGGTTTTCTCGTGTTACACGATGCTCCCCCGGCATACGCTTTTCTTTTTCTTCAATTTTTGCTTCTAGTTTACGGCGGGTTTTAGGGGATTTTCGCTGTTCAGATAACATGAATGCCCCTAACGACGAAATTAACTGCCGAGTGACCACACGAACGTAAAACTGTCTTGGGATGGTTTACGTCTTCCTACAACCAAGAACGCAATAACCACCGGCTTTCGGCGGTGAATTGTGTTGAAAGTTAAAAGTTGTTTCGAAAAATCTATTTTTCTCAGCGCATTATTATTGCTGGTTTTACTCGGTGCACTTGCTCCGTCTTCTCCTCGTAAAAACGCAATATCTTACGAGGTTAATAATCTTTCAACAAATTTTATGAAGGCATCGTAAATTCGTAAACAGCAGCGCATAATTTCAAAAGTAGGGCACATTAACCTTAATGCACTTAAACAATGCTTTTCAAAGTTGGGTACAGTGCACCTTATTTAAACTTTATTAAGTTTTATAACTTTGTTAAAAGTTTGACAGTGCAAAGGTAAAGTAAGCCAAAATTGAATACTTTTTGTTTAAAAGTTATAAAAATTAATGTATTGCAAGAATCGACAATTTGCACGAAACAAGTACTAAAATTCAAACTGAAAAACGTCTGTTTTCCATCTATAAATTTCTGTTTCTTATTCACTGATTCAGTCTACTTTCCGTTCGTATTTTTTGACTACCCCTTAGTTAATAATTTTCAATTTTTTTTTCGACTGAAAATATTTTCGTCTGATTTCCTTCTTAAAATGTTCAATGTAATATGTTTTCAATCTATTTTCTATCCGTTTTCAGTGCCAACAAAAATTTCTGCCTTACTTCCTATTGAATTCCATCTAAAAATGTTCAGTCTTTTTATAAGTTCTATAAACTCGCGTTGTATCTTATTAAAGGTTTTCTAATGTACTGCATAGGCGAAGGCATGAAATAAAAATCGCATAACTTTGAAATCACGTAAAAACGATTCGTATAACATACAACATTTTTAAATAGTAAGACGCAATTCAGGTTGACTTAAATTTTGGGTAATCCTATTGTTTTCCAATTTATAACATTATTGTTTAAAATTAAATTAAGTAGGTATCTGGTAATTTTTGAAGTCGAGAACTTGGGAATCCAATATTATATTTTTGAAGTTTAATAATATGTCGAACAAAACTTTGAAATTATTCATATTTTAGTGAAAATAAATATCAAGAAACATAAAATCCCATGATAATAATAATATTAAAGTGATTATTCGTTGAATCTTGATTTCACTAATATGAAATTTTACTAGAAAATTGAAAAACGGATCTGAAGTCAAAACACTTTGAAAGAAAATTAAGTTTCCCGCTTAAAAAACGTCTACTTCCGGCCAAAAACCCAATTAAACTTTCCGAGAAACCTTGAAATTCAGTAATTGCCAATGTCACCTGCTTGACTGAAACTCCTTCAAATCCAGACACTCCCTAAAGGAATTAAGCTTTAAAAGCAGAACCTTTTGTGAGAATGAAAACCTCCCCAATTGTCATTCAAATGGAAACATTCAAAGGGAACAATTGCGATATAACCGATTAATGCATTCGTGCACAGCTCAAATCGGCCTTCAGTAAATATTTGTGTTCAATTTAATTTCCACCTTATGGCAGGAAAAACGAACAGCCCTCGTTCGCCCTGGGGCGAAATCCGACGGCATCATTTATTTTGGGGCATATTCAATTTCACCGACCCATCGCGCCTTCGAAGATTTCTTTTTTTCAGAATTTTCCATTATCCCATTAACTTTTCACTTGACTTCCTCCATGGCTAGCAATGCTAATAGATTTTTCGATTTGAATCTGGCCGCGAGGTAACCAACCCAGAGAAAGTGGCAAACTTTCGTGACATTACGACACAAACAAAAGAAGGACACGAAAATTTTCATGCAAATTCAATTCAATTTTCACCTAGTAATTATTTGTTTTCCTTTCTCGGGCTGAAGCTAATATATTCACCCCCAGTGTGGGGTCTCTTGGTTATCGATCGATTCGACGGATTCCACCCTCGCACTCGAACTTTCTTCCAGCCCTCCAACGCACGTAACGTGACCACGAAGAATGCGCGGCCATGGATCAACCGAGGAGTCAGCAAATTTGAACCCCGCAATGCAGAAAATTGCCCTTTCGTGAGGACAAAAATGCGCTTCCGCCGGAGAATAAAAAGTGATTTCAAGAAATGGACACGGATAATGCCATAACTTAAGAATTTAAGGGTTGTCTTTACGGGCCTCTTGTGACAAACAATGAAACCTTTTACCATAACCTTCAACAGGTGACAATTCCATTACCATTACTCCCATTACTTGTAATTGAAATTTTATATGTAATTCAATTCCCTTTGAATGATCATAAGGAATGACATTTGGTATAATATAATAATTCCTCATAGTAATTTAATTACACGATTAATTCAAAAGTAATTACAAAGTAATTAAGTATACTTGAAATTATTTTACAGCTCAAAATAAAAATAGGAAACATTTTCTTAAGAAATCTTTTCATCTAAAATACTCAGCACGCCCTATTCGGAAGGTAACAATTAAAACCCCTAATCCTCCAGCATCCGATATTGATCCAGGCAGACGCACATTGGCGACGACAATTACATTTCCCGGAGGTGCATTGTGCATAAAACAAGATTCTGATTAATTAATGAAGACCGACGATGCACCCGTTGTCCGTGTCGCTCTTCATTAATTTTCGCATTTTCAGCGGTTCAACATCGAATACATAATTTGTGGAGTATAGTCGTTTTTGGCACCCAAACATTCGGTGCCATGCTCCTTAGCAATTAATGCTTAATTGGTTGATGATAGCACCTTTTGCATTACCCTGTACAATTTCAGTGATAAATAATTTTTTTTATACGTCTACGTCTCATATCAATTTACGAACAACTCACCCAGACGATTTCTTCACTGCACCCACAGTGGAATTTCATTTTAGAAATAGCAAGACGGCACGAGATGAGATTTAATTAAAATGCTTTTCAGAAAAGAAAGCGTAAATTTTAGCAATCTGAGATTTTTAAAAACTTGCCGGGATGCTTTGAGGAAAAATTCTTATTAAATCTTCTATTTTTCTGTGGTTTGTAGGCAGAAATTTCTTTTTAATTAAAGGCATATCGCTAGAAGGCGAGTAAAGAATGATGTCTTGGTATAAATGTGAATTTAGTAATTAGTTGAAAAAGCTTCTTTGCTTTTAATTAATTCTTATGCATAGTTTTAGTCAAATTAAAATACCAGACAATCCTAGAAAATTTTAATATTTCGTTAAATAAAGTTGATAAAGAATTTTTAAAAGAGATATTAGTTGTTACAGACCACATAATATCAAATTAGTTATAAGACTAGTTGATCTTTCAAGAGGCTTTTTTTATAATAATTTTAAGAAGAATCCAAAATAGAATTATTTAAATAACTAAAAGTTCAAAATGCTTTTAAAAATACTTAGACTACCAAAATTTTTAAATTACAAATGTTTGTAAAATATTAAAATTTTAAAAACATTGAGAAAGTAGGTAAGCTTCATAGATACATTTATTTATTTTTTTTTATATGTAAAAGTAGTAAATTATGATTTTTATAAAGTTTGCACTTTTAACTTGACAATGGGCTGGCATCAACCAATTTTGCGAAAGAAAAATTTTGTCGATTCTTCTCGTTTTTCAAGTTGTTATTTTAAATATCACGAACACGTTCAGAAAAATTTGGTTTAGGATTCCTTTTAAATTGATACAGATAATATAATACAGTGCTGAGTTTGAAATATGAGTTTACTATTATATAAATTCGTTGGTGGTCCTAAACTTTTACGCAGCACTGTAATTATACTGAAAATATTTGTGAATTTTGAAGATTACTTTCAGGGATTAGTGTAGATTTGCGTCATTTCCTGTGGTCGTATTTTCAATAAATAGAACTTTAAATGATCATTAAAATATTAAAAAGAACTAGATGTCTTCAGTAGTTTTTACATGATGGGTTTACAAACACGAGAAATACGATTTTATTTATATATTTACATGGCTAAAAGACCTTAACTTTGAAAATTGATTTTTGTCACTCTTCCAGTTTGTCGCCTCCTTACAAATATTGCGCAATTGACCGGCTTAAAATTTGATGAATAATGAAGAAAAGGATCCTCAGCTGCAGACGTAACATATTTTCCAGGAATTATATCACTCCTGGCCCAATTTGTGTTCACTTCCCCGTAATTCCGGACATCCCCCACGTTAATATCCCAGCAAATCGCCTAGATAGCAATTTTCGGGCGTTTCACCCTTTTTCGTTGCCGAGTGCATACGGTCCCCGCCCAGAAAAGGGTTATATATCGAGGCACCCTGTATATCATGAAAGTGCCTAGAGTACTCTGGACCAAACTGATATGTCGGCGGAGATTCCGAAAAGCCCGAAAGCCTCATTTTCTACGTTAAATGCTGGGCCCCAACAAAAGGGCTTTATCTGATCGAATTTGTTTGCCTTCGCATATAATCCCGTCAGGTGGTTAACGAGGCGTTAAATTCAGGATGAAATTTTGATAGAAATTGAATTAACTGATACGGAACCTTTCTGGCGATGTATTAATTTAGTCGGTCTACTTATGCATAAAATCATTGCGAGGGTGTTGGCCCCGCTGTTTCAACAGCCCTTCCTCTGGCCTTATAAAGTTTTTTTATTGTTGCAAGGTGGTCAGGTAGAAAATAAACTACCCACCGAGCTCCTTTTTGCTACTTCTTAGTCCTAACCGGGAAAGAGCCCAGCTAAAAGGACAACGAAAATCTCACGAAGTTACATAAACCAACTCAATTTGTATGATCATCCCCTTGACTTGGAATAATCTCAGAAATTCAGTTACAGATAAGTTCCAAGGAGTTTGCTAAAGTTTTCTTTTCATGTCCTTTGAGCCCAGACGCCTCCTTTGAAGTCGTCCCGGCCTCTGATATGCTGGGCAGATACTAGATGAAAATTTAATTTCATCTCGTTGAGCAAATTTGATAACATGACCTCAAAAGCCTGGACCAGAGCAGCGGAGACGAAGCTGCAGTCAGATTACATAGTAACAAAAGTGACACAAGGTAAACTATTTGTTGGCGAGGTCTGCTCCTCGAGGAGAGAATCCAGGTGAATTTACCTTTGAATTGAAATATGTTTGTTCAGGGTAAATTGTTCAGGGCGGAACGAGTGTCCGTGTAATTACCTCTAATCGCGATTAATTGAAATTTATGTAAATGTTTAATACCATTTCGAGTGTACGGATGATTGCCTCGCGATAGTGCTTGTTTGCAGAGGTAAGCCATTTGCAGCTCGGAAGGTATTATCGCTTTGAATAAATTCCAACATTCGGGCTATTTACGCTGTGTCAAATAAGGGCACGCTAATTAACGAACATTAGAAGTTTTGTGGGTAAATACCTAATCACAGCGGGATAGCTCTTTTATTGAGGCTGCACCAAATTTGTTGGATAGCACTGTGGTAACATGACACCTTCAATACAAGAAAACTGTTTAAAAAACCGATCATTTGCGACTTTTATACAATATCAGGAAAGTTATAAAACTTTTTTTTTAGACTATAGTCTGATATTTTTTCAAATATAATGTATATTATACATATAATATAAGTACAGGGTGTTCAAAAAGTATCGGACGCCCTCTATCTCGAAAAATACTGTTCGAAGAAAAAAATGATCCCGACGAAAGTTGCGAGTTTTCCAATTGACGATCTAACGATGACCTTGAACTTGACCATCAAGATTATTCTGAAATTCTGAAGGTCAACTTCACAATGTCACGGAAGACCTCCTACTTTTGAACCCTCAAATGGAAAGAGCGAAATATTTTGTAATTTGTTGTAAGACTGACTCACCCAACCTCAGGTCATCTCCTGAAGTAACATTTTTCGCCCTTTCGATCTGCGGGGTAAAAAATAGGGATATATTTGAAATTCTGAAGTTGACCTTCAAATAACCGTGAAGGTAAAGTTCAAAGTCAACGTAAGATCTCCCACGCGAACCCTACAACACTTGTTTTTTGTATTTTTTCCTCCGAAAAGTATTTTTCGAGATTGAGGGTGGTCCGATACTTTTTCAACACCCTGTACATATATTTATAAAAACTAAAAATGATTACTGTCGTTTTTTTAAAAAGTAGCAGCTGTTATTAAATCAAGGTATAATTTACCGACGTTTATTTTGAATACTTGCATTAAGATCTCTTAGATACTTTCTCAACATGTGGAAAATCGTGAAAGTCATTCCTATTCTAAAACCTGGAAAATACCCAAAAGACACCAATAGATAGATATAGACTTATTAGCAAGCTTAATACTATCTGAAAATTATTTAAGGGATGTTTACATTTTCTTGGCCCTCTTTATGAGGATTTTAGATTTTTCCTCCATGAATTTGTATACCAACGAACCTGGTTAGTTTACGAATTAATATCTGAGTGGAAAGAAATTTATGTTAAGAAATAAATGAATGAATGAATGAATCTTCCCAAAAATAAATTTTTTTAACTTTATGCAAAAAGTAATATTTTAAAATTAAGGGTACCAAAACTCCTTGTAAACCTTGAAATGTGTTTCAAAACATTTTTAAATTTATGGTAAAGGAGAATGAGAAACTCCACTTTACAAAATGCAACATCAAACTTTCTGAAGTAAAAATTTTATTTCGATTACATGAATCTCTCAGAAACTAGATTTTTACCCTTTCTTGGCAAAGTGCATTAACCCAGCACCGAGAATGCTTCACCTCAATAAAACTTTTGCATTTGGAAAAAAAGTAAACGCTTTTGACCAGGAAGGGCGAATGGGTGGGCGGGTGAAAGTTATAAAAATGTTCGGATTCGGTCCCATCATCGCGGTAAAAGCATTTCAGTGTTAAGTTTAAATAGATACTATGAAATCGTTGAAAGCCTTTTTGGTTTAGTTAAGCCTAAGGAAATCTGCGGAAGTAAAAAAGAAAAAAAAACCCCTTGGTTCAGCTGGTGCAGTTCCCAGAACTAAGCATCAGCTAGACTAGATCGAGGTATGTCCCGATGAGCAACAGAAGCACTCTTCCCAATCTCGTTCCTGTGTAATTTTGAAAGCATCTCGTCTACCCGTAACTAGTGAATCTGCGGGATAGAAGAGAAGCTATCCAAGACGGCTTAGCCGAAGCGATTTGAGGGAATAATGCCACGGATGGATGCAGTGGGACACCCTCGTTTTATGAAACTGAAACGAGTAAACAACAGATTTTAACATAAAATCCTCCTTGTATTTAGCAAACCATTGTCACCCGCAACAACGACTCCGAGTGCAAGGGAAACCGGGACGCTGAACCAACTTGGAGCTGGATTGGATCTGATAAGATTTACTATCCTCCTGCCGACATCCCCTAATGAATAATTCAGGAGCATCGGCCGGGAGGCCCGTGGTACTTTCTGGTTAATGTCGCATTTACGTTCAACTTTATCAGGAACGATTCTAACGCAAGATATTCAGCCGAATTTTAAAGATTCCGACGGGTAGTTAGAAAATCGTCTATTTTCTTCGGTAAGGCTGCTAGCAAATTAATGACATTAAGCAGTCTACTCGAAATTTGAACCTTTCTTCTTTTGAGCTAAAATATAATTAAATGTTCTTTGAATTTGTTGATTTTCGGAATTCTTATGGGATTATTTGAAACAACTACAAAAAGCTTTGAATTTCAATGGTATACTTGTGAATTAATTTTGTACAAATTTCATTCTAGCTAAAACAAAGATTTGTACACACACATTGAATTCCGTTAGAATCAATTTTCTAAGCAACTTAGGGCATTTTGAAGAAAAATATTGAATAGTTTTAGAGATATTATTTTAGTCCTCTGATATATAATAGAAAAAGGAATTTCGAGAAATTCAGAAAAGAAAAAAAAGGCAAATAATAAATAATGACAAAAATAAATTTGGATCTATTAGTATGATTTAGAGGCATAGACAACGAAGATATTCTTACCAAAAATAATTCCAGCATAATTTGAAGTCATTTTCAACAAACAAACAACCTCTCACCCTAAACGCATACACCTTCTCCGTTCTGTCGTGGGTAAAAACTGATTTATCCACAACCTCATTATGCTTTGTTGCTGGATATTTATAATTTATAAAATTAATATTGACCTATAAAGCAAAAATTTTCAATTGTACATAAGTTCTATTCATGGTCACTTATTACTATTTTAACAATTCTAACTTATTAAAAGCAGGCCAAATATAAAATGTTACTGTTTATGCAAAGTATCGTTTTATTGTTTACTCCTGTACTCCAGTAAATCTGTTTATCTTAGACAAACTATTGATTTCCCTCAACTCCAGAATTGCATATCCGTCAGCTCCCGAAGGATATTCCACTGCCAAAAAATGCCAACGAAAATAAAATGAAATCGACCAACGAAAGTTGAAATGACTTTTCCCTATCAGACCGGAATTCCGGTTCAATGTCCAGCCTCTCAGTTTTGGGCTTGGTGCCGAAAAAAAAAAAATTTTCTCATAAATTTTTCAGGTGTCGGAATTTACATTCGGATACAATAAACCGGGATGACTTCCCCTACGTTGATATTTCGGTGGGATAGCCGCCGGGAATGAAAGCAACAACGGCCAGAATTCTTCTGTAATCATGCAGAAACTGTCCCAATGTTTGTCGCATGTAACTACGAAATCCTGTGCGGGTGGCGGGAACGCGTCCCGAAAGGGATCCCGGAGGAGAGTGTTAGTGTGACACGAAAATAACATTATCGCAACAGACACTGTACACCAACCCGAAAATGCAGAAGGGCTGGACCCCGGGACTCTTCACTTAAAGCAGTCTCGATGAGTCCCGGGTCCTCCTGTCTCCTGCTGCTGGATCTGGGACCCGCCACCGTGTCTAACCCGTTTGAAATTTATTTTGTCGGCTCGTTCAATTTGCAAACAAGTTCGGGTGCAGCGAAAATCAAGCTTTTAAATATTTAATTACGCGAACCGCCCATTCACTTTGCGGTCTTGCGGGAGCTTTAAGCTCCGCCCGTCAGACGGTATTAGGCCCATTTCTGGAAGAGGGAACACGCAGTGGGCTCCTTCAGGATCAGGGGCTTTGTTCAGATCTTTACCCTTGGCAGGTGACAAGATAATTTTCCACTTGATTGATTTTCGCAGCATCGCAGGTGATTTTTCTTTTTCTCGACCCCGCAATGTCGGGGGTGTTTTTAATGTACGACACCGGGCCACTCTCATCCGATTACTTTTTCAGAAGCGGGGTTGGGGGTTTGAGGCTTACCATCAAATTTTGAACGAGGGTTTTAGTGACAGAAACGGAATGGAGGAATTAAATATTAACGGAGAATTGAAACTTTTAAAAATACATATAAAGCAGTTTGCCTGATACTTAATCCTTTTATATAAAATTCTAGCACGGTATATGTACCTAAAAAATACATGAAAAAGGTAGAAATGACCTTAGCTCTTAAAATACTTTGATATATATGTATATATATTTTTTAAATTTGCTTTGAACCATGTAAAGCTCACATAGAAAAGCTTCAGAGGTTCATCAGTTTTTCTTTACCATTTTCTCTTTTATTCTCCCCATGTTCAATTGCTACATTAGACAGAGAATTTTCTTTTTAAATAAATCTAAAAGAAGCGAATAGATAGAAAAACTAGCATTCACTGCAAATTTTCTATCGTAGACAAAATCCATTTCAATAAAGTGAAATGCATCGAAACCAGTCTCTGTATTTTCTTAATCCAGAAAAACTTCAGTTTAAAGAAAGCGACACAATCTGAAGTAGTGGCCTCGCCCACTTAAGATAATTGCAGTTGGAGCTTCTTGGATTTTTCTAAAGTCCCCCCTAGAAAAGCTAAATCTTGAAAAGCCAGTGAATGTCGATTTTTATTCAGTTTGGGAAGACTTGTTAATTATTTTCCTGATCTGTATGATTTAAAATTTGAGCACATAATGAGTCTGAGACTAGGGATTAGCGAGCCTCTTTATCACGAGTCCAACTGTATACTTTCGACGAAGTGAAATTGATACTTTGCTGAGTAATTACATTTTAATCCTCCTGTCATTTACCTGTCAAATATTTGCACAGGGCGGAGCACCTCGTACGCCAGTCAGTTCGTCTATGTGTGTGTGTGTTTTGGGGAAAAACACATTTCTATGAAATCCTCCCCTATTTTTAGTCTGGGCATGGGAAGCATAACAAGTAACGAATTTCAAGTAGTAGTCAGATAAGAGTTTGTTTTTCAGGAAAAAATTTATTATTTGTTGAAAACACACTCAAGTCGGGCACAAATCTTTCGAGTTTAATTCGAAACTTTTTTTTTTGGGTTAGAAATAAGGTTTTTGGTGGGTTGTAGACAGATTTTCGCAACCCTATCAGACGACGACGAACCGATTCACCTGACCCTTTTCAGAACAAAATCCCTTCCAACAAGCAAGCACTTTGTGGTATCAATGTGGATCAGAAAACAATTTGCATACGTAATTACCTCTCTAGAAGGGGTTACATGCGAAAAACAGATAGTCACAGTTAAAAGGACTCATGTGAGGGAGGACTATTAAAGGTAGAAAGATAACAAAATTTACATGTCTTAATTTTTTTTAAATTAATGAGACAGTATATTTTGCAATCTTACAAATTGAAGTGCAAAAAGTGATAGTAAAGATGTTTTAACTTCGACGATTAAATAACGTTTAAAGAAATATCTTGATGGAGATATGAGAGTTTAAAGAATCAAAGTTTGCAGTATGTGGACATAAGGAAACAGCCCTAAAGGATTTTTGCTCTATAATTAAAAATAATAATACTTACAAATTTAAATTGCATTACAAATTTCTATTAGGTGTGCATGTAGTTCTAGTATTGAAATCAAAAGTATGAAATTATAGTTTCAGACGTTAAACATTGTAAACATTAATGTAGCTATTCTGGCTAGCTGGCTTGATAAAAACCGAAGTGTAATTACCAAATCTTCTAAATAGGATTTAAAATTTACTTATGTATATTTACGAGTACTCCTATTTAAATAAACCTAGATTAATCACCAACAAACACACGAATTCAAAGACGAAAATCCAAAGTGTTTTTTTTAAGTATATGTTACTTAGTTATTTTTAAAATTACTTCGTATTTTACGAAAATTAATTCAATATTCCGAATTCGTAATATACAGAAAAAATCATACTAGAATTTATTCCTGCTTCACAATATAAATTCATGAAAAAAAAATTTATGAGCATTAGTGTCTACCATCCATATTTTTTAAATTTTCCTATTTTAAATAGGCTAAAATCTCATTGAATTTAAACCCCAAAATCAAGCCTAGATCCCCCAAATCCCCTTCAAAGTAAAAGTAATCAAAATGTCACCATAATTTGCACAGTTTCCACTCATTTTCAAGCTTTTCCAATTTAATGGTGGCCGCGAATTGCACCATTACAAGCACATGCGTTGTCTCAAAATCTGGAGAAAATGTCGCATTCCGAAAATCTTAACGAGGTTTATAGGAGGGTTTGGGCGGAAAAATAAGGTTTGTGTACGGGGGTGTCCCGGATTCGTACAGCATCCGGAAGCACACCGAAAACTGTAAACATGAAACAGAGGCGTATATTTGAGGCTATTAAGTGGTTTGTAAAGCTTATGTCTGCGTATGGAAATAATTTTCATGTAGACTCTTATATAACACTTACGAGCGCCTGGAGAACCCTCAAGCGTTTTATGGGGACACTATGGGCTCTTCCAACTAAAAGGGATAATGGAAGGGAATAGCATCCGAATGAATCTTTATAGGCAATTTAAGGGCGAAGGGACTAGGTTGGAGCAGGGAATTTTTCGTTCGTCCTGTACCCGGTTTTGGGGGATGTGCACTGTCGACTTGGTTTCAAATTATCTCCCCGGGCAGTCGGGCGTTCTGATTCCCTTTACGGCTGCAGACAAAAAAACCCTTGTTTATTTAAAACTCAGCATCGGTTTTCCTGGAAATACGTCACACATTGCACCCTGATTCATGTGCCTTTCGACTCAAATTGGAGGAAATGTGTTTCTGGGCAATAAATCTCGCCACCTGAAGTGTAAATTTATTCCATCTCACTTTTAAGCGTTTAGTGCTCCCATCCATAATGCAAAAGATATTTCTTTTCGATGGGAATTCAACAACACATCACGTGGCTGCCACGTTTCACCCTCTCTATCGCAATCCTCTAAAAGGGAAACCAGACTTTGCCAATTCGAACTCTAAGACCCCTCCTACGGGGGAAAGTGATGAAATCAGATGTTCTGCTTTTAGGTGATTAACTGCCCGTGAAACGCCATAAATAAGCTTCTAATTGATTTATAAATGGAATGTGGCTAGGGATGTCTCTCGGCTGTATCAGAAATCTCCGGGTCTTTTTGAATGAAATTTATTATGGTGCCACCAAGACGGCGGCCTATTCAAACAAAAAAGGGCAAAAATTTGTGGAAATGTAAGTGATTAATTTGAAGTCATCTGGAAGATTAAATTCTTCTTTAGTCCAATTTCTCCCGTGGAAATGGCAATTATTTGCAAAGCAATTTGTCAGAGTGTGACGCATCGGTTATTTGATATGCCAAATGTTATTAAAATTGCATTTTTATTAGGAGAAAAAAACTGTCTACCAAGAAGGGAGGAATGACCAAAAACACCCGGTTGAAGTTGAACCCTCTTGCATGATAAAACGCACTAAATTTCATCACCAACTAGCCTTGGTAATTCCCCTGAGAAATAGACAAAAAACCCCCAAAAAAAGAAAGTGATTTTTATTTTCTCGAAGAAAACCTTAGGCTTTTCTTGGTGTTATACACCAAATTTTTCCTTCGGTAGTTTTCTATTCGTCTTCTCAAGCCAAGACTCTTCGCAAAGACTTCGCATAAATCAGCAGGAGAAATACTTTGCTTTCATAATTAACTCATTAGAGGGCCCATAAATTCTGATTTAACTGTTTTATCGTGTGTCGAAAAGCTGTTTAGGGGCACACAAACAAACGGGCCACCTAGTGATAATTAACAAACTGACAGCCTTGTTAATATCCCCAGACGACGACTACGACGGAAGATGGCGGGGCGGGCCAATGCAGTGGGGAGTTAACGCTCGAAAGGCTCATAAGTTTGTGGAAATGTTCTGAAAACAAAACGGAGAAACAACCCATTCATTAAAGATGTTCGTTTTCACTTTAAGAGGATCGTTCCACAAAAGGAGGAGGTTTAGTTTAACGTGAAATACTTAGACTTACAATGGAAATGATGAACGAACTCAGGTGGTTCAATATTATTCTTGATTGAAAATGTTGTCTTCTTTTTATATAATGCATATTTATATTTAATAAAACCATTTCTACGGATATTCAAGTACATTTATTTATTTATCAATAGATATAAAGCAAAAATTTAGCAGTAAATTAACGATTACCTAATTGAATTTTTATTTAAATTAATTATAATCTAATTAATTAATTAAGCTAATTAAATCCATAATATATGTTGGCTTATATAAATAAAGCTGTGAGCCCTGCCTGTTCCTAAAAAGCTTTTTAAAAGTATAAAACAAAATATTACGAGTACGTGAATTTCTGTTTCCTGACTTTTTAAAAAGAAAACTCATTAATTATTTTATCAAGTTATATAATCGCCATCGCAGATACTTGTCTTTAAATGAAGTTTAACTAGAACACATCATGGATGCAAATATGGCAAAAAATATTTTACTACTGATAAAACCTCAATACTACCGTAACTACTAAATGCCACCAAAAAATACCCACCTTGTTAATTTTTTCGTAAAGAGAAATAAATAAAATTAGAGCGATTAAAGCTATTACATGTACTGCATTTCGCTGCATATATATAAATTCCATCCAACAGCGAATGATGCAATTCTAGGTTAGGAAAATTTCCATTGGGATTTTTATTTAGCAATTTTAGTTTAGTAAAATTTCATATAGTGCTTCAATTCAAGAGTTTTCGTAAAATTGTTGTTTCGTTATAAAAATGTTAACGTGGTCTCCTTTATGGACATTTTGATTTAAATGGTCAATCTATTCTCGTAGAAAAACTAAAATGTTCGTATTTTATACGGACCCTTAAACAAATTATAAACTACAGAAGTGCACCATGCTTGAAAACGACTCCATGATTTTATAATTTGCATTTGAATTTCATTCATTTAATGTTGGAACTGAAAGCCATTAACATTCCCTGAATAGGTCTCGAAATAGAATTGAGAAATTCGAAATTCAGTGAAACACTTTGACCACTGGTTAATTAGAGAAGAGAAGGGGGAAGGAAGGTGAGTTTCAGGTGCCTGAAAATACAAATTAGCATAGCTCGAGCTCTCGACTGCCCAGAGCAACAGAGTTTCAGAGAGCATCAAAAATCCGGTTAGACAGAGCGGCATAAATCTCATTACCCGGCATCAGTGAATTCTTAATGAAAACTTTAATTACGGCGTTCGTTGGAGTCATGCTACCCCCGGCCACAGGATAATCTCACCCGATAAACTTTTCCTTTAAATTTAGCCAACTTTGTGAATTATTCAACTTTGGGGGTGCGGAGCCAGTCCCAGCCCAACTAGGTCTAGATGCGCCGCACCACACCGCATCGCACCGCATCAGTAATATTCGCCAGGATGCGGTAGCGGTGCAGAACAGGTTGCATCCTGCTTGTTATTCGGAGTGCGCGGTTTTCAGGGATTTCGGTCCTTGTGCATGTCTAGAGCCTCGAAATTGTTGTAAATAACAAGTTGCCAACAGCTTATAAAGTCAAGTCATTAAGGTTGCACGCCAAGTGCTTAATTCTATTGGCTTTGGAACTTGATGATACTTTTCTCAATTGTTTATCGCAGGGCGCCTAATTGCCGCAGCGGTGGGCGACAATTTCTCGGCGCAGATAATTATTCGCGGATAATTATTATTATCTGCGACTGCGACGAAAGTGCGACTCCAAACAGTGGAAAATTAGAATTATTGAATGTAATTAAATCCCAGATTTAGGCATCCCACTTCTGAAAATTGTACGAGCAACTTTTCCTCTTTGGAACGCTGCAATGCTAAAACGGCTCTGTAAGGGCATTTTTCCTCTCCAAAAAGTCGAATTCACTTGACTTCTGTCGAGCACTCTTTCACTTTTTCACGGATCATAAATCATCAATTTAAGTCCAACTTAGCTTGAATAATTGTGCGCCAGATTTCACCCGTTTGCTTTAACATATTTCCCTTATTAAAGATACCCCGGGTCAGTCGTGCATACCCTCGATGTACTTTAAATAATTTCAATACCCACATTGCCGGGCGACTGACTTACTCCCCTCGGTTAGATTTCCGCCCCCAAGATGTTCCCTGTTTCCGTTCCTGTTCCGAGGGACGTCTTATCTCCAGGGCTCCTTTCAAGACAACAGTCTCACGTACTGCAGATAAAATCTCCACCAGCGTGTCCCAACTGCTTAATATAATGGTTAATGACTACTGTGGAATTCTTAACTGGAAAAAGGACCAGAGGGTTTTACTGGAAGCTGCCATTGTATAATACATGGGGATCAAGACCGTTTCTGTATAGCTCAGATTTTCTTTTCTTTTATTCTTCGAACAAATTGCTTTCTGGAAATTTTAAGCATTCAAGAATACTGCGGTGCTGTGGTATTCTTTTTTTTTTGTATTTTTTGTTAGAAAAAGGGTATTTTCTTTACAAAACAATCAGATCTCAAACAAAGTGTTTAACAAAAGCAAGGAGCGGTGGTTTTGACTCTTAAGAACTTCCCTCGTTTATTAGTAAATTAATCGTTCAGAAGAATTTTTTTGATAGAACTAAAAGAACCATTAGGACTGTTTTGTTTGCAGATATAAAACTTCTAAAAAATTTAGATAAAAGCGACAAAAATTAGTTTATTAGGACTTTGAATTTTTTAACTTTCTATACATATTGCAAAAAGTTCGTCGTATATAGAGTTAAAAAGGACTCCAAACTAAATATACATAATTAATTATATTATTATTGTGGATATAAGTTTCATAACATTCGGACGCTCCTCATTTTTCAAATTTTTCAATTTTCAAAATTATTAAAAATACTTATTTTCTCACTATTTTACACTATTTTTCTCGAGAAAGTAATGTGATGGAATATACTTTCAATTTCAAATTTTATTCTACGAAAAATATTTAAACCTTACACATATCTATGTATATGATTTGTCCAGGAAGAAACTGTTGTTAGCTAGTGTTATAGAAAAATTATAATTCATCATTTTTGGTTTCAACATATTCGGATAGGATTAAAATAGAGAAATTTGATAAACCCTCGCCCGAACAAAAAATGTTGTTGTTTGCATAATCTACCCGTTTTTCAAGTCCATTGCCATGAATGACAACAATATCTCTATTAGAGGATTTAACCACACCAAAAACCACAAAACATGGATTTGCTTAAGCCCCCCTTACCAAACGAAAGTAATCTGCATAGAAAAAGCATTGACTAAACCCTTTCGGTTTCGCCGCCAAACTACTTCCTTCCTGCATATGGGCCCCACTACAGAAACCACAGAAAAAAAATACCCGAAAAAAATAGGTGGAGCTCCGAAATCCTACAGAGTTATAATAGCAGGAGACCTCTTCATTGATAATCCATCGTATTTCTCGAACGAGAACTGCTTGACAAAGAAATTCAAATTTCATTCCATTTTCGGTGTGTTGGGTGAATTTCCCTTTGGACCGAAAGGAATCCATCTACTTCCTAGAATAAAAAAAAAAAATCGAAAAAGGAATATCTATGGATTCTGGATGGCAGACAGGGAGACTGCTCCCGGCAGCAGCAACAACGGCAGCATAAACAATTGGCGGAAAGTAGGAGTGTAGAAAGTGAGTAAGTATCCCGGGGGGTATCTGGAAATCGAATCATGCCTCGAAGAGGGAAATCCTTTTTTATTTCATGTCGAGGAACACTGAAATAGCAAAAATCGATAACATTTATTTCTCATGCAAATATTTGACATCCCCGGCCTGATTGACGGATGTCTGTATGAATTGTGAGCGGGAATTCTATTTTTACGCCCCTAAGAAAAAGAATCAATGAGTCTGAATCCACGTGGGATTTTTACTATGCGACACTAAAACACTCCCTGACATCAGGTATCTGTTCCAGTCGCTTTAAAAAAAAAAAAAATCTTCCTTGAATTATTGCAATTGGTGGAGTGGATCCAGCTTAAAGTGTCCACTGGAACAATACCCAGCGAAACTTCGCACCCTGCAATTTGCATAGCACAGGGTGATGTTTCGAAACCCGGAAAGCTCTCGACTCCGTGGAAAAAAGTAAAAACATGAAAATTTCTTTCGACGTGAAGCTTTATTTTTGCTGGGTTTAATGCCCTGGTCGACTTGAGTATTCAACATGCAACTCGTCTCTGTAAATATTTTAACATTTGTTTTTTCTGAGACCTGTTTTGTCCGAATGGCAGATGCTTATATTTATGTAAAATGTAAAGCTATTCGGAGAAACGGTAAGACACTTGGTTTTCGTTGTTTTAGGTATTTTTAGGTATAATGACATATTACATAAAAAGGAAGATACCCTACAAGGTTACTTTACTGAAAGAATCTAGGTTGCTCTAAGTGATGAGTTATTTTAAAGTTATGATGCACTTTGAGCTCATAAAGGATTACCTGTCCTTAACATAATTTTCAGCTCATAAGGTGGTCTTAAAATAGTTTTGACCTTTTCAAATGTTTTGCAAAGCAAGTGTTTTTAACGGAAAAATATGAGGATTTACAAAATGGAACAAGAGATTAAACTCTAGCACTTTAATTATAGTCTAAATTTTAAAGGAAGGTCATTCTTTTCATAGCTTTCAAAATCGGAAACTATTTTTAATAGCGCTTTTTTAATGAATAGTTGTTACATTTTTTAAAAATTAGGATTAAATGAATTAAAAAAAAGCGAATTTGAAAACATTTGTTGAGAATTTTTTTTCTCTGAGTGCATACAGATTCATGGGACTAGTGTTTTCGAAATTACTTAGTACTATTTAATAATTGTACTCCTAGTTTTCCTTTAAAAGACTACTGATCTAATTTATATTACTTTTACCAGTGTAGACAAAAAAAAATACATATATCATAAGTCTCAGACTTCAGATTTAAAAAATAAATTATACATAAATAAATTTTAATAAAACCGGCACAGTGGGGTTTTTAGGGTCGCTGATTACAAAACATATTTTTAAGAAAATGAATATGAAGCTTCAAATTGAGTCATAATTTCATCTATCCAAATTGCCGAAGTAGGTACTGTCCTTTAGACTTAAAGTTATATATTTAAAGAATCGAATCTATGGTGATAGTAAGGTAAAATTTTGATATCACCTGAGCACGGATGACGGAGCTTATCCCAAATTAATAAAAATTATCCTGAAGAAGTTGACTTTGACTCATGATATCTTTGAGCTGAGAAATCGATGAACGAACGAACGAAACGAATCGTACCACTTGTCTGCTGCGAAGACAGCATAATCCTTAGCCGGTGTCTTCCTGAGAGGAAAAACGCCAAATCCTCGGTAAGAACCAAGAGACTCTTAATCGTGGAATGTAAATCAAGATAAATCCCCCTCAAATTGTTTCGCATTATCGGGCATGTAGCGTGCATGATCGTTCCCTTAATGTATGTCTTGAGCTTCTTCCACCCACCGAAGTCATCTATTTCCTCGTCCTCGCCTCGGCTGGAACTTTTTTCGGTGTGCGTAGATATCATCCGCCACCGCAAGAAGTTCCTCCTCAGGCTTTTATAGCTCTTTAATCCAAGTTAAGAGCTAGATTTTAAAAGTTGTCAGCAAAAATGTGCTGGTGAACAGAAGAAGAAAAAATATAAATCGCTTAGAAGAAAATTTCAAGTCTCAAAGGAGTATAGAAGAAGGGAGAAGAAAATTAAAGTTCGGGTCGTTCAAAACTCAATTATTCGAGTACAGTGCGAAATTGGCTTTGTCCCGGATAATTGAGATTTCGCCTTAAATCGATATTCGTAAATACCTGCATGAGGAGAGCTGCTCAATCACCGAATTGTGTGAGCAATCCTCGTAAATAAATCGAGAAATTAGGGCACTATTTCGTTACCTTTCCCATTGTTTGCTCTATTGAGTTATAGTTGTGCAACATGCGCTCCCCACCCCTCCGACATTTACACACTTCTGAATTATAAATCACAACCCACCGAGGGCAATATGGAATTTCTTGAATGGAATGTGCTTAGCAAATAACCAAATATTTGCATAAGATGTTCCTGGGTGTTGTTTATGTTCAACTTACAATAGGGACGCAAGGCGTTTTGCCGAGTTCCACAATTACAGACTCAAAAGCAAATGGTTTCCAAGTCCATTGTGGACTTTTGAATGTTTTAAAGTTGGATGGAAACCGTCGGCATACCGCCTGAACATCATTAGGATATTGTTACTTGATGGGCTGAATTGCATTCTTAGCCACAGTTGAATTGCTGAATATGCTTCAAATTTTGCATTACACAACAGAGGAATTAGGAAGTGGTTTGAAATTGTTTTAGATTAGTTCAATTAACATCTTTAGAGTACACAACAGATATGGTACAGAAAAATCAATTTAGCTAAATTTATAGTATAAGTTATAATAGTATCGTAAAGTATAGTTCCATCTCCGAAAATCTAAAGATTTTGTGAGATTTCGCGAAATCATAGTTGTAATGGAACAAATAATTACAAAAAGAAAAGAAAATATAAACAAGTGAAAATAATTTAAATATTAAACTTGAAACTCAAAAAAATTACGCTTCTAAATGGGAACACTTTCAAATCACTTATTCTAAATCCCAAGATTTTGTTAAGATGAAAACATGGTATTAAGTTTTATCTGTCCAAAATGTGGTCACAAAATGTTTGAGGAATTAAATTTTATGATATTCTAGAATCAAACAAACCTAATTTTAATAACGTTTTATGTATTTAAAATTCAAAACATGCTTATTTTGTTGCAGAGTTGCAGTCTTAAACAGGATGACCTGAAATAATTTTGTTTCAAAGTTGTGCCTAATTAGTAAGATTTCGTTCGTTTTAACAATTTTTTAACATTGTAGCTGTTATGGAAGTAAATAAAACTACACGTTAAAATACCTTTTCTATTATAAAGCTGTTCAGATTCGCAAGTATTTTGCAAACTATGGCATGTCGCCCTAAATAATTAAAACAAAAATCCTTTGCGATGCGGAAGGATACAAAATGCAATCCTATTTTTAAATTTAAATTAAAAGAAACTCCTTCCACAAAAGATCTAAAAAGCACGAGTACTTCTCACTCGCAAGGAAATAAGCCCGCGCTTAAGCACTTTTCCACCCCGCTGCAAAGTCCAAGGCCCTGCAAGAATCGGTGAATGGGGCTCTGCTGCTTCTGCACTTGCACGCGAGTGCTTCTGCAGAAACTTATAAACAAAAAGTTTTTAAAAAGGATTGTTCTCGGGAAGAGTTTTTGCGTTGTAAACTTATGTTCCTTGAATAAATTAAACTTTATTGTTTGTAGCTGCAAATGCACCGACAAAGTGCAGAAAATGTTTTCTTCTTGTTTTATAGGTGAAGGATAAAAACGATATGCAAAAAGATAAGGCGGCAGAGTGCTTTAGAGAAAGACAGTGCCTCTTCAGAAAAAAATCCAATACTCAATTCAGGTGAACATTATCAATAAAACTTTAAATTGTCTTTTAAACAGCTTATGAAGGACTTCTTTAAGAAAAAAAACATTCAAAAAATATTTCTGCATCTTTAAAACTCCTCAAGAAATAGTCGGTTTTTAGGTCAGAGAAATTGGTTTATTGCATAATAAAAAGTAATCGCAATCGGACTGGAAAATTCTCAATTAAAACACCCATTAATTGTAAAGTATGTTTAAGACTAACTTTCCACAAAACCCATTTTAATCTCGCCCCAGTAAATCATTCTCACTCCGACATTTTGTGCTAATTTTTTTTTTTTTGCTGCCTTTGAATGCCAGCTAGCGTGAGACCACACAAAATGAAATGAAAGGGGCAGCGAAAAGTATCCAAAATTTATGATTATGAGATTTTCTTTATTTCAACTTCAGATTTTGGTGCGGGTGTCGACGACGACGACGACGGCGACGCCCCCGCCGCCGGTGACTTTCATATTTCCGCATCATAAAGCTTTGAAGTAATTTTCTGGCTGAGGAGTTTCACAAACAAAAGATACTTTCCTGCGGCTGTTGATATTGCGTCTCTTAACAATTAACGTCGTTCCGCGCTTCTTAGTTAATTACCAAATAAATTCCTCTCTGTTCGGCCGACAAGGGAAGGATCTTCCCTTGAAGTTGGATCATTTAATAGCTTAAAGGTGAACTTTTTTTTTTGCAGTATCCACCCCCACAGGATCGGGTTAAGGGAACGTTTATGCAGCCATCTAAAATTTACTCATCTCTGTAAATTGTTTGTCGTAAAGTTATTTCGGAAATTGTCGTTTTTAAGTGAGATTCTTTCATCGAGGTATTTTGATTTTCTTCCAGTTTTATGATGATTTTAATGTGCAACAAAATTTAATGATAGAGTTTAAAAAGATCTTAAATCCTCCTTGTAATAATTATTTCAGTTAACACTTGGTGGGGTAGTAATGTTTATTTTATTTTAAAGATATAATTTACATTCCGTGCCTTAAAATACCATTTTAAATACAGCTCGCTTAAAAACCTTAATGTTTTTCGAACTATTTTGATTCACCTGAAAATCAAGCACATGCCTGCAAGACCTAAGGTTCAGTAAATCTATTATATTTCACCAATACTTTATGCGTTAAATGCCTTTGTGGAAACCCCCAAATATCAAATTTCATTAAAATCTGCTAAGCTTAATATTTGTTGCTTCCCGATTTTGGTTCGACCATATTAAATTTTGAATTTTTATATCAGAATAATTTTAAATCAGCGATACTAAAAACCTCTGTATATTTAATTTCACCTATAAGCAACTTTAGAAAACGTTTCAAATATTCAATCGGGAGCAAAGAATATCATTTTTCGGTACCCTTTCGAATTTTGAAATTGTAAAATACATTACTAAAATACTAAGTATAGGACTAAAACTAAAAACCCTACCTACTGCCTACTTACTTATTCTAAATGTAAAAAAATGGGGCTGAAATTTCCATTTTATACGAATAGTCTGAGTAATTATATTGAAATTGATTAAAATATTCTACACACCTCAGAATCTGTTGGTGTAAATCAGCAAGACAAATTAACCTGGAACCAGAACAAATACTAGCTAAACAAAACTGAACTATAAATGTATGTCTAAACTGGGCACCGAGCTATAGTAAATATTACCGGATCAACGAAAGCCCTCCTCCTGCCATTGTCCGCCGGGACATCATTAATCTTGGGATATCTGAGGACAAGGTCTCACATTATTTGGACAAGACAATCAGCTTTGTCAACATAACGATCATAAAGACTTACGTCGTCTTGGGGCTTTCTGGGGCGGTAGCTGATATGCGGAGGTTAAATGAATCGAAGAATAAGGAACTTTGACCTACTGAGGGTGTATAGCAGTGCCGTTTCCCAGAGAGAGAAAAAAGTGACCTTTCCCATAGGAGCTCTGTCCCCAATTTTGCGATTCGTTAAACACTGAAAGGGATCCTCATGAATGGCAAGACAAATACGAGCTTAGGAACATTCCGAGTGCCACTTATGCGTACTTTGCCCGGGGACGACGGTGCCCTGAAGCCGGGGCCTCACCCAATCTAATTACCCGTCTGGGAGCAATGCAAAGTATGTAGATGGCGCTCACGCATTAGGTGTTAGAGCGGCCTCTAATTAAGAGTTATTGTCCTCAGAAGCGCCGTGAATGCGAAAACCCCAGGTCTAGGAGTGGAATTTCATTTATTATTGCTGTGGTCGGCCGGGCTATTGCTTTTCGTCGTGTGACTGCCCAATCAGGCAATGAAAGTAATTATAAGCCAAATCACGGGGCATTTGAAACAAACTAAAGCCCACCGACCGCAAAAGTAGCCAAACAAGCGTTTGCTTAATAAATACGCTGCCGCCGCCCGCCGCCAGCAGGCCCCAATGTGCTGCTGCTGCTGTAGACCTGAGGCTAAGCCACAAATTTGTAAATAATCCCGGCGGACGGCAACCCGGCCGGCAAAGCCGCGTTCCTACTCAAACATTTCGGGATAACTATCCCCAACCACATTATCAATTCCACATATTTTCATTAATGAAATTATATACAGAATAGGAAGTCGGCAGCACCAGGTAGCGTTTAGCCGCCGTACCTGCTGCTGGTGCTTCGATGCCCACGGGGGCCCCATGTCCTCATTGACTTTCCATTGTGCGTCCCGAAAAGCGCAAAAATTTTAATTTGTTTCATCGAAATCTGCACCCGGAATGGAAACGAGCGAAAATTCATTGAATTTTGAGGAAATATGGTTATAGCTGTGGCAATTCGTGTACAAGGTCCAGGGCTTTATTTTCAAACCAAAACTCGGTGCCTGGGGTATATTTCAATGCATTGAAAGTGCAATTATCGCCAAAAATTGAAAACCTCTGGCTTGCAGTTGTTAGTTATATAAATGGAAAAGGCACCGATACTGGCTAAAATGGCTTTAAGTTTCGAAACTTTAATGAGCAAACACACTTCAGGTGAATTTTAAGTCGCTCCCCGGGGACTCCCCGACTCGTGGTGTAGACGAGCTTATTACTATTCAAGAATTTTGATTAAAACACGTCTTGCTTCTGCATGCCAAGAGGTTTCGACGAGAAATGGCGGCGAAAAACAGGGTTTCCGCATTAAACCCTTCCGCATCGCCGTGTAGGTGGGCTGCGAATTGAAACAAATGTTTAAGATTTTGCTATGCAGTCGTTGACTTAATTAAATATTTCTAACTTTAAGGAAACTTTTTAACCATTGGTTCCTGCAGATTTATTTGCTTTCAAACGAGCAAGTTTTGACTGTTGACTGTTGCGCTGTTTGTAACTGAATATTGCAGTTTCCCTAATATGATTTAATTAGTTACTGGAGATGGTATTGCTAATAGGTACTCAATGAATTTAATCGTTTTTAATTAAATTTTCAAATTTAAGGTCTCTTCAGAAATTTGAAGTAAAACACAACTTTACCAAATAAAATGATCCAATTACTTAAATGATCAATATCTTAACACATTTTTTGTGATTGAAATAAAAAATTGCATAAGTATGATTTTTAGTTGGAATAATAGACTTAAAGCGCTCGTTTCCAAAATGAATACAAACCAACCCCCAAAATAATTTCGAGTGTATAAATATATTATAGAAAAAACTATTTTATTTTGTTAGACAACGAATAGTATTAAATATTTATTCTGCCATTAAACAATTTAATTTGCTTCACTTTAAAACTATTTTTTCATGATTTAACGATGTATTTTTTTCATTTTCTCTTTGCTCGATCATTACTACCCTATATGTAAAATATAACTTCTTATTCTTTAAAAACATAAGCAATTAATCCACGAAAGAACCGGATTTTAATTGTATTTTAATAACAAAGCGACTTTCTAAGTCATTTTATCCGGGGAAGCATATAAGTCCCTGGCAATTGTAGAGCTCTATTATTATTCCGACTTTTCTACAGCAGGCAGAAAGACCTCAGTTGCTCAAAGAATTGAGTGAGGAGCACTATCAAGCCGAGGTCTGAGCTCTGAACTTTATGCAGGCATCGAGGGGGTAACAATCTCGGCGTTTTATTAGTGACTCTGAATCTATTCCGGACGTGACTAGAATATCTCAGCGAAATGCATTTTCATCTAAAAAACAAATCTGCAATGTCTGAAAAGATAATATTCCCTTAAAATATGATCATCCCCCGAGCCATAAAACAAAAATGCAATCTACTTCCCATCAGGGTATGGTATTTTTCCCTTCTATATTTTCTTTTTTTTTTTTTTGTCTGTTTGTCTTCCTTGGCGCGCTGATGGGAAAGTTTCCTGACACCGGCTATCCAGCTGATACAAAGACGCTCCTGAGGGAAGCGAAGGAATATATTAGAAGCCGGGATAGAGCGTGGGAGGGCTCAAAAGAAGCTGCTCAAGGGGCTGATGACAAAGTGTAGTTATTCGCATTTCTATTCGACAAGAGGTATAAAAGTTCATAGCCCCCCTTTAACCACCTGTGGAGACATTATGCACGTAGAGGACATAAAATCTGAACCATTATTGCTCCCAAGTCGAGCCCTGCCACGTTCTAGCCCGCCCCCAAGTTCAGGGCCTCCAGCATGGGGCCCGGATCGCCAGGACTCCCTTACAAGGAGTTCTGATTTTAGTGCTGCTTAAACGGAAAAAAAGGGATAAGTAAAAGTTGAAATCAAGTTTTAATGGCTGTATGGCACTTGGTATTCGCGCAGTGTCTCCCCGGTTTAAATAATGCCCCAGGCAAGGATTTTAGGATACCTTTTGCTCCTGGGCTATTTCAGGTGATTTAAGTGATCCTGTACCCTTTTCGCCCGTATTTCCTAGTTATGTAATAATTTTCAGTTAAAAGAAAAAAAATGTTTTTCGGTTTAAATACATTGGTACAACGATAAAAGTTGGTTAAAATATTCTTAACGCTATACGTGTAGCATTTTAGGTACAATGACAGGCAAATTTGAATTAGTGCATTAACTGCACTGAGAACAAGTTAAGTTTTAGAGTTGGAGAAAATATTTCTTTGCCTTTAAAATGCTCTAATTTCCATTCCTTAAAGGAAAATTTTTGGTGATTATAAAATATATCATATTCCCTAAAAAGATCTTTTAAGATGTACGATATACCTACGTCTTCTTATTTAAATTATAATTACACTTATAAAACTGAAATTTCATTTGAATAATATCTAAACAATATTTTCTAAACTTTAAAATATAACTTGTTTTCATTCCGCATATGAAACTTCAAGTAATCGTACTAGTATAAAATGATTTCAAGTCTAAGAACTTTTCGTTAATATTGTAAATTGCAACACTTAAGTTTTTATGAAGAAAATTCATAAAATAGGTATGTGAAATATTTGACTGTACAGTCGAGAAACTATGATATTATTCTGATTAAAGGTGTCATTACTCCTGAACTATTATATAATATATTCGCTGCATCAGTTTTATAAATAAAATGTCTTAAACCGTAAAGTAGTTCTTCTTCGGCTCCAAATTATGCCTAATTTTTCTTAGGATTTACGTAATTCTGATTTGATATTACTAACAAATTTTCTGGGTGTGTAACAGATATTTTAGAAATGGTTACGTCCGATTGACCATTTTTGAGTTATTTATGAAATTGAACTGTGAATTTTCACTACTTTTATCATGGCAAATAACTCTAAAAACAACGAAATTACAGAAAAATGATTATAATCAATTTTGTGCAATTCTTTTACATGTCAGATTAAAAATTAGCAAATAGTTAGTATAAATAGATTAAGATGAGAATTCGATTAAATTATGTAAAGGGTATTGGATTATATTACCAAATAGAAAATTTTGCATTGTATGGTACATATTTTACAAGTTGTCCTTTATATTAAAATTTTAAATTTTCGAAAAACACATGAAATTGTCCATCCGAATTTTGTCTAGAACTGAAGCCATATTATTAATGGATTACGTTTTTTAAAACCATTAGTTTTAGTATTTTAACTATATTTTGTCATTTTATAAAACCAACTTATCGAGTTTTCTTGAATATTGCAGTGCGGTTACAGATAAACAACCATCAAAAACTAAATGTCTTCCAAATATGTTGTCTAGCATTTTAGATTTGAGACTATTTCAATTGGTAACCATTTTCCTTTCAATTTAGTACTTGACAAACATCGATAATTGCACTTGAACTATCATCGACAGACACATGTCGATTTTTGTGCCTGTCACCATCGAATTGGTTCCATGCACAAAAGCCAAGAACGACGATAGTTCGATTTCTGAATTTGATAAGAGGACACAATGTTGGTCGATAGTTAGTACACGTCCGACAGACACCGGACCACAACAGTTTTGCATGCAGACCATCTGCAGAGATGAGGAGGGCATAAATTCATGGTCATACCAAGATGTTATTAAGGAACGTCTGTAATCGATTGGGGGTCAATTCTAATTTATATGTATGTCTACAATGGGACCATTGTGAGTGCTCTTGCACCCGACAGTGGAAATGGGGTGATGATGTGGCTGAAGGGTCAATGGAAGAATAATCGGAGGAATTTTAAAGGGAATTTCATTGTTGGAATGTATTCCGTCTGAATATATAATATATCGCTGTAATATTTGTCAGCCTCATACGTCTCCGACTATATCGACACATATCGCAGAATTCAATTAATAAAGCTCCTGGCAGTAACATGAGAGCTGATATCTGGGACACGACCCGTACGCCTCCAGCAGCTTGTAAGATTTATCCGCAAAAATTATAAGTTTGCCAACAGACATAGAAAAAAAAGTTTTCCAGATTGTTATTCTGGCAAATCTGTAGTCCACCAACTTCAGCAAAGGGCTTATTGTTTTCCTTTCGATTGTCAATTTGAGCAGAAAGTTTTGCTCGAGAAAGCAGAGATTTTTGTTCGACTTCTCCTGTCCAACCACACAAAAGTTGGGTCCCAGCACGTACTATGCTCTGGCGACGCTATAGTTTTACTTACAGGAAATTATCTCAGCCACAAGCAGAATTTTCTTCAAGATTTCCGCTTCCATGACTTTCGAAGACTGTCTAAAGTAATTTTGTCTTATAGTCTGACTAAGGCATTACATTTTGCACATATTCCACCCTCTTGCATAATTTCTCGTTCCATTTATCCACCACTTCTGGTCCATCGCTTTTTCATGTAGCTATTCATTTGATCGCTACGAAACCGCGACCGCACGACCCCTTCCCGTAGCGCAAATAAAACAATTCATCCTTGAAGAAAATTTTAAATAAATCTCCTCAAGACACTGCGCCCACCCTTCAGGCTTAGGTTTCTTCGTCTAGGAAATCGCGCAACCCCCTTGACTTGTGCGTATTTTTTACGAGTGCTCTAATGTACATCATAACCATCTTCTCGAGATGAATAATTCAACATCATGTCGTTGGAGCATTTTTCTCCGCTAAATGATCCATTCTGGCACTTAATCCGCGTATCTCACCTTCAGGCGCGCAAAAATCTCCGCCGCCGACGGAAGTACGTGGCCCAGATCGCAACGGTTCTGCCGCGGGGATGTTTACCATTAAACAGCGGGCGCGAGCTCATAATGTTTATTGGCACATGTCACCACAGATGCGAGCGGTTATTATGGCGCAATTACGCGAATGGAACTGTCGGGTGGAGCTCCGGCGGCGAGGTTAGGTCGGTTTATTGGCCTTTAAGTTAACTCAATGGCGGATAAATGAAATATCATAATTAAGCAGGACAGTTTACTGGATTTTAAATGGGATCGACACTACCTACAACATTTTTTAGGCTTTTAATTTAAAAACATATACATTTTTAAATTTAACTAATCAGAAATTGTTTTACTTATTTGTATACGTATTCGCACATTTACATGAAAATAGCTTAATTTTATTCATAGAAACTTTCAGATTTGCATATGTGCAGAAAATCGTGAATTTTTAGAAATTTTAAGTTAAATATATCTCTCTCTTTCATCTTATACCTACAAGTCACTATTGAATTTTTTAGCAGAATTTTAGAAGTAAATACAAAGTAAATTCGAATTCTACAAATGACCGGGTAATAAAAATACAATAAGCCAAAAGAATTGAATATTACATTGAGAAGTCAATTTTTTCATAAAAAGAAATACAAAAATAAAGTCAAAATGGAAATATAATATAGACAAAAATATTAGTATAGTTATTTCAAACGATCATTTAAGGAGAAATTAAATTATTTCGCATCAACGAAATATTTTATTAAATACACATTTTTGAGTTGAAGCAATTGTTGATTCTAAACAAGCAATTATGAATTAGAATTAGAAGAACGAAAAGATTCCGTGCCAAGTACAATAATAAGCCACATAATTAAGTAAATGTTTTTAAATTTTGAAAACTTTCATTGAACGCAATTTTTTATTTTTATTTTATTGTTCATTCTGGTAAAGCTGTTTGTGAGCAGCTTTTAACATAAAAAATATTTGTAATACTGTGTAATTTTTCGTGATATTGCGAACTAAATTTTGAATTTCGAATTTGTTTGTTTGTTAATTTCTAAGTTTATTCTAAATATGAATTCTATTGGGCTCCGAGATCTTAGCACTTCATTTTCATTTTAGAAAACTAAATACCATCTAAAAGGTCAGGAAAGTGATCATTGAAGGTTAATTAGTTTGATCAATTGCTCAGTGATAGAACATTTTTTATCAACTGTAAGTTTTAGGTCATTAGAAAATTTTAGTACCTTATTTTAAAGAAACAAAACAATTAAAAGCTATATTTGATCGCAATTAATCTACTGATATAATTGGTCAGTTAAAATAAATAATTGTCACATCAATATCTTGGAAATAAAACTAAATTCATTACATACATAGAGCATGAGAAGCAGGATTAGAACAGAATGTTTAGGGCTTAAACGTAACCTCAAAATATAAATTATAATTAAAATAAGGTATATTTACATTTTCAAATGGCTTTGAAAAACTTTAACAGTTGATAAAAAATTGTTTGTCACTGACCAATTAATGAAGCTAATTGACCTTTAATGACCGTTTTCTGAACTTTTAGATGGTATAATTGGCTTTCTAAAATTCCACACATGAGGTGCTAGGATCGGGGAGCCATTCTATTGGCTTTCAAAAGATATTTACGAGTATTGTGGATTGGAGATGTTTTAAAGTCGTAATGAATTTGGAGTAGTATTATTCCTTATTAAGTAAATAAGTTATGGTAATTCCTTCCGCTTAGGCTTATATCCTCACAATTCAAAATGAACTGGAGGTGAATGTACGAAATCCGAGCAAATAGTGTACTAACTCCTTCCATAGGTGTACTCAACTCAGGTGCTTGAGTAAGCGAATAAGAGAACTTAAAGTCTTCCAAGGACCCTTACACTATCCAACATCAGGCCAAGAACCGCGCGAACGAACAAGACTTTTTCCACAGTCAGTAAAATTGTTGAGAATCCTCAAGTGGCCGTCAACTGCCTTTCTGTTCCGCCTCCTTATTACGCCATTTATTCTCCTCATAAATTTAAATGGGCTCGGAACAAAAGAACGCAATTTTTTTTTTGTCCTGGGGGTGCGCTATCTCGTGGGAAAAAGTCAATTTAACGACATAATCAGCGACCTAATTTTCTCTTAAAAAAAGGAAAAAAATGATAAATAAATAAAAAAATGAAAAGCACGCTCCTGGAACCCGTGGCAGGGATTCGTTTGGTTTCCGGGAAATTTGAAAAGCCCGAATTGAAAAAGAGCCGGCCCATTCCACGTCCACGACACCGTCGCTGCGGAATAATTCGTCACAGGACTGGGGTAGACCAGGAGATGGGTGCACTTAACTTTGACCCACTTAAAATTTAATTTGGTTGGGAGTTGGTCCATTGTAACTAGAAACGGAGCCGGCCATTCTCGCAAAATAGTCCTCCTAATCGGGACTCATCCGGGAATGCGGCTGTAGTGGCATTCCCGAGTCCTGGAGCCACTATTCGGCGGCTGCAAGGCATCCAGGCACCATGTTTACGGGCTGCAACGCCTGCATCTCTGCGGCGGCGGGGGTCTGTAATTAAAAAAGTTTCAAAGGGCGGCTGCATGACATCCGTGTGCAGACTGTCGAGATTTAGAGCCCCAACGAAAGGACGCTCCTGGAGGTGTGTGCAGCCTCAGAATATGGGACAAAACTCATCGTGTCCTGCGTCCTGGCGGGGCTCCGGAGTCCCTATCAAATGCTTTCGTATGCGGGTCTGGAGCTGCAAGGATCCCCCGGGAAATGAGGTTCGTGTGCTCTGCATACGTGAGCCAACCGACTCCAGGTGCCCCATGGTTCGGATTCGTTTGAGGTGAAATAATTAAGGACATTTCAAGTTGGTTTTCAGTTTGGTCGCTTGATGGCGGTTTGTCATTAAGTTAGGTTCTCTGCCGGGGCAACAATTTCCAGCGCATTCGTTAAAATTTGTTACACAGTTTTCATTTTTCGTGTTTCGACTGAATGGAGATGCTCTCCGGTGGCAGGATTCCTCCATTTTTTTATTTAGAAAGAAATAAATAAAATAAAGGGAAAGAACTTGCAGTGATGCTTTTCAGTGCACAGGATGTCTAAGCCAGACGACGACGATAGTCGGTCAGACCGTCGGGATTGAGGGACTAAAAAATTTGAAACTTTTCTGAACTTTTCCGATTAATTAAAAATGTATAGTTCCTTTCACCGGAGATACCGGGAATTCTTTACAAGGAGCGAAAAATCTCTTTTTTGGTTTCTGGCTCAAAGTGAAGCTATTCACACCGCTCATTTTTCAGTCTCATTGAGTTTTTAACGTTTCTTAATTTAGTTTGTAAGATTTACATAGTTTTTTGGTATTTTGATAGTTTGATCACTTTTTCCGCACCAAAATGTATTTAAAGTTGGCGCCACCAAGATAATTTAATAAGAAGGAAGGAGTGAAAAAGAAATAATAAAGTAATAATTCTTCTGAAAGAAAAGTTATCGTTTTTAATTTATGGAAACTAAAATCCTGTTCTAAGTAGTACAAGGTATTGTAAGTTTGTAAGCAGCAAAATAACTAAACAATTCTTTCCGCTCTAAGTATAATTTTATGCAAGGTAAACCATTCCTTCTCAAATCTAAATTTTCCTGGTTTTCGAGGTAATACTTGAATTTTTCATGAAACTATTGAGTTATATCAAGAAACTATTTAAGCAAATTTAGAAAAAAAAGTTTTTTAACATTAGGAGAAAAATTAGCTGATCTTTTTATTTCGTTATTAGACCATTAAGATTTTTAATGTTTGCTTATTTCACAGAACTAGATAATTTTTATAGGACTTAGATAGATTATGAATCTGGAAACTAAAAACTCTTAAAATGTCTAAATCTTTATCTAGCTATATGATATATGAAAAGGATATAGTTTAATTATAGGATATTTAAATATCGCACACTAGACCACAATATCTTCAAAAAACCTGTTTTTGATTATGTATTGAAACAGCAATACTTACTCACCCCCATTTGCTATAAAAAGCGACCAATGATCTTCCATCCCTTAGTCCAATAACCCTAATCAACCCCTCACAGAAGTCAATTATCATCCTGACCGCTGTACTTTGCCCGTACATTACGGACCTTCGTGTCGATGTAAGGCCGACTGAAACCACCCACATTCGCTCGTAATAAGCCCAGACGTAGAGCGCTGTACCCCAATCCTTTACCCAATGAAAATACTAATTAATTGCCTCGACGTGTTACTTAAATTTTCACTTCGGGTATCAAATTGTCACATAACTCTTCCCTCCGGTGGTCGGGGGCGCCGGAAGTTTAGCAATAACCCCAGCATTACCCTAAGGTTCCCACCGGTAATAGCTGCTTGAACCCGTCACACATATCTCGGCGTGTTTATGATATTAATAATGCACCGAGTCACGTACCCGCCGCCACCCCGGGGACCAAAGAAGCACCACTTTGTGTCGAACAGAAGCTGTCTTTCGTGAGCGGAATAGTGGCGGTTTTATTACACCGTCTACAGGGGTTTTTGGGGGTTAGTTCAGAATTAATACCAGATCCTGTACGCTACGCGAAGAATCTTTTTTAATTTTGACTGCACTATAGCAGCGGGCTTAATCCCTTAATCTTGGTAAAAATTGTTTTACCAGGCGAAGGAGCCTCAAAATATGGCCACGCAAATACCTCATCATGCTGGGAGAGTGTTCCGAAAACCCAGACCCATATTTTACGTTCAACGAAATGGAAAAGCTCGGCCTGACATTTATGTATTCAATTAATTTAGCTGCAAATGTTTGTGAGTGTGTGCTGCCGGGGTGCAATTTAACATATTGTCGCCCTGTGTGTTTTTTGAATGTCCGGCCTCCTTCCGCCGGATCCCGACGGGAGATACACCAGGGTCCGTTCCGAAAGTACACCCGCTTCCACCGCCACCGCCGGCAGCCGGCCGCCGTCGCCGCATGGCTGACCCACCCTGTAAAATGCCACAGAGTCCGGTCACCGGTGTTAAATTCCCCGAGTGTTTCGCTTTCGCCGGGCTGTGTCATAATTTCTGCATGATTTCAGTCAAAATTCCTGGGCATATCTCCTTAAATAATTTTTATTTTTTGCAGCGCAAGACGCAGCATGAAACAGACTGGGACCAAGTCGTTCCCTCGGGATGAATCTTTCCATGAAAACTTTTAATTTCTTTATTTTGCCGCGTTTTTCGTCTTTTTCTGTTTAAATGCTTTAGGGCTTCTGATTATCGCTATTACGGCAATTTTTTTTTCTGTCCAAGGCTGCTTCGAATAGATAATGAGAAAAATTGTAGGGAGCCGCCAGGAGCGCGGGTGTCTCGGGATCTGCTCCTGGTTTGCGCTATTAAAATTCATAGAAAAAGAAATTAAAAAGTTTCGAGTGCTTTATTGGTCACTTGGGACACCGGAACGCGAAGGGCACTTTAGTCTTTTTCGACAGCTACGCGTTCAACCCAAAAAGTTTCACTTTCAGTAAATTAAGTGAACCTAACGATTACTGCTTATAATGAACTCGACTACTTAAATTGTGGTAAGATTTGAAAGATTATTTAAAATAACTCCCGTTTTTTCTGAATTACACCAACTATACGAAAACGCTTTCGATAAAATACATTTTAGTTTGAGTTTTAAAAAATCCTACACTTGACGATGAAAATATACAATACAGTTTTTTAAATATTAAGCTATAAAAGATCCTTTCACCGTTAAATATTGAACTGTATTTTCACATCGATATATTGTTGATAAAAATACCACTTTGTAGGCATTTTTGAACTTTGATGTATTTTTACAAAACAATGACGAAGATGCTGAATATTGCGAGTTAAATCATTAAAATTTTAATTAAATTGGGGATTTATTACTAATACTGTACTTTTACTAACTTTTCTTAAATGAAATAAGTGTTTTTGCGCAAAAATTGTAAGTTTACTACATACTATACTACACATATTTTTAGAGTGTATTTAAGTTAGTTTTTAGTTTTAATCAGTTCGACAACCTCAACTAAATTTGAATGGAAGACATTATATGAGAGCTTTTTGATAAATCAAGTTAGTTAAAATCACACTTTTATTTTCGTTCGATACATCTTACAAATTTTTTAAAATTTTTTACTTTCGAAAAGGATAAATTTGTTTTTCTTTGTTAAAGTGAAGAAGAGTGAATGTTGGATACTGATTGCCACATCAAAAGAAAATTATCTTTTCTTACCGCCCTTTGCTCCCAATAAGTCTGACCTATTACTCAAAAACTAAAATTGAAAAAGATATTGAATCATAAATATATCCTGAGCGATAGAGAACTTATTGCGCTTTTATCGTTCTGAAAGCGATAATTTAGTGCGAAAATATGCAAAGAAATTTCAATTCATTTTTCATAAATCATAACCCGCCCAACCTAGAGGTGGAGCAGAGGAAGAGCCACTTTTGTTCCAGTCAAAGCCATTTCGGATCCAGTTCCGTCCGTAGGAAATCAGATTCTAATCTCCATTTCAAAATACAAAAAAAAGTTTAGTTTTTTCCCCCGCATTCTCAGAGTTATCACGGAAAAATGTCATAACGTGAAATAGTGAAAAAAGGAAAATTACCATATGAAAACAGATTCGTGCGCTTTTGTCAGACAGGAAGGAAATAATGCAGCCAGCCGGCAGGCCTGTCCCAGTTGTTGGACTAAAAGGGATGAATTTAGGGAAACGCTGATTCGCACAAAGCTAGAAATTATTTGAAATTGTTCACCGTCAGTGTCGTTTGTGACTAGCGCGCTTTTGTGGACATTCGGTTTTTATTTCTTGCTTTTCGTTTCTGTAATTATCTGTTTGTTTTGTTGACAACAGACTTTATGGGAAAATGAAATGTAACTCCTTTGTGGATTTTGATGGATAGATTTGGACCCTTTTGTATTGTCCTGATGAAATTTTGTTAATCACTGTTGAGGAACTCACTATATTTATTTTAATTATATACTAGAGGATTTTGGATAATATATGTAGCTGCTTTATTTTATTTTCAACTCAACTAGGCACAAGTAAGGGCCAATTTATAGTGTTAAAGGAAATTTCATTTGAAACCTCATTATGCAGTTCGAGAAGTAAAATACATAATATTATTAATAGAGATAAAACGGATATACGGAGACTATCCGGCAGGATACCGGATAGTAACTCAATATTCAGCCGAATACCGGATATATATAAATAATAAAAAATTTATAAAATCAACTAGAATACATAAATATTTGTAAGGTAAAATAATTATTTCTTATTAAGAATAATCATATTTGCCTTCTTAAGAAAATAAAAGTTTTTTCTTTAGAAATGAGATTCTTATAGAAACTTTGATTAATAAAAATAATAATTTAATTTTTATTAAAAAATAAAAGCAAATATTTTGGACGATATATTTTACTTTTAGACTCTTTAACTCTCTTACCATTGGGCACTTATTTGACTTTATTTTTTTAAGAATCACGATAATCCCTAAATTAAAGACAACGGTTTATTTTAAACAAATTAGGAACAAAATTAGAACGCAAATTTAACACTTAAATTATAGTGAATAAAGCACTAAATTCCTTGCATTTGCCGGCTACCGATTTAGCTTATTCTCGTAAATAAGGCCAGCTTCAGAGAAAAGTTGTTCACTATAAAGGCTACTGCAACGAGCTTAAAGATACAATTTGAATTTGGCAAACTTTGTCAAATTTAAATACTGTTTCTAATTAGCTAACTACCAAATAAACGGTTCGCGACTGCGATCGAACTTCAAGTAATAGTTAATCTTGCTTGCATTTTTTTTCTTGATCGTCACACTTTTATAATTGCAAAATAGGCGATCGTTTTATAGTCGATAAAATTGTTCAGTTGATCTTTTATCAACTAACAAATTTAAATCAAGTGATCTAACGCACCAAAGAATGAAAATGAAGTTAATAAAAAAACTGTCTTTTGCTAATCACCCACAATGACACCCGAATCTACCCGATCTTATTCAACAATGAGCCGAATATCCGGCACTTGCCGAGTATCTGTTACATCGCTAACTATAAATATATGTAGGTCTTTTGAAGTGCTAAATACGAACTTAAATATTTTAGTTTTTTATTTTATTTTATTATAAACTTGTGTGCATTATTTTCTTTTTAAATCTTGCGAACGCGTAGTATAAGTAAAAAGCAAGGATAGTTAGAATAATTTACAGCAAAAATGCATTACCCAAAGTCTTATTTTAGCAGTAGTCGTTATTCTAGTTATTTTCTGAGTTAAAAGTCTTAGCTATTCCTGAAGATATTTTGTTTATTATACGTATAATACATGTAATAGAAACCTTCATTTGAATTAATTCTCTGACTTTGCTTTAGTAAAATCTAATGGAATAGTCAAGACAGCTAGAAATCGGTTAAAGTGACAATATACCAAAATCCATAGAGAGCTATAAATACCGAAAACCTTCAGTGCATCCTAATTTCATCAGGTCACACTCCTCTCGAGCAATATGCAGTACTGCAAGGCAGACTTCAGACTTTAGACTCTAACCAGGTCCACCATCAAAGTTGTATTAAATTCGGAATCGAATTGATCGGATTAAGTGTGACAGTAACAACTCTCCGGGCAGGCAAACGTTTGCAGAAAATGGCAGCAGACATCTCATACGACATTCGCATATATCATTCAGCGCTGCTAATGCTTTCTTGTCACGAAAAGCTATTTATCTGTATAGGCTTTAGGGTAAACTTTTCCTGAAATTCTTTTCTTCTCGGGCTTAACCTGAACACAGAGGGGCACCTGACGGCATTTCCGGGAGAAATTGCTAAAAGTTGGCCCGATCCGATACCGAAGTCCTACTATACGATGACGGTGTATCGCAGCGACAACCAAGTTAGATAAAATTTTTTACAAAAGGCGACATGTCTGAGGTGACATGTAAAAATTGCAAAAATGTTCGTTTCATTTGTTAAATTGTAAGTTTAGCAAGCTTAAAAATTTTTGTAAAGATTGAATGGAGGTGGGGCGCAGGACTATCTATCAAACATCGAAGGGCAACAATTGAGGTCCGGTGTCCGAGGTTAGTCCCCGGAGGGTAGAAAATCTTCTGAACGCCTTTAATTTAATAAGAAATACGGCAAATCCGATTTGACCCACCGGAAACGAACCGCAGTAACGTGTCCTCCTTGATAAAAGTCATTAATCTTACTTTGCCGTTTGTTTATCCTTTTTAGCCAGTTTGGCAACAACAACGGCACTAAAATATGTCGACAAAGCCAAAACTAATCGAAATAAATGATGTAATTAAGCAGAAAAGTTGCTTTATGAAAGGATGTCCCGGGCAGGCTCATATGTGCACTCCTGGCAGGGCTTTTTATTAGGATCCATTAATAATAATGCGAGCGCCGCCGCCGGAGCTGCCTCCTTCGTGTTCAGCATGACTTTTATTAACCCCGCCGGCTGGCTTACCCCCGAATGTCCTGCGTGTATGCGTCCATATGTGTGTCCATATGTGTGTGTGTTCCTCTGGCGGCGGGACTTTCATTAAATTTTACGTGGACGGATTAAAGCTACCAGATTACTTCGGATTAAGCCGGCAAATAACAGATGATCCGTGGGCTCAAATTTAAGATAAAAGGAAACGCAATCTTACGCGAGACAGTTTTGAAATTGATTATAATCCTATTATTTGTCGGTGTGAGACCGCTCTTTTTACTTTAATATTTATTATTACTGGATTTCAGTGGTCGAAAAAGGAGCATGGTGGAATAAAAACTTAAAGAACCTAAGTTCGAAAGACTAAATCTAATCGAAAATTTCTAAACTTTTGTTTTATCAACTTTTGCTTTCGTTTCCTTTCTTAAATTATAAATAATTTGGGCCAACATTAACAAAACGTTTCATTAAAAAATTCGGAAATTATTTATAATATGATTATAAACTATACAACTTAATACCCTAATAAGAAAATAAACTGTTTACCATTAAAAAATAACGAATACTTTTAAAAAACTTAAAACTTGTCGAAATATTTCATGAAATGAAACAAGCATCCATGATAAACCTTTTTTCCATTCATTTTGAAAAAAAGGTCAAATACGATGTTTTGTACTTTTCGACTCTATTATTGTCGAAAACGGGAGCTAATTTAGAACTTTCGTTTTAGAATCCATAAATAAAATCTATGGAAAATATGCTCTTTAAATTACCTATCATTTGTCCTGACGCTACAAAAAAAAAAAGACTGTTTTATCAATCGCATGAGAACACAACTCAGTAAGAACATCGGAGCGTAAATACGAAGGTCACAGGCACGACAATTCGCAAATAATTATGTTTATCAGCACAAAAATTTTTTAACAAAAATCATAAAATAAAATACATACTCAAATTCTAGAAAAACCCTACAATTTTTTCAGAGTGCATTGATTTTTTTTCAGAAAAAATCGGTAATCTGTGAAGTTAAAAAACTCTGTTAAATTCTGTGTTGACAGGAGTCATCATTAATTATTTTATAGTATAGTGTAGTGTAGTAAATTATTGTGAAAGCCTTTAATAAGTAATTTTTTACAGATAATTTTAGTTATGATTTTATAACAAAGTGTTTTAAACAAATTAATTCGAAACATTAAAATCAATTACTGAAATTTCAATATTTTAAGGACACTATATATCTAATTGAGTGAAAGTGAAATCCACATTGAGAATTCTTTGAACATTTTATAGTCCTTAGGGAGCTCCTTAGTGTCTGCAATAAAACCTTGCCCTTTTTGTTTCACCCTTAATAGGATAGAATTGAGCTCCCTTCTTGTTGTGAACTATACCAATTTCAGTCAGTAAGTCGTAAAACCGCAAATTGCATTTTACGGTCTTATCTCCGCCCTAAACCTCCTTACATTGCATTCAGGGAAGAGATTTCGCTGAGCGCCAACTTTTCTACTCTAATCAAATTTACCCTCGGAGTTGCTGGCCGATTTTCCCCCAATAAATCACCTTCGAGCGCATTTTTATGCTATTTTTTTTTTTCATGGGCTCAATCGCCATCAATCTGCCCTCAGCCCCCGCAATAGAGGACCAATTTACATTTTACATCGCAACCACTGCAACACCAAATCTTCGTATCTTCGACACCCGTACGAAGATTCTTTTACTTTCGCACGACTGCCAAAGTCTAAGGATATAAATCCTCAAGTTTATTTGTAAGATTTTGTTTTTGGTTCGTAGTTACCCTTCGAGATGGTGCAGGAATCACTGACTAAGGGGAAAAATGCCGTAAAAATGGAAACTTTTTTTCCCTTCCTTGGTGAAGCCCTTCCTGAAATCACTTGAAAAGTGAGAGGGGCCCATTTAATCGCGACGGTAATTTAATTCGCATCTAAAACATTCCTGGCGTTTTATTGCCACTTAAAAAAGGAAGCACTGGGAAATCTGAGCGAAAGGCATCCAAGGTAACTTTGCTGGAAATTTTCGTTATTTCCGGTCGAAGTAGAAAATCGAAAAATTTTTAAATTTTTTTCAACAGAGGGCTGAATTCAATAGCCATCGAAATTAACGCCTTATGCTCGTATGTAATGGAGCATAAATTGCGATTTTATAGCCGCCAATTTATCGCCACCACATCACCGCGCACGATTTAAGGTGATTTAAGCCTGGGCAGGCTTCGTCATGATGTTAATTTTATTACCACTTTATGTAAAAGGTCTAAACAAAGGTCCCATGCCTGCAGGGCCATAAATAAGGAGAAATTTCGTGCGTCCTATCGGCTCCCATAAATGTAAGGGCACTTAACATAAATATTCACAAATTCAACGAACATTGATAAGCTGTTAAAGCTCGTTCGGTGGAAACTTAACCGAGGTGAAAACTACTCAACGGAAATCGGATCTTATCAGAGGGGCACGCCAAAAAAATCAGTGTGAGCACACCGACTATTTTCCTCCGAGCGATAATTATGCAAAAATTAAAATTATGACTCTTTGAAAACTGAAGGACAGCCCAAGAGCGGCTTCGTAGTTTATTCCTCATAGAACCACGGAATGTTGCGTGCTTTTTTGGATAGACTCCTTTAATAGTAAACTTTCAGCCCAAAAAGTCCGTCGTACGCCATAATATTCGTGATTTAGGATAATTAAGTGACGAAATGTGTCTTCCATCCTTTCAGAGGCCGGGGTAATTACGGAAGTGGTCGTGGAGTGCAATAAATTTGCCAGGAATGGAGAAATTATATAATGGCCCTTTCACAGGACAAAAATGGCAACACGACAGCTATTTTTTTTTCTGTTTGTCCCTTTAAGTTAACAATTGTTTTGTGTATAGTACGAGCTATAATATTTATTTAATGTAAATCAACAGACCCTAGCTAGTAGGAGTTCCGAAAACGAGGAAGTGTTTCACTATATGTGTACCATTTACATATGTAATTGTTATTTTGAATCAAAAATTAGGAAGGAATATATGTTTTAATATTTCAATGTATTTCCAACAAATTCCTTCCTAATAAGTCTTCCTACCTAAGGACTAAACAAATAAATTAAAAATAAGAATATATTTTCAAATTATTCATAACTTTACAAAATTAGACATCAAGAAATCCATTAAATACAAATTTGTATCCAATAAAAGACTTCTAAAACGTATTTCAATTCTCAAGATAAGTTTCAATGTTAAATACGTTTAACTTCGCATCTGTCATCAACTAGATTTGCTTAACCGCTGGCAATAATTCTTATATTGTAATTCATAATTACGCTTTAGAAAAATTTTTAAAATAGTTAAACGCACAATTTATTTGTTTGAAATGTTAGTTCGGTATCAGGATATGATTACTTTAGTTATTAAAATATATTTATTAATTCCTACATAGCATTTATTGCAATTTAAAATTAAATCAAAGCAGATAGATATACAAGTATTTATTTAAAACGTATTTTTACGTGACCGGCGATTATGCGTTTGGCACAAAATGTGTTAATATATAATAATTTTGTTTTCAATATCTCCCCAGATATAAAGGAAACAGACATTCGTTTCAAGTCAGATAAAATTTTATACTATACCATCAAAATTCGAAAGCCAGCCAAGCAATTCAAATAAAATCGTATAATGTTCTTGCGAATCGTAACCGTTCAAAAACCTTCTCAAGATATTAATGAAAAAGGAGTGAGTTTCAATACTTCTTGAGGTATAATTTTACAATTCTGAAACTTCATTCACTTTGAGAACGGTTGTAAAATAACGTCATCGAATATCTTTGTATAAGTCAACCGTTCGTTATTCAGTCGTCAATTTTATCATCACTCTTGTCGCTTCTGGCAATCCTTGGAAGTTTACCATAAAATTTGCATAAATTCAGACGGGATTCCAGTCTCAAGTAATAAAATAAAATTGACTCCCTGTGGTACTTTCTTTCACCGCGAGTTTTCTTATTCAGATAAAACATTTTTTTTTTGTTTTTTTCCGTTTTACACGGAATGACTCATTACAATTTTTCCGCTGTTTTAAATTATTTCTTTGCTCCCTGCGGCAGTCCCAGATGTTTTATAGCATAAAGGGAATTGCTATAACCTCTTTTCATAAATTTGATTAATTCAGCTACGAGTTGTTTTTAAATGAAGTTCATAAATGAATTTTCCGGAAGGGCTTTTCGTCTTCTTCTGTTTGAAATAGAGAAATCTCAGAAAAAGACTCGATTTTCATGGTTTTAAAGAGTTTTGACTTGATTCCGTCAGCTTGTTGCTGCAGACAAATAAGGAATGGGTTCAGCGATATTCAGGACAGTGGAATTTCAAATTTTTGAACGCTATTACGTCTACGAAATGAAACAGAACAAATATAATTGAAGTGCATTGAGTCGCAAACATCCGGGTTTAGCTGATTTGAAATTCAATTTTAGTTTCCTAATTTCCACAGAGTGACCCTCTTTGGGGTTTAGTTCATCCCCCCAATTCCCATAAAACGACTATAAAGTTTGGCATCATGTGAGAAAATCGTAAAAATAGAAAGACGAAAAGTTTCTATGACAAGAAGATGCGATAATTATGAGGGATTTATGGGTAAGCCGGATGCTGGTTTTACGAGTCATAATATGTACAATCGTAAAAACTACTGGCTTATTGTTAGGCCCTAATATAAATTCTTTCTTGCCTTTCATATCAGCTCAGCTGCTTCTCTATTTTTATTGTAGACTTCACCTTTGGGTTTATCAGCTAAAAATGTCGAACGTGTGTGATATTCTTAATTTGAAAATCGCTCAAAAAATACAACTGAAAAAATTTGGAATTATTATGAAAATTAGTTACTACAGGTTTTCGAAACGATGATCTTCTTCTAGTAGGATGTTTTCAGATCTACGAAATTTATATTTTTTAAAGAAGATTCTCATCGTTAATATTGTGTGCATTGTTTAAGGTATGTAGGTATCATTGTACAAAGTAAGCTTAAATGAGATATTCTTCAAATTTTATCTTCGAGCTTGTAGCTGCATTTCCTGGATAAAACAAAAGGGCACGTCCTCGAGAAACCTTTATTCACTTCCATGGCAAAAATATGTTTTACCTGCAAAACGTTCTCCTTCAGGGAAGTACTCTTGAAATAAATAGGGCCAAAAGGGCAGAGCATCAGCAGCAGAAGCTCAACACTTTTGGCGGAATTAATTCCTCCGCCATTGTAAGGATGCAGGCAGTTTTCGCTTTCATTTATCACCTCGAAATGAAATTCCCTTTTCAAGGAATTTGCATTCAATTAGTACTTAGAACAAACGGAAGGAGGACAACAAATTCTCACCTAGGACTGAAATACTTCTAGTAGAATATGAATCTAGTCTAGTCTCGGTCTGCGCTAGAGATATCCAGCCTCTACCTGGGGGCTCCACAGGGCTGTTGAAGCTGGTTGGGGCCCTGTCTGCATTCCAGCGCCTGGCAGCTGCTCTGACTACGGTCAAAGGCTTATGAATTCATGGAATATGCAATGAGCCATGGGAGGTTGTTGCTGAAAGGTTTACAGCGACGCTTATATTAACGTTGGGAAAATTTAATTAAAGTATCCCATTGTGGGGCCCTTATCCAGGAGCACTTATCGTCGGGATAAAAATCTTCCCGAAACCACCGACCGTCTTGCGTTAGAGCTCCTGCAGAGGAGCACCGAGAATTTCTGGCTGCATTGTCCCTGTAATGATGTAAAACTTTTCAACTTCGCAAACCCCGTCCCTTTGGGGCCCTAGAGGCGCCTTAAAATCGTGTGAGCTTTTCGCCCTTTTGAGTGGAAAATTTATTTTTCAGTCGAATGTGACGCAATCGCGGGTGTGAAGACATGAAGTGCACCCCCGCACCAAATCCGGCGCTCCACGAAGTTGGAAAAAAGGAGTTTGTCTCCTCCGAACAAAACGTGATTTATTGGCCCTGAATGCCGGCGACATGCTGCGAAATAATTACGCCGGGAACGAGGTTCCTAAGTGGTTTGTTATGCACGACATTTCATTTTCGATAAGTAGAGACCCTTCCGCCGGGACTCGAGTAGCTTTCTCCTATTCCGGCGTTGAATTACATCTGGGATTACTTAAAGAGCCTCTCCAGGGCTCGAAGTTGCACAGATTCTGGAATCTGGAGAAGCTCACAATCCCAGCTCCAGGAACAATTGGAGCATTTTAATTAAGCCGCCCAAAGGGCTCCGCCCCGCGAATTATGCAGTCTCTCTGGCCCCATGTTTGGTTTACGACCAATTTAAGTTCGTTTCACGTAAAAAATTTATCCGTTCACGGTTCATTGAGTGCATGACAAGTTTATTAGAATTCAGACGGACCCAGTCAACTTGATAAAAGGCTCCTCGACCCACGTCCGATTGCCTTTTTATATATTTTTGGTCCTTCGGAAGCTGGAGCATGTTCGGAAAATTATTGCAGCGCCACGAATAAATTGCCATTGTTAGCGTCGAGTTGAACGGGCGTCGCGCGCCCTGCGATGAATGGCCAACGTAAATGGCAGGTACGATTATTGCGCCAGATAAAATGTGATTTTTATTTTTTATTGATTTTCATATTTTTCCACAAACACAAAGCGAAATTTTAGTAGCGGAAAATGTTGGGAGTAATTTGTTGATTCTTTCAGGAAATTAAATGTTTGCTGCTGTTTAATATATGAAAAGGGTGAGGCATGCATTTAGAGTAGTAATTAAAATTAAAAATAAATGGCATTAAAATATGGATGCAAAGCATAAATTTTGCTTTAAAAAATTTAATTTTAATAATTATTAATTTTCAATTCACTATTATGGAAGGGAAAAATAATACGTAGGTATTTATCATAGTTATAAAGAAATCGAACTATTATATAAAAATTAAAGAAATTAATATTAAGTTTTTAGGGAGATTTTTTACTTGTATTAGAAATTCAATAAAGTTTATGTTTTCGACGTTTTGTTCAACCTTCAAGAACAAAACGAAATTATTTATGGATGGCGTTGACAATCATGATTGCATTCCTAAACTATTATAAATTTTAAAAACATAATTAAGTATATGACGATGAAATGAATATATAATAATTTAGACTTTAACAGTTTATGTTTTTTTTAATTTTGTTTACTTTCAAAAGTATAGAAGTGCCTGAGAAAATGCTAAATTCAAGTTAATTTTGCGACTTATGAAAATATTAACCATTCATTTTGAATAATGATAATAAGAGATATTAGGAGCAGTAGCGTAACTAATGTCTGGGGATTCTGGTAATTAATTTTAAAGGTGGGACAAAAAAACAAAAAAACAAAACAATTCGTCGCTGTTTATTGCTAAAGTGCGCAACCATTCTTGTCCTTGGAATTTCTCAAATACGCTTTTATTAGTTTTAATTTTGAAAATGATCGCTCGACACTATAGCCGTACTATTGAAAAATACTGGAACAACAATGGTACAACAATATTATAAATTACCTTGCAATTATGAAAGAACATAGGTTAATTGAATATTATTTTTAAATACTTAAATAAGGCATAAGCTCGTAAACTAAATTATTTAACCCTAGATAACTAAGCACTCGTCTAATAGACAAGTGGACCATTAGTTCTGTGAATTCGAGATATTCCGCATAATTTTGTTCTATACAATTTTTTAATTTGTGCAGTTTTTTTTTATACTCGAGACGTCTTCGGATCTATAGTTGCACCATTGAATAGTTCGATAGGCTACTTATAAACAATTATAAATTGTACTTAAGAATATTACTACATATATCAGTGGAGTTTGATAGCGTTGTGTCGAAATCCTCCAAACCCACTATGTAAAAAATCATATGTGTAATACGGTAGTAAAAGTCTTTATCTTCGAGAGCAGTGATAAAATAACCCCTAGATCATTTTATTGCCTAAGATCTCGCACTCTTAGGGTCGTTCTACGTTCGGTTTTTCCGCACCTGAGATAGTTAGCAGTAAAACCGCGAATCGAAATCAAATAGTCGTTATGGATTGCGCCAAATCTTCTTTTAGTACCAAGCAGTGCGGGCGGTAAATCCGCCAGCGTATGCCCGAAGACCAAAAATAACGCGCATTTACGTCTGCTCAGCGGGAATTTGGTCCCATCAAATCCCATCGCAAGACCTTCAGGTGAGGCGAATAACTTTAAAAATCTCATTTCGAACGCATCCCGGTGAAATCCATTACGTCAAGGGTGCGCTCCGGAATTGTCCTGAAGGAAATTTCCATAATGGCACACAGTCCTCAACGTGTGTCGGCTTTCGCATTGGGGATGTGAACGAGGATTTTCTTATTTTTCTTCATGTTCCTTTTGCATTTATTGTTGATGCTATCTACGAAAATGTTTTCCTTCAATGATTCCTTTGTGGGGCCCCATCATAACTCGTAGGGCCAGTGCCTTTTGTGGCACCGGGAAAAGATGGAGCACCTTTGGAAGGACGACGCCTCCGGTTGGGGCTCTCAAGCTCCTCGTTTCTACGGCAGATGAAAAATGGGACAATTAGGAGGGCACCTTGATGTTTTCAGGGCAAAAATTTTTAACTTCCGTTTTCCGAATTGCTCCTATCTCGAGGGAAATAAATAATTCTTTGAAAAATTAGGACTGTCCTGATAAGGAGACGGCCCTCCATATTTAAGGTGGACAGCCCTATGAGCCCTCGCTGTGGCTATCGGGCAAATCTTTAAATTGCCGAGGACCAACTCCTCTCCGGTGTTAATTTATCTCCTTGGCATAGGCCCGGAGCGGTCCTGGGCCTCCGCCCCGTGTCCTCTTCAAAGGCTAATTGCGCAAAGAACGCCTTCTCATGTTTAATAAAAATCTCATCAGCGCGACCCTCGGAACTATCTTTAGTCTACCTGGTGTAGAAAAACACAATGCCTGCCCGCATCCTTGAAAATGTTTCATTATCTCCTCTTTTGGGGCGAATGGGGCGCTTTGGAGGCTCCACCCACATATGCATCGCAGTGCAGGGTGTAGATTTGCTTCCCTGTACAATTTTTATTTTCATTTTTGAAGTGCACAGCACAGCAGGAAAGCCGCAAATATAAACAGTTTTCCATATGTGCGGAGCCCCAACTGTTTGGTGGGGCCCTTTAGAGCTCCAGAGATCACAGCTCAGTGAGCTGCTAACTGATGAAATACTAATTGATGCATGTTTCCGCCGAGCTCTCCTCCTTTGGTTCCCTATTTGATGTGGGGGGTCCCAGGGTAAAAAGTGAAAATATCCACAAAATGTACAAATTGCTCCTGACTCTTCCCCCTTCGCCCTAATGGCCCCACAGCTTCCGGCCGGAGAAAAACATTTGTCTGTCAAATCTTTTGCCATTATGGAAAAAGCCCACGGTTTTGCGACTGATGAAGGTTTTTGGACATTTTACAAAGTGATTATCACGGATGCTGCACCACCGGAATTTATTATATTTCTGCACAAAAGTGTTTTAATATTTTTTTGTTGCCATTGCAACAGCAACCGGCTCAATTTAGTACTTACACTATTCCCTTTGTAACAATGTTGAATAATTTAATTTTAATTTTGGAACACCTAGCAACGATTTATTGCTCGAGGACTTATAGCCATATGATATTTTAAAAATTCACAAATGTATGAAGATTTAAAAGCAGTCAGTGCTTCAATTTGTTCATCTGTTCTGATGGGCACGATTTTAGCTCGTAGCTTTTGTAATTTTTTCGGGTTATCTTTTCATTATTACCAAAAAATATAAGATTTTTTTTTAACTTTTATTTATTTGTCTGAACAGGCATTAATTGAAAAGACTACAAATAGAGTTTTTAATAAGCTTAGTGAATAAATGGGTATCATAAATGAATATAAAAATAAAAAACACCAATTTTTTACAATAGGTGCACGGTTTTCCTGGTTATTTGTTAATAAGCTTCGGACTAATATAATGTTTTCTTTTATATTGAGATCACTTAGACAAACTTCCAGATGAACTTAAATCGAAGTTCTCTCACAATTTTACGAAAAATTAAGATTATTTAATGTGAATGTTAAATATTATGAAATCTGCATAGCAAGAAAAGGAGTGTCATTAGAATGTTAAATTAAATTATATTTTAATCTTATAAAGACATGGTTAACCGCATTCCAAAACATCTAGAGGCTGCCAGCAAATATGTATTTCTTTCGTCCACTAATCCTTTTTAGAATAACGAAAGACTGAAATACCCGGCTTTTCCTCGAAAACCTAAATCAAAAATTATATAGAACAGAAAATCCTAAAAAAGGTTCATTCTCAAAGCACCTGGACTGGTGATTACGAGTATGACCGTGCTCAGATTTCAAAATATATATTCTTCTATCAAATACCCAGCATAAACGAAAAGTACTCAAAAACTCGACATTAATATAGCTTTTTGCTGACAGCAGTGACGCGAAATTGGCATATAAATTTGTCACAATACCCTAAAACTCGGTTTTCCCTTTAAAAAAAAAAAATATATAATTCCGTCTGCCATCAGGGGCATAAAAGTGTAAAAGCGTAAAGGGAGACCCCATTTGGCGTGGAAAATTTAAGCACTTGAATAAAAATTGATTCAGTGACGCCTGCAGAGACCTCATATTGTGGGAATTATTCATATCAAAAGTGCTGCTGATATTCCATCAATCAAATACACGGAACGCACCCCCATCCAAAATATACTATACGTTTCAGGAATTCTCTCGCAATTTATTCGCATCTGTGAACGTTGTTGCTGCCGTCGACTTCGCTGGTTCATTTTTACGACTTATCGTAAATTTTAAGAGGAACGACTAAATGAAAAGCGTTCAGAAGAGTTTTTAGGCCGTAAAGTATTGGAAACGTATTGGGTGCTCGTAAGTCACATAAATGTACGGTTGGCTGTCGCAAAGTACTTTTACGGTGTCGTTACCTCCGTGATTGACTCCTTTTCGAGAAAGGAGAAAAATCTTAGCAATGTTGCTTATGGTCCATGCCACGCCTGCAGGTGTGTACGGAATTTAAAGTTTAAATCGTAAATGATTAATGCTACTGCATTTGGTCTTAATGTGGAAAGTTTTTAACGATCCAATATACTTTTCCTCCCCCGAAATAAAACCCGGAAGGAAAGTAGAAAATAAGGCGGCGGCTACTATCAATCATCTCAGTTCTAACGCTTAGGTGCATTTATTGGATTTTGTTTGATAGATGAAACATGGACTTGTTTCCCTTACATTTTAAGAAAAATAGAAGTCCCTAAACGTGCACTATCCCCCAATTTTCGAATTGGGGGCATAGGGCGATTTTCGGCCAGACCCATCGATGTGGAACGCCCGGCTCTGCCTGCAGAGGGCCAAGATCCCCAGCATGCAGGTATCACTTCATAAGCATAAGGGATTTATGCACACATCCGCCATCAGGCCCTATATCGTCGTCCGCCATTATGGGGGGCATTGTGTCGTTTGTTTCAGGAGGCCCCATCAACTACCCTCGATGAAAAGCTTATGCAAATTTCGCCTCAAAATGGTCAGGCGGTAAATTGGTGAAGTAATTCCTTCGTGGATGGTTGTTCACTTAAAGTGGAATCATGTACGGTTTAGATGTAATCCAGGAATTTAATTTGCGTTCAGGTAAATTCGGGAAGGTATTCACCCAACAAGAAATTGATACTTGCGGGTATGGGGGATCAAGGAGGGAGAATTTGAGGCATTTTACCAGTCATAACCAAATTTTCTTGAAAGGTATTTGCGGTTTTCGGTGCAAAATTTACCTACTCTTTGTTCTTTGAGTTAAATTGATTTACTGAGGAATGTACAATTAAATCGTATTTGAATGTTACTGCCTTCAGAATTACATTTCTTGTTGTTCGTTGTTCGATGTTTTCATATTTTCTCTGTACCCCCCCCCCCCCCATTCTAAAATGAATACTAAAATGTGATTAATTCAAAATTTTTATTATGATTACATTTTATTAAATTAAAAATACTTTTATTTTCCACAGACTTAAATAAGAGCTGAAAGTAATAACCTTAAAAGCATTTTTATTTCAAAATCAGTAACCATGACTCATGAGATTTTAGACTTTTTCATCAGGTTTTTTTAAAAATTTTATAGGCAGGTTTTTATTTTTACGTACATACTCGTATATAAAATTATTTTTCAAAATCGCCAACAGGATTTCCAACAAAAAATAATAAAGTATTTGTACATCGGGTTACTGCTTTACTTTACTTACTTTAAATAAACCTGATAACAAAAGTGGCGTAAATTGGTTGAAATTTTAAAAATTACAGTCCAATTTTCAATTCCACTCGACGAGCAGAAGAATTTCTTCGATACCATTTAATGCCTTTAATATAATAAAAAAAATTATTTAAATTTGAAGTATTTAACATATTTCATTTCAGTTTTATAAAGAGGTCTATATTTTATATATGCGACTTTTTTCGCAAAGAAATACTAGATTTTGTCTATCAATCGTTGGAACTATATTTAGTAATTTTCTAAAATTTGATAGCTAGTAAAAAATTACTATTGTTAACATTTTGGAAACTGTACGAATCAAATCACAACTTGATTTTGCTAACATTTATTTTTAAAACGTACAATTTGTATTTATTTTGAATAAATTTTTGTGTCCTGACCTGGAAAGGAATCAAATTATATGTATGTGCCTCAAATCAGTTTGAGTTCTGAAAAAATTGCGTAACTTGCATGTGCTGAGAAGGAAATTTCCGCCTTCCTTCCTTCGAAACGTTTTCTAGATCTTTTTCGCATTCTTCAGCCGTTTTACCATCACATTATGAAATTTTCAAGTTTCATACGAGGCGACAAATAATTTTTTTTTTTCCCAGCCGCACAGGGTGGCTCATCATGTTTAAAACTATCCGTGCGTAGCTTCTCCGGATGCTCGTGTAGTGCCTCATTAAACAAGCGGGTCCCCATTAAAAAATGCTCGAGAAATTCTGAATATTGCAGGCACACTCACAGGTTTTCAGGTAAACTTTTTTAATTTCGTTTTAATATTTTTCATTTTATGTATGATTATATGTAGGTATATATTTTTTTTTCTTAATTTCAACCCTAACTCCGACTAAGAGAAGCAATTATTTACCGCGATGTTTGCATAATTGAAAACTTGAAGAAAAGGCGGTCGTTTCGCGAAAGAATGCAACTATCTTTTCAGACAATTTATTCGGGTCCAAAGCTTCCTTAACATTTCACTAAAAATGTTTTTTGCTAGGATGCATTCTTTTGCAGCCCGGGGTATGGAAAAGTGAACGGCCGGGCGTTTTTTATGCTCGAAATGTGCTGTTTTGCCTTTTAGCAGCCAGTCGGGCTAGCCTAGGTTTTATGAATATTTAAAGGAGCTGCAAAATGAAACCCACTAATGCATTCTGCTGGGAGACGCGCAAACCCATCTAATTCATGTGGTCATGTTGAGTGCAATTTATGTCCTAGTAACAAAACTGGACCTCACACTATCGTGCTTACCACCGCATTATTGTGCGCGCAATGGCCCTCTTAACCCTTATTTACGCAAAACTATCCCCAAATCCTGCGATTTTTCACCTATGTCGGTGCGTCCACTTCGAACGTTGGCCACGTCACATTGGTCGATCCTGGGCAATTATTTGCTGGTCAAATAAACACACGATTGCCGTTTAACTGCTGCGACGTGGCTAAACATACATTTGCACGAGATTTCCCCGACCATTTGAATTTTCCGGGAGCACCACGTCCAGTTCAGTTCCAGGACCGACTGTGGCTATCTTTGAATCTCATCGAGGTCATGGTAAAAATTCCAGGAAAATGGCCGGAATCCAAAGTCGGGAACAGTGGCCGACACCGGAGAAATGGCTGGCCGTTAAGCTGAAGTGAAACGGACCGTGGACGCATTAAATCATTTCCCCGGAAAAATTTTAACCGACGTTCATATGCGAAAGTCCGTCGCACCCAAACCCTCTCTTCTCCAGGAGACCCCCGGCTGGAGGGTTTATGGGGCTCACGCCCATTTATACTGTCATTTCTGTAATTTATGGACTAATACCATCTGTCAAGTGCATAATTAACACTTGCGGCAGTTTGTTGTCTAATTTTTGGTATGAGCGGCCACCAGATAAATTGATAGGGCTCCAGGGACTTCGGACCAATGCACTGGACCCAGACTAAGACAGTCGGGGGGGACCTGCAGTGCCCCATATGAAAATTTATTCAGGCTCGAAGGAAACTTCTGGGAGCAGGAAACTGCTGCTTGGATGGTTTCTGAAAAGCCTTGGCTGCTAAATATTCTATTCAAAAGAGAAAAAAAAATAAAACGACAAGGAAATGGGCGGAGGCAGTAATGGTTTCTCTGCAGTACCAAGGGCTCCAGACCAATTCAGGGAAAAAATCGTTAAATGCAAATGCATTTGCTGACCAGAGCAATGCAACTACACTGCAACCTTACACAAACTGAAGACCGAAGTTTTTCCTCAGCCATGGGACAAGCAAGTTGGAAAAGGGTCAGAATCAATTACCTTCCTTGGTCAAAGGATATCAAGGGTTCGGTTGGTATGCCCATAAAATTAGCTACGGCTAGACTATACTTGCAATTTTGTGTCAAATTTACTAGACAAGGGTATTCCAGTACTATCAAATATCCTGACTTCAAGGTAATTGGCACTCGTTTTATACAAGAAAAACAGACAGTGCTCTTTATCAGATATTTAAATGCTTTTAAAAGCAATCAAATTAGCATGTTTGGCTATTACTTTAAAATCTTTAAATATTTATACAACAAGGGTATCGGTTAGTCTATCAATATTGTGTCTTTTAAGTTCTACATGCAAAATTGAAAATAGACAATAGAGTAAAAATGTGGGCTTTTATTTTATTTTAAAGGTAACTATAATACATATAGAGTTAATTAAAATATGAAAAACCGTAAAAGTACCTCCATTCCATTCCTCAAACTGATCATCGATAATACTCTATAGTATCTATCATGCCAAATATAAAAATCAGCGACCCTAAAAAATCTCCTAGATCTTTTATTTATTTTACTCTAAATAACGTTTTTAATAGACTACGAAAGTAAAAAACTCTAAAAATCTTAATTAGTTAATATACGTGCTTAACGGGCTGTTGTGGTAGTAAAGATGAATTTGGAATCTGTACATTCATTTTACGACACTTTATAAAATGTTTCGTGCTACACTTACAAATTAGATAATAAGATCCTCGAAATAGCCCACTTTCTCATTTTTATTTTTATTTTATATCTCATACGAAAAGCCCTGTATACGCCAAGATAGGGCATAAAATAGGTCAAATAAGTCATCCGTCGACATTTCTATTCGCAGCGCGTCAGTCCTCATTTCATGAAATGAACCCATCCTCGATGCAGGACTCGTCTTCTCGAAATAGCTTCTCAGCTAGCGAAATGATGCAAGTAATGACACGTTGCTGTGGTGCCGTGCTCATGATACCGTGAAGACAAAAGGAAGCAAAATGAAGCGGTGATTAATAATAACTCACGTAATACCTTTAATGAGCGCTTTTCCCCGAAATAAGTGTTTTTCTCTAACTCATCCCAGGTCTTCGTTCTTGGTAATTTTTCCAAGCCAAAAAATAATTTCGCAGCGTCTGTGACTAGAATTCTAATTATTAATTGTCTCTCCGGAAAACGAGGTCCTTTCAAGTTGTGTGGGAGGGTTGGTGGCCGGGGCGGTACAGGAGCCGGGAATAAAAATATTCTAGTCACACCCCCGCAGTTGCACTGCCACACCAACTTCCCTATTAAAGCGATTTCCATCTGCTCCTAGAGGAGCTGAGCAATTTAATGTGAATCGTGGTGCTGAAAGGGATCGATCTAATCTCAAAAGATTGCCCACGTTTGGAGCAAAATTAATGATTTTGTTGACGCACCATTGTCGGGGTGAAATATGAAATGCTTAATTAACAAGAAGAATCTCTGCAAGTTTCATTTAAATGTATACAGTGGGGACGGTGCTTTAATTAATGCAAAAAGTCCTCGTCTGGATTTGAAACTAAGGTTTTAATGGTGGTTCTATGTTACTTTAAAACAGACCCGTCTGCAAACTCTAGACATAACCCTTTTTAAGTCTCGTTTTGATTTTTCAGTTTTGTACAATAAATTCGAAAATTCTCGCTTCATCCAGGCGAAGTTCGACACTTGAGGCTTTTCTATTTCAGTTCCATTGTAACCGCATCGAATCCACTGTCCAAAGTGCTTAAGGAGTTCAATTCTCCTCGATTAGTTTGATTGCAGATAAAAAGTTTTACAACGAACTTAGGAGACCATTTAATTAAGTGCACCATTTCGCTTAAGAAGAACTTTGCCCGGACTCATCCCCGCTGGTATGAAGGCATCCTGCGGCGCTTATCCTTGAAAATTTGGGTTTAACAGTCTTTGCCCAGTTTATGGCAAGTCATTACAGAAAATTAGTTGCCAAAGTATTCCCTGGCGAAATTGTCAATTACACTTCACAAGAAACCATTTGAATCTCGAGTCATTCATTTGCTTCTAATTATATTTAACTCGTCGGCGGCAGTGGCGGTGGCTACAATCCGTCTGATTGGGGCCTCATTTTCGGGTTGGTACCCCCGACGACGGCTGGTTTTTGGGAAGTGATTTTCAATTTCAACCCTTTCACTCTCATCTTCTTTTTATTTTATTTTTATATTTTTAATTTCTAAGCCAGCCCTTCGGGGGAGTTAATCATTGGAATTTGATGCAAAAACCGAGTGATAACACAGAACCACAAAATGCCTGCGGGCCCGGGCAAACTTCTCTTAGGGAACCAATTAACCGGGTCGATAGTGGAAGGCCTTCTAAACGCACATTTCGGGAGGGCTGAAGGGATGCATGGGCGTGTACGCTTCGAGGTATTTCCCTATTCCCGAAACTTACGACGGCTCTGCCGGCTTTAATGAGAGAATTATTACCATCTGCATTGCAGGATCGCCGGGAAAGTTTTTCTAGGCTCAGGATTAAGCCCCTTTTTGCCCAGTTTACGTGAAAGCCAAAGTTTGTGCCGCCCCTTTCAGGAAAATGCCAGCCCCTCTTTCTAATTAATTTGTAATTTTACGATTCATTTAAATTTTTTGTATGCTCGAACAGCTTGATAGGTTGTTTTGAATTAGTTTTCGTTGGCGATGCATGAGATTGCGAATATAATGATTAAATTTATGAGCATGTCCTGTTGGTTTTTACAAAAACATACCAATTAGCTTTGTAGCAAACAAAATCACATTTAATACTATTTACATCTGATAATATGATCTATTAAACTTTTAAGATAATATTCTCTTAAACATGGGTTAGAGTTCCAATACACAGGGTGTCTATCTTTTTTTTAACAAAAGTAAGATTTTGCTCACTCTTCGGTCAAATTCGTTTCCATAACGTTTAAATCCCAATAATTTTCGCAATGATATCGAATTTTACAGATTTGCTAGAAACAGCGAAATTGTCCCTTTCAAGTACTGCTTTCAAACAATTATTATTATATCCTTTTTATAGATCAAAGAAATATTCAAACAATTATAAAAGTTGCGACCTTCAGTTTTTCAAGATATTTATGTTACAAATTGAGCAAAATACTTATTTTTAAATAAAAATCAAATGTATTATCTGACACAAATTTTCTTTTTCAAACTATCAATGATTACTAAAAATATGAAAAAATAAATTGAATAATTAATAAATATAAGGATAAATGTTATAGTTATTCCAATATTCATTTTCAAAACATACCAAAATTTTTAATTTTTAAAACTCTTTTCATATCTATCCCCCTTAATAAATAAATGGATTAAAATTTAAAATATTAAACAAATCTAAATAAACAACTGCAACAGAACCAGCTAGAAAAAAATAAAAAAAAAATATACGGGTGAAATTACAAGGCGACATCGTGTTCCCACAAATGAAAACTTCTATTGTTTTTTAGCATTTCACGGAAAAGCGCAGCTGCTAATTAGCTGTTGGGAAAGCTTAATATAATTTTCAATTAAATCCAAATTAGCCGTGGAAAACTGAACAATTTTACGAGTGAAAAATTCAAGTACCTTCCGGGCTATTTACAAGTCTGGTACTAGTCTGATGGTGGTCTAGTGCTGGCTGCATTTAAAATATTAACATCTGATCAAATACAATCGGATAGTTGTTGCATTAAGCATGAAAATGCACAATAACTTGCAGCATTTCAGTTTGGAGTATTTTCTCAAAGCATAAACGAGCTTCTGAAGAGTTGTATAAATTTTTATAATGAATAAAATTTTCGTCTGTATTTTTGTTTTTGTGGTTCTAGTTAGTAAGTACCTACATAATTTTATTTTTTGGTGTCTATAGTCATAAATTTAATAACTCTTCTTCAGACAGTTTTATTGTGTATGCTGGATTAGGTTTAGAGTGTATTCCTTACCGCAACAGAACTATTCTGGATAAACTTTTTAGACCAGAAAATAAGAGATATGTGAAATATTATTTGTTCACACGTAGAAACCCTGAGTGTTTCCAAGAGCTGAAAACGAACGAAACTGGACGGCTAAGACTTTCAAATTTCTCACCTTACTGGCCAACGAGGTTAGTTTTCCCCCGGTTCAGTTTACATTTAATCTAAAATTAAATGGACATCCGTTTTACTTCAGAATAATCGTCCACGGCTGGAGGAACAACGTCTACTCCGACATGAATGGACTCATAACAGCTGCGTACCTGAAGAAGGGCAACTTCAACGTAATCGTCTTGGACTGGAACAGTGTAGCTTTGTATGTTGACTTCTACGAGACCACAAGACTCATATTCGAAGTAGGACGAGACCTTGCAGAATTCGCTCTATTTCTGCATAGTGCTGCAAACGTGTCCTTCAACAATATTTACTTGATTGGACACGATCTCGGAGTGTATATAGCTGGAAGTGCTGGGATACAATCTAAGATGAAATTCAACACAATTTTCGGCTTAGATCCAGCTGAGGCTAACTACAGCGCGGTGAGGGCGACCAGCACCTTGTTCGCCGCCAACTACGTGGAGTCAATCCAAACAGACATGGGACTGCTGGGAATTAATTACTCCATTGGACATGCATCGTTCTTTCCCAATTATGGTTACACCCAGAAAGGATGTAGTCTTTATACTTCGTGCTCGCACACCAGAGCTTATGTGTACTTTGCTGAGTCAATTAACAGCGACCTTGGCTTCTGGGGAGCTCCATGTGGGAGCATGAAAGAAATTTACGAAAGAAAGTGCAGAACTCGGGGAAGAAAGCAGCTTATGGGAGGTGAACCGTCTTCGAAGAAAAGTGGAGTTTTCTATTTGCCTACTAATAATAAGGCAACTTACGCAAAAGGATTGAGAAAGTGCAAATAATTCTAAAGTTTTCTAAGATTTGACTTACTTTTCTCATTTAAAAGATACGAAATATAATTTTAAAAAATATGTATGTATTTCAAAATCAAACACTTTCTTTTCGCATATATGTAGGTACTATCTGGAGAATATTCCTTGAAAGTTGCAGCCTAATCCCATCAAAATTGTCGAAAATCCAAAGAACACCAATATTTTTTAAGTAACTAATGTTACGTACCCTAAAAATTAAATATTGTCTGCCTCGGCTGACGAGCATTTTTATTCTCAAAATCTGTCCCCATATCGGGATTATAACGAGGGGCAAACGTGCAATTTTGTCCGCCAGCCGCTCGGCGGGCAAAATTGTAATTGTAATCCTCTCAAAACTATATGCATGAAAATCAAATTTATTAGAAAATCAAAATTACTCATACTCATGCCGGTTTTTTTATTTTGACTACATTAGTTCTTTTTATAAATTTGAAACAATTTGAGTTGTACGTAAAAATAATAAAAGATACTATAGCAATATTTTTTAAATATGGCTCAGACCAAGTGAAAACTTATTTGAAAAGCCAAAGGACAGACAGTTTCAGCTGGATTAAAATATACCAAACAAAGAATCTTTTGGAACCAAAGTCTAGTCCTAAGTGTATTCAATTTTTTTATGGTAGTCTTATACCATATACTTTCTTAGAAGGTAAGTGATTAAAGAAAAATACCAAAATACGGGTATACTCAACAAAAACTTTTCAAATCATAAAAATACATTTAGATGTTTTTAGAATTTACAAGAAACTCTCCTGACTCCTTCCGGAAAGTTTAAAACAAACTACTTTTGAGTAAAACTTAAGATTTTTGTAGGGTAGAAAAACGTTTAGAATGGACGTGACTTATGACTCATCCCATTTACCCGGAACGTTTCCATAGTAATCTCATCTTAGAAAACCACTTCAAAAGACGTTGGAAACTAAGGAAACTTTCCATCAGGAAAATAAAAAAATGAAAACACAACGTTCAACATTGGGCCGTACGGAGGCGGAGCGACTTAAAAAGAAACGAAAACAACTGGAAAAACCGTCCAAACACTCGTAAGTTACCTCAAAGGCAGAGAAATTTGCACTTCTTGCCGGCTCCGCCAACGGGGGATTAAAACCTAATTACTTAGGACTCTCGTTCTCTTCTAATCCCTCAAGTTTAATTTCGTCTGAGATGTTTATCTGGCGGATCGGAGAAGTATCCGAGCTGGGTAAATCCTTTCCGCAATTATTTCTTTTCCTTTAAGAATGGCCCTAAATACTTGAATTAGCAGTCAATTTCAAAGGATTTTGAATAATACAGAAAACGCTAGCAGAAGATCCAGCTCCTCCTGCTTCTTCGGATGCTGTGATTATGCCGCGCCACCGCCCGCTCCAAGTTCCTGCTGATGAAGGCATCTTTTGGCGAAAGAATGAAAAATATTCTCCAGATGTTGGCGCGGGGGCGGACCAGAGTTCTTTTGAAATATTTAAAATACTTTTCATAAACATGAAAATCCAAGTGTACAACAGAAACACCCAGAAATCCTGGGGATTGGTCCTTTTATTTTCCTTTTATATTTTATTTTTCTTGCAAGGAATATAACGACTCTTGGCTTTTAGACACGGTCTATTCTGCAGGTCCAATCTCGGAGCTGTTTACCTTGCAGAAAATCAACATCTTCACTTGTGTGCCGACGAAATTGATAAAAGGTTATAAAGGTTGCACTTCATCTGGCTGGGTACACAGCATCGGTTCAATCTCGATATTTCGACACTCTTTCTAAGATGTGTTAAACGAACTTTGTGGCGTTTCCACCATGAAGTTAATCTTGATTGGCTCACGGAGTCAATACTTTTCAGATTTGCATTGAAAGTGGAAATATCTGAAATGCTGACTACTTCAAGGAAACCCACAACAGTAAGTAAGAAAAATTGGAAATGCAAAACATTTTTCTGGTGAGACTTAAATGTTTCATATCTACCCGAACCGAGGCATCTGCTCAAGTATGCAGAGATCATCGAATTTTTCTGTTTTGATTTATGTATCCCACAACAGGTGATGAATTTCGATATTGGTTCGACGCAAGAAATTTCGCTGAGCAATTCCTAATGGATGCACGTTATTGGGTCCCCGATGATTTATGGTCGTTCTTCCAAGGGGTGGTAGAAGTTCGATATATATATTTTTTTTCTTCTAGTCTTCATCCCTTAATCCTTCACGTCTAAACCGACCACAACGGATCGAATTCTTGAATTTCAAAGTCACCAGTCTCCTGGAATGGCAATGTCGATTTTCGAATGAGTTTGGTTGACAGAGTTCTAGGAGTTCGTGAAGAATTGTGGGGCATCAACAGTGTGCCCGCAGCGCCCCAGACATGGAAAAGGCGGAGACGCGAACTTGGAGAAATTCCTCATTTTCATTTCAAAGCCAAATATTGGCACTATCGGAAATCGTTAAATCATCTTAACGCACCAAACATGGAGCGCCAGAACACTACAAATATTACTTGACTGGATTTATTTCACGTCGGCACACGATTCGACAGTTTCAATAAAGCAGTCAGACAACCAACTGCCATTAGACGAACTCTGGAAGAAAAGTTTGTTCTGTGTTAATGCGCGAGAATGCCGCTATCACACGCTTGATTGATATGAACTGGTCATGCCAAAAGACGTTAAATCATGTGGCTTTACTGCGACTACATCGCATAACTACGCAACTTTCTTTACTTTGAAAACATGAATGAGAAGTTTTGTTTCCACGACAAGATTATTATACTTATTATTTTAATAAGACTGAGACTATATGAGTTTGTCATATTTTGTTATACAATCTAAATTATTATTCAATCAGGATGAAAATACTCATCAAATTATAATACATATCTACTTACTTTTCGAAAATATCTACCAAAAGCTTTAAAATTTCGTTAGACAGATTAAAAACATCACAGTTATAAACATTTAAGCAGTAGACACTTTACAAAAATGTTTCAAAGTTAAATAATGAAACTGTAGCTTAATGAAATTTTTATGGCTAATAAGTCAAAAAGTTTTTTTAAAATGGATTTAAAAGTTGTTGTCCATTTTTATTTTCAGTTAGAGCGATATAAACTATAAAGTTAGTTTCTATTGTGATAGAAAAAAATTCATTGATTATTGAATTTATCCAAACAAACAAATAACTAAACAATTTCCTCGAATGCACAAAGATAGATCGAAGTATGTTAATGTTTATTGTGAGGAATATTGTGGATTTAGATTTTCGCCTATAATTTTGCCTATACATTGTTTCTAAATCGACATTTCAATACGCAAAATAATGTAAATGCTTTATCGAATTAATTAAGACATAGAATAATTGTGACAACACATAAAGAAATACTTACAAATCTTCGCATAAGAAAATCTTTAATATGATTTACTCAGGGACTTCTGCTGGCCATGCCCTATACTTTTTTTAATAGCTTCAAAAGGCAGAAAACACCTACAGAACAACTGGAGCTGACTAATGGTATTGTCTAGACGCAGAAAGATTTATCTTAATATTTTCCGTCTTAGACGACGACTGTCCGAGCACGATTCTGAGGAAGGTTCCCCCGCGAGCGTGTACGACAAATGGCATTTGTCATTCGAGGAGCCCCCGACATACAGTAAAATATAAATTTTTCAAGAAAAGGAGCTTGACTGCATCGTTTTTTTCGTCGCGTCCTGCACCTGTGGGTGCGGTGCAGTCGTTCCCTCCGTCGGACAAAAGATGAAGTAAAACGCTGACATAATTTCGGTATGAAGATCCTTCCTGTCGCGAGCCACGTGATGCCTTCAGGAGTAATTCGAGACTTTCGTTGTTTCCTCTAATAGGTTAAAATGCATCAGGATGCATTTCGAGGGGGAAACGTAATTCTTCCTCTGTTCGAAGCAATCTTGAGCGTCATCGAACCGCGAAGTATGCAATTGTTCCGGAAGAATATTGTGATTGTCTTCCTTTTGTGGTTCCTTTGATCTTTCGTAGGGGCTTCTATTCACCGGGTTTGATTTTAAGTTTGCAATTATTGAAAATATTGGAAAGTCCCCTAGTCGAATCTTTTGTGCGTGATGGTTCACGCTGCACCGATTTTTGTCATTAAAAGAAATTTAAAAGGGGAAAAAACGACATTTGTCTTATAAAATTATATTTTATGTTTACAGTTGAAGAAAGATGAATAAAACAGAATTTTTAAGACAGGAATTTTAAGACTCAGAAGATCTGCAGCGAATCTTTACCTACTATAGATATTTAGTAATTCGATAAATTTAAGATGTTAGATTGATTTTGAAATGAACCTTAAGACTAAGAATAAAATTAAATCAAACTACATCATATAGGTGTATAAAAACTGCCTTGAGTCAAGCCTATTTCGAAGGTGTTCGCGACGGCCTTTTTCAACCTGCTTTATTCTCAAACCCGTTCGAATCGAATCGAAAAGAACTTACAAAAGCCCAGTTTGAATAAATATTCCCTAATAAAGTTATAATTAAAACATTCATATCTTCATTTCAGCTACTTTTGACTTCAATTAATTTTGTCTTTCAAACAACTTTATAAGTGGAAAATTTAATTTAAGTCAAAGGTTCCTGAAACGAATTTATGGCAGTTTTAATAACTTAATTAAGGAAAGGGGCTTTTGAAAACTCTTTTAAATTCAATCCATATAGGACAGATGTTTCAGGCACTTTTCAATCTGGATCGAAACATTTCAAGCTGTATCGAAATGAGAGTTTGATCCGGGTTCGAAGTTTTAATTCGGTTTGAAAAAGTGTTTATGCAAGTGGTTCGAGTTGATCTACATCGATTAGAATCGGTTTTAAAGATAAAGATAAGATTGTAGATAAAACCGAAAAAAAAAATAGTTAGAACAAATTGTGGTACCTATTCTTCAAACGACGGTTATTATTTGAAAATTTAAAGTATGCATCAGGATTTTCTAGTTGATTATATTAATGATATTGTAGACGAAATGAAAACAGAATTTTATTACATAAGTCTTCGAAATGTGAAACTCACCTCATTAATAACTCTAGACTTATTGATTACAATGGTAATCATTGTTTAAGAGTTTAAAGAAAGTCAGTCCTGAAAAAGTTGAGTAAGATCGAAGAGCAAAGTTTAGAATTTTGTTTAACTATTGAATTATTTTGATCCAAAACTATTCCTTGTAGCATCTTAAATCATTGAAGTTCCTTATACTTTAAAAGTGAGCTCTACAACTGACGATTAATCAATAGCTGGATTTAGTGTTAATTTTAAATGGCTCCGAAGAGACCGAAAACTACAAAACACTGAACACGATAGAGGCAAAACAAAATTACCCAAATTTGAATAAATTGGAAACTGCATTCAGCCACTATTCAAAAGCTGCTCCAGACAGCCACCCTGTGCCTTCCAATTATCCCCTGAATTCCCTCAACATGCGCACGAAATCCAGCCTTCCAAAAACCACCCTTTTCTATCCCCAAAGCATCCCCATTTTCCCCATTGAAAGTGTCCAGAGCGAAAAGTCATCCCGGGGAGCACGTGCTTGACTTTGACTTCTTTTCTGCTTCATTTTTGCTGTCTTGTAAAAAAAGGCGCAAGACGTCACGACGGCGGCGCGGCGCGGATACTGCTGTAAGGCCCGAGAGGAGGCCGTAAAACCAAGTGGGCTATATGCAAATTGGTTTTTACGCCTCATCGCAGAACGTTACTATGATTGGATTTGATGACGATGATGATGGAAAATTGGACGGCATTAAAAGGAATAGTTTTCGATGATGGAGAACGCGACCGGAATACGGAAATTATATTTCAAGAAAAGCCGTCGTCAGGACATCTTTAGTCGTCCTTTCTGGAGCACATGTGAGCAATTTTAAAAGTAGTTAGATGAACAACTCCCCAATTGGGGATGATTTTGGGGATCGTTCATAAAATTTAAGCTCTTAGAAAATCTCATTTTTAGTCCTCGTAAATAAGAACGGCAATTACCTTCGCAACTCCAGCGCAAGGGAAGTTAATTTGGGCAACTTGTAGCTAATCAGGTGTAATGAAGAGTTCACGGAAATTACTGCCTAATTCTTCCCCGTGATGAAGAGATTTTTCGAGAAAAAGGTTGGGCTGGGCTTCCTAGAGGAAAACGTGAGAGGGCAAGAACGAGCAGACGACGACTCTTCCCGAAGTAAAAGTCCGTATTTTGCCGGGTTGTTGAGATTACGAGACAATTAACATTAATTAAGGGAAAGGTAAGAATAACGGACTCCGGTGTGGCGCTTTTGTTTTGTTAAATGTAATTAAATTAAAACCCGTGTTTCCTTTTCACAGCCGGTGATTGCAACAATCTTCGCATAATAAACTGTTATTATCCTCCTTTCGGTTGAAAAAGGAACTCCTCGCTCATTCGGGAACAAGACGGGAACATTTTTGTTAATGGCAATAACCTGGAGGCAAAAAATATAGTTCATGGGAATCTTAATCCAAAATGAATTTATTTTTTTTCTGAAATACATTTACCCTTCCGGCAACGATGGGGCAAGATAACCACAACCAGAGAGTTGCCATTAAAAAATTTATGAAGTCTCCGCGAAATCGATCCCAGAGACTATCAGAGACTGGCACTATCAGATAAAATATTCAAATCAACATCGAATTTCAAGATTCTTTTTTTGTTTCCCTCATCATTCGCCCTCATCGGCGCGTCCTGTTCAAAGTTTGTCTTTCTGTCCCGGGATCGAAGCTATCCCGACGAAGTGGTTTTTGCTACCATCGGCCCGGATACAGAGATGAAGTTTTATTAAGTGAGCAGACTATTTGTAGATTTGCATGTAAAGTGCTCGCCTGCACCACCGGAGGGCGGGACTGGTTTTACAGTCCAGGCAGTCCTCAGATTCGCTGCAAAATATCTTTGCAGACTCTCGAGACGACGTGTTTTAAGGGTGGGATTGGTCCAGAGGGTCATTTAGCAGAAAAAGTTTCCTGGCAAAACGAAAGGATGAAAACTGGTGTGATGTTTATAGTTGATAGTTGATGGGAAGGATAGATGTTGATAGAGATATGCACTTTTCGCAATTGGGACAAGTAAACGATTTAACAAGAAAAATATGGTAATGATGGTATTCAGCATTCATTTACATAACCCGATTAAACAAAATAAATGCGACTAATTAAATCAATTAAGTAATTAAAGAGACAAATTATCTGATGAAATCGTAAATTGGAAAAGTAATACGTCTACTTTTTTTATCATAGGTATATCCTCCAAATATGATCTTATAAGTTTCGTAAACTCAAGAATATAAATAGTCAATTCAATGTGGTAGACAAAATATATTTTTTACTTAGTCATTTGAAAGGGCTTATTTTCCTTTAAATTGAGGAATCGCATCACAATTATTTTAATAGCCCTTTAAAAAATGTTAATTATGTATGATGTAGCAAACACAATGACACATCCATGACAAAATTTAAAAATTGCCTAAAGCACAATAGAACCTCTTTAATATTCGACTGTATGAGAAATATTCAAACTCTGGCCTAATTCTCTTGTTTAGATTAACGATATAGCATATCGTTATCATTTATTATTTTTGTTTGATTTTTTAAATAGGCAGAACCCTTTTTCGTAGCTTTGTGACATGTTAACAAAATCAATCGTTAGTATTAAAATTTTGACCATATGTGAAAGTAGCTCCATTTAAAAGATATCATCAAAATAGCAAATGTGCAACATCTGGTTATATTCCCAAAAATTTGTATGTGAGAAGATTTATTTAATTTCTTGCTCATATTCACGATTACAACGATAACATGAAATTTAAAAACCCAGTACCCAGAAATCGAAAAATCAAATAATATGTATAAAATAATTTAAATGATAGATTCAAAAACTACAGTAGAAAAACTAAAACCTTTTCAAGAATAATCTACTAAATGTTGCACTGTTTTGACGTTCACGTTTCATCCCTAAAGCAATTTTATAGACTATCATAATTTACATATGCTGTCTTTCTTTTCTCAGTTTTTGACTTATTCTGATTCTCCTCGTACTCCAGAAGGTTGCATACGAAAAATCGCGAGCATCCTTTACAGAACCCAATTCAATAAGATCGTCAACCGCGAGATTCACCACAATGCATAAATTTTTATAAAAGCAATAAGCAGTTCGTGGGGCCGGGGACCCCAAAAACAACTACCCCCGATAACTCGGGGAGGAAAACATCGAAACATTGCGGGCGAATTGAGAGTTATAAACGCGAAGGAGTCGCGGGGCCCCAGTTGGTGCACGCCCGACTTTATTTGCATGAATTTATTGCGATCGACAATTCTCAGCTATTTGGGTTCGTCCCCGTCGCCTTCTTCTGGTTCCCAATTGGAATCACGGGGACTAAGACGAAAAAAACATGTCATCCAGAAAGGAAAAAGGCGTTGTACGTTCGAAAAAGGAATTGTCCCAAGTATATTCAAATTGAGTGCCAGGGGCGGGGCTCTTAAAAGATTCGGGGGCCTGGAAAAACGCTTTCACTTGTGCCCAGATGTGACTGATCAAAAATTCCTCTTAAAGTCATTTATTTCATTGAAGGCGCCCTTTACACGTGCTGGCAGCTAGTAACATATGCTACCTACGGGAGCTAGTCAGGCCGACGACGGGACGTTCTTCCTCCGTCCCTCCGGGAACGACGCTGCGTTTTTCTATCCATCCTTTCAAATTGAAAACGTGACTGCAATCCCGAAGTGGACGGAGATGAACTGCTACGGCAATCGATTGTTTAAGTTTTAAACCATTTTTTCGCCTTTTCCTACCGTTTTTTATTTTATTCTTTTATTTTTTTTTTTTTTTTGCAGGAAACTACCACTTTTACTCCCCGACAACAAGCAGATTTTTTATTCGCAGCATTTCATCTGCCTCGAGAATGTGGGTGCGAAGGGCAAAGGCACGACCACTTTCAATTTGCCAGGAATTTCCCTTTCGATTGAAAGGTTCTCCTGAAATATTTAAGCAGCGGTCACTGCCACAACAGAGCACGTAGTCGACATCGACATAAAAATCACTTCCGATTATCCCTCTCGGTGTAAGGTCGACTCTTGAAAGGGTTCGCCTTACTATCGAAATTGGTTTAAACAGTGCCACGGGCCACTGACCATTTCAAAAATTATCCGCCAGATTCCCAGGGGAAATGCTTCATTTCATCAAGTAAAACTACTTCAATTTAATTTTTATATGTACTGAGATCATGACAAAATTCGAAAACAATATAACCAGAAACGACGAAATGAGAATAGTTTCGCAATATAATAAATGAAATGATCAACAAAATCTTAGCTCTGCTAATTTTGTTTAATTTATTTATTTATTATGGTATTAAAGAAATGCTCATAGCATAATTATTTAATGTTCGATTCATTTAATCAAGTGAAACTATTTCAATTTAACGTTTATACTGGGATCATGACAAAGTTCGCAAACAAGATATCCAAAAGTGACGAAATCTAGAAGTTATAATCCAAAAACAACTAGACGAGAAGAAAATAATTTCACTTTCACACTATGATAAATAAAATGGTTAACTAAATCCTAGCTCTCCTATCATAGTAAAGAAATGCTAATTGCATAATTATCTAATGGTTTATTTATAAGAATTTATATATTTTATAGAAATTATATTGCCATTTGTGGATTTCGTACCCAACTACTCACTTCCCATTTCAAAAATTAACCGCCATTTCCCTCGAGGGTATGTTTCATTTCATCAAGTAAAAACTACTTTAATTTACTTTATATACTCGTTTTAATCGAAAACATTTCCTGAGATCACCGCAAATACGTCTGGACAAGGAAAAGCGCTGCCATGTGTCCACCGAGTCTTTCTCAATAAATTTCAAATATTGGAACAAACCGTCCAGAGGACAAACAATCCCAATCCCGAGCAATCTCCGGGAAAGTAACCCATTTCGATAACCTTTATGTACTAAACGATGACAGTGGTCTCCATCAATCAACCAAATAGACGCAGTTGGGATAGAAAAAAATGGAAAAAAATAGGTAAGAACTGGTCAGAAAATCCCGACTAGTAATCCGAACCAATAATACATTTTATCCAATTCCATTGTTCGGGGGCCGGGCGTGTGCCAGTGGCACCGGGATGGATCCAGGGAAGAGCCCCACTTTCCTTACACGCCCACGAGAGCTCTCTGGAGCGATAAAAGGGAAAACTTTGGAGATTCATTTTATCGATATAATCACATTTTAGGGATTCCTGTCGTGAAGGATTGACTTATATATCCCTGGTTCTCCTACTTCTTGCCCTTTTCTTGTGGCCCCTTTTTTCTTTTCGTCGAAGGAAATTTTTTATAGCTCAATTAAGGCATTTTTAGGGAAGAAAAAACGGTTGGGATTTATCGCGCTCTAAATAAAATTTCATAGAAATGAAAAATTATGAAATAGTTTCTAATGAAATATTAAAATGCAATTCAGAAACGCAGAGATATGCTCCGAATAGAATATTTGCTAATGGCATAACAAATTACAATTATAAATCATTCGTAAGCGTAAAAACGTCTAAAAGTTTCTATACCTACACATATATATTTATAGATCTTAATATCCTCATCAATGTTTGCACGTTTACTATGGAAAATGTGTCGTTCAAATTCTTAAATTAGCTTATCAACTAAAAATAGTACTCACAGATCTCCTGAATTCATTGAAACCCAAACATTTGTATCCATTCAGCAATTCAGCAAGAATCATATTTAGCTACTGAATGTATTTTACTCAGAAAATATCTCGAAGTCTCAATAAATCTTCTTGAATATCTTTTAGGAATTTATGAATTTTATAAGTGATAAGAACAAATTGCGTATAATTTTTTTATGCATAGCCCCTAAAAATAAATAGGTTAAGCACAGAAATTAATTTTAAGCCAACACTTATCTTATTTAATATCTTCTGAATGCTGTATAAAATAGAATTTCTAGATTCCATGATCTTTTCTGCTTCTTATTTTAAGTTTGCACCAAATAATTCCATTATTAAAACTCCATTAAATCCCAATCTTCTTGCTGATGATGAGATAGTCTTGCTAACCTTAGAATTTCTATAAAAATCAGAGAACCTTTGCTTTTGTGATCGAGAGTACTTTCTTCTACTTTAAGGGTTTTGTGGCAGCTCAATTCGAAAGGCATTTTAATCTGAAGAAGTATTTTCCAACATTAATTGAAAAGTTGTAGGCTCATTTAACATAATAAATCTAAACATAACTACATGTTTAAAAACAAGCAAAACAAAAATTTTATTAAATTAACTGGTGAAACAAATATCTCGAAAACTAATATGTAGTCCATTTAGGTCTTTAAACTTTTTATATTAATTTCGGCAAAATACCGCATTTTTCTGCCTTAATTTTGAAGAAGCCCATAAAACCTCGAATTCCTTCACTCTAAGTAAATCGATGTTTTAAGCAGAGGGGCGGAGCACTAGAAATGTACAGTGCAAAGTAGCATAGCCCCACGACGGGGCCGCGCCGGTCACACACTATGCCGTGCAGGTTCAAGCAGGTTCAGGACAAATTTCCTTTGCAGGACAATTTCCAGGACAATTAGTAAGGTCCAGCTGGTCAATATATTTCAGGCCGAAAAACAATGCCGCCCGCAAAGTTCATTTATGGCCGTGATAGTTCGCTTTTATTCACTCGCAAGTCAGGGGACTTGCAGTAGCAGCCGCACCGCGCCAGACGCCCTGAGGACAATCGAGGACCCGGAGTCCTGGAGTTCGGGCCGGGGCTCCCGGTGCCCTCTGTTCTGTCCTACAGCTGCGGAGCCCCACCACCGAGCCCCCGTCTCGACCTCCTCCGCGGTGCGCTCTGCCGCGACTACGTAATGGCTGCAATGCATAAAAGATTAGGCAGAAGGCGTGCAATAAAAAACTCCACTGTCGGACCCATAAATAGTCGACAATGCAAGTTTTCCTCCGCTTTCCATTATGCAAAAAAGGTGGTAAATAATGTCACACGAATGCAATTGGGGGTCCCCGGGGACAGGGGGAACCCCCGGACAGGGCCCGGTTATTGTCCCGGGGAGGGACGGGTTTACTCCTGGGTATAGTGCGACAATAATTCCATCCCTGGTTATGAGGGAAACTTTTCAACTCGAGGAGTCTCCTCTGAGGCTGATGAAGGACACCGGGAATCACGAGCGCAAATATCCCGCTCACAAGCCTAATCCCTTTTGGGGCCAAGATTATATCAGCTTGCGGTGAAATATGGCGAGGCTTTGGGGCTCAAGGCCGGGGCGCATATTTCTCACCCGGAATCGTTTGATTTATTCCACTGGAAAAAAGTTGTTTCGCTTCTTCAAAAAATTTAAATCTTGAGTTATGGCGGCAGAAAAAAAATTGTTATATATATGTCCTGGTTGGGGACCCGGTGGTTCTCCGGATCTAACTAAATTTTCCTCCAATCCTAATGCCCCCCGCTGGGATTTGCACTTTATACATGAATTCCGGGATCGTATCAACGGGAAAGATTTCAGCACTTCTGTGATTGCCGGGCTCTCCCCGGACCGCCTGCGATCTGATAATTTGGACCATCTGCTTGTGTCCTCGCAGCATCCAGGATCCAGCCACATCTTTCCGACGAGCTCGGACTAAATAATTTTCCTGAAACGTGTCGGGGGGAAAAGGACTGCATGCACAATGCCGGGGCTGAAATAAGTACGTTTTAAGCAAAACAAGACTCACTTCTTAGTCCAAAAAGACTGAAACGACCATGGACCAAGTTGGCTGACTTGCGAAAATTAGAAGACGAATTTAGCTGAGGCGTAAGGCGACGAGTGTACCGCCGCCGTAGCTCCCAACTTTGTTGATTTTACGCTTCTGTTATCCCGGCCGGGTTATTTGCTTCCCGTTCGCCCGCCGGGAACTAATGGCTCCAGTCTCCGGGACCGGCGTTGATTTCATTTTGCGGAAAGATAGAGTTTAACTGAGTTCTGCGGGAACTTATGAGAAAACTCCCGATTGAGGATTTTTGTTCCCTGCCCGCCATACCGTGCCGTGCCGTCCCCGTGTCGTCATATGCGGAGCACCCCGGACCGTGTGGACGGATGCACGTGCACAGCCGTACCCGTACGTTAGGGAATTACTCCATTAAATTTTGGCGTAGTGATGCAACAGGAATCCTTCTACCGAGGAAGTTCTATTTTCATGCGAAACTTTTCCATTATATAATCTCAGTTCTGCGGCAATTGTGCCTCGTTTCAGCAGTTTCTGTATTTCTAATGCGGTGGCTGTGCCATTGTTAGAGGGAAAATATCAGTCCTTTTAATATCAGGAACTCTGTATCTCGTCCGACCAGAGCTGAGAAGATCTGAAGAGGAATTCCTGCCATAAGAGGGCTAATTCCATTAATATTTTCCCATTTCATCCAACTCCTTTCCTGCTTTTCAGATGACCTATATTTTAGTTCATGATTATGGACTTTTGAGTAATGGCAAAGAGTAGCCACTTTAAAAAAAAAAAAAAAACATAATAATACTTTTATGAAAATTAAAGAACAACTTATTATGCTTATTACATGCAATTTATCTCTTTTTATTATTCTTGGTCTCAAAGGTTTTTTTTTCAATTTTAAGTACACTTTTTAATCAAAACTCCAAAATAATCAATTTCGTAATCAGTTTAACTCTTCTTTTTTTTTAAATCAACTGTGAAATAAAGCCAAAATTAGATTCTACCTAAAATGTTATAAAGAATATTGTAATTACTTAGGTATGAATTTACAAACAATAGGAAAATATCGTAAAAGATCCTAATTAAAAACGTTCTAAATAACGATCTTAAACATATCTATAAAATTGTGATCGAAACAATTTTGTTCAACCTTATCTTCTAGGAAAATTATTGATACTAAAATATAATTTGGTCAGCTACAAAGTGTAAGCTCTTATCATCAATTTATTTTCAAAATAAAAACGAATCGAACAATAATTGTTCGAAGAAATCTACTTATAAAAAAAAAACTTTTAAATTTAAGTAAAAAAAAAACGAAAAAAAACGATATTTCTATTGGCACCACAGAGTGGAGTAAACCATATGTTTTTAAAAAACAAATATGTACCTCAAGTGCAAGCAAACACGCATTTATAGTATTTATAATATTATTTTGATAACAAATTATTTTTACGCGGAAAATTTTTTCTTTAAAACCTCTTACGCGCAGGCAAGCACGCATTTTCGGAATAGATCATATTTTTTCATTTCCAACAATATGTTCCCCGTTAACCCGTACACCCGTTAGTGGTGCCAATAGACACTTTCATAAGAAAACCTATAGTTTTTAACTTTACTTCACGTCTACGATAGTAGTTTTTCTGCGAGGAATCATATTTGTCTATAAATCACATTTTAAGCTTTAGTTATTTCGTTTCCAATGTCATTGTACACAGCTTAAGGTCGGTTTAAGTGTTTACTTAAAATTTGATAGGAGTTACTGGGGTAGGTGGACAAGTGCAAGCCCTTAAATCATGAGCAGCTGTTTCCTGCCTACCCCTTAACACTTATTTCAGCCCTTAGAGCACAACTGCCCGTATCCGGGTGAGCCCCTGAAATACTGCGAGTTGACACCACAAATCTTCCTCGTGGAAGGTGCGTGTCGAACGATCTGCATCTTTACCTACATCGAAACAAGGCAAGGCTTTCAGAGGGGTGCTCCGTGAATATTTCACTCGGCCCGTAAAGGTCACTAAAGGGCTCCATAAAATTAACCCATGGCCTGCTTAATTGGACGAGGGAATGAAGTGCTTAATGCTGTGTACCGCGCTCCATTAAGACCCACGAATGCCTCCGACTGCAACAGTTCGCCTCGAACGAGCCTATGGTGTGCTCGGCGGCCATAAAGCAATTATTAAAATGAGCGAATAAAAAACATAAAAACCATAAAAAAGCATTACTTGCATTATGTTGTCGTTTTGTAGGATTTTTGTCGAGCGCACTATGGGGCCAAACTAGATGATGAATTACTCTCAGAAGTCAGGCGAGGTCGGCTTAAGGCAAGTTTAAAAGGTTGCAACCCCCGGGCCCCGGAATAAACCCATGGGGTTCGGGAGCACACCGCACAAGTGCATTCCCGGAAAATATGAATTTTAATAGACGACCTTTCGGTGCCGCCGGACATTAGTGATAAAATGAAAAGTGCAGAATTAAACTGAGCGCATAGACGAGCGAGTGGACAAATTATCGAGTGTCACGAAACTGTCCGTAACCGCAATCATTACTCGGAACCCTTTTGTACTCGGATGTTTTTGATCATGCCCTTCGGGTGCAACCGCCACTCGACCATGCGAATCTGGGCCCCAGTGGATTACGTGCCCACCACCCGAATTTGTTGACAATATTAAATCATTTAAAGCCGCCAACTGTTCACTTGAATAATTGAACACCGCGCCACTTTTGTTCAATAAACATCGACCGGAGCGAATAGTGCTCTTTGGTGGATGCTGAAAATATCCCCGACCAGACAACGGTTTTTTTTTATTTTTAACAGCGCTTCATTACGCACAATTAGGTAATTGCTAATTTACAACTCATTTAAGTATTCAGTAAACATTTGGTGCCAATTTCGCGCTTTTTATTCACTCTGCATTATGAACGTCATGTCCAACTTAGCTGAATTTTATAACCAGCCGATGTTAACTGCTTTTTATGAAATTAAATAAAAATAGCTTTATTTGGACATAATAAAAAGTAAATAAATTCACTTAATTAATTTGCGATTATTACAAAATGGATACTTATGCTTTAACAATTTTTAAAAATCTATTGAGCCAAGGTAATTGCATTAAATAGGAGAATTATGTCCAAATTTGTTTTCTGCATTTAAACTTTTATTATCTAGTTGTCGAATAACTTAGAAAATATTATTTTACCGATTTTCTATTTTTCAGGGCTCTTAAAATTATTTAAAATAGCAGTAGCCAGTAGTAAATAAATAATTCCCAGAACAATTGTTTTTCCCGCAATTTAACGACCTTTTCATCATGAAATTCTTAGAAGAACTGAAAGGAGTTAGTACCATCAGTAAAATTAAGTACGCAGCTGCATTTTTTTTAAATTGCATTTGAAATATTTACCAGAAAGCTCTTTTCTATCTCTCAGCGCGGAAAGTATTTGGATCTAAAGCAACTGAAATCAGTGCTGTGATATCTGCATGTAGCCATTCTCACGATTTCAACTGCTTTACAGGTTTTTTATTGATTTCAGTTGCTCTAGATACTTCAGCCTATTCGGTTGGCTTTGGTTATTTCACTATTTAAAATATTCTACATGGTATAGTTTTTTAATATAGTTTTCTTAATATTTATTACATTTACTTTTATTTTCAGGTGGCGAGCATGGTCACAAAAATTTAAAACCTGTTTTATAGGACAATAGGTTTTTAATTTCAGAGTAACTTCCAGCGCAATTCAACCGGGGAATTCAATTCAATTCGTGCTCAATGCAGATAAATGGTAAATAAAAATTAATCGGATTTATAGCAATCAATCAGACTTGAGGTTCTGGATTATTATTTTTGATTTTTCCTTATGATTTTTCAAGCTGAATACCTGTTTTTTTAAATATTTAAATTAGAAAATGTTTTTTTTTTTTTCAATAAAGCAGTTCTCAATCACAGAACCAGGCATGCTAAATTTAAGCTGTTTTACTATTTTACAGTCGAGAATTGTCTGCAGTTTGTAGCCTGAAGGAAAACTACTCGAATATAAAACAAGTATCGAATTTTTAAAAATGTAATTAAAGGGTCGAAATTGGAATTAATTTGAAATCTACTTTTTGTAAATGGGTGGATTTCGAGCAGTAGGCGACTTCGTCTTACTTCGGTCAAAATATTGTTGAATTGTGTTGATATTGAAACTCCAAAATATGAAAACCAGACTCACCTTTATTTCCTAGGATTTTTTCCGGACTTTAGGACGAGGTAAAGAACTGAAAGACATTGCTTAAAAACTTAATTCGACTTTTATTTGCGCGTCCATCGGCAACACAGCCGAGGACATGGGGATCCAGCGAGCATTGTAAAAGAATATAAATTACTTAGGTGGTACGAAATAACTTTATAAAATGTCCTTAAAACTACGCCTAAATGAGAACATCGTTCGTGGTGTTCACAGCAATCGGAGGTAGGTAAATTGCCCGAATTTGTGACCGGAGCCTGGCGATTTCGGCGTCTTCGCGCTCCATTTCCCGAATCATTTGGGCGAACTGCACCAGACCCTCCCTATTCCCGGGGAACCCGTGCGTTTTTATCACGTCCATTTGGATCTGCATCACCAGCGGGAAGACGTGCTGCATCATGAGGATCATTTCTTTGCCCGCGGACGCCTTCGCCTCAGAGAGCTTCTTCGAGTTGTCCGGCTGGTTCACGGTCTTTATAATATCTACTAAAATTGCTTTGGCAGTCTCATTGTTGAAATTGGCAAGATAGGACATTTCGGAAGGGTCCTTATGTCGGTAAAAACGGAAAAAACACTGAAGGTGAATGCACCGGGGAGTGGAGCACTAGCGAAGAGAATTGTTTTGTTTATTTCCGCAAATGTCAAAGGGACGTCAGTTCGGTTCAATGTCAGGGAAAAATTTTAAGACACTCAACCTTAGTTTTCTTGCAAAAGTAACTTTCTAATAACCTTTTAAACGTTTTAAAAACGTTTTATTGATTTAAATAAATCAAGTTTCCGCGTATAAATGAAATATTTAAAACGAACAAGGCGCCACCTGTCCTTGGATAAGTCCAACAGAAGGGAGGACATTTTGAAACGTAAAACTCTCCAAAAAAATGAAATTCAGCTTGTCATATCAGTCTCCATTCTCCACATCTCTTAGACAGAAGAGAAACTTTTTTTTACCTGTGGGGGAGTTTTGATTTTACCTGCGATTTTTGTACTTTACAGCGACAGTGGGCAATTATTAACACTTAATGTGGTTCTCGGAAGTGGCCCGCAACACGATTTGCGTACTAAATTGATGAAACATCGCCAAATTTGAATGGAAAACGATAAAAACGCTGAAAATTTCGAGATCAGTTACCATTTTGACAGAACAACTGACAGCCACCTCAGACGAGGAAGACGAAAGAAAAGCAGTCGACGGCAGCTTTCATAAAAATTCAATTGGCCGACGTGCGGAGGACAGTCAGGGCTAGGGAATATATTAATTTTTTTTTTACCTTTTTTTTTGATTTGGGATTAGACTCCCTTGTTTTCGATTGTGGAAAATTTTCCGTTGGTGCACCGGTCGACGACGCCCGCCCTCCAAATTCCGTGGGTTTGGTCGCGCTCACTCTGAGGGAAGGATATGGATCCTGATGGGCTCACGAACGAGCAGACGGAGAAGGTCCTGCAGTTCCAGGACCTGACGGGGATCGAGGACATCAATATCTGCAGGGATGTGCTCCTCAGGCACCAGTGGGACATGGAGGTAAGTGGGGGCCCCACTCCAGCCGATTCCCAAGGGGGCAAAGTTTCACAATACCCGAAATCGGTTTCGATCTACGTGGCTCAGAGGCTCTGCTCTCACTACAACTTTATTTTAGGTATTTTGACTCTTTCTGTGCTGCCCAGGCTTCAATTCTAGTTGGGGTCGATTGAAATGACCTCCTGATCTAGGTCTTTTCCTTTTCGCTTTGTCAGCATAAAAATCCGTTGCCTTCTTAAATACATATAAAATTTGTTTTGCAATTTGACAAAATTTAAAAGTAAAAAAAGCAGAACAAGTAAGTGGTAGTCTAGGCTTGAGAAAAGGATAGGGTTTTCTAATATTGGTAGAATTTTTCACTTTAATGTATTAAAATCAAATCTATTAAAATGTACATATGTAAAAATTTTAGACAACCTCCTAATCGTGTTATCTGTGTAGCGGTTACGCGGAAAAATTCTTATCAAAAAAATAACATCAGTTGAGCTATAAAAGATAAAGTAATGTAATGCCCATCCAAATTCCTTCCTATAGACAAAGAAAGATTTAAAAACCTCCATTCGGCGCAAATTTTTCTATTTTGACTTGTCTCGATCTTAATTTACTCGCTAAGCAAACCAATTTGACGGTACATACCTTTAAAAAATATAACGATTTTTGCCTATAAATAATAATAATCTACAGAGCCTACGTATTCACTTTAATAAACGATTGCTGGAAAATGACGACGATGCTTAATTTTCCGAAGAATTAGAGTTAAAAATTCGTTTGGACAATCTCCTTCGATATTTCTAAATACAGGAAAAAAAGTTCGTAATATATTATATAATAATATTAAAATATTAGAAAAAAAAAACTCATTTTTATCGATTTTGAGGACTTTGTGTAACTCAATTTTGGACTTTTATCTATGTAATCTACGAGAACAATTTGTATTTATACCTTCAGATAGTCATTAGCAAATTAAATAATTTAGCGACTAATATAATAATCGAATTACCCTGATATCGAAAATAAATTGAACGGCCTCTTAAGTAGCATTTAAAGGTAAGTGGTAAGTATAAATTACAAACTGTAACTCAGCGTAATTTCAGTTGGCTGAAAAACAATTTAAGGAATATAAAAGAATTAATTCGACTTATTAAAAATTTGAATTGCGATTCCTTTTCCTTATTCCAGGTAGCCATACAAGAGCAACTAAACATTCGGGAAGGACGACCTTCAATGTACGCAGCCGCACCAGATGTACGAGCGCCACAAGTTGTAAACGACAGATTTCTTCAACATGTGTTCTCAGCCAACATGCCGGGGGGAAGAGGCGGGGGAGGAGCTCCCCCATCGGGCTTCACAGGCTTCTTAGGATATCTTGTTAATTATGTGTTTCAGTTTTGTTACAGTACAGTTTCCTCAATAGTCACAGCTTTTCTAAGTCTGTTTAAGAGCGATGAAAGAAGTGAGTACCTAATGAATTTTTTTAAATAAAATTTTATATGACCTTTATCTCGGGATTTTGCAGTCGTCACCGACCCTCTAGGTGATGTTATGAATTTCATCGAAGCCTACAATGATAAATATCCTAGACATCCAGTTTTCTATCAGGGAACTTATGCACAAGCACTTAATGATGCCAAACGTGAGCTCCGATTCCTCCTCGTATATTTGCACTCGGATGTGTCGAACGCGCAGGATGTTAACACGTTCTGCAGCCAAACATTATCGGACCAAATGGTCATTGATTACATAAATCGTAATATGCTGTTCTGGGGCTGTGATGTATCGTCACCGGAAGGATATCGCGTTTCGCATTCGATAAACGCGCGAACGTATCCCATTATGGTGCTGATAGGCCTGCGGGCCAATAAAATGATAATAATGGGACGACTAGAGGGTGACTGCACACCTGAGGAACTGACACGTCGGTTACAAATGATCGTAAACGACAATGAGGTCTGGCTGAGCCAGGCGAGATCAGAGCGATTGGAACGAAGTCTGACACAATCTCTGAGACAACAGCAAGATGAAGCTTACGAAATTTCATTGCGGGCAGATCAGGAGAAGGAAAAGCGGAAGCAGGAGGAGCGGGAAGAACTTCGACGGATCCAGCAGGAAGAGGAAAATAGAAAAAAGGCCGAGCAGGAAAAGAAGGAGGTGAGTTCGTTAATATAACTACTATTCAGCTATAGCTGAATTGTTATAAATGGTTGGGTGTTATTTTTAATAAGTATGTAAAACAGGAAATTGCGCGACTCAAAATTGAACTAGCAAACAGTGTGCCTTCAGAACCACCACCAGACTCACCGAATTCAATTAGTGTTGTATTCAAGCTCCCGACTGGAGCTCGCATTGAAAGACGGTTCCTAAGTACAGACTATCTAAGTGTAAGTAAAACTTTCCAAACTTAATGCTCAGTTAAATCAGCAATTTATATCCTTTGCAGGACGTCTACAACTACGTCTTTTGCCATCCGGGATCGCCAGACACATTCGAGATCACAACAAACTTTCCAAAACGAGTCCTCTACACCAAAGATTCAAAAAGTGTGCAGACGTTACAAGATGTTGGTCTAAGGCATCGTGAAGTTCTTTTTGTGAATGATTTGGATGCGTAGGGGAAAATATTATTTTTTTCCCTCCCCCGAGACGAAGAGCACAGCAGCCGAAGAAATAATCTACGTCTAACTTTTCGTCACCAATTATACTCAGTACTTTCGGATGATTTTCTTTTTTAATTTTGTATAGAACTGCTGCTGTGGCTGCAGGACCTTTTCAACCTCATCCCTGTGGTTACGATTTGAACAAAAAAGAAAATGTTTAAAACAAACAAACAAAAATTTTGAGAAAAGCCGGAAATTCTTTTCCGTTTTTGTACATTTTGAATGGAGAAGTACTGTTTACAAAATTTAAGAATTTAATGAGTCCAATTAAATCACTCTGAGTATTTTTAATCAAAGCGAAATGTGATTTCTTTCCATTCTCTGCATTTTTTTTTCTGTTCGTCCTTTAGTTTATTTATCACTACAAAGAAAAACAAAAATGCTTTTGTATCCGAAAGGGTTTCTGCAATAAATAAAACCAGTCCGGGAAAATTGCTACTCTTTGACTGAATATTTGATTTTTTATTTTGCGCATATTTAAGTCTTTTAAGTTTTGTTACCTTTAGCAGTAGCATTTTTTAGAGACGTTAAGAAAAATTTCTAATAAATTTAATTTTAGTAGCTCTAGGTATCGGAGATGTTTATTAATAGATTGAATGCGTTAATAAATTGTTCTGCAGATTCTCGTTATATGTACTCAGTTTTGAAAAGCTTTGATAGTAGAATTAGATAGAAATTTCAAAATTGTTTTGACTAATTCAAAAAATAAGAAATTTATCGGTTTGCAAAAAAAAGTAAATTATCAACGAAAAAATTAAACAATCGCAACAATTTACAGATTTATTTCATAATTTTACGAACTTCTTTTGGTAAAATACGGATAAAGCTACAGTGATGCGTATGTATTCACAAATGAGACTCCTGCAAAACTAAAAGACATTTGACCTAATGTTAATAGGGAAAGTCACCGGAAACTTGATCGCGTTAGTTAAGAACATCGAAAAATAAAAGCAATCAATTTACAGGAGTAAGTTAAAAAACTATAATTGAAGCCGAACTAATAATACAACAGAGTGACTCTAATAAAATTTTTAATTGCTCAGTATAAAGTATCTGAATGCGACCAATTTTCAAGGGTGATAAAAACTAAAAATAAATAGAATACTGCGCTTACGCAGCGGAGAATACAAAATAAATCAAGGACAAAGGCGACAAGTTAATTTCGCTGCTTGATGGCACAAACAAGAACGAAAAGTAAATTGGTAGTAAAAATTATTGGCGGTTGCTCATTTGGCATCCTATACACTTAGCACCAAATGTCTTCTTGGGCATCGTCAGTTCTCTCCATCCATATTTAAAGCCCAACATTTTTTTTTTATAGAATCATAGTCTCAGGGTCCTCCATGTAGTCCCGGAAATACTGGAGCCATCGGGCGCCAACAGCTCCGTCCACTGTCCTGTGGTCACAGCTGAGAGTTACAGTGATGGTGTTCACTTCTTTGAAACTAGAAGACAAATAAATATAAATACTTAGATTTTTGGGAATATGTATGTAATTGCAGAGGACATACCCTTTGATGTTGTCGGGGTCAAGTACGAGCCTTTTGTTCGTGGTGCCAATGGCTAGGATGCAAGACTGAGGCGGGTTTATAACAGCACTGAAAACGTCGACACCTGAAATTTGATAATAATAAACAACAAATATTTTGAAGAATGAAGAAAATACAAAACATTTACCAAACATTCCCAAATTAGAAACGCTAACAGTGCCTCCCTGGAATTCCGCTGGCTGCAATTTATTGTCTCTCGCTTTGGCAGCGAGTTCCTTTACCTTTTTGGAAATTTCAATAACTCCCTTTCGGTCTGCACTAAATATGATGGGTGTAATAAGGCCACGATCTGTAGACACCGCAACAGACACGTCCACATTTTCGAATCTGAAAGTTTTAAATAGCACATAAAAATATGACTGTAGTTTTATTCAGATCAGTGTATCTAAAGCTGGATTAACGGATTTAATTTTGCTTTATTAGTTAAATTTTACTTACTGCCTAATAACTTTGTCCATCCAGTAAGAATTTGCTTCTGGTACTTTCCTACATGCAATGGCCACAGCCTTAATAATGAAGTCGTTCAGTGAGACCTTAATTTTTTCTTTTTCGTATTTCTTGTTGACCTTCGCCCTCAATTTCATTAGCTGAAAGTTGAACATTTAGCAACCATAATCACTGAATTTAGCAGATATTTTTAAAAACTCAATTCTTAAAAACCGATGTTCTTACCTTGTCGACTTGACATTCAATGGTGAGGTAATAATGCGGTATTGTGGTTTTTGATTCCAGCAGCCGTTTCGCAATAACAGCACGAATATTTGAAACAGGAATATCGATGTATGGATTCTTTCCCGCCACAGCACCAGGAGCACCGGGAGCAACAGCTGGAGCACCGACTTTCTGCATTGCAGCGAGATCCCCGGACTTAATCGAGTCAAAAATTCCGCTCCCTTTACCTTCCAGCCTCAGCTGCTGAGTTTCAGCCAATTTTTTCGCCATCGGGCTGGCGTAGACGCGGGGCCCCCTTTGCTCCACGGCAGTCATTTTTCCTGGTGTTGGTGCAGAAGGAGCAGCAGATGGTGGAGGGGCAGCAGCAACTGGTGGTGGTGGTGTTGGAGCGGACGGAGGTGGTGGTGGTGGAGGAGCTGCAGGAGCCTCATCCTTTTTCACTTTAACTGGTGCTGGACTGTCATCAACGAAATTTTTAAATGCAGCGACATCGTCTTTATTTTCCACGATGATGCAAACAAGTTTGCCGATGGGTACATCTTTTGTACCAGCCGGGATGAGGATTTTTGCTAGGTAACCCTCTTCTGGGGTCTCAAAGCCCATTGTGGCTTTATCTGTTTCAATTTCAGCCAGTAGGTCACCTTGGGACAGATAAGATTTGTTGTATTTTTTAATATAATTTCTGTAAGTAAACGCATACCTTCGTTTAACTTGTCGCCCTCCTTTTTCTCCCAGCTTACAATGGTACCTTGGTCCATGGTGGGGGAGAGAGCTGGCAGTGCTACTTTGGTATGAGAAGGATAACTGCTGTATGCTCGACAGAAATTTATATTCCATACTGCAACTGATTTTTTTCCCTGAGTTAATTCGCGACCAATTCTGAGAAAAAGCAACTATTATTGATACTATAGAGTACATCTGGTTAAATTTAGTGGTTTCCGAAATCTGAACTATATTTAAATAAAAAAAAATAATAATTTTGATGTCGAAAAGGTAAGTTTTGTGTTTTTTGTTATTGTAAATTAGTATAATAATTTCAAATATATTTTGGGGATTTAAAGACTAGAGTTTAAAAAAACAAAATGAGTATAATCTAATTTGATACAACCCTATACCAACTATCCCCGTTTAAATTTAAAGCAAATTCATTCCAAACATTTTTATAATCGACTAAATAAATAAACACGCGAAAGAGTTGTTGTTACTACATTATATCCATACTAAAGACCTTAGAGGAAATTAGAAACGTACTGTTAGAGGCTTCCTTGCAGTTGGCGCTTATTTGGTAGTAAATTAAGTTACAATTTTTAATTTGTAGTGATTCGTAGTACGACGTGAATTTCAGGGCGCTAGGGAATATTTCGGAGCGGAGAAGGGTACTGAAGACTTACAATTCCCCAAAGTGCCTCTAGCTAATCGTACAAACAAGAAATTGAATGAACCCCATTCACAAGTACCCCGACCTTGAGAATCACGTGGACGCGGGCGATTTATCACGCCGCAGCATCCCCTCGGCTGGGCTGTAGGCTGTTATCACCTGAGCGCGATAATCATGCGCTGGCGTAATGACACCCGGCTGGAGGAGTGTTTCTGACTGAAATCGAAAAATGCGCCTGCAGAAATTATGTCACGGAAGCCGGCGAAAGGCACGGGCTAAAATTAGACCCGCACCAGAGCCATTCACTCGCCGAAGTCGCACAAATCACGAGACGACCACGGGCCGCTTCGCCCCACCAGCCGCAGCCGCCCTACGAGTCGGCAGACGCCCTCGGGAAGAAGCTCCTCACTAATTAAATAAAATTTAATCAGCGGCTGAACGGCGCGGGCGGGACGGGAGCAATCAACCTGCGGGCTGCTGCACGCATTCTCCGAGTGCGGCCCTGAACTTTTGACGTTTCTCACTATTACACAACCACCTTAACCTCAATTTGTTGCGAATGTCATCGGGGGGACGAAAAATTCGCCCGGATTTTGGGCCCCCCACCCGCAGCTATCCTGCGAGAAAAGAAAAGTCCCACCTGAAGGAATTCAATTTCTTGACGCCGGTCGTGCTGAGGACTCGAACTGCGGCGCGGCTGTTCCTCGACGACCGCGAAAGAGTTCCACGCAAGAGGGCTCCATTCCGCACGGCAATCGTTCGAAACATTTCTGGCCGCTTCTGCTGTTGTTAATTTCGCAGATTAAAATTATGCTTCGGATGGGGCCCGGACCGTTTTGGCGGACGTGCACACGGCGAACTTCTTTAATTCAAGAATTCACGACAGAAATTGAAAGGAAAACTCGCCGACCCGCACTGTTCCGTCTTGCGTGCGACCTTCTCACTTTTCGTTAGGTCAATCAAACTGGCGGGCTGCCACATGAACGCACTTTCAATTCATGACAAATCTGTCAAATTTTATTTCAAGTTTAATTATTTCTGTGGCTATTCGGGAGAACGAAATTGATTTACTTAAATTATCTAAGTAAAAACAAAACCGCTACGTTTCAGCTTGCATATGATTTATAATTATTAAGAAGTTAATTGCCGGCTACTTCTTAAATTGCTTTCATCTTTCTGCGGCAGATGTCAGGTCTGCTGGAAAAAAGAATGATTTTAGAGATTCAAATGCTGAAAAAGCCGTTTTTATTTTAAAACAGTTCTTCCAATTTACAATAAAAGAATTTTAAAAACAAAGTAATATTATTAAAATGTACACTAAAATTACACATCCAACTCAAGCGAAATGATTTAGTAGCGTCTTTTTTCCAACATTTCAGTTACAACAGATCAGATTAGTATTTTTTCATATTATTGAAAAGAAAAAAATTTTATATAAATTACGAACTTAAGCACTCAAGTTAACTGTTTTTTTATTAAAGTTACTAGAACTTTCAAAAACTTATAGTTTAAAACGATTTGTTTTGAAATTTAAGTTTTGTGTTTAATTTCAGGCACTTTTTTGCAGCTTTTTAAATTTTAAACAGCAAGGTAATTTGCATATAACAAAGTTAATAAGTAGTTTTTATCGATAATGTTGAGGAGCCTAATGTGAGCAGCTACAAGTTCTTGTTTGACTTCAAAGAATCAAATTTAAGTAATAATTAAGTAAAATTTAAAAATGGGTAAATTATCGGCGAAGAGGATTTTTAACAATCCCTTGCTACTAGAAATATCTCTAATTTGGAGATTATATACATCACTTTTTCTTCTTTTAGCAGTGCGATATTTGGGGCTCTATTTTCCCTGTGCGCTGTGCCCTATATGAGTCGAATAATGATTCGATTTCTGTTTCAAAAATACATACCAAATTTCTTAGTCCTTTACCTAATCTTATACATTTATTTTTGTTTGCATAAGAGCACCGAAAATATTCGTCGTTATTTTAAGTACATATAAAAATAAAAAGTCTTGGTTACAAATTAAGTTTCAATGTTTAACAACCTTCCTCTTCAGTGTCAGGATCAGAGAGACAGATTGGGGTAGAAACAGAGTCATCATCTTCTCCACACACAGGCTTTTCTTCTTTGTCTTTTATCCAGTTGTACCGCAAAATGATTTTATCCTTAAAAACTTCATGGTCCCATTGCTTGCTGTTGGGGTCAAAAAATTCAATTTCATCGTTTGCTTCACTCAAATTTTTATTGAAGTCCCCTCTCAACTCTGATCCGTCTTCAAATTTATAAGTTCCCGTAGTGAACTCAGGAATCGGAGTCAGGAATCCTTCGTACTTGCATTTATTTCTGAATTTTATTTCCGCAAGACCCACGAGGCAATCCATGTCCCATCTTCCACTGAAGGTTTGTCCGTTTAATTTGAAATATGTGCCTATTCCGTGGCGGTAAATTTGTTTTTTTTCCAAATTAACTATGAACTCGCCGCGATATGTGTCTCCATTGGGAAAAGTGAAGAAACGTTCTTTACATTGGATTAAATCGAGTGTTTTGTTCGACATTTTTTGATGATATAATTATTTTTTTTAGTATGAGAGAAAATTCAAAGCTATGTAAATGGTGTTTTCGAAAACAAGTGCATATATTTTATTATTGTAATTTTGCTTCTTATTGAATTGATTGAATTATTATAATAAAAAATGGTTATTATGTATACTGTAGAAAACAAATTTTTAAAAATGTTCCGTTTGAGATACTATGATTTTTAAGCAAATTCGTGTTCTTATTTTTCAGCCCAATACATACATATGTACATATGTATGTAGGTACTCGTATATTGTTTCTAAAGTTAAGTATAGTTACCTAAGTTAAGTAGCAATAATGCCTGCCCAGGCCAATATTAATAATAATATAGAAGAAAATTTGTCTGTAATAAATGCAAAATTAACTTTTTTTTAACATTATATAAAGGGGCTCTGTTTCTGTAATAAAAAGTACTTAGTGTGAATTTTTAGTAAGCGATGTTTAGACGACACTGTGACATGTGGGCAATTTCTCAACTAGTAAACATTATTTTTACTGCTCTTACTATATACATATGTATAGGACGAATGGACTTTTAAAGAATGGATTGTAATTTTTTTAATACAATTGTCTATAGTCTAGGACTTACATAGGTCTAGCTTTTCTATCACCTGTTAATTGCCTTTTGGCCATCGGACTGTTCAGGCCATTAGAAATAGCAAAGTTTGAATGCAACGTGCAATTTTTCCCGAATAGACCTATGCATTTAGGGGCCTAAATCATTCGGAGAAGACAAATTGGGAGGAGGAAGAATCGTCTTCGAATGGCAGACAATGGTATCATTAGAAGACATCACGATGGGCAGCACACCCTGTCCTACTCGCGGGTACTTCCCCGATCAATTTCGAGCCTCCAAAGAGTCCATTGTTTACAAATTTAGCGCCGAGTGGATGCCCCGGCACCGCCTGGTGATGATTGCCCGTCGACTCCGGGGCTCCGTGGCTCGTTCCCGCTCCTCCCACCTGATGCAAAAATTGAAAAGAATTCCCATTGTTGATTCAGAGCGCGTTCGCTTTGAAGGCGCGGTGCGCGAAGGCATCCCTCGCCCGGGCCCAGAGCCCGGAGCCCGGAGCCCGCCGGTTCCCATCGGGCCAGGAGCCCTGGCCAGGGATCATCTCTTCTTCTTTTCTTGGAAGAAATCGCCGCCGCGGCTCGGCTGTCCATCCATTCGCGATGGTCACATCGCGAGCCGGTCGCAGGGCGCTAGGAAATGATTCTGCGATTCCCGGCTCCGGACGAACAATCAAAACAATGAAGGGCGCCCTTTAATCCCTGGACTCTCTGACCACAGATTTGCATAATCAATTTTTTGGGGGTGGGAAAACGAGCAGAGCTCGTGCTTTCTTTCTCTTTGCGGTCGCGAAGATCTGCGCAGCGCCGGTGAATCAGAGCCGTAAAACGCGATTTTATGGGAAACCACTGGGAGCCAATTTTTTGGGGTTGGATGCAGATACTTCAGACCGTGGAAAATTAAAATCATCTCGGCGACCACAGCCTCCAAACTATTAATCATAGAAGTCTGATGATTTTGATTTATGCTTTTGGGACTGATTTAACAATAGAGTCGGGCTTTAATTGCCGCCTAAATCAACATTAATTTAGAAATATTGATTCTGGCGAAATTTTGCGCAACAGGTGGCAAACGAACATGTGAAATATTCGTGGGAATTTGTTTAGGTAATATTCGAAAAATTATGACAACAGAATCGAAATATTTTTTTGAATCATTCATACAAAACTATCTGAAGTAAATTTTAAGCAAATGCATTAAATTATATTTTTAATTACATTCACTAATTAATCTTTTAATTCATCTAATTAAATACATAATTAGACTTTTCTAGCAGTAAGAAACATTTTAATTGCTTCGTTTTTAAAGTTATATAAACGAAAATTTCTATTACCTACATTTTTGTTGTTGATTTTCTTACTCATCTTGCTTTCAAAATCAATCATTTTCGAGGGGTTATTATACAGAAATAGGAACGTTATTTAATTTTTTTTAATATGAACCAAACGGGTATAACTTTCTAAATGAGAAAAAAATCTATTTTTTTTTTTTTTTACACAAAAGTGTTCCTTAACATCATAGCAATACTGTCCTAAAACCATCAAAACAAAACAAAAGTTATAGCTATATATGTAACGGAAGGTACTTGGTTTTACAAGTAAAAATTATTGCACAAAAACTTTAAACGCGTTTTTCTCAAAAATACTTTTTTTCAACTGGTACACATAATATCTCAAGTTCTACTCGATAGATTTAAAAAAATCAAAACGCATTCCATTCGTTAACATAAATACTAGAACATATACCTATAAAAATGCATATAAGTACCCCTTGTTCTTTTTTATGCACGTACTTTTCCCAAAAAAAGGCAGATTTTTGTAATTTTCAGAAAAACAATCGTAAAAGAATTAAAAAAATTATTTTTTTTTTTTTTAGGTATATGTTCTAGAAAAAAGTCTAAAGGACAGAATCCATTTTGAATTTTTTCTTTATGTTGTCCAGACCACAATTATGTGTACCAACCAAAAAGGGACTTTTACAAGACGCCTTCTGCCGCCGCTAAACATAACTAAAAATTAAAAAAAAAGTTTGTTTTGTATTCTTCAATACCTATAGAGTAATGTCTATAAATAATTTTTTCAATAAATACAGTAGCATTTTAAAAAAAAAATCCCAAAAAAGTGTGTTTTTCCTCAATTCTGAAAGCGAATGCCCCCTTAAAGTATGTTTTTTCTGTTCACATTTATTTCCTCTTTTATATCTATTTACAATAAATAAAGTCTTATGTATTTAAAGCCATTCAATAGAACGCTTTCTTTCTTCACACGATTTATTTATCTTCTGCATAATAAAGTTTTAAGGAAACGAACCTCTTTCTCTCCTCATCCGCAACGATCCTAATTTACAAATGCAACCGCAACGTTAACAGAGATTAATTAGGCGCCGTTTAAATTAAGAGACTCGTTGAAAATAAAAAATAAAATAAAAAAACATCTAAGAACACCCAAAAGTTAGCACCTTCGCTACGTGACAATCTGACAAATTGAGATCAATTAATTTCGATGGAAAGGCGAACCTCTCTTCTCATGGGAGACGCGACCGACGACGGCCCAAGACAGAAATTATCTGATTAACTTATCACGAAGGTGACAAAATAACGTCTCTAATGACGACCTTGGTGGGTCTATTTCCCAAGGTGCAGGGCATTTCAAAGGAGCAGCCCTGCGGTGGGTGTTCCTTCAGGTGAGATAAGGTCAAATTTATGTTGGCATATTGTGTTTTAGTTTTCTTCGAGAAAAGTTTTCTTAACCGGGAGGGTGTCTTAAAAGAATGAGGACGTATTAACGAGATCTTTTAGTGATATTGGATGGTTGAGTGGTTGTTAGGGAAAAATGGTGCCTAATCAAGCAATGGCGTAAAATTTATATACATTTTATATATTAAATATCTATAACAGAATACACTCATAAATAGGAAAGTAACCATACTTGTTGGAAAAAAAATCGTTAATTAAAAATTGTGGCAATAAATTGAAGAAATTCAGAAATTTATGTATGTAAATGCAAATGATATTATGATTTAAATATACATATAAATCTAAAATAATATAAAGTTAGTGGAGAGCTCCTAGTTCATTTGAAGTCATTTGCATTCAAAAAATTCGTCCGCGTTCTAAATAAAAGAGCTCTAATAAAAAGACTATAATTATTTTTTTCTGTCGATTGCTTCCTAAAAATCATCACTCATATCACAGCTCGTTTGGCCCTTGAATTAATTGAATTCAAGTGAATGCATAAGTTCACAAAGATTTCACTAATCGCCTTGAATTCCAGAAGAATTCTATTTGCAAAAGGGAAATTTAATGCATTACTTAATATTTTTTGGAGGAAAACTCATTTTTTAATTCATAATTCTTCAGAGGAATAAAATAAACGAGGATATGAATTCTTCATTCTTTTATATTAAAACTCAAAAAGTCGAACAAGTCAATGTCTTACATTGTATTGAAATCATCTATTCAAAAAATTTTGTTTGATTGAAAAAGTTAAATCATCCCGGCAGAAAAATACACCTATCTCTTTTAATTTAAGAATTAGATTTTATCTGCATTTTATATATATTTTTCTATAAGTATTATTCTACATATTTTCTTCTTTACTACTACTGAAATTTGTTGAAAAAGGTGTTTTTATTATTTTTAAAAATCCTCGCAGTAGCGGGTGTAATTTTAAGTAAATCGTTAGGTGGAATATCTTAGCCACTATACTTTTTTTATTTTAATGGTTATTTTTTACAAATTCGTTTTTACATACTTATATTACATCTCTACCAATCTTTCGAAAAAGATTTCATCGAGTATCTCTGAAGCTCCATTGAAGATAAAGCAATTTTAAAGAAAATATATCACTAGCATTTTATAAAATATCTGTATAAATTTTTCAAAACTGAAAAGTAAGTTAAATCCGATGAAATGCTTTGCCGTTTGGGTTTATCAAGGAAACAATTTGCCCGGGGAGGACTTGTTCAAACTTGGTGAAAATCAAGTCATTAACAGCCAACAGGTCGTTCGTTTGTGGCGCTTAGGAATGTCCCAAGTTTATTTTTCGGTAGTTCTGAAATACCTTTAGGTGCTCCCCTTCCGTTTGGTGGTCGAACAGTTCCCGAGGGAAGGTGAGGATAGCTACAGTCGCACAAAATCTCCGGTTCGACAGTATTAAGCCAATAAAACAAAGCAAGGTGGAGCTAAGTAATAATCTCAATCGCATTCACTCCTCCCGGAACGGATCGGGGCTAATGATCACCCACCGACGCAGAGCCCGCCTCGCGATGTATCAAATCATTCAGGTGAAGATCGTCGTTTTTTGCCGCGAAGCCACACTCATCTTCGCGCGATATTCATTCATCGGAGCTCCTCGATCTGCTCTTTGTCGATCGCCTTCTATGTAAAACCATTGGTATAGGTTGGCGATCGCGGCGATGGGCGCGAGTGGTGGTGCTTTTTCAGGTAATTTATATAAATGAAATCTCGCCCGAGGTGGATTGTGTGATCGTGCGCATACCTCGAACCGAGCTGCGCACAAAAAGCAAACGATACCACCGAGGGGGCAGGAAAAAGGCAACTACTGTTCAATTCCCACGGTGGTTTCGTTGTGTACCTTTGGCTCAAGAACGGTGTGATCGCGGTGTTGGTGCGGCATCACCGTCTTGGTGCATTGAAACGATCTCACGCCGCAGACTTTAAGATCAGTGCGCGATCATTCTCGATCGCATGGTTCCCTTCGTGGAAAATATATTTTTCTTGTATGGAGGATTGTTCGACAAAATTCCGCTGCGCTGTAAGTCTGCTCATGCGGAAATTTTCTGTATGAGAGCAATTTTTATCCATTTTCACGCTTGCAATCAGCGGCTCTGAATTTTTCATTGGTGGTGTTTGTGCATTCGAAAGATATAAAAAAAAAAACTGAAAGTTTTATAATAATATCAGCGGCTTATGTACCCGCAGGCGAATTTTCTGTGCAAATATTGTGGTAACCGCCAATCAAACCGACAGGAAAACCTTCGGCACTGCACCCCACAGTAAGTTTCTCTCTGACATGCAATATCAAAACTGATCGCTAAATTCGCTTCAACAATCGCAGAGTCCTCGGTGTGGTTTTAAATGTAAAGGCATACCCTCGGTTTTTCGTATCTTTTGCGCTGTTTTACATTCATTTACCCCAGCACTCTGATTGCTTACCAATCAAAATGATATCCACCACTGTAATCAAGGTATGATTTTCGGTTCGGCTTCGGTGTATAATGAGATCACACCAAACACCCTGTTCGGGGCCGTTCAGTAAACCGCAAAAATGGAAGCTTCTCACGGACTTTCTTCCTCCATGACCAGCCAGTCCTTGATTTTAACTGAGTAGCAATTTTCTTGGAATGTTTGTGATTTGTCTTACTGCGCTTTAGCTGACGTTTATGAGTAAATTGATTATTTTCTCAGATATATAATCAAACTCCATTAAGGTATAATCTAATATTGGGGAAGGGAGACTTCTCTTCCAGGCTCAGATTGTTTTAATGATTCCGGCGAATAGTTGCAATTTATGCAGAGTCGATGAGGAAAAATGGCTGCAAAGTGATGAAAGGCCCAAGGATATCTCATGTCTTAATTATTTAGTTATGGAACAAGGTGTTCGATTATTCGGCATGAAATACAATTTTTTTACAAGTTATTATTTTGTGATTAAAATCATTGATTCTACAGATAAAAATCATTTTTCGGTTATGGGGTCCAGGTCAAGGGAGGAGTTGTTCATATAGTACCTATAAGCAGTTATTATTGAATACTTTTAACGACAAAAAGGCGTAAATTGCCACATTAAAGATTAATTTTCCTAATAATATCGACCTGGGCTAGTATCAAGTATCGTTTTTCAGTTAAATAATTTAAATTAAGTTGAATGATTCCACCATTTTCATTCGATGATAAATTTCATAAATGGATAATACTTTTTAAAATAATAAAGCATAAAAACTAGATAAAAAGAGTTTCTTTATGAATTGCAAGTTGTAAGTGTAGAAGCATCTAATTACGCGCACTATCAACTTTAAATTAGGAGATTAAGTTATAGTTCATATTTAGTTAATTAATTATTAAATTAAATTACAATAAAGTAGACTAAGTAACTGAGTAAGAATTAAAGTATCATAAAACATTACACTGAAAAGATATAACTTCTTTAGGAGAAAAGAGAACAAAAGAAAATAATTGTTACTAACAAAAATTTCCCGTGGCCATGTTCTAATCAAAAAATCAAATATATTTCATCTTAATGAGGACAACCCTTTTCTAATTGCAAGAACTCCCGGTTCTTCAAAAAGATGATGGCGGAGAACAGAAGTGAAAACCACGGAAGATCGTTATAATTAGAACCACCCAAAACGTCATGGCCGAAGAAAACGGTCAAAATTATTTCCTCATTTGTATCTCATTATCTAGACCCCGATGTCGGACTACTCCAACTTTTGGGCTCGTTGGGCATGAACTTGCGGGGCCTATCTGCGGAAATTTATTAATCCGCTCATTTACATTTGAAAGAAATGACAGAAGTAGAATTTATTTTTGTCATATTAATTAGCATAATAGAATTTTTCGTAGTTCGCTGAATGGGTTGTATATTACGTAAGTAAATTGGGGGCAATTTGTGGCTAGGAATTAATTATTATCGTAACTTGCTGCGAGGATGGGAGGATCCAACAATTTCCCTGATAGTGTGGGTTTCCATTCTAGGAAAATAAAAACCGATGAGTGCTTTAATCATCATGTGACAGATTGAGTGGGTTGAATAATGAAAGTATGGGTTTAGAGTTTTGCAAATATTTAAACAGCAAATTGCATCAAGATAAAGCTTATTAGCTGAATAAACAAAGCGCTTTAAACTGAATAATTTTACTAATCACAGCCGGTGCTGGTGCTTTTTGAAGAAAGTACCTACTGATAACATAATTTTTCGAAAAATTATCCTATAATTGCCCTTTATCAATTTCATGATAAAAACTTAGTTACAAACGTGAGATATTAAAATTTAAGTATCCAAGAGCAGATATATTTTTTTTTCCAACTGAAATAATAATGATGTAACTTAATTTATTTACGTATTCGTTCTCTTTAAGCAAGATACTCTTGTAAAAATAAATTGACGAATATATGTAGAACTATAGGTAACAAACCCACTTTTGTAAATTTTAGTGAAGACACAAGGACAATTAAATTTTTTAAAGATATTAAAAAAATCGATACAATATTGTATATCGATTTTAATCAAATCAAATGGAAACGAAAATACGAAATTATTTTTTACATAATTTTATAGCATCGTAAGTATATAAGTATATATAAGTTCGTTAAATTAACAAGGCATAACATAAGAAAAATGAAATTCCAAAGCACTTCAAAATTCTGTAGAGATTAGGTTCGCCATTTCTCATGGGACCTTACTAAATGTAAAAAATATATATTTATCTTAAATACGTGAAGCGTGAAAATTGCGTGATATAATAAATATATAAATAATATATACAAAAATTGCCTTTTACATGAAAATGGACTGTATCTGTAGTGTTCGATTCGTTTAATCTATATTTATAGAACTTAAAAGTGATAATTAGCTCTAATTGTTTACTTATGTCATAAGTATTTAAATAAAGCGGGTAGCTTGATTTATCATCATCTTTATTATGATATTTCAAAATATTTAATTACCTGCGTAAATTTTCTTATTACGTGTTTATTAGGTGTCCCCAATACCGTCTATGTTGTATTGTATTTTTATTGTAGGTTATACCTATGTCTGAAGTTTTCAAATTTTTTTTATCATTTTCGACAGATTTTAAGTAGATTTCATATGAAATACCTACTACCTATTGCAGCGTAGCTGCTGAAAAGATTTTGGAAAATGTGGAAAATGTAGGATGCTAAAATTCGTTTTAGAGGTCGTAGACTTCAAAAATAACATTTATTTAAAAAATTATTACCTAAAGTTATAGTTTTCCATAATAGCGATATTTTTTAAACAAAAGAGCTAATTATATACAACATTTTAATTGTATATTCGCATTCAGTGGCCCCGAAATAGTATAAAATAATAGCATTTATTTAAAAGGTATACAAAAACTCAGATTTTTTAGACCAGTGTGTAATTGATAGTATCTTAATACTTTAGAAATAGGCAATTAAGTTTATAGAGAATTTCCTATTTTTGTTTCGTCTATTTAAAGAGGATATAAAACTGCATATTTTAAAAATTCGGCTATTATGTTATTAATTCAGACATAATACAGCGAAATTATTCAAATTGTCCCATTTATAAATATTTTAAATACACAAATTTTTTGTTAGTTTGGAGATGATTAGGTACTCCATTAGTAAAAAATCCGGCAAGGAAATGTCGTTGACCTTTAGGGTTAATGTTGATTTTAGATTTTATATTGAATTAATTCTGCGTTAAAAGCCATTCTTAACACATTTACTTTTCTAAAAGACACTAAATCTACACAATTCTTTTTTGCCATATAAAAACCAATTCGGGTCCAATCAGTTGCCATGCGCAGGTTACTTAAATTTTCAATTTGCATTCGTGGTTCAGTAAAAAAAAAATAGTCAAAAACTCTAAATCTCAGTGGTATACAAATGTCCCCATTTACGAGTGAATTTCTCTCAACTTTTTCCATCGCAAAAAGCTGGAAAAATAAAATGGCTTAATCCGCAGCTACTAAAAGGCATTTTCAGCTAAAGAGCGCCATATTTCACAGCTCTTAAGATTCAATTTGCCATCGTGCCGTCCGGTGAGTGCCGTACGCGTATCTTTTGTGTGAATCTGTTCAGGTGACAAGGTGGAGCTGAAATTGATTCCCTGGATAAATAAATGTTTTGTGTCGCTGTTGCGTGGGTCTTTAAACCGAGAAAGGTGCTTTTAAGATTCACAAATTAAGCCGCAGGAGATCCAATGATTTTCGGGTGGAACATGGAATAAAAAACCCCCCCGGCCGCTTTGCCAACTCAAAAACTCGCTGGGCGGCGCACACCTGAGCGGCCGACAAAGCGACCATTAAAAATAGCCAAAGTGTAAAAGAGTTATAAATTTGTTGACAAAACGATTGATATAAATTTCTAGATGAACTTTTATTGGGATAATTCCGATAATTTACAGCTCCCCGGACCGCTTCGATTTTATTTATAAGTTCCGCGATGGCGGCGCAGCGGTACCCGGGGATTTAATGAGAGGTTCCCGATCCGCCTCCGAATCTTGCGGTTTCATTAGTTGGCTAATTTCGCGGTACAAATCTCGTGCAGCGCTTGACCCGCGACGTGAACTCCAAAAAATTGTATAATTAAGCCGTGCGCTGAACAAAAGATGCGCTCACTTGCTGTGAAAAAATGCAAAAGCTCCTCGATTTTATCTCCCTGAATTTCGGGTAAATTGAAGGTGACTCCAATCATCGAGTGATGCATTAATTTATTGGCAGGATGTTGCACTGCTTGCTTCAGAGTCACTTTAAATTAGTTGAGGCCAAAAATTTATACTGGATTATTTGCATATATTTCCATCGGAAATATCCATTTAAATATTCATTTTAATACCAGGAATTTTTAAACTTTTAAATTAATTTAATTTCTGGTTTTTTAAGTATCCTGCAGAGAAGCTCAAGGAATATTTTAATTTCGTGGAAACTCCTGGTAAAGAACAGATATCACCACTCACCAGACTAATAAAGCCGTAACTCGTAATTCATATTGATCATAAAGTTAGAGAGCTTTAATAATAATTTAGAAATAAATATTTCGAAAACTGATAACAGTTTAGCCTAGTTTTTTTAAGTGTATTAAAATTAATGATTTAATAACAACTTTATCAATATAGCTTAATATTTTTACTCTTGCCTATCTTATTAGAATAAACATATAAAAATAATGATTATACGAACTCGGTTTTCAAAGTTTTTTGTTGTAAGATATTTCAGTTGTTTTCAATCTTTATCGCTTCAGTAACTAAACTGATTTTAGTGTCAAAAACTAACAACTTTTTCTTACATTTATAATTGTTGATAATATTATATTATTTTTGTTCCAAAATTGTTTTTAATTTTATAAAATATGTATGACAAAAGTCAGCGCTTTGTGACTAGGAAATTATTGGGGTTGACATTTAAATTTAATTATAATTTAATACTCGTATATATATATGTACATATATATATATTTATGAGCAAATTTGCTGTATTTGATAAATAAAGCCGTGGCACTGTTTATTTTTTTAATAAACAATCTATAACGTGACCGATTGTAAAAGTGGATGCTTTTATGTAGCTAGACACGACACATTTTAAAAAATTGAATTGAGTTAATTAACATAGTGAACAGAAAATACAATGCGCAATTTTAATAAAAACTATGTCTCGACTTGTGGTGGGAAATGAGTGCTTTTATAACGCATTGAATATTTTGAACCATAACTTTAAACCTGAAAACTTTTAATAAACTAAAACTTTCAAAATGTGTCGTTATTTACATATATATATATGTAGGTCTATAGCTAATTTAAAATAACCACTTTTATAATATGCCATAGGCTGCAAATTTAAGTAAATTACAATTGTTATAGACTAGTACAGTAGAGAATAAATGAAAGAATAATTTCATTAGGTTGTCGCATAAGTGCAAAGACTGATAATTTTTATTAAATTCGATCATCTTCCGAAATGATTAATTGTTTCAGTGACGTTCTAAGCTATAAAAATGGTCTAGGTTGAAAAAATATCTTCTGTTTATGAAATAATTGGGTATTAGATTTAAAAAAAAAACATCTTTCTATTCCACACTTGATATTACATTTTTTAATTAATTTTTCTACGTAAATTTTTAAAATATCATTTATTGAAAGATTCCAATTTCTAAGATAGGTAAAATAGGCACAAAGGTATACTGTTGGAATAATTTAAGCTGTTATAGTCATAAATTAGAAAGCTGTTGTAAATTAAAACTTAGCTCAAAACGGTTTCTTAGCTTTAAAAGTTATTATTGTGAAAGTGGGTATTTAAATTAAACGGAAAAAACCATTTTGGGTTGAATTTTGCTCCTTGTTTTACGCTGAAATAATTTCCATTCGTGATAAGCAATATCACGAAATTTTTATGGGTTATATCGCTTCAAAAATCACGACTCAAACTGCGAATGGCCATCAAAAGATTCTGCCACACGCAATTCAATTATGGATTTATTCAGACCTTTTCACCCAACCCAAAAGCCCGAATCCATATATTCCGGCGAACTATAAATAATAGATAAAAAAGTAATCCCGAAGCACCTAAAAGACCCATTAAGATGCCTTGCCTCCATCGGACTTCCTCAAATCTACTTCTTGAGCAGGCCTATCGTCCAGGTTCATTAAAATCGCATAAAACGCCAGAAGATACGAAACGCACTAATCAGACTTATGAGAGTTTGAGGCCCTGCCAAATTAGGCACTGTGCTCACGGGGGGAGGCTGAAATAATTAGAAAATAAATACGAACAAATGATGGCTGCGTTTTTTTACGACAGATACCAATCAGAATCAGAAAAATATAGGTGGAAAAAAGAAAATATAATCAAAAAGACAAGAACGTCGACGCGGTGTGAGGTAAACACGCTGCTTCGAGACGCATTTTTCTGAGGAAAGAAATTTGTGTGGGATCATTGGAACCGAGAAGAGCTGGCGAGTCGGCGGCGGCGGCAAACACGGCGAAATCTTCATCTTCAAAGTGATCTGTCTGTTTTCTGAATGAAAACGTTAAAAAACGTGGCCGCCGCGCCGTTTGGTTGAATGTATTTAAAAAAACTGCCTCCGCGAACGACAATAGGCCAGAACACAGCTCTTGACGAAGTCCGAAGAATGAAAAGGCAACCGACCAAAATATTTCAGATCTTCAGCTTTTATTTTTTCTTAATTTTTTTTCCAAAAATTTTTTTACGGATCCTCAACGGTGACCACAAATGACTCGCGTAGCACAGAAGCAGCAACATTTAATTCACGCTTTGGCTACACGACGATCGTCTCAAGCACGCAACCAAGAAAGAGATGGCCGTTCTCGAGGAGAGTGGAAGAAAAGAGGTGAGCTCTGTATTTTTGTATATAAAATATTTGGGGCGGGGCCAAGATAATTCCATGATCGGGGCGGGGCCTAGAGTGTGTGGCTGGTTTCTTTGCGGTGTAGTAGCGATCGTTTTATCAGAAGCTCTGCGCGCGCAGCTTAACCTGAATGACTGTGGGGCGCAATGTCGTCAGCGCGATCATGACGACGACGAAGACGACGACGACGACGACAACGACGAAGATCGTTGAAGGCGCTCTGCGGGCTCTTCGCAGCACGCCAGAAGGCGAAGACAAGAAGATGTTTGACTTGTTTATTCACAATAAAAGAAGATCCACACAAAATCACTTCTACATACGAATTGGGGGAGGGGATAGGGAACGATCGGTCGCGTCTTTTAGATTTAGCCGTTTCTTAATTTTTTTATTTTTTATTTTTTTGTTAATGGTATGTTACCTTTTGGGTTTTTACGTCAGGTGGGTTTTCTTATGTGTGCGCGTGCGCACATGTGTTAAAAGAAGAAATATAAGTGGCGAACGGGCTGCAGGGGGCATCCCTTAAAACTGCTACCAGCGATGAATTTTTGTCGGTAAATACCAAAAGTCAATCTGTCTTATTCTTGAAGAGAAAACAACTACTTGCACATGCTAATTTGGCTTACCGGAGAGCACCGTCGGCGGGACTAATACCAAGCCCGGTGCATAAGACGGCGGGTATACGTCTTAAGGTTGTACATAAGCTGCTGGTTTTTTCCCACCTATACACCGGTCTCTTCGCTGTCCATTAAGTTTTATTCAAAAGAGCGAAGATACCCTACATATATTCAAGTACAGTATCCAGGTTAGCTACTAGTCAGAAAGTCGACTCTTTTGACTTCTGTCTTCGGCGCTGAGTTTTCGTAGCCAGGCAACTTCTTTATACCTTCTTCAGTTAGTGTTGATGTTGTAGAAGGGTATATTTTAATACTATTGGTGATGTTTAATTTCGTATTTCGGTGGTCCTAATGTGTATGTTTGTGTGCTCAATATGTGTGACTTTTTCGGCTTCTTTGGCGCTTCCAGTTTATTTTCTATAGTGGATAATAAATTTTTGTTGCATTGGTGAAATTGTGGACTTATGTAATTTTATATATACAATATATATGCGTTGGTGTATATAAACCACTGAATTGACTCTATCTACTGTAAAGTAACCAACCGAGGAGTGGATTTGGACTTTTTATTATATATACATAAATTTTGTTGTTGCTCGAATTTATTTTTATATATAAACATATGTACATACCAACGTAGGGGGACTACAAAACATATATAATCTCTTAATACTGCCTTCTTTCCAATTTTCACGTTGTTGTATTATTTTTGTTTTATTCTTAAGTTTTTTTAACTTGTCTTGTTGTTTCCTTAAGATGTAAAAGAAGAAAAAATATACGAAGCGATTTACTGCTGCTGTTGTTTTTTGTGTGTTGCGTTAAAGACGAGTAACGATATTCGTTTAGTGACTGCCTATAACTCTGCGGCCACTTCATTTCACTTTGAGCTTACTTAAAATCAAGTCGCATATTAAAGAGCAGCTCTACAGCAGCACTAGCCCGTCAGCGTTTCAGAAGACGAAGAGGCGGAAAAAATAATAATAATAATAATACAAAAAAATTGAAGATACGCAATAGAAGTGTTTAGTGTTTAACGCCCTACGAAAACTTAAAGATTTCGTTTCATTAAATTATTTACTGGACCTTACAACGTCTTGAATAGCACGAGAGTTCGTCGGTTCATTCGTGCACTGATTGCTCAGTTTTTGTTTGGTTTATTTACTTATATCGCTTTTTTTTATCGTCATCATCGAAGAAATTTGAGTCACATAAGTGTGGTAGCGAAGAGTATATCAGAAAACTAAAAAAATAAAACCATATTTATATACTCCGGAAAAAAAAGAATACTCTGAATGAAAGAAATCATATCGGGAATTAAATAAAAGTTCGAGCTGAAGAAATAAAAAAAATAAAAACATACAACAACAAAGCGAAGACGAGCCGAAGTAAGAAAATTCACCTCACAATACTTAGAGGAAGCCTGCCTGGAAGTTTTAGTTAAGTGAAGTCAGCAATCTGAAGAAATTTAGTCGTCAGTCAGTTGATCGTGGCGCACAGAAGCGTTCGGAAGTGAATTTTTTGAGGACCGGTTGCCTCCTCCAACAGCATAACAAATATACGTTTTTTCGAATTTAACCCTGCAGGAATAAAGAAGGCAATTTCTAAAAATAGCCTTCAATCATTTCGAAGACTATATTCTGTTTTATAAAAAAATTTATTTAAAATATATCCACTCAGTGAAACAATTAATCGGTGTTTAATCGGTCTCGCGGACTGATTTAAATAATTCTACCATCAATATTAATTAGTTCGATGATTAATTAAAAATTCAAAACGTCTTTTCTAATCTAAAAAAAGTGTTGAAATAAATCCAACGACTGGACCGACGGCAGTCTTCTTTTTCGGAACTAGGCTGCGATTTTAATACTCTTTTAAGTCGGCAAAACGAAAGACTAAACGTTTTGTCTTTCGTTGTTAATTTATTGCAAATTTTGTTTATTGTGTTTCCTCGGAACTACTTCAAAGCAAGGCGTTTTTTTTTATTGGTAAGTTTATATTACTTTTTTATTTCATTCACTGATCGTTTAATAATTTTTATTTAACGCCTAAAAATCTAAAGGGTCATAACTACCCGCGTGTTCGCATGCCTCACATAAGTGCGGTGCACATGCGCGTAACTGCCAATGGTAGCGCGGGCCCAACATGTGGCTACTGTTCAATGAAATACCTACACAACTCCACTTGGAGACCAACACACCTACCCACTGATCCTCTATTGCATTTTGATCTTGTAAGAAACATGACGTTTATTTACGAGGAGCATTTAGCTGGTGGAATTTGAGAAAAAAAAAAAAATAAATAAACGATCACCACGCCAGCTACCGGTCTTAAGCACCTCCCTAAGGAGAGTTTCGAAGTCGAGTAGTCGCGTGGATCGCGGTCTCTGGACTTCATTTTTTTATTTATTTTTTTTTTTTTTTATTATTATATATGCGCGGGGCTCCATTGCTCAAGACGACGACTTTTGTGTATTTTTACCTTCTTCTTCATTATCATTTGATCCTCACTCGGATGGTATGCGTGCGTAATGCTGTAGCCGTCTCTGTTTGGCTAAGGCAAATAGAACTTTCTAAGTGGGATCGCCTTAAAGAAGATCGCTCTAGAGGAGGGTTCGCGATCTTAGAACTCTTTAACTTTTGCGCAAATTGCGCCTATCGTCTCACCTTGAACCCACTCGCGGGATCGGTGTACGTGTTTTGCATATTATATCAATATAAATATGTGCTTTATAACTTTTTCTTTAAATGGAGAAATTATTGAAAAGAAGCACGTGCTGTCGCGGTGCAGTCTAGAAGCCAGCGGGGCTAGCTTCGCGGTGATCGCATGCATATGTATGAAGCGGACCCGCGTGTCGGCCCCGTTCGGCTACCGGTTTTACGCCACCTTATTGGACGGATTGTCTTTTTTCCCCCTGCGCGGCGTGCTTTTCCGGCCGTGAAATTAACCTCAGCCGGGTATTGGTGCATTTTTATTGAATGACGACCGTTTGCTCTTTTTGCGGTTAGATTTAACCACCAAGCACACAGTATATAGAGAACTCATCTCTAACAAAAATTTGTTCACCGTGCTTTTGAAATTTCTGCCTTCGATTGGCTCCCATCGGTTCATTTTATGAAGAATGAATCCAAAGAATTCATCTGACTCAGAGCTCGGCATCGAGATTACGCTGGCCCGTGATCTGCGGCTTGGGAGCTGTTGTGACTAATCTGTATGCATTGGAATCGATATAGAGCTGAGGAAAGAGGTGTTCGTGCCCACTTTGCGCTCTTCTCTAATTCGTAATATATTTTACATCTGATTGATGAATGCATTTTCGGTTGTGCGGGGCATGACGGGGAATAGAGTAGATACTCCAAAATTCTTGTCTAAATGTTTCTCATTACGGATTGTGCTTTGAAAGCGTATTCACGTAGTGTTTCTCAGCGATTATTGCGATATTTTATTGTATTACTATAGGTATAACATTTGGCTATTCTTGGATATTGATTACAGATTGATTGTTTTGGATTTGGTTATTGGTTACATTATTCCCTTTATTGACGACTTCGGCTTTTGATTTGGAGTAATTATAAACTTACTCTTTTTGCTCTATTTTGGATATTTGACTTGTAATTTTTTTACTGTTGACGACTTTTGGCTTCCATTACTGACCTTTTGATATCGATCTTTTATACTGTTGGTTACGATTTTGGCAATTTTTCTCGATTTCTCTCATAATGGAGAAACGTTCTGGGAAAATGGATAAACGAAGATTCGGCGGAAAATGCGTTATAAGTTTTTGTAAACGAAGCTACCGAGATAATCCTGAAGAGCCTCCGGCTCGTCTTTTTAAATTTCCAAAAGACGAGCAAAAACGCTTTTTCTGGATTTCGAAATGCAAATTACCTCCAAATATTGATGCTGAAAAGGCTCGAATATGTAATTTACATTTTGAAAAAATGTATTTTGGGAAAAAAAAATTGAAAGCTAACGCTATACCAACTTTAAATTTATTTGAGGATGAGCATCGCAGTGACTTGGCCCTGGCTGTGCCATCTTCCTCTTATGATTTTGAAGAGGAATGTGAAACAATTACAGCCAAAACGAAAATTGATTCTGATGATATGGTTGATTTGATAAAATTTAATTGCGGCCAAAAGCAGGAAGTATGGAAAAATATAAACAATGATTTGAGCGAAAAATTTAGTAAAGACGTAACACAAGTTTTACAAAGCAATTTGAACACAGATTTAGACCTCAATAATAGTACAGGTGTTTGTGAAAATTCGTCAGTAAATATGACTGAAAAGGTTGAGGAATTTTGTGATTATTGTTTGAAAAAGGAACGAAACGAATTATATTATAGAAAAAAGTACACAGATATTTTAAAGTTATATAAAAAGAAAATAAAAACAGCCAAAGAAAGATTGAATGAAATCCATCGACTGAAAGTTGGTATTAAGAGAGATAAACATAGAAAGAAAAATTCCATGCTTATGTTGAAACAAAAAATTCATAAAATTGGTATTGATACAATTATTGATAATGTGCCAGGAGTTTCTGAAAATTCAAAAACCGTTTGTAAAATGCTATTAAAGAAAAAGAATGTGTGGAAAGAAAACGAAAAGTGTATTGCCCAAAGCATTAACTTTTATTCTGCAAGAACATATAACTATATGAGGCAAAACCTTGAACTAAATTTGCCTTCAAAGTCCTCTTTATGCAGATGGGCACCTATTAAGTTCTTAAAACCAGGAATAAATAAACTTTTATTAAATAATTTAAAAAAAATTGTAGAAAATATGGATTTAAAAAGTAAAGAGACTATTATATTGTTTGATGAAATTGCAATTAAGAAAGGTTTGCAATATAATTCACATGAAGACGAAATTCAAGGATTTGTGGATGACGGAACAAATAAACAATGTGAACTTTCAAAACAAATTTGTGTTTTTATGCTACATGGCCTGCACTCGAATTGGAAATTCGTAATAAGTTATTATGCTTCTAAAACCGGACTCAAAGCAGATAGTCTGAAATTGATTATTGAGGAAAATATAAAAGCAGCTGAATCCATTGGTTTAAATATTAGAGGTATAACTTGCGATCAAGGATCTAATAATAGAAGCTGTTTCAATAAACTGTCTTTAACACCGGAGACTCCTTATTTTTTGTTTAATAACAAAAAGGTGTATGGGTTTTATGATGCTCCTCATTTAATTAAGTCTTTACGCAACATTTGGATAAAAAATGATATGGAAACCCCTGATGGTAGAGTTTCATGGAGCATAATTGTTAAATTATATGAGTTAGACTCAAATAGTGGTTCTACAAGGCTTTGTCCAAAATTAACATTTAAACACATTTATCCTAATTCGTTTGAAAAAATGAAAGTTAAGTATGCAACACAAATATTTAGTCATACGGTTGCATCGGCCATACTAACTTTAGTTCAAATCGGACATTTTGAAAATTGCAAAGATATGGCAATCTCTACTGCAAAATTTGTAGAGAAGATAAATAAATTATTTGACTGTTTAAACAGTCATGTCCTATATGACAAAAATCTCTATCGTTCAGGGTTATGTAAAAATAACCATATTCAGAGTTATTTGCAAGAAATGAACAATTATATACGTGGTATTAAATATTGTTCAAAAACAAAGGTTTTCTGTTTACAGGGAATCAATTTTACTATATCGTCTGTTTTGTTATTTTCCCAAGATATATGGAACGATTCAAATGGAATCTTTTATTTAGCTCTTTCACGGTTAAGTACTGATGCCATAGAAAATCTTTTTTACCTAATAAGGTCCAGAGGTATGAGCAATAATAACCCTACACTCTATGAGTTTAATTTAATTGTTGCTAAAATTTTATCTATGAAAATTATTAGTGCCCAAACAAATTCTTCAAATTGTGAGCCTGATGAAGATAATTTTATATTACCGCCTTTAAGTGAATGCCAAGAGGAAATTAATAATATGGCATTGAATGCCGAAAATAATGCACAATTCTCGGATTCACAAAATGTTACAATTTTAGATAATGCAACTATTTGTGAAGAATCAGCATCAGGAGATATTGAAGATGAGTTGAACCACAATTCACTCAGATACTTTGCTGGCTATATAATGTTCAAGGTATTACAAAAAAATAATTGCGATAATTGTAAAACGTTAGTTAAAGAGGACATTTTGACTGCTAACAGAAATGAAACATTTTTAATAAATAAGAACTATTCTTGTCAGAGACTTCAACTTAAAGCTCCAACGGATGATTTTTTTTCAGTTATTACTTTTCATACTAAAATTTTTAATGACAATTTCAAAAACTTTTGTACATTGCAGAATATTAAAAAAAAATTGTTCGAATTATGTATTTGTGAAACTAAGAAAAATAAGAATTTTGAAACTTGGTTTGACGAATTCAGTACCTGCATCGAGCATAGAAAATATATTCTGCACTTCTTGCTCTTAATTTTAATAAGAAAAAATAGCAGATGGTTAGCAGAAAAATTACTTCAAAGCTGTGCAAGTGGTAACTCTTCTTCATTATCGAAATTGAAAATAATGCAGTCATAGATTTTATACCTTACACAGCTTAATTTTAGAAACTCTCATTTTGCATAAAATCCCGCAATATTTTGTTATTTTGCAAACTGTATTTTTTTTAAATGTAGATTTCCTATGAAATTATCTACCTATTGTAGCCTACCTACCTGATGAAAAGATTTTGGAAAATGAATGATTCTAAAACTCGTTTCAGATATATAATATACTCTTATATATGTATATAGAGGCAGCATTTCTTTGATTTTTACCAAATTTCGCCTATACGTTTATTCCGCCAATATCTCTGCTAAATTCGTAAATTTTGAAGAATCGGCCAAAGGGGTGGGAATATAAGAGACTTACATACATATATAAAAGTGGTTTGGGAAAGATTATTTCGTATTTCTTAACATGTTCAAATAAATAATATTTTAAGCGGTTTAAGTCTCGTTAAAATAATTTAAATAGTTTACAAATAATAATAATATGTTTCTTAAAAATAAATTTCCCTTTCATGCGCGATTGAGCAAAAAAACTTAATTCGAAAATTGGGATTTAAAAAGACTATTTTATAAAAGCCGTTCGAAGTATTTTATTTTTTGATTTTATGATGAAATTGCTTAGGAGATTTCTTTAAAGGCTCTATTCCCCGTCATGCCCCGCACAACCGAAAATGCATTCATCAATCAGATGTAAAATATATTACGAATTAGAGAAGAGCGCAAAGTGGGCACGAACACCTCTTTCCTCAGCTCTATATCGATTCCAATGCATACAGATTAGTCACAACAGCTCCCAAGCCGCAGATCACGGGCCAGCGTAATCTCGATGCCGAGCTCTGAGTCAGATGAATTCTTTGGATTCATTCTTCATAAAATGAACCGATGGGAGCCAATCGAAGGCAGAAATTTCAAAAGCACGGTGAACAAATTTTTGTTAGAGATGAGTTCTCTATATACTGTGTGCTTGGTGATTTAACGAAAGTGTACTTTGCGATGGAGAGATTTTATTGGCTCCTCCCGGATAATGTAGGGCAATTTGGTGTGACGATAAACCGAGTTAAAAAGGGTGGGGCTGGCGCGAGAAAATGACGGGTTTTCAGAACGTTTCCAGTAATGAGGGGCTTTTAGGTGTTGCTTTATTTTCTTCCTAAAATTGCTTTTTAATGAGGGTGCGTACCTCTGAATTTAGATAGAGCTAGATTTAGGCTGTTAAAGCAAGATTGACGAATGTAATTGATATTTTAAATTCGTTTAGACCGTTATAATTAAATACTTTGGGATGACGAATATTTAGATCATTAAAGAACCAAATTTGGATAATATGACATTTATAACTAATTTTAAGAAATAGTACCTAAATAACATTTTAGAAGAGTCTTGCTATTTTGCCTATTTAAAATGTACTGAAATTCTTGACAATTAAATGGCAAACTTTATAAAAATTTATACATTTACTTTTTTTAACTTAATTGTATATTGAAGGTGTATGGAACACATCGGCTAAAGAGTTCAAATTTATGACTTTATAATATCACATACAGTAAAGATAGTTTTATACAATATACAAAATTATGGAATATGGTTATATACATTTTTCCTTAAAATGTTTCTTAAAAACAGCTCGAACAACGAATCTATTACAAAATCTGCGAAAGATTAGAAAGAAAACGAACAAGTATTAATGTTTCCCATAATACTTTTTCTAGATGTTGTTCGAAATATATATACTGAAAAGTAATGCAAAGAATAATAGTGTATAATATTTTTATTAAAAAGTCTCTGATTTTATTTTAATTCTATATTAGTCCCCTTGAAACTGATCATATTTCTAAAAATCAGTATCTTTTTTGGATATTGAATCTTTCCCTTACCGTACTTATATTTAAATCCCTTGGAACAAATTTTCCATTTTAGATATATTATATTATAAAAATAAATGTTTGCCTCCATTTACTATAATAAACGTCTTTATTATAAAATGAAACTGAAAAAAACGAACCGTCGGGAAAAAAGATTTATAAACATAAAACCACGGATGTTTGTATAATCAATTTTATTTCTATTTTATATTTTGTCATTATGCAAATATATGGGCAGTAAATTAGAACCGCTACATCAATTAATGAATTTTACAGTTCATATTTTATGAGTCTTATCTTTTTGATCGTATCATGTTTGACTACGAGATGTCTTGTCAAACATTTAATTAGAAATTTTGCATCTGTCCATTTCTCTCTTATTATTCATTTAATCTTCCTTATGTTTACATTTAAAATAACTCAATAAATGAGAACCGCTTTTTGATTAATTTATTATTCTAAAGCACCATGGAAACTAAAATTGAATTTTCTTGTTCTATGCTCGGTTAAGTTTAGAACTCTCGGAACTTTTAGTTGTTCGAAAGGTTTAAGGTCCTTTATTAATTTTTAATATACAATTCGTTTTGGTAGTCATGTGGATATTGATTTTTCAAGGGTTGTGCTCTCAGGAATTAAATAGTTATGTAGATAAAAAAAGTTTTATAATGAGGACATGCATACTTTAATGTAAAAAGTAAAATTATTTTGTTTACTCTTAAAAATGCACTGATGCACAAAATATTCCGCTAAAAACCCGAATTTCCAGTACCTACATTCATACTTCAGTTCTAATTAATTTGTAAATGAAATCTCTTAATGTAAAAAGTAAAATTATTTTGTTTACTCTTAAAAATGCACTGATGCACAAAATATTCCGCTAAAAACCCGAATTTCCAGTACCTACATTCATACTTCAGTTCTAATTAATTTGTAAATGAAATCTCCATGACAATCTTATGACTATCCTCATTAACCTTCACAGTGAATTAATCCCGGATCGAAGTAAACATCGGCAACCTAAAAGCATTTACTAATAATCCTATAAAAATGTCGTGTAATTAAAACTCAGACACTCCTCCGCGGTGTCAACGTTCCAGACGGGACAACTTTATCAGCGCCACGATCCGATCGAGTTGAATAGGCCTGCGAAAAAAAAGATAATAATAATAAGAGAAGCAGCACGATCTCAAGCATTCAGCATCACCAGCTCTAATTATTTAAATGATATTTCATTAATTTCGCTTTCGTCGGAATCAAGTGCAAAATAAAGTCAAATTTTTCGCGATCGTTTTCACGGTCATTGCTATGGCCGCGAGGCGAAACAAAGGAGGCAAAAAGCGAGCCGAGAGACCCATGAGATCGGCCAGATCGCCTATCAAGTGGACACCCCGCAGGGAATTGATTCGCCACTGGTTTATTAAAAACAAAAGTGAAATGACATCACTGGCCTTTTTTAATTGCATCGCAGTCCAGACGGCAAGCGACCATCGGCTAGCCGAGCTATAAATAATATCTTTATGATATCGATATATTGCTCCCTGCTCTGTATATAGAGAAATCGAAATCGATAGAATCGGCCGTTTGATATAAGTTTTTCGAGCAGCTGAATGGATTCGAGATATGTCTAGCATCTGTCCAACAAGATCAAATATGTAGTCTAAGGTCCGGTGGCGTCCAATAGTCCGGGAAGAGATCTAACAGCACCGAAATACCTCAAGACAATGCCGTCCCACACGTCCGGATGAAATTCACTTTTCGTAGACAGAAACAAAACCGCCAGAATTAGTAATGGTCAGCGAGCAGAGGTCGTAATTATGACTGGCCGCACAGCTGGATAATTTTCGTATTTGCATAGTGACGCTGGATGGTAGTCATATCAGAGATACATTATGGAATCTTGTTAGCACATGTCCAAACTGCCTGAGATTTATAGCGTCGAGCTGATAAAGTGGACAAAACTCTTGGGACGATACCGATCCGGTTTGTTTTTGGGCCTGACTTTTTGCCCTCCATCAAAAAAACTATCCGGCCAAGTTCCCCAATGGCATGGAACAGTGTCTCCACATATTTTTTGGTAATTTATGAAAATCCCCGCCGAATGAGTCAAAATATCCGTAAAGATCGAGAAATTATTAATATTTGTGCTGATTAGCCGCATAATAAATTGTTTTGATGTTTCATTTAGTCGCCGGATTAATACTCGACGGTGGCCACCTCCTTGAATTTTTTGGAGGGCCCTCTAATCTTAGTTGGCGGGCGATTAATGCGCGACGGATTTCGATAAATTTAGCGCCAGCTTATCTCGACTAAAAAAAAAGTTTCTTTAATTTTTAAGTAAATGACAAAACCACCGAAGAAGAGATTCACTTTTTAAATGTTTTTCAGAAATTTGCAATTTTTTTATAGTTCCAAAAATTAGAATTATTATAGCAACCGATTTAGACACAGGCAGGAGTCGAACTCTCATGTAAAAAATTATTAATTTCCAATCCTATAGTTATAAATTAAGCTTGCTAATTGTATTAAGTTTGTAAAGTAAAATTAAGGTACAGAATACTTATAAGAAACCCCAGTGCAGGTTTTTAAAAATATCAATGTTTATGACATAACACCGGAAATATGAACTAAAAATAGCAATTGTTTAGTAAACGCTTTATGAGAAAAAACCTAAGAGTCATAGATAACTATAGATAATTATAAATGATTATGGAAAATTTCAGGTTTATCAGTATGTTATTAATAACTTTTTGTTACCAAATAATGCGCTCTTTCGGTCAACTTTAGAATAATTTAACTATTAGATGTGCATGGCTTTCTATTACGGAAGTAAACGACTTTTTTGAAAAATTAGGTTTTTTAAGTCCAGTCTATTGTTAGTTACATTATCACGCCTCGGTCGTCTTTCTAAGTCAAGTGCCACACACATTCCTTGTAAGTGCCTATCTACAAAATCTTCCACGCCTAAGATCCTTTGAAAAGGACAGGTACAAAGAAATTATCCGTTTTTGCTCCTATTTCGCCCTTTGTCCACCTGAATTGCCTGGGTAAAAAAAAAAATTACTCTTCATCTTAACACTTAGACTAGAGCCTTCCTTAAGGAGGATGAGCTAATTTTTTTGTAAGATATTGACGAAGTTAGTGTTTCTAGGAGTGAAATTCACAGGAATCAAGTGGTTTTTAGCCTCTTTTATGTGACGACCGCTCCTAGATTTATCCCAGGTCATCCAGGTCATCCGGTTCATTGATGTGAGGCTAATGCAATTGCCGGATGAAATCGGAAAGCCATTTAAAATTTGAAGATTTCAATCTTTGGACCAGCGCAGGGGTAGTAATTATTGCAAATATTGAAGATTAATGATAAGCGGCTAAGATAATTACAGTGCTAATCTCGGAATCTTTGATGATACTTCATCAATGGATTTAAGGAATTTTTGCAGTTTCTGGAGGTGTAACGAAGCAGCTGAACGGATAAGATTTTTAATAGTGGTGTCTAGTCTTGTGTCTTACAAAGATCCAAAAGTATTTTTGGTTACGCTCGTAGTTATCATTTGTTTTGCTACTTAGCTTACGTAATTTTTAATTTCAGAGGCAGTTCTTGATTAATTTAACAATTTAATAAATTTTCTACACAATATCTTCAGCATTCTTAGACGTTTATGAATAATACCTATTTTGTTTAATTACGATAGAATTTGAAAAGTCATCTTTAAGTTTAGTCATGTTTCATCAACTTATACCTACCGACTTCATTTTCATTTCCATGCTAATCATTAAGCTAGCACAGTAGTTTACTTCTGTAGGTATACTGCTAATGAACATACAAATTGCATCACTTTCTTTATTTTAGTTATTAAGAAAATGGTGCTTAAATTGTTTTCCGGCAGCAGTAACACATTAATTTTATAATGAAAATACCTTCCTTTTCAAAAATAACATCTTATAGATGAAATGAAAAAGTTAAGTAAGGTATATTTTTAGTTTTCACCAATTTATTCAATGATGGTTTTATTATTCATCAATCAACCTTTCTTAAAATAATCACCATAAATAGAAAGTGTGAAGTAATCTCCATAACACATAAATCATGTATTTCCTTTAAAATGCACAGGTTATATTAATTTTTTTAAAGTAAACAGACCTGCGGCAAGCAAAAACAATTTTATTAATTTATTTACAAACAATGCAAATATAAGCACTGGATTGAGTGCTAAAAGCAGTAAGCTTATTAAGCATGCTCTAATCCTCTTATTAATGGCTCTGACAGCAGCGTTGAAGAATAATAAAAACGTGTTCTTAGGTTTTATAATGCGTTCCCCGCCTACAGATGCTGGCTACCTGTGATACAGGTGCATATTATTAAGGAAAAACAAATATTGAAAAACTTCATAATTTACAGCATTTACTGCAATTTACAAATTTTATTGCAGCTTAGAGCTTGATTAATGTTGTTTTGATTAATTGAATTTCCTTGTTAAAATGTGGGAAGAGATTAAGCGGAACTTACTCTTTTAACTTTTATTTATAACTTTGAAAATGATAAGGATTATTTTACCTATTTTCTGGAAAATATTGCAGGAATAGTGGGTAGAGGATGGATATAAATATCACCATCTATTCAATTTCTTACTTAAGTGCAGCTCTAATTTAATTAAGCTATAGTTTAATTTTTAAGCAACGGTTAGATAATTGTTAAAAGTTCAAGTTTAGTGTTACATGATCGACGTTTAATTGGTAATATTTTGATTCTATTTTAATAACCATTACTACCCACGTAGATACATATTTACTTTTCCAAACTGATTTAAGAGTGTTACGAAAAATGTAAACATTTTGGACGTATGAAGCTCTGATTAAAATTGACATACCCAAAAATACTTATTTACCTTTTTGTTTTAAAACATCTCCTATATTACAAAAGAATAATTATACCATTATAGTTTAATTTAATTAAAATAATTGGTCTGGAGCAAAAGAACTATAATTATTATTTTTTTCATAGTTTGAAGAATAAACTTCATCATATTTAATTTGCACACTGATGGCACTAAACATGTTCTCTTTAATATACACGAAAAAAAATTTAAGTAGTAAAAATCTCCCCAAGCCATTTGCGAACGTTTTCGTCATAAAATCCACAACATATATTGAAAAAGCAGAAGATCCCTTTAAAAGTTACAGAAAATAATGACATTTTACGCTGGTCCTTAAAATTTAGTTAAAATCCCTGTTTTTTTCACAAATATTACCAAGATATCTAACGCACTATCCCAAAATCCATCGGAAAATACAGGGATATTCCTGCCAATTTTTTTTTCCGTGTACCGCTTAACATTCTTTAACACAGTACTTTCTATAAATACCAGTTATTTCATCATCAATTTTTATTTAAAAATGTTAAGTGATGGTGTTTCAGATGCCAGATTATTTAAACGATTGTTTGGTAACCAACAATCAGTTAGCACATTTTCATATAAAATACTATATGAAATAGTCATACAATTTAAGAAACCATAAACGGAAAAGACATTTTAGCTTACAAAGTTGTCATGCCTAAGTTTTACGAGTTTGAGTATAATTTTGAATTTTTGAATTATATTTTATAATGCGGTTAATAAGTAAGAAAATTAAAAACAATAATTGTGCTAGTTATCAATGTCTATACTTTTCAAGACAAGTTTTCACACGCTTAAAGCCTTGGATTACTTTAGCAAGGTCACTTAGGTACATTTGAGAAATATAAAAAATGAAAAGTCTTATTATTTAAACAAGCAAGTGAATACACAATTTCAACAAATCTTTTAAGCGTAAGTTGCTTCCAAACGCTATGATCCAGCAAAAGTGAGTTTGCTGTGATTATAGAGATTAAATAAGTGCAAAATGAGACTAAATGTTTATTTGTTTAAAGATTTATCTATGCTTTTATCGCTGTGCCTATGAAAATGAATCTAAATGCTCGCACGGAAAGTATCTCGCGACAAAAGCATTTTAGCTATTCCGTGTAGAGTAGACCATAAAAGTTAAGCAAGATATCATTCACCTCGTGTATTGACAGCAAAATATATTTAAACATCATTTTTTCTTTTTTAATTTTTTTCAGACGTGTCTCAGTCACGTTACCAACGCAGTTTTGAACGGGGGCATAATTGTCCTGAAAGTTCTCATCACGTGAAAGTAGGCAACTTAAAAAAAAGGGGCCATTTCCGCGAAATAAAATAATAAACGCATTCATTCATCATACATCATCTTATAACACCTCAAAGAAAGTCAACGATATCTTTCCTGCATCTGTAGTCGAAACAAAAAACCCAAAATCTCATAATGTTTGCGGTGATGCGAATTGACAACGATGACTGTCGGTCAGATTTTCGTCGTAAGATGCGACCAAAGTGCGAATTTATCTGCAAATACTGCCAGAGACGTTTTACAAAACCCTACAATCTTATGATACACGAACGCACCCACAAGAGTCCGGAGGTCACGTACTCGTGCGAGGTCTGCGGTAAATACTTCAAACGACAGGATAACCTGCGCCAGCATAGGTGAGTTTACTACCATTATTTTTTATGCTTTTATGTTGCAATCAAAATTTTTTTGTCTAAATTTTCGTCACTTTTCGGCCCAGATTAGCTAAAACAGATTTTTGTTTAAAAACCCAAAGAAAAATTATATGTTTGCCGAGTGATTCTAGGGAACATCCGTGTGCTTGTGGAATTTTGTTTGGTCAGTCCCTTTTGATTCTTTTGTTTTACGGAGGATTTTTCTGAACCTTTCCCTGGCATACATATTACAGGTAACTCCGCGTTTGGGGTTAGTTCAGAATATTTACTTAAAAATAGCCTTTCCGGTGTTTGATTAAGATAAGGAGTTGTTTGCGTTCACCTTTCGCGGGGCTGTTTGCTCGTCGGCTTGTTTTCCTAAAAATTAGTGACGAACGATTCCGAAATTAAGTGAACATTGGAGACATATGGTCTTGGCGGTATCTTGGCGGTGTCTTGGTGGCTGCGTTCAAAAAAAATTTTTTTTTGTCAGACAAATGAAGACATACTGTCTGGTCTGGGCCCCGTCTTGAATATACAGCGGACTCCTCACATTTGTGAGCCTCATCGACGACTATACTTTTGGAGGCCGCGAGGTGGGCGAGGGAACAATATTTTTATTTTTTTATTTTTGGGAAAAAACTCACTCGAATGGCTTGACCAATAAAATAAATCAGCAGAGTTTATGTTCGTTAGAAAACTGGAACGTGCAGTTAAAGTGCTTTTATTAGTGACATGGTTTTTGGCTCGGTCTGTCGATATTTCCTGTTTCTTTAGCCGCGCTCTAAAATGCCACAAAGCCAGAGCAACATAATTCACGTCGGTCAATATGGAATACCTGGGGCCGTGGTAATAGCTCTTCGCCTCTTCTTATCTTCGCCGTGATTTTCGCCTAGACACAGAATAATTTGCTGCCGCGCAGCGACATTGGCTTATTTGTTGGGTTTGTTTTCTGATCAAATGTCGTCGTAAAATTTTATCGATTTCCCCTAAATCAATTTTAGCCTACTCCTGGACTATGGCTGAGCTGCGCGCTCATCGCCTTTTGGTGGCAATATAAAAATTGTTGAAAATGACGTAAATTAGCTATTTGATAATTTTGCTGCTGGACAGGCGGGTGGGTGTTGCATTTATTGTGAATCGGGGAAAAGCGTAATGCGGGTTATAAAGCGAAACGAGGTATTTTTTAACCATTGGGGACATTTTTGATCATTTCTTAATGGCTTTTGCGAGGAATCAAAGAGTCACTCGATGTGAAGCTTCAACTCGCATTAAATTTTATTTATGGCAGCTATAATCCTCTGTAAAGTTTTAATTCGCGTTATTAACTGCCGTTTAATTGTCCCTTAACGACTGCGTTTCGAAAATGTGAAATTCGATCTTCGGCTTATGGGGCAAACGCAGGCAGTTTATTTTTCTGGGTTATTCGAACATCAGGTTTACGTGGTCGCCACCAGACTTATTCAGTTTTAATGAAGCTTCAGTGAAAGTGGATGAACTATATTAGAAGGCCCACATCCTACAGTAATTTAACTAGTGATATCTTGCACTTCTTTTCTTTTAATCGTCTACTAAAAACGCAATTATACCTTTTATGCGTCGTTTGATCAGTTTGTTCGAATTTTAACAAGAAACTTAATTTGATAGTGTGTTCAATTTTAGTAGTTCATGTATCATAGGTAAAAGTAATTATTAGATGTTACTGATTTTTTAGACACCCTCTTTTTTCCAAATCTGTAGGTATATCACCGGGTAGAAATTTAGAGGAAATAATTTTCAAGGATATTGAAATTGAAGTAAAAATTTCGACTTACTATAATACACAGAAAATTCTCACGGATTTATCATTCAGTCGCGAACTTTGTTCAACTTAGTTAATTTTAAAAATATTGTATTCGGTTCGAATTAGATCGAATAAAGAATTATTAAAAATTTCATATCAAAATATATATTACAGCGCTCATCTTAATTTTAGCTGAAACTAAAAAATGTATTCTATATATAGTCATTATTCGGTTAAGATCGGATGATGAAAAGTTTAATTATTAATACTTTCTACCTTATTTAAACTCATTTTTAAAATAAATTTTTTACTCATTTAATTTTATATTAAAATTGAAGGTGATAACTTCTGTGGTTCTTTGAAAGTTAATTAAAATACCTACATCGATGTGGATCATATGATCACGATTTACCCTATCTTATTCTTTAAAAAAAAACTAAATTTTTTTATGTTTACCAACGATCCCAACCATTTACAGATGTCCTGATGCTGAAAAAATTGGCTCATCATCAACAAAAAGTATGAAACCAAAACACGATCAAGATTCAAAATTTTTTTGCATGTACTTATAATTCTATATAAAAATTTTCTTTCGGTCTAATAAATGGTTTTGCACTTTTTCAAAATTTGTTACTTTTACACCGAATTTATTGTATTAATTTAAAAAGTAGCGTGGTGGTTTATGGGTTCCAGATATTTGTGCACACTTGCTGTTTTCTAGCACTGAATATATTATACGCTAAAATAAAAACACATAGCCAAACAAAAGATCCTTTGACAATGGAATTAAAGGAAAATTTAGCACAAAAATACACAAACACAGTACTACAAAAACACGGGCTTTTAACACACTGTTATATTTTGGTGGTGCTTGATGAAAACATATAATTTTTTGCCTTTGGATATAGCCTATATATTTAATTCATAATTTATTAAATATTAATTCTATTTTTTTACTTCAATTACTTACTTTTGTTTTTCTCTTTATTTTGTAGATGTAGTCAGTGTGTTTGGCGATAAACACACGTAAAAAATGATGTGAACACTGATCTCTGTCTGTGGTGAAGGTGGTGTTAAGTAAAACATAAGAAACAGTTTTAAACTTAAAATAAAATATAAATATAAAACAGATGGTATAATAACTGAAGAACTCAAAGTTAATTTAAAATATGATGAAAGTAATAAAAATTAGAATTGTAATCAAACAAAAACCCTGAGAACTTTTAACAAAACAACAGAAAAAAAAAGAATAATGTGAAAAAAAATGGCGCTCGAGAATCTAAGGTGTATGTGTGGGACTTTACGGCAGCTATATCTTTCAGTAAGAATTACTTTTATTTAATATTTATTATTTTTAACAACTTTTGTATATATTATTTGGTGAATGGTGTTTTTATGGAAAAAATATACTTTTACTATCCATTTTATGCTGTTTTAAATTGCAAACAGTGTAAAATATGATTTTTCAGCTGCCGTAACTATTTTTCTTTTTCAGTGATCCTGTTGATTTAAAAAATGTAACATCTTTTTTAAAAATAAAATTCATATATGTATTATATTATACGACGAATTTAAAGTTGTAACATAAAATTGGCCCAAGGATAAAATGTTCGAATATGTTGATAAGAGAAAACATAGATCGGAATTCTATTTATAAATATTTGATTTTTGTTAATCATTACTTACATCTTGATAGTATTTTAAAACGCAATTAAATCTTCAAGATGTTGTTACAAAATCACATAACATTTTCTTACATAACTGCTTACCTTCAAAGTGAGATATATTCAAGAAAATGCAAATATCGCATTTCCTTTCTAAAAAATTTGTGTTGATATTTAAAATTTCTTGGGAAATTCTCAAGTGTAGAAATGCAAACAAGGTGTTAAATCATGCGGAACCACCTTTGGTCGGTCTTCTTATCGAATTATGATCCATTAACACTTAATGGCATGTGGACTCACGACAAGCAATGCAATGATCATAAGTGTATAGGCGATTCTAGAGTTTTAGATATCGTTCCTAGAATGTTCACATGATCTAAAATCTTATATTATATTTCGCAACGCAATACATGTTACATAAATTCTAATTTTTAATAATAATAAGTCCATAAACAGGTATCGATCTCTTCCTAAAAACACGCTTTTAAATTGCTTTGGAATAAGAAACAATTTTCTAAATTCGCTGCATTAGCCGATTTCAAAATTTAGCTATTGATTTTCACGATCAATTCAATCGAAAAATAACTGCTTGGCATTTTTAAATGACGTTTTCAAGAGGACATCAATAGCAAATATAATTTTTATTTAATTATGCTTAAAATATTCGCTTCCAGTTTTTGTGTTAAACTTAAATTAATTAAAATAGTCAACGAAATGATAAAACTTTAAACTAATGATTATTTTTATTCTTTTTATCTTTCGCAGAACAATCCATGTGGACGTGTACACTCGAAACTACTAAGTTCACGCAGTGATTTGAGATACAAGGCATCATTGTAAATAAAATCCTAATATTATAAAAAAATACCATAACGACCCAGTAATAATAACTATTATTTTATTTCTCTTCAAATGTAATTTATAATTTTTTTAAATAATTAGCTTGTAGGAAAAAAATGCAATATTTTTTTTGGTATTCATTATTTTGTAGTAATTACTCCGACGAAAGTATTATTTTCAAAACAAAGAAGGTGATCAAAAATGGAATATTTTTCAGTATCCAATCAAACCAGAATAACTTTACGCAGTAGTATTTATTATTTTAAAGTGTGGTCGTGTGACCGAAACGGTGAGATCGAAGAGATCTTTACCAAATGGTAAATTAAAAATGAATCTTCGAATTCTATTATTATTTTTTCTATTTTACACTTTGATGCGTTATTGTATTTTATGACCTTCAGCCAGCATACATGGAAAGATCAATTAAGTAAAATCTTTTTGCTCTTTTTTTAAATATGAATAATGCTTTTTTGATAGGCTTAATTTACTGTGTCAGTGATAAAATAGAAAAAAAAAACAGGAACAAGAAATGTAACATCAACTGCTTGATCTAAATCCAAACAGCAAAATTACAAAATCTTGTTTAACTCTCCTAATTGCTTTTAAAACCTGAAGAGTAACTTAAATAAAGAAAACAACTGTCATTCATAAATATTAAATGGCAAAAATAGTTAATAGAGAAGGTTCCGAACCATTGTAACATAAGATATCTAAAAACAACCACAAAATAAAAGGCTCAGAGCATACAAAAAAAGGGAGGAACAAAATAAATTTCAGAAGGAACATTAAGTGTTATAAGAAATCGTATTACTATAATTTTAAATATTTAAATCATTAACTAGCAACATGCAAAAAAAGGCTAATTATATTATTTTTATGAGAATTGCCGGCTGTGGACACGATTTTATTTGGCATTTAACTTCAATTGCACAAACTAGAATGTTTTTAAAATTAATTATCAAAAAGTTTTCTTATCTTAATTTCATTTTGTCATACAATAATATTTTTTACGAACCATTAAAATTTCAATTAGTTTTTAAAAAAATGGAATGTTATTGATCGTGACGAAAATACGATTTCTGAGAAGCTTGTTTATGTGTAATGACTTAGTGTTCCTGTTGATATAAAAAGTAAAAATAATAAATAAAAATATAATAATTAAATAGCTTGTGCAGAACTCTTCAAAAATAAAAAGAAAGAATCTCTAAAATGTTTGATAACTGAAAGATTTTAACTGAATACGAGATGAATGCACGTAAATGTAGTAGAACTAAATGAAGACATAAATTATAAGCCGCGCTTAGAATAGATTCTAGTCTTGCTGCTATAAAATAATGTTTTGAACAACAGTTTTAATTTACGCAATTATTATTTTATTTTATGTTTATTTTTTTGTCTAATAATATTTTAGCAAGCAAATTATTTATGTCACCCGGAAAGATGTATGATCACAATATAAAATCAAATTTTTGTCCAAAATTGATTAAATGGAGCTAGAATTACATGCGAATGCGCTCCAGACATTGTGGCAACGAATTTGTTTAATAAGACTAAGAATGAAAGTTTTAATTTATTTTTATTTTGCCCTTTTGCTTTTGTAGTATTTTTAATTGATGTATTTTTTTTATTAATTGTAAAATTCATAAATATATATTTTAATTAATATATTATTAAAGTGAATTAATATCGCTGTGTTTTATTTGATGATTTTATTATTTTTTTGCCCATAAATAGGTAATAAGATTTATTTGAAGATCATAATAAGATAAAGCACTTTATTTCTCAAGTTATGAAAGAAATATTTTCAATTTGTGGAAATTATGTAAGTAAATGCAAAAAACTAGAGGTGCAGAACAGTTGAGTCGTGTTTTCATGATCAAAAGTTTTTAGCCGATCACGAGTTAATTCGTCTTTACACTTGCTATGGTAAGGTTCGAAAAGTTAATAAAAAATGAAAATAGTAGTCTGTGACAGGAAATAGCTTCTGCTAAAACTACCAGTCATATTTAAAAATATTTTGAATATATATTTATTATCAATAAAGTTTTTCCTATTAAACACGCTTTTCATTGCCTTTCTGGCTAAGAAATTTTAAATATACCATACAATAATCAAGATCTTAAAGACGTAACTACCTTTCTCGATTTCAATTAGCTTAATTTTGATTTCATTTAAACCTCTTTGTCTTGTCTTAAAATTCAAAGATTGTTTTGAATATCTCTTTAATTACTATATTTAATTAATTCGTGTGTCGTTCTCCTTTGATTGTGAATTGCAAGGAATAACTCTAGATTGTGCAGATTAATAATTGGGAAATAAAGCTAGAAAAAAAAATAATTGCTTTATAGGAGTTGAATAAATTTTTTATTGTAGATTTATAAGGAAAGAGGTCAATCGAGCGCATTATTCGGATTAAATTGTTGCTCCAAAATAATGAACAGGTCACCGGCCTACGGAAGATCCGTTTTCTTGTCATCGATGGGCACGAGACATCGCTTCAATCTAAATCTGGCGACTGTGGCAATTTAGGTGACCACATCAGTTAAATTTATTGAATTTCCGTCTTATTTTTTTTCTCTCGTCGCAGTATAGTAACAATGGTGTTAAAAAAGAGACTTGACCGACACTTTGGTCACCCAATTTGAGGTGAGTTCATCACACTTCCATCACCAGGGCGTGTGTTGGTGTCAACCTATAAATCACGGTCGTGAAATGCGCCGCAGCATCTTGGCATGAGGTCCGTACACTGGGCACGGTGCCAGACACTTCTGAGGAGTTTCGTTTCGAAGTTTTTGATTTTCTGGATCGTACGCAACGCACGACGCCGCATGGGTTGACAATGTTCATACCACACAAAAATATAAGCTAAAGGGAACCGAAATGGTAATGGTATGTGGGATTGTAAAAGAAAAAAGATCTGGAAATAAAGACAAATCCGGCCATAAATTTTAAGTTTTTGGGAGATATTTTTTTGGGCAAAAACCACTGAAGGATTGATGACCAGTTGGACTTTGGGTGTCACAACACGCGAACCGGACAATAGACGTCGGCAGGCCCAGGTGAGCGTGCCGCCGCAGGTCCGATTTCGCCGGGGCTCACCACCCTTCTCGCTGTGCGGCGAATTCGGCTACTGTAACCGGACGTCGATTACCCAGCGGGACGGGCCGCATGGGGGTGGATAATTCCCGGACTATGGAAATGCAGCTGAAAAGGCGAAATTGAAGCCACGCTGGGCCTTATTTATTCCTCCCGGGCACGCGAGGAAATAGGTTTTTTTGAAGAAAATATTCCACAAACGCCCTTCTTCGCCTTCCTTGCAGCGAAAACAAGAGAAAGCCGTCTTAAGTTAGGGTAAAATAGAGTCACCAAGATGTTTTGAGGGCTCTTGCGATTCTTTGCGAGTTCGCAACGCAGCGCCGGGACTTCAAAATGCGCCCGTAGCGCAGCGACCAGCCATGAGCATAAAAATTCCACCTGCTGTGGCAGTGATATTTATTGAAAATTTATCGATTGTGGTGATGTTCAGCAGCAGAAGGCCATTTGAGATAAGAATCTGAAAAAGAAGTTCTTCTTGAGTCATGCTAACGATCACCCAAGGTGAACCCCCGGTCGGAGCTTGGACCTCTCTTGCGCGAGGACCGCTCCGGGCCCCAATAGAGCGGTTAAAGGATTCCCGAACATTTCTATATTTTCTGTTTAAGAATTAACGCACGAGCACAAGATTAATCGATATCTATCCATCTCGGTGCCATCGTATAATAAAAAACGTATTTTTTTTTTCGAGAAATACTTCGGCTCGAAGGACTTTGTCGACTATTGAAAGTAGCCGCTCTTCGCTCATAACATAACCAATTCACCTGGTGACCGCTGATAAATTCAGGTGGGGTTTAGGTAAAAAAATAATAAAATAAATAAATATTTGAGATGGCTGAGGAAATATGTAGAATGGCTGCAATAAATACACTTAGAGTCGACCCGAGGCCTGATACTATCGCATTGTGGCACCTGAAGGAGCAGCGACAGTTATGGTGAATTTTTCGGAATTTTATTCGATTTTGATGGGTTTTGTCACGGTGGCCCAACACTTTATTGATTTGTTGGTGACGTGTTAAAATCGATGTTTTTTGGCTTCTACTGTAAGAATGTCGCATGTCACCACAGGGATTAGTAGCCCATTATTTGGTCAATTTTTGAAATCTGTTCGATTTGGGTTTAAGTTACAGTATGATCGTTATGTTTAGACAGCGACTGTCTATAACTATAGGTGTTTTAAAATTGTATTTTTTCAGATCTTGGTTTTGTTAGTTTCAGAATATAATGTTCCACGAACATTTTCAGAGCTATTTGTTACAGGTTTTTATTTAATTTGCCGTTTTGTAAGTAGATCCGGTTTTAGTTCAAATATTGCAAGTGATATTTAAACCATTTTCCTGATGACAATACAATACAATGATCTTGACTTGATGAACTATAGCTAATTTCGTATAAAAGCTTGATTTAAAAAAAATGTTTTAATTACATCATAGCTTATTCATTTCGAATTATGATTATAATTTTATGCAGCTTTTTTGTGATAAAGTACTGCACATCTTATGATTGGATTTCTTGTTGTATAACTTCAATTCGCTCTTCTACTTCTATTTGTAATAAACATAAATACGGTGTGTAGGTACCAACTTACATATTTATTTATTCATACTTTTATTAAGAGCTGATTTTTTAGTATTCAAATCTGCTGAAGGTACAGATTATTATTACGTTTAGGTGCTTAAAAATTTAAAATCAATCGTAAGTACCTATGTGTCAAAAACCTGCTCGAGGGTAAGGTCGAAAAATTGAAATTCAGAATGAATCCATTGAAATTTTAATGATCTTTGTGCATGACTCCTAGAGCGCTATAATTATTAATAAAGAATTAACATTTTAAAATACAACCTGAAATTCTAAAAAATATGTATTTGTTATTTATTGCTGTTGTTATAGAGCCATCTAAACTAAAATCGTTCTAGTGATATTCTTCTATCATATTCAACTCATAAATTAAACATACGGCTAGAGGAAAACCTTTGAATTTGAGAGGAAAAAATGTATATTGCATTACAATTGAATACTATATATTATATGTATATTGGTATAATGGTGCATGATTAAAGTTGTACCCGCCTTCTATTCAATCAAAAATAATTTTCTAGTGTCCAAACATCCACTCCAATGTTCATCACTCAAACTTAAGATCAAAATAAAAAGAACTTCGACGAAACCTCTGGCGAAATCACACGCAATCGCGAATTGCAATAAACCACATGTCGAATATATTTCACCTGAAAACTAGCCGTAGTTATGCATTATTTAATTTTGAGCGCTCGAAGGTGCAAAACTTATTGCATTTCCTCATGAAACCCATTGACTTGGTCATTGGTTGCAACTTTCTATGCTGCGCTTTTGCATCGCATGCAGCAGTATCGACCGCAGAAAAATCGCGAGGTGTTTCGAAGTCCGATGAATGTCAGGTGGGACAGGTAAGTGTATATGCGGATTAATTCAAATTTTCACAGGGTGTCACGAGAGCGACAGATAATGTGCATTAACTTGGCGACGAAAACTGCAGGTTAGCCAAACCCGGAGCCAGTTTAGCGACTATGCGCCTCGTGTAATTCGATTCGCTGCGTATGAATCAATTAGTTAACACCTGTCTTGCGTAATATTTCTGGCTCTGGCAAATAGCCAGATATTGTGGCTGACAGGTTCGAGGTGAAAGCCGGCCAAAGCCCCAGAGGTGGGCATAAAACGCGACACAAACAACCGACAGACGGACGAAACCGAAGGCGACAAACAGACGACGACGCGAGAGGTTTTGTGTTGGCCCAGGCGCCGTAAAGTGCTTTATGATTTATGCGCGCATATTTAGAACTGCGGCGGGTTCGACTAAATCAAACCCATTAAAAAGTTTTTAGCTTGTGGCCCCGCTCAACTCAAATCGCTCTGGGTAACAGCGATTCTTTCGTTTTTATTTAGATAGGCGTCGTTCCGTGAAAACACCACATAAAAATTAATCAAAATTGAAAAGAAATTCCTCGCGGTGCTACCATAAATCTCTTTTACATCGCGTAAAGTCAATGGGTCAAACTCGGACGGGTCTTTGGGGCACTCACGATCCATGTTCACACCGGTGCAGGTGAGATATCTCCTCAAGATGCTAACGACTGGGAAGGAGATGCCTTCTTTTTGATGTATTAATCAAACACTTTGGATATTATACACAAAACCTTCTACCCGCAATTCAAACTTTGGACAGACATAGGCCTTCCTTAAGCGACATAAATCTTAAATTACGGAAAAGTGAGCTACTACCTTTCCAGACTGACGTGCGTTACACCAAAAAATTAAAAAAAAAAAAACAGAGTAGAAAAAGTCGAGGCTAGAGATCAAAGATACACCTTTTGAGCGGTTAGACAAAAAAGACGCATACTCCGACCGCTGTCTTAACTCACGTGCATCCGATAAAGATAATTTGTAGGTAGTTCTTACCCTTGTAATTATTTCATAATGAACGGGGAGCGATTCGGTTACGAGTTTTTTTCTATATTTGGTATTCTGTTTCTGAGTGTTCTCATAAAAGTAGTAGATAATGTCTTTAGCTTGAGATTCCTTCACGTCTTTGAACATTTTTAGAAGAAAAATGAATATTATCTTAAACGTGTGCAGAAATTCAAAATTACAAGAAGCTGTCTAGTGACTTTCGTTTACTTTAACGGAAATTAATTGCTAAACGTAAAAGAACAAATTCGAAACAAATTTTGAAACTTAGTTTAAGACGATTTTCATATTTCTGAATATGGGCTCTGGGCTCTAAAAATAACTCGGATAATTGAGTATTTGAATATGTACTTAAAGTCGTAGTGGGTTGGTTCAAATTTGAGTAAAAAAGTTATGAATATCCAGGAATTACTTATTCCTAATTTCTAGGCCTATTGCAGCATTTATATTTGCAAACCCAGAAGGATTCCTCTATTAGTTCATATTATGAACCTTTAAAGCTTATAAGGTCAATTGTTTCTCGTAAAATTTTGAAAACTACATGATAAACTATTATATCAATGAAAAGACAAAAACGTCTCAATCCAATTAGAAGGGCAAATACATATAAAGAAATTTTAATTTATTTTGATAATTTGTTAGGGTCCGTTCTATTTTGTGTTATATTCGCTTTGATTAAAGCAATTTTAAGCAGGACCTGATTAAGCCAAGTACTCGCTGTTTTTTTTACTGCATCGTCTATCAGCTTTATGTTAGAAGTCAATGAATAAAAAATACTTAAATACTTGAAACTTTGATGAGATTACGATACTTGTAAAGTATTCAATAATCAATCTACCATCATCCTGTTCAATAGACAGATATTATGATAATGCCATATTTGCAAATTGATGATCGAAGACAATTTTTGTACAAATATCAATTTTGAATTTTATACCCTTACCAGTGGTGTTTGTAATCATAAAACTTCGGGAAAACATTCGGGAAAATTGATTGTGCCATATTATCAAAAATTAGTTTATATGACTGCAGGCACTAAATGGACGTTTTGCCGCAAAAGCAGTTGCCTTTACCTTTATATTAATTCGATTCTGACTTTAAAAAATTACTGAATATATAATAGCCCTAAAAATTTCATTCCTTTAACTTTTATTTTGCACCAGTTCGGCTAAAAAATTGTAACTACTTCTGAAGTATCAAAAACTAAAAACAACCAACACCAAGTGCGTAACCATCTTAAAGGCGCGAAAGTTAGCATATGCTTCAGAGTAAAACGATTTACATAAATTTCATTATAATGAACCCCAATTCAACTCCATTATGCTTCAATAAGTACAAAAATAAAGAAAAAACTGCTTACCACAAAGGCACAAAGGCCTCATTGTGACTTGCAATGATTGCCCGAGCTATCAGTGTCCATTTTATTCGATAATCGGATAAATCGATTATTATTATTTTGAGCAGTTCTTTCATCACAGGTTTCCTGAAGTAAAATGGCTGGACACAAATTTTATCCTTCTCGAGATTCCGAGGGTCAGTCAATTGTCCAACGATTGACTGTATCGAACGCGTTGTACTACAGACCAAAAGAATATTAAACCATAAGTCGATTTTGCCGCCGCAGGTCTGAACTGAACTAAACCGGCAACGGTTTAAGACACCCTTCTGAAAACTGCTGGACAATGTTCAGGATAAGAAGACGAAGAAAAATTCCCAATTCTTTGCTGATCGATTGATCGTTAATGATTCATTTATGATCACTGAAAGATTACACATTGCGGCATCAATTGAATGCAACCATCTACATCAGCGGGACAACGGGTTCGATATAGTATTTAAAGTGATCGTTCCGTTATTGTGATCAAAAACGTTAACTGATCAATAAATGATCGGACTGTGAATCATCCGAAAGCGGCAACAATTGCTGGTGGCTCACACAAAAACGGCAATCGTCCTCGGGTCTTCCCTTACAAATAGACGGTGCTAAAGCGGTTGGCTTTGGATCTATCTTCGATTGATCGACTAAAAAGACAGGTGTAAGAGCCTCTTCAGATCTCGATGGCCATCGCATCGTCGTGGCAACATCAAATGATCTAAATTCAATGCGACTAGTGCGAGAAGTGATCCGATGCCTAAATATACAAATATTACACCACTGTCAGATATCTCGAGAGATGAACAGCTTCCATAAATTTTCGGTGAATAAATCACAAAGCAGTGAGTCATGTTACACACGATCAATAAACCTATTCACCGGGCCAAGATCGTTAGATGTCATATTTTTTGGGGGTTTTCAGGTGTAACGTATCACCTGCCATGGACGTCAACTTGAATTGCTCACAACCTCAGCCTTTTGGTTTGGTTTTTATGTGTGCGATGCCTAGCACCAGATAATAAATAATTGAGTCGTCCGACACCTGATCGCCACTTTCCCATGAAAGGTGATCATGTTCTCCTCCGCTTCCTTATCGAGATTAGCGAGTTCGCGCGCTAATTGAATCTTTGATGAGTTCTGTGTTACATTTAATTTTCTCTTGTTTGGCGGTACTTAATAAAGCGGCCCCGGAACATAAGGAAGGATGATCTTTAAGTCAGCTACTGATCTTACCGAGCCTATTATGCTCCGGTTAATTGGATTTCTTCGTTTTTCTTTTGATTCGTAGGAGGAACATGCGTTGGAAAATGCTTCGTTAATATAGCAATTTAGAGGCAGGCCACACTATTCACACGATGAAGCGTGTCTTAATTTTATACGCTTGTTAATTGAAGTCAAGAAAATGTTGCGGTGGTTGCCTTAACTTTGCTAATGTTTTGCTAAACGAGTTAATTGAATGTCGGAATTTTGTGCGTATGGCGGGATTGAGATTTATTTGAATATTCATCGAATAAAATGTTTTTCATGTTTTTCTTGACTCTTAAATTGAACGTTTTGCGATATTTATGGGCTTTAGGTTACACATAGTATGTTACAATAATTAACTCTGATTTGGAGTAAGTTATTACTTATGGCAGCACAGCTAATGTTTCTTAATGGCAGTATAAATTACACTATTTGAAAGTGTGCCTTTGGATACATTTAGCATAACAGCTTCTGCTTCCTTTTATTTTTTGAATTTTGTATACGTTTAGATTAGATGATAGGTGAAGAAATTATGACATACAAATTTTACGAAGCTACTTTTTTCCTAAATTGGAAATATTCAAAAGAAAGCGACAAAATATTGAGTAATTCATTTAAGTTTAAAAATGTTTTATCTTATTTATATAACTTTTATTCATAAATCTGGTATTTAAGTATGTAGGTGACGGAAGTAAGGAAAGATACTCAAATAAGACACATTAGGTTTACCTTATTTTGAATATTTCAACGTTTTTAGTACAATATAAAATGCTTTGAGCCTGAACTACAACACATCCTTATGACATTTCCAAATCTGGTTTGATGGGATATTTAAAAGACGGGACCTTGTTAGTGTTTAGGCCGTTTTTGGGTCAAGTATTTATCTTATTTAATAAAACAACTTTTGCGTTGAGCCACATTTTGACATTCATGCTTCAAAATTCCAAAATATTTTTATAATAAGTTTTTTCCAAAATTATTTTAAATTTGTTTTAAAACCCCATTAAGTGATATTAGTCAATTTTAATATGCTGAATGAAAGAGTTTCTATATAGAAGAAATGTAAAAGGATATTTTAATTTAATTAAAAAAAAATTGAAGTGGAAATTAGTGATAATTTTTTTCATTTTCATGGACGTGCGACCAAAATGCGAGACATGAACATTGTCTATATAGTCTACTCTGAAACTACTCGAATTTCGCTCATGGCCCATTATTTGACTCAGGCTCATAACAGAGTAAAATTTCAAGTTGTCGAAGTTAAAAATTACAGGTTAATGTGAAATTTCCTGTTAAATTTTAGAGAACGCTTTTCTCATATCACTTTGAAAAAGAAATCTATTATACATATTGCTGCATTTGAAATAAATCTGTTTATCATAATAAACAGATAAATTTAATATGAATACATTAAAAGCGTCTGGGTAAAAATCGTCCATCACATTTTATGATATTTCCAGTCTAGAAATCTTAGGTCATACCCAAGAATTACGTTATACCCCGCGCCTTCTAAAAAAATTGCAGAAGCATATCACCAATTAAAAAGACGTTCACACCGCTCATCTGACTCATATCAATTTGGTGAGGTGAGAATCGACTAATTCCGCTGATCCATTGAATGATGCAGGAAACCACAAGGTGTGGAGGTAACCTGTTTTACGCATTAATATTTATCCAAACAGCCTGTGGCCGCGGATACTTTCGAGAACTTTTTTAGATATATATTCAATTAGCAACAATTTGTATATAAATATCGCGCTTCATGGTCAGCATCCCTCGGACAGATTGTGGCGATTTGATTGTGCCGTGGCACGCAAGACGCTGATTTCTTGTGGTTTTCTCTTGTTACGCGTAAGGCAGTTAATCTTTCGAGGTCTGAGGCTGGGTCTGAGTTTGAGGCTAAGTCTGAGTCTGAATCTGACACTGAGTCAGGCTTCGGTAGCACTATGTGAAAGGGGAAAGTTCATCACAGCATCCGCAAGGAGAAAAGTGCAGACACGGAATGTCGGTGATTCGTGTGAGATTACAAGGCATCGGGCTGGATCAGTAGTCATCTCGGTGGAATTTCTTGGAATATTTTAATGAAGTGAATCATAAATTTGTGATTATTTCGCAACAAGGTCACAACAGGTAGCGCACCGACATCCGAAAGATATGCGGCAAGGATGAATGAAGGCACTCTCTGCTTTCTTCAGACGAAGGTAGAGCGAACGACGTTTGTGGGCAGCCTCCAAAAAATTATGATGATATTTCACGGACTCCTTGTTAAATCATTTGAAGGGCTACTCATTAAGGAATTTCGACGCGAATCCCCGCGAGTCGGCGGGAATTATTCGCGCGCGGCTCCCTCCAGACGCGGAATGAAATCCATGTTTTTTCTGGGGCTGGCATTAATTTTGCCCGGAGGAGCGCCCAGACGATGAACCCATGCTGTTCACAGGGTGTAGTACTGGATGGACCTCCATAATTATGCGCAACATGGCCGGACATGTGCAGGCCCGCATTATTATTAAGTTTTATTGCATTTATAATTTCAATCAGCACTAATCAAAATTTACATTTTACATCCACCCCCTCGGCGCTGTGAAGGCCGCCGCCGCAAGAAGCCATCGGACGTGTCTACAAGACAGGATACACCCATATTCTTGAGCCATCTTACGCTACCGCACGACCGCGCGACGCTGCGGCGCTGCGGTGCGGCGCGACGGCATCGCGGAACCGCGGAACCGCCAACCGGCCCAGGTAGAGGCGCAGACGCATGGTGCTCAAGAAGTAGCATTACACCTTACCTGGAAAGCTGTTGGGGCTCCATCAAAGCGCTCAAGTTGGAGTTTTTAATTTACGGCTGTCAGAAATTATACAAATGTTCATATGTATGCGCGAAATATGACTTTTTATGCTGCTGTTTCTGCTAATAACGTTTATGTTCTTGCTGCGCAGGGAGCGCGATGCTGCCGGCCGCTATATGGTGGCACCGCTGATGATTATGATGATATGGTCATTTGGGGGCATTTCGCTGTTTCCTCATTTCCATCCCATTATCGGAAATAAGGCTTATGTTTCATATGATTTATGCTTATGCAAATCGAAAATTTTTCGATATCGCTTTTGATTACAATTAGCATAATGTAAAGCACAATCACAATGTTCTTTTTAATCAAAAATATGCATATTATGAGAATTATGTATCGTATTTCAATAAAACACTGTTCCTGAGAATAAAAAATTTTGACAATTGCTTTTCACTTGTAAATACCCTGAAAATACATACATATATATATTATGATATTTATCTACTTATTATAATATATGTTGCAAATGTAAAAATATTATCAAATTATTAACAGAAATTTAGATTAATCACAAAGCGTAAAATATAGATATATAATTTAAATATTTAAGAGAGTTTTTTAGTTTTTGCTCTGAAAAAAAAGTTCTGCCATGTTCTTATTTAGTAACATAGTCTGTGCAAATTGGGAAACTATTTTACTTTTGTAAAAGTAAACCTAAAGAAAGAAGACCTAACCCAACCCAAGAGTAAATGAAAAAAAATTCTTTTATAAGGCTGTAAAACTAAGAGAAATTATATAGTTTTAAAAAATAATGTAGAAAATGCATCTAACGTTTACCTCGTATTTCAAAAGTAATCTTACCTATGTATTTCTATAAATTATTTTGTATGCTTATATATCCCAAAATAAAGAAATGTTAATTCTTAATTTTCATTCATTTTCTTTTTCATTCTTAAGAAGTATTTTCACTCTTAAATTTTCTCACATAGAACAGAAAATTTGTTTCGTAAGCTATTTCAAATTTCTACCATAGCGAGAATTTTGATTAACACTAAAATTAATTAACCTAAATTTATATAGTATTTAAATATACATTTTTTAATTGTACTTATATGCGATATTCTAATATTTAGCTCCCAAAGCCATTATATACAGATTCTTTGAAACATGCTTGATAAAAATTGTAAATATGTGACGTCATAAACCTTCATGACCTTCAAAAACGATGCGGCTCTATTTTCCCACATGAACTTGCCACAAAGTTGCTGGGGCACTCGATCGGATTCAATTAGCAGCAGTTCGAAGAAAATTTGTTTACAAACGACGCCTTAAGACGCCCGATTAACAAGACTTACTTAAATTTGTTTACATTTCATTGAAACCACGAAAGTGAATCAAACTGGCGAGCAAGGCCCATAAACTTGAAATAAAATTGATCTTAAGTCTGGGCTGGGGACCATTGCCTCACTCCGGGAAAAATTTTCTGCAGTCGTCGGATATTGTCGAGGAGCATCATGCGCAGTGGTTTACTTTCGTCGATGCGCCGTAAATATCCGCGGAATTACCGATCGCAGCCAGCAATTACAATTATGCCCCATTCGTTGGTGTTAAAAGCAGCATCAATTCGCGCATTACCGATAACCGAAGAGCAGCGAAGATCCTCATCAGTCTGGAACGCGCGGACTGGGGCTCGGGATGGCTCTTTATTGATAGAAATGGCCGGATGAAATGCCGCAGGATGGTGTTTCTGGGCAATTATATTCGATCGCGTCAGGCGACTGGCCGTGACGAAATTAAAATACAAAATTGGCAATGAAATTGGCAAATTGCATTCTGACTGCGCGGGCTCCGGAACGTGATTTAGTCAGAATATCTTGCAATCGCTCCTTTTACGATTTTCCAATCACATTGGACACGATCGAAGATGCTAATATCTAATAGTATAAGATGCAGATATTCCGTTTATTGTGTCAGCACGCATTATCTAGTGCGTAAATGAAAATTCCTACGCAATTGGCGTGATGCGATCTTCGAACGGCGGCCGTACCTACAGCAGAGCAAATCAACGAAGGTGGTCGGTCGATAGTCGATCTGGTCCTGGTTTCTTCCTTTTTTCGGAGAAGGAGCATGAGGATCTTATGCCGCATAATGCACCCAACTCGTAAAAAGTTGAGGATCCTTAGCGGCCAATTTTCCAACCAAGTAGAGTTCGGTCTATTTGTGGACCATTATTGGTACACGCAGAAGCTGTCACATTACGACACTTCCCGCTGCGATAATGCGCTTCTTCACGCATTCATACTTTTGATGGATATTGAATCCCAGAACCTGACAGTTTCACATGTTTTGTAAACAAAAGGACATCTTCCGCGCAAAGGAGGTCCGCTCGAAGGATTATACTAATGCCGAAACCAGCCTCCAGACTGTGACATATCCTTGATCCTTTTCAAAAGACATCAAAACAGAGGACGAGTGGTAATTATCTATCAATTTTTGAAGGCTCTTCTCAAAAGGTGTGTTCTTCGAGAAAACGAGGGCATACTGAGCATGCTAAATTTTATATCTGTACTCATGGGACTGTCGCGTCGCCGAAATTTCTTCGCTTAGGGCTTGTGACAAATCTATTTAAAAAACGCCACAGAGTTCGGGACAAGCCGTGAAAATTGAAATTTTTTGAGAGGCTTTGTGAGAGGTGAAAATATTTACAGAAAACACATTCGTTTCGGAAGATTAACACCCAAAACAACTGCCGTTTGGGCGTTAAAGCGTGACGGTTTTTGCATTTTTAATTTGGAGACAGCAAATTGACCGTGTGCTTGGCTGCAGGTGCTCCTTCAGGAATGCTTCTTTTTTTAAAGAAGTGGGGAATTGTAATTTTTATATTATTTATTTGTAGTTTTGATAATTTCGTTAAAAATAATTACATAAACATATATTTCTTTAACTACTAAAAACAGATCGAAGAGTTAAAACTGATATTTAGTTAAAACTACATATTATTACAGCAATTCAATCTGAAGCAGTTTCAGAATCAAGGTATTTTTTCAGAATTAATTTTTTTACAAAGAATTTGTTTGCTATTTTATTAGACTTGGTGGTACTCGTTCTACCTCCGCTAAGTCGTATAATTTTAAGGTAGAAACCACCTTATCTTCATTTTATTCAAATTGAAATTAAATAAAAAATAATGTGGTGTTGAAAATCTCTCTCTAAAAATATACAAAATAATTTATTTTAATTTTCTTATTTTAGGCGGTTTGCGAATTCAGATGCATTTGTACTTAAATCTACGTTTTCTTACTTAAAATGTTCTCTGAAAAATTCTGAATAGTACCTAGGTACATACCTATAGGATGTTTGAAAATATATGTACATAGGTTTCTTTACACGAGCATGTTTATCTATTAAATTTGAAGTGTTCTATAAACCACACTAAAAGGGGCATTTCGTATACTATGTATGTTGTTTGCTATTTTTCAAATAGTAGGTACAACATTTTATTTTCAGCCTTTGCCTTCAAAACATTGTTCTTATTTGCTTACCTTTAATATGAAATCAAATATACTTTTTGGATTTGCATTTGATTATTTGTTGAACTTATTCAAATATATGTATATTTTTTTGTGGAATATATCCTTTAGAAAAAAAAATGCATACTAACTGTTTAGATTTTGATGAAGAATAATAATATTAAAAAAGAAGAAAAAGAATGTTTTTAAGTTAATTAGATTCTCCCATGCAGGCATGTTCTAGTTTTCTATTCTATAGTATACGTAATCGAATGCTGTCATCATCCGTTCTATTCAGATAATTTGAAAAGAGCGACACGACCCAATTACGATTAAAATTCCGTTCCGCATGATCTTTTACAATGCAGCATTAGGTTGTTTAATTTACATATTAAAATATGAACATTTCCTGCATGGTAAAACATTAAAGGTCTGCTCAAGTGCCTCGCCAGCAATAGGCGCCAATTACAAACTCCCAGTGCATAAATAACTTTGCGACCCAATAAATCGAGGCGGAGACACGAAACAAACCACCTAATCGATCATTTCAATTTCACTTTGTATAAAATCAAAATGTTCTGCAAGAATTGAGGTCGGCCGGGTCGTTAGCGATCCGAAACCCGAGACCGGCTCAAGCTCAACTGCCGGCGTATGACACCCATCAATGGCATAAATCACGGCGGAGCAAAATCGGCCACTTACAAAGAGTTTTCCGTGTAGCTGCATGTGCTGCACAACACGAAAATTAATTAAACAATTAGTCGTTTAGTGGTGTGCGCGCGCGCACTGTACGCGATGCATTAAAACGGCCACGGCGGCGTGGCGGTCGAGCGGGAAAAAAATAAAAGTGCATCGCAAGCAAATGGATTTAAACAAATCACCACCAACGGTGCCGCACTGCCTCCAACGCGAACAGGTAGGCCAGGTAAGGTACGCATGCCGGGGAATTTCCTCAGTTCCTAATATCGGACGCGATGGATAAATAGTCGCATAATTATGCTCCGAATATGCGAACTGCGCGCGCGACTTTACAGTTTCCGCGTATATACCCCTCATGCGACAGTGTGTGAGTCGCAGCCGCGCGCACCCGCTAATAAATTGCGCAATCTTGCGCTTACCGACAAAGAAATTAGTGTGGTGTGATCAAACGGTATGAAATGTACCGACACTTTGAGGTGGGATTTAATTAAATTAATCCGCGGCGCATTATTCAATCGGCTCGAATCGGGGCCGGGGACAGTTTTCGCTGCCAGTGCGCCGTGTTCTTGTCGCCTGCCATTAGCCGCGCAAGACGCATGGCCCCGCCAACTGCAGCGGGGAGCGATCTATTTCGCGAATAATTATTTTCTGGGTTGGTTGTCATCGCGCGGGTTCGCGGGTGACTCTCGTCATGTCTTGCGTCTTGCGCCGGCGAGTGCTCCGGACAGGGTGGGATGAAGGATTAGATGGTTTCCGGAATCGACAGATGCGCACGGTTTAAAGTCACCCTGAGATATTCACGCTTATCAGCACTTCCAAGGATCTTTAATCCGACGTCTCGGTTCTCGTGACAATGGCTGAGTCGCCGCCGGGGATGGGCGAAAAACTCTGCTTCTCTTTTTTTTTAAATATTCCTTTAAAATGGGCGGGTTGGATTTAAACTAATGGCTGAATTCGACCAACCCTTGCTGGGATAATTTTAAGGATGATTGCTGCCGAAGAAACAGATCGAAGGGTTGCTACTTTAAGTACGGGTTTTGAACTCATTTCATTAAATTTCTCATGCATTTATCTTTCATTTTCGCAGCAAGGTTCATCCGATAAATGTTCGTTAGATTTAAAGGGGTTGATGATAGAAATTTTGAACCTTCAAAGAATTGTCTGAATTTAAGCAGTAGCGAACCATATCAAATTAATTTAAAGCTTGATTTAAATTTCAAGCCAATTTAAAATTTTATAGTTCAATTTGTATAGTCTAGAAAAATTCAACAACCTAAGAAATTTTTTTCTGCGAATTATAAAAAATACTTATCATTAGATTTTGAAATGGAAATTAGGTACATAAATAAAATTGAGAAATGGATAAAACGATTTCATTTTTAGTTCTCAATTCCACCTTTTTTTTAGTTCCCCAACTTTTAGTATCTCGAGGATCTCTAAATTGATGCCAAAATTTGCAAATATTAATATCTTTTATAATCGAGTGTGCTGCGAAAGAAAAACTAATGTAAGTATGTAGATTATGAAAAATTGAAACACTCTACTTTGACTGCTTTATTACATAGTAGTGGAGAAGAAAAACTTGAGGAGCTCAAATCTTCTTCAGTAAGTATCTAACTTTACTAATTTTTGTGAACATTTCTATCAAAATTATAAATATGTATAGTTAATTTCCTTTTTATAATTCGATTCGATTACAATTGGTAACTGCAGGGTATTATACAAAGTATACTGAAAACTTTTTTTATAAGTGTCATATGTACATACTTTGAGTCAACCGTTCGTTTTGGCAATACAGTTTTTGACATACTTTTTGTATCAAAACCTTTTGCAATTTTGCTTAATCATAGTATAAATTAAGTTTTCGCAAGTTTTTGTACCCGCCCAGCTGTATTATTTTAAGAAAGTATAAATTCCTTTTGCATTACATTCACAGTCTTAAAGATCGTCTACTAATGGTTTTGTACCCGTCTCTTTTATTCACCTTCATCCGGGTATCCGAGCCCAGAAATTACTCACCATTCAAGTTTAACCTCTTTGACCCGCGAGCAGAGTGATCCAAGATAATAAAAGAAGCAGCATGATCGAGCCGTATGACAAAACTTACCGTTTCCCGTTACTTTTTGTTGAATTCCAGTTACATCCAAAGCACCACATCTTCCCACGATCTAAAAGCCCTCGTTCCACACGTCGCCGAGCAACAAATTAGTTAACATCTCACCTTGATGGCCACTCATTCACCCACCAGTCATAAATTTCACGTCCCATTCAAAAAGGCGTCCGAAGACGGCGTCCTCAGAGTGTGGTTTCGTAAAAGCGCTCGAATGGAAAATGAAAAATTATCAAAAGTCGTCAAAAACGCGCGCGGCGATCGGCGGGCGCAAAAACCAACACCGTGGGGCCCCCGAAAAACGTTTAACTGGAGGTGTGTCACACGTACGTGCTACAGATCTTATCTGATGATCGCGTACGCGCCGTTTTGGTGTCATTTCGTAATTCGGGCTATTGCAGTCCCGCGATCGCTCGGCAACGCGTCCAAGCGATCGTCAGCGTCTTCAGTACCCTTCTCAAGACGTTCGCCTCATTTCTTCAGCGACTGAAAGATTTTAGTCGTAATTCACAATTCACACGTAAGCCGCGTGAACTTCCAAACGACTTTCGCCGTAGTTATGACACGCCGAGTGAAATGCGAGGCATATTGTCGGCCGCCATCGGCGAAATTAAAATTAGCCTCCACTGGCGCGGTGTTCGGCAATCTTCACCTGGTGCGCCGACGACGCGAAGAGGCCAATTCCCGCGGATTAAAAACTTCCGGAATGCTGCATAGTCGCGGGGAATGGCTTTCCCAGGCGATGATCACTTCGAGTGATTGCTTGCAATAATGGCGAAATAGTGCTAATTTCATTTGCGGCGTTTTCCTTTAGTAAGATTGGCTAATGTGGCGAAATACGGGTGGAGGTTAGGAGTACTAAGCAAAAGATTTATTAGACAAATTCGTTAGCTGTTGGATAATTATGTGATGACGGTTCTTAGTAGAGGCATCAATCAAATTTTACGATATTGGCATTCAATCAATCTATCGTAAAAAAGGCCAAAATACCTTCATAATATTTGAGTGTATGTAGTTATTATTTTTATTACAATTTTAGTACTAACTTCAAATTGAAGCTTTTTTTTTCACTATTATGATGAATTTAAAAGGAAAATTGCAAAACATTTTACAACTTCGAAGTAAATCTGGTTTTTAAAGTTGCTTCATTTTATTTGATTTTATATGATTATATTTTGATCGCTTTGAATTGAATTAGCGTCTGTTATCATGTAATGGGCTCTATTTATTTTAGCATTGTATCTATTAGATATATTAAACCCTAAAAGGCGTAAAATGGACAAAAATGAGTCTACAAATTCTAAATCTTAAAATAGGTAGGTACTTACGGACATTAAAAGGCTTAGGTAGCTATTTAAAGTCTGCAAAATAGAATCGATAAACTTAAATGGATTAGATATAATAGTAAGCTAATTTTTAAAAAAAAGGTATGTACTGTTCCCGAAAATTATACATACATATGTGGATATACAAAACTAACATATCAGATTAGGAATAAAACCACTTGTTTAATGTCCAACAATATATTTTTTTATAAACGAGTGCGACGCGTCAATAACATATCAGATTTTGTTGTTCTCGTTTGTGTAACTTCATTTTGAAAACAAAATCGTCGAAAAACTCAACATACACATTTTAATGATTGAATAAATTTTGAAATTTGACAATTGGAAGTATCTGGTTGAAATGAAAAAGCCTATATTAAATCTATAAGAAATCAGATATAGTTCAGGTAAAACAAAGTTTATTTGAAAAGAACTGATCGAACTCATTAAACCTGGAGCGAACAGGAAGCCGATAATCCCAGTTATAATGCACAATTTCCTGTTTACCGAAAGAATTATCCCATTAGAGGCGAAAATCCGGCAGCGGATCTAATGAGCGCATCTAAAGACCAGTTTCGCTTGATCTGCTTCCTTTCCATGGCTACTCGGCGTCAATTGGCATCTGGGCATTTCGAACCCATTCAAATCCAGTGACATATTTGGGCTGGCCGATCAAAAAAATTCCCCCCGGACACATTGTGTTTGTGTTCTGTAGGACCCTTAATGTGTTGTCATATCTCAGCACAGTAACACCGAGAATGACACTCACTAAATCCGATTAGACATCTTAGCATCTCGGTCGGTTCGAACGAAAAACTATCGACAAGTTCGTGTAGAGCTGTCAACGTTTTGAGCCTATCTCATGTCGCCTTGATCGAGATCTCCGAGGTCTCTGACGTGCCCGATCGTTCCGACAACCGCAAGATTGATGTCTAAATATTAATCAGAATACTTATCGACTGGGGCCGGGGCATTTAAGGAATTTCCTCATCTTTTCAATTATTCTGGGGCTTCCTCGGTCGCCCTGGGTCCGGTTGCCCCCCTGTTGATCGGCATCGTCAGTCCTGGACCGTGGTCACTGTTTTCCCATGGGTTGGCTGATTGCTGATGAATGATTTTTCGAATGTTCCTTTTAGTTATGATTCGAAAATTTGACTTTAACCGAATTTTTGAGTTCAAGTAAACCTCGAGGGTAATTCCGTGGGGAACACTCTCAGATTGGTATCGTTACTGTGCTACATTTTCGACCTTATACATTTAGTTGAGTAGGTTGTTAGATTTTCGTCTGGGAATCTTATACAACTCCTCTATATTAACATCACCTTAAATTCTTAGAAAAGTACAGATTATTTCTGAAAAGCTCATGAAATTTTTAAATATTTAATATGTTTTTAGTATCTACTCACAGGTACTTATTTCTAAAAGTCCTTTTTCCACCAGAAATAATAAAGCCTTCGAGAAAAAACTTCTTGTAATAATAAAGAAATCTTTTGTAATATCTTTGTTTTTCTAGTCTTTTTTTTTTGTCAACATCAAAACAATTATTTTATTAAAGAAAAAATATCAAATAAAATATCATTAATCAATTTTAAAATTCAAATTCAAACTTTAAACAACGTAAATCGTACACCTAAAAGGAAAGATTTCAAGTTTCTTATTAAATTGTAAAAAATTATTTACTATACAGTAGTTATTTAGAAGATAACATGTTGGTGAGATAATATGTAAAAACGAAAAGAATTGAAAATTATTAAAGTATTCAAAATTATTTAGTTATAATGGTATGAACAACTAGTCTTGCATAATATTGTCCCTTTTTTTAATAAGTACAAACAGTCTCATATGTAATGTATGTAGTCGAAAACATTATAAATTATTATTTTTATCGGCTTTACTGTACTGTATATTGTATTTTTAATTGTTTGAACTGATTATAAAGGACTTTTAAAAACCAACTAACTAAAACTATGATATGAATAATCATGATAAAAATAATACAAAATTAAAATTCATGTCGATGTGCAAAAACCACAATTTTTATTTTAAGATAACATATGTATGTACTGTTATTCTATGTAAACAGGAAAATGCAATGCAATGCCTGGTATATACATATATAACATAGGCTTCTTTTCTAGGTTCCTATTTATGTATATTATTAGAAAGTTTGATAAACAGAAATTCATCTAGGTAGGTATATCTATGGTATATATTTTAGCTTAAATTTGTAGAAAAGCTGTAAAATTGTACTTCAGAAGTGGGATTGAAACGTTTTTAAAAATTGTATTCTAAACCTAGTTGATTTCAACGGGTTTCCAGATAACGAATTTATTTATGTCTAATCTTGCCCGAATAATTCTTGAAAGTGGAGGAGGTATTCTTCTAATTCTAGCAGGAGATAGGCTTCTGGGAACCTCGAAAAGCCCTAGATGCTCTTGAATTCCCTGTAACAATTAGGCGCTGTTTAACAAGAGCAATCAGAGCCGCTTTTGGCGTTATTGTTTCCGATGTCGTCTAACCAAACATCCCGTTCTGCAGCGTTTTGCCCGAAGGTGTTCCACGGTATCTTTTCACACCTCATCGTCACTTTCTGAGCCGCACTTCGGTGATTATGAGAAAATGATGAGATGTCAATATTTGCGGACTATAAACACGGTCCCATTGGGCTCAAAATTGGAATAGGCTCACCTTCGCTTGGAATGGTGGCGGCAATGGCGGCGGCGTCTTCTGATTTATGTTTTTTCTTCCCTACCACCGGCCCCGGCACTCGTTCCTCTGTTGTCATAGCTGGCGGAGTGAAATTGCTCGCGGGGCTCGTGGTTTGTGCGGTTTCCTTTTCGGAAGACACTCAAATCAAAGCGCGAGGCCTCGGGCACTGTATGGATTTATTTAAGCAAGCAATAAATGGATGACATCTCACCACCGCGGCACTCCGCTTATCTTATCTATCCGGCCGAGTGATAAGGAAATTCCTCTGAATAGCCATTATTGCACTACCATTTCGGTGGATAAGAATGTCGGGATTATCTTCAAAGAAGACCCGCCGCCGACTCGTTGAAAGTGCCGATTTCAATCGATAAATTGTCTCAGTCTCTAGCGCCCTTATCTCGGGGGAGTCGTGTTACATTTGCCACCCACCAGATTGTAATGGCTGACACGGCTTCTTGTATTTTGATAAAAATCTTCATTATTATTTCGAAAAAAAAGTTCGTTAGTAACAATAAAATTCGTTAAGTGGTGGTCTTGTCATATCATTGCTTTTTATGGTCGTTTCGAAATTCCAACGCAGATTCATGAGATATGGAATTATGGTATTAATATGTACTTTTTTGTATAGCTTTTAGTCAAAGTAAAGGCGCACTTAAAGATTATTGATAAGTTAAAGTTATTTTAGAAGCGAGCTGAACGATAGAAAAACATTGACAATTACAATTAGAACATGCTGCAGCGATGGTACATTACTTTACTGATTTCTCTTAATTGAGATGCTCCTGGATTTTGTAAATTAGCGGTTAAGTAGCATATAAACTTCTTATTGGGTTTTTGTCTTCAAAAACTAATTTTGTCTATAGGCTACATTAATAATAATATAGATGAATGATTAAATTTTGGCACTAATCTATAAAATGGTTTATTGTATAAATCATAATTCATATGTATATGTATATCATCTTTCAAATATATCTATTTATGTACATCTGTCGCCTAACTGGAACAAATTAATTTCTGATAATATTTTTAAGCAAAGAAATTCGACTATTTTTTGTAAAACGAGTCAATAATGTTTTACAAATTTCGCCCCTTAAATTTCAATTAATAAAATTTCTGATTGTTCTAATCTTTTGCATGAAAAATTGAAAAATATTCGCCTTTAAACAAATGTAGGTATTGCAGAATAAAATCTTATTTTAAAATCGAAAGCTGTAATTTACCTTAATAAATATAAAGTATATAACTATAATATTTTGACATTATGTTTTTTAGAAATAAGAATGTACATATTACTATTATACAATTATTTAAAGTTTTTCCTTCACATTTCTGATTTTTTTTCAGTCAGACATCACATGTTATTTTTGGAACAGTTTCTGTCAACATTTCGCTTATGAACAAAGAACAAAAGTAACTTTTGTATGGAATTTGAACAGATAAGCTGTCTACTAAACTAATTTGCTTGTAATTTGATATAAAGTTTAAAAAAATTTCAATAGCAAATTCGGGATCTGATCACATTTTGAAATTATCTTATCGAACGTATGTATATGGGTACAAGGTTTTGCATGAAATTGGTTATTTAGATTTGTACAAAATTGAAAACACTATTTTAAACATTTGAATATAAAGTTAAATAAAATAGTACATAGGTACATCCAAATGTTTTCTCTTCGGTTTTAATGAAGAAAGAACAAAATTCAATATTTCACGCCAAGCTTTCTCTTAAAATATTTACAAATTCAACCGAGAACAAATTGCCCATAGTTCGCGATCACTTCCTAATAAATTACGACTGGAAATGCGCTAAATAAGCGCGCGATGATATCACCTGGAGATGGTGAACTGCTTAGCTACAAGAATCGCGAAAAAGTGAGCTAAAATGAAAAAAAAAATGAATTCGAATCGCGCGGGGCTGCGCGGCTGCAGCAGGAGGAAAAATCGCGATCAGGGATCACAGCCAGAAAAGATTGGGATGGTGCGGAGCGGTCATCTCAGCGATATCGCGCGCGAGCGGTCGCGCGACGCGAAAAATATACTCCCCGTATATAAAATCCACGCGGACGGGAAGTGAATATTTCACGCTGATTTATGAAAATTTCAGGCACATAAAGCAGTTATCAAGATTTCCTGTGCTCCTGACACCCACACGTGAAATGCCGTTGTCGCACTGGACATTGAAATGAATTCCATGTCCGCGGCTCATGTAGTTAACACCATCAGCGATATCGCGAGGGCCGGGACGCGGATGGGGAGCGGGAATCGGGCAGCTCGCGCGAAAAGATATATTGGCGCTGGCCGGCGTTGTTTGCATAAAACAGAACTAAAGCCTACACCAATTGCCGCAGCAATAACACCTGAAAAGTAATTGTGACAAAATGTTCCCCGGTTATAGGAGTTGCGCGGACATCAAATGCGCTCATAGGTCCGCTCTGTTACCGCGCCGGGAACGCTGTTTAGGGATATTTATGGGCGCGAGCAATCGCGGCGTATCGACGCGGGCTTACCCTTTCGATGATACGAGTAAAATATATAGTCCGTGGCTCTGCGACGACGCACGTCGCGCTGCGCCACACTGGCCGGCCGTCAAGCCGGTCCAGTGTAAGGTACCCGCGCCGCCGCTGAGTTCCTTGCCCGACTCTTTTGTTTCCGTCCCTCCAGACAGACGGACATTAATTCCGCGGTATGGCCGCGCGGCGGACTGCCACAGTCGCGCAATTTTTCATGCCAATTGAGCGCAAACAAAAGCCATTGAACTTTCCCAGAAGCGTAATCCTATATTCTGCAAATTCCGACGGCTAATAAATTTGTTCGTTGCTACTCAATCAAGGCTTTAAGACCGTCTCATCCAGTTAACACGATTTTCGAATTAGCTGCTGAAAAGAGGTGCTCCGATCGGAGCGGAGTCCGCGCGATTTGCGCATATCCCGCGATCACTTCGATGGCCACAAATCAATAAAAAAGGACCTCAGCGTCTGGCCAAAGAGTGCGAACAGTCGTCGTTTTTATGACTTCTAGAACACACAGAAGGACGCTGATTTGCTACACACCTCCAGCCGGGCTAATTCGACGTGCTGCGGAGTGGAGCGTCAATCGGACGAGGTGGGCTATAAAATCTGTTTAACCCTCTTTCTAGCCTGCGGATCATGATCGTAGGACCGCACAGGTTGCGAACAGAACTCCTGGACCTCGAACATAGCCTCAAAACGATCGGCGATACTCGTTTTTTCCCTCACTTACCACTCCGTAAATTGCAATGGATAAAAACCTTAAGAGCGCAATCAATCGAATCGGAGATATTTTTTTGGGGACGCGGAGACTACGCCATTAATTCGGTGTCATCGCGGGTAATTTAGGGGATAACAGGGGACTCATTTGTATGCTAATTTCGCGCTGTTAATAATACTCTTACTAATTTATAGTGTTTATTTAAGACGGACTTAATTATGCATTTTCGGCGGTTGTTTGCTTCTCTCCGAAAGGCGACAAATTATATTTTGCCCCGTCTGATCGTACAAAAATCGCGGCGACCTGCTCGATGACCATAAATACGCCAAATTGCTGTTAAGAGAAATTATTAAATATTTAATTAGGGAAAGATTAACAACCCGAAATGGAAGGCCTCCTGCCGCACAAGTATTGATTACGCGTGAGGTACGAGACTTTGATTTGAAAATTATTCAAACCTTAAATTCGCGGTCTCGAGTCGCATTTTAAGATGACTGTAGAAATCGAATGGTTTATATTTTCGTTATTCTAAATTTTGTATCTTTTCTGTTTTTGTTTTATTTTTTATTTTTATTTTTTTTGAGGGGACCTTGCAAAATGTGGGAAATCAATGAGTGTTCGAATTGTTTACAGGAAAACGTTTAACAGCGGAACAAACAAAATCAGATTTTGTCGTCAATTGTTATTTGCTTTACTCTGGGATTTTACTCATTATGGGGATTTTGTTGCGTTAATCATAATCACCGGTCGGAAGCATGCCTTTTGTGGCTATTGTTTTTGTAAACATAGTCAATATTTGAAGTATCTTCCGGTAATTTTAACCAGTCATTTGTTAGGGAAATACGGATCGAATATCGTAAAATACTATTTTAGAACATTTTCAAGGTTACAACGACTGTTTTACATATTTACATTATTTATTAAAGTGAAAAAAGGGTTTAATACGTATTTAAGCACAGATATTACCGACTATATTCCTAGAAAAGTTAAGATTTTAAAATGATTTTTGGGGGCTCGTATAGTAAAATATTTTTGCTTTCGTAGAGGTCACTTTTTCTTTATTATAATGCATAGTATGTATAATAGATTCTTATGAATATAATTTTAAAAATAATAAATACTTCTAATTTTATAAGATAATTGTTATACCTACATATAAGACAACGATATACCGAAATATGTTTTTAAATAAAAGGAAGGAAAAACTTGTGAAATCGAAAGGTTCGTTGCTTAAGTCTTTCGTTTTTAAGCAATGTTTCTTCCATTTAGAAGGATATTAAAGAATTAGAGATACTTTCAACTAAAATTGCCATGTTGTAGCCTATCATTGGATGTTATTTCTAACTTATAGCTCATAAGTCCAAAGTCTTACGAAACGACCACATACGATTGCGACTTAATTTCAGAGTGCATCGAAAAGGTATTTCACAATCGCATCAACGATCGCCGCCACAATTACATATTTCATGCTTAAATGCGAAAAATATCGCAAAATACACTTTAATCTGTTGTTTCCCATGGCAAAAAGCTTAAAAGATTGTCCCGATCCGAACCAGAAGTCGCAATCGTTGATCGTTAAAGTGCCATTTGGTGAGGTGTCAAGAAACCAATAGATTACGCCACCAATTTAAATCTACTGGAGCTGAAATTCCGATCTTTCATCGCTGCATAAATAAAATTCCTTTTTGGCCGAAGGGGGAATTAATCGGCGGAATATATGCAGATACCGCGGACAGGGAATCTCTTTTATCGATTAGTATACAAATTAGCTGCATGTCTGCAGCGCAAATTTATTGAGATGTATCTGGGATGGGAAATAGAGAAGCAACAAAACTGGTCATCGTCGTCTTCGTCGTTGTCGTGGTCCACGCTGCAGTCTCCGGACTGCGGACATGGCCACAACAAAGAGGCTGTGATTGACCGGCCGACAAGATGCTTTCGGCTCAGATGCAATTTGTCGTCCTCGAGTGAAGGAACGTGGAAAGGATATCCTTGGCGCGTCCGAGACAAGCCCCGCGAAGATTGAATGATCTTTGGATCTGATAGTGTCACCGGGCGGCAATCGATCTTCTCCCGGTTTTTCCCTTTTTAGCAATCTTATTGCTCCAGGGATGCTGGGACCCAACTCTACTCAGTCCTGTCCACGCGCTCCTCTAGAGCAATTTGCGTCTAATGGATCTTCCTAGAAAAACAGGGCCCCATTGCTGGTAATTATGCGCAAGTGCATGGCTTTTCGTCTCTAATGAAAAATTTATGAAGCAGCTAAGGTTGCTACTTCGCCTCCCGGGCTTCTTATGAATATTTCTCCCTTTCCGAAATAATTTATTTCCATGCGTCGCGTTGAATGGCAGCGCTAATTTGACTTACAAATGCGTTGAATTAATTTCCCTTTAGCTTTTATCTGTTTGTTTAAATTATCACCGGTGCGCTCGGTGCATAAGTCGGAGCCCCTAAGAACATTACGGGCAAGAAACTGTGACGAAGGTGAGACGCGATTTTCTCTGTCGGTGACGAAGATGCCCGTGACGACAATGGGGCCAACAATGAGGTCACTATACATCGCAAACGGTGCGACAGCGGAGCCCGAACTAACCGGGGCCCCGGCAATCTTTTAAGAATTAAGACGTCGAGTTTTCAAGTGGTATGCATTCCGGCCGGTTCAGTTCGGCCCAGAAAAATGCTCGCTTATTAATAATATGTTTCCGCGCATTATTTACAATTTCATTGTCTCGACTATGCGCCCATTGTGCGCGCAAGTTACGTGCACAACAGCAACCAACTTCCTCGCGCCGCGTCTTCTTTCGAGGGAAAAGACGCGTCTTTTTCTTTCTTATATTTTTTTAAGGAAATTGATTGGTGCGCATTCCTCACCATGTCGGGTGACAAATTGAGTGATTTGATGGTTATCTCCTTTATTCGGAGGATAAATGCAGGAAGGGTTCCACCGAGAGGAGGCACCTTTTTGTCAGATTGCTTAGCCTTTCGTAGGGTTCTCTGATGTTAGATTGTGTCAGCGAAATGTGTCTTCTTTAGGTTTTTTTTTTAGGTTTTGTTATGTGTTCGAGGAATTTTTATTTCTCGGCAGGAGTTTAGGACTCATTAGTCAACGTGTGAAGAAAATTTACAAGTTAACACTGTTTATATTTACTTTTATCTTTTGCTGACATTTATAGTGAAGCAGTTTCCTATGAAAATTTACTTTAAAATTGTATCTAGGACTAGTTTTAAATAACTTGCAGATTTTTAAGTCCAGACTGGATTTATGCATACATAATATATTTTATATACTATACTACTATACACTAGAATTTTCACCAACGAATATGTTTCTAATAACTAAATCGTTTGTTTAATTTAATTAATTAATTAATTTATAATCAAGCAGAGTGATTTTTTTAAAATATCTTTTGAATTTTAACATCTGAAAATTCTTAACTCGTCCATAACTCAAAAACTAAGAATAATTATATGTTAAGTAAAAATTTAAATTTATTTCAAGGTCCAGGAAGTCTTTATCTGATAATAAACAATATTACGTATACTATATCAAATCGGTTAAGCATATCGATATTTTTTGAAAGTGGTAGTTAAATGTACTTGAGTCCTACGCAAAATACCCGTCGATTTAAATTTAAATTATCCATTAAAGGCGACGACAGTTCCATTTATGAAAATTTACAGAAATTAATTTATATTAAAATTTCAAATACCAATTTTATTTTCATAATGCCACTCGAGCGAGACATAATCTGTGCAGCACACCTAAAACGAAAGGAACATTGCCTCCTGGGGGAATATTTTAATCGCATTTCCCTTAAACTCTTTTAATCACAGGAATCAGTTGAATTGCAGACCAAACAAGACGATTTATTAAGAGATCGTGATAGAAGTTGGAAGCCGCCTTGATTTATTTACCTCGCCATATTTTTCCCCGGCGAACGTGAATTAACTAAGTCCGTGGCGATCGCGCGGTCTAAATACAAAATCTCGCTTGCACGCTATAAAGGCAAAAAAGTGATCCTCTGGAACGGAAACTTTGGCGGCTGTGGGGACTCGGGGACAAAACTGGAGGGCTCCGTGATCCCGCCAAGTGAAAATCTCATCGGCCGAGCTACTTAATATCTATAACTGCCATCTCTTGACATGATGTCTTTATAAATATGTCGTCTCGGAGTTGCCTCTTAAATCCTTCTTAGCGAGCCCTGAAAGTTATGCGCGATCAAGTCTGGATTAAGTGCATGTGCAATAAGTAAGACTGCCGGTGGTTGCGGTGCTCCGCAGCGGCGCGGCGGCGTCTCGGGCTTCGGCATTTGCGCCACCCTTCTTTTGCCCCTTTTGCCCGTATTAAAAGAAAACGTTCTTCTACGGTTTTGCGCACTCCTCAAGGTACTCACCCGGCAGCCCGGCCACGGTTAAGGATTTACTTCTGTGGAGCCAGCCGGGCGATCTCCTCATGAAAAATTATTAACGACAAAAATTCAACAACTTTCCGACACTCTTTGGGTTTCGTGACCTGAAGCTGAGCCCCGTTGATGTTATGACAGATCTGAGGTATTTCATCTCGCGGAACGTCTCAAGATAATGCTGCTGGATGATGCTGCGTGCTGCGGACGGTGGGGCCCTTCCTTGCCATCAGCCCTTTTAAGTGGTACGCACCGACCGCACTTTATTACACGCAAGCGCGCAAGATCTGCGCTACTTTTGTGCCACTCGCGAGATTATCAGGGATGGCTTATCGACGGATTTACAACATTCCGGCCGAGTGGGTTCGTCTCGGGTAAACCCGTCGTCGGCTTAAACAATTGTTTGCTCCGCTTTAATTGCAACCGTGTAAATTTTGTCATAAATCTTAAGCGGGGAATGCCCTTTAGATATAAGCGCGACTACTGAAGTTTATATGACGGCAGACTACTGACCAACAATTTTTTATAATTTATGCGGTTGGATTTAAAACGAATATCTTCTTATTTAAAAGAAATCTGCTTCAATTAAACAAGTAATAAAGAAGCAAATGACACTAAGTCTAATGATGAACACGAAGAAGCTGATACATGCATCATAGATAGTTAAGTCTAGCCTAAGTCCGCTTAAACTCGTTCTTGAATTTAAGCCTATTCTGAATAAAGGACCTCATCAGCATTGCAAACCGCATCTCAGTCCGCCCAACAGAAGTTAAGTTATAAATCAAGCGACAAACAGAAGGAAGTTTAATTAATTTCGATAATTAATAAACCTGGCCAGTGCGTTGTTCAACGACACTTTTTTTAAACGCATTTGAGGGATTTCTTGGAAATTTGGCTTTGTTCGCAGTATAAAACATAAAAAGGTTTAAAGTCACAGCAGGTTTTTGAAGCATTATGCGCCAACTGGTGGAATTTTTATGCAACTAAATTTGCTCCATCGCGTTCGAAAATGGAGACTTTAGACTGTTTCGAAAAGTTCGGGAGGGGGTAGTTTTCTTTACACTAGCTTCTGATCTGAGTTCTGGAGTCTAGAATCTAGAGAAAAGTGTCTGCTTTTAAATATGTATTTTATAAAGTAAACGCGCAGGAAAGGAAGATAATGGATCCTTAATTTTATGGAAACGATTTACAAACATCGGGGGAGTGAAAAGCGAAGGAGGATGAAAAGTAGCTCTCAAAATTTGATAATGAAAACCTTAAAAGGTCTTATAAGGTTCGAACAGAATCCTCAGCCGCTGACTGGAATTTTATACTTTTATGATGATATTTGAAGCGCACGAAATTTTAAATATGGAATTAAATGCAACATTTACAAGATAAGATGAGTGTCTTGTTGCTAAGATCAGTGTTGTGGTTTTTAACCTATTTCTTTTTAGGGAAGATATTTACAAAAAATACGCAATTGCTTACTAGAAACTTAGAATTCCATAAATTACTATGTGCCAACTTACATAAAGGATGAAGTTTGTTACTAAAATATATTTCAACGTAGTCAGGATTTCGGTGAGTGATAGGTACGTACTAAGTTTTTAGCTAAGTAAGTTATGAATTCGAGGGTCAGTCTAGACTCTATCTATTTAGATGCAATTTTAAAATCTACTGAGAATTAAAACAATTTTCATGATTTGATTTACATTAGATCTGGGACGACTAAAACGAAATTAATAATATATTAAACTAAGTGCATGATTTTTACAAAAACATGAACTCTTCGTTCTCTTTAGGAAATTGCAGTTTTATAATTATTTTTATTCATACTAAAAAATGCGTTCTACTCTTTCCAAACTCGACTCTTGGTAGGTACGTCCCTTTTTGGAGGCATTTTTACTTATATGGGGATTTGATTCAAAATATGGGTTTATTCTTTAAAACCAGTTCACTGCATTACTAATGGGAGTAAATTTTATTATATAGATACATTGAAACAAGTGCGACGACTTGAGAATTAAATACATATCGAAATTTATTACTTTATACTGTTTTTTTAAAAACTGTGATAGTACCTTTGAAAATTATAACTTTTGAAACAATGATTTTGTAGAGATTTTCTAGAAATGATTTTATTAACAGTAAATCGATTTTTTTAATCATCTAAACCCCTTAAGCTGGTAATTCAACCAGAGTGCTAATTCTGTCTCATCATCTCAGCTTTTAAAGCCTTTGAAAAAGGCTCCCCAATTCCAATACGACTTGATTAATTTCCAGCGCAGCAGCATACAGAAATTTTTATCAGAACAAAATTCCTATCAGGATTTATGGCTGCAACCATTCTGGCTGGACACGAATTCCCGAAATCCGGCTGCCTTCTTCAGGCTCTGGCCGAACGGGCAGCCCCGGAATTTATCCCGAAGACGGCCATCGTCGGTCTGTTATCTAAAACTAATAAGTTGGACACCATTGAACATTCCAGACAAAAAACGTCAAAACCACTCGATCCTTCAGTTAATTATTTGCCTGATAAGAAAGTCGAAGGTGTGACCAGTGACCACCGCGCGCCCCCAAAAAAATAGGCATCGCGACCACAAAAAGTTACACCCAGTTCGAACGTGTTCAATTGCGTCGGGACGCGATAGCCCGGGAACTCGGGAACACCGTCTCGCATCGATTTTATTATTTTTCAACTAAAAATGCAGGAGCGACCTGAGGAGCCCGAAGAAGATCCTCCGGGTATCGTTTCCTCACCTTAAGAAAAAGGGGCCTGATTTTGTTGAATTTTGGCTATCACAGAGTGCGCCGGCCGCGGCGACGGAGCGGTGCGGTCGCGGTCGACGAACACCGCGTTTTCGCTGCGGAGAAGGTTTTACATGAAATTCAAATTTGTAGTTAGATGAGCCCGAACAAGGTGTTTTCTGACACCTGAAGACATACTTAACGACAGCCCCAATGGAATTTTTCGACTCTTTTGGCAGAGACGAAGGCTGCGCGCGCTCCTCTTCGCTCTGAATGAAATTAATGAGCCGCGCGCGGGGCTGATGGCAGGGCTGCGGCGCGCACAAGAGGAAATTTGCATTTTTGATAAGGCCTTCGTACTGCAGCTATTAAAACGTGTTTTTTATTTGCTTTTAGTAGCACAACATGTGGTCCCCGAGGTCCTTAACTTGCGCGAAAAATGTTGATATCACTTTTCACGAGGTGACAACGGAACTACCTCTCATTCGCGCGATACCTGAGAATGCGCGAATCGCGATTTGACTATTAGTCAAGTCCCGACTCCGCCGATATGTTCGCGGGCCACGCAGAGGCGGCTGGCTTAAGTTATAACTTCCAATTAACGACAGAACTCACTTAAATGGGTGCTCCGCGCAAGAACTGGACCGGACCACTTGTCCGGGGAAGGCGCTCGGGAACATATCGCCCAAATAAACACCCACGAGGCCTCTAAGTGTTCCTTAATGGCGCATAACAACGCCGGTTTTATTCTGCCCCGCGTACTTAGCCTTCGCCGAGGCCCCTTAATTATTGCTATCTTAAATCTGATATTGGCGCTGCGGATTGAATTTCGAGCGGCTCGTAATGACGACAGATGAATAATTTCTTAGGGATCAGGTACGCGCGAGACAGGAGAAACAATTTAAATCTTTCTATAGAGGCCTAAGTCTAGCAGACTCTTGCTAAATTGAAGACACATGCCATTTTTAGAAAACAGATTTTATAACCTTGGTGTAAAGTTTAGTGCACTGGCTTTGATATTAACAAAAGTAAAGTATAAGATAAAAGGGTCGGTCATTTATTATTTTTCTTAGTCCTCAACGCAAAATTTCTTATTTTTATCTCCACAAAGCAAGAAGAAATCTCAAGTTCCAAGTACATATTTTACTACTTTTGCTAAAAATTCTATTTAGCCTTTTAGTTAATAAGGGTGTTTTTATAAAAAGTAAGATCTTGAAATTTTACTAGAATTTTTAGGACGTATTTTTTTGTCTATAGTTTTTGAATTTATTGATTTAAATCTTCGGCTCAGAAGTTTAAAGTAATGGAAATTAGAATCGGATATTTCGTGGTGTTATTATATCCGTGGTTTAAAAGGGAAGGGAACTGAATTTTATTATGTTTTCCCCTATATGTTTTATATGTTTTAAATTATTTTGTCTCTCATTTGTATGTATGCACATAATATGTATGTATATTGGAAAAAAAAACAACGCAATTTTATTTATGCTATATTTCGTCAAACTTTTATTCAAATAAATATGCATTTCTGAAAATTTGCTCCGCATTGTAGTCGTAAATTAAATTTAAACTTTCACAACTATTTTGGGGAATAAGATTTTCAATTTTTCCTTTTTATTTATTTATTCAGTTGGTTAATAATTAGTAATTCTTAGGCTACGCATCTCATTAAAACAAATATTATAAGAGTTGACAAACATTTGGAATAAATAGAAATGTTACTACATATATTCCAAAATATTAAAAAGTTTAGAACATCTAGTTCTCTTTAATTCTTAATCTTCAAAAAATTTTTAAACTGAATTATTTGGGGGTTACTACGACTTTCGTGTAATTCAAGGAACGTGCTATTTGAGGGTGATTATTTCGAATTTCTCTATTAATTTTTCGTATATTGCAAAATATTCGGTGTCAATTTTCTTGGATTGAAAAGGCCCAGGTCTGTATAAAGTAGTAAAAGCAAGGTGACTGCTGCTTTTACAGAGAAAGGGTTAAGTCTCGCGGCTCTGGTTCCATTGCAACCGTTGTCGGATTAAAATGTCGCCTCGAGGAGTCCCGGAATTCCTTTGTTCACGGGTCGTCATCGGTCGCAATTAAGAGGCAAACCTTGTGGTAATCCGGTGACATAAGACGGTGATCAATAGTCCCACTTCCGATCCGAATCCGATGGCCTAGTCGCGAGTCGGAGAGACCCAGTGGGATAGGCCAGGTCCGGGTCCGGGTTCGGGTCCAGGTCCTCAGGTACGAGGTCCCTCCCTTCGCACTATTTCGGACCCCTGCCAAATGGACTTCGTCGGGCCGCCGAGTCTGAGAACATTCTTCAGGGGGTTTCGAGTGAAAGATTTGTCACATGTCGAAATCAATTAGCGACACGAAAGTGACGCCGACCCGAAATGCTTACACGACTCATCGAGCAGCCGTTCCCCGATCGATCGGCGGCGGCGGCCGGGGCCGGGGCCCCAAGATGGCCAGATGCATGCGGAAAGTTTTACGAGATATTTGCAATCTGCAGAACCGGAGGAGAAGGCTCAAGGCACCCAAGTGGTTGGCATTTGATATTGTGATATTCCCCGCGAAGTGTTGTGTCCGCCAACGACAATTTTTATCTGCCGCGGAATTTTCTGCGGCGGTATCGCGGGACAGCGACGAAAACGCGCCAGATCCACTGGAATCTTTTGCACTGGCAATTTTTGCTCCTTTATTTTTTTCATGGAACTAATTAAAAAACTGTTGGCGAACATTTATTTTGATTGAGGCCACATCGCGTGTTTTTCATCTCGTCCCAGTTGGCATCAGATTAATCTTTTGGGTGGCCTCCAGGAAGTCGTCCTTCATTATTCGCTCTTGAGAGGAAATCGTTTTGAGTTCGACAAGTGCATCAATCGCCGCCTTAAGTAAATTTGATTGGATCACTGAATATTTGGGTTGATTATGACACAGAAGAAAAAAATGAGATATATTTTTTCGACTTTAGGGCTGTTCGGTCGATAATACATATAAAATTTCTCAAAATAAGTTATTATGTTAAAATTGCATAACTTAAGATAGTATCAGACTTTCGTTTTGAATCCTATTCAAAAATATCCCTTCATCTAGGCTTATTTTAAATTCATCTATTTTAAATTTTCGACATGTTGATGGTACCTTATTTGTCCTATATTTTATTTTTGTTATAAAATTTGTACTAATAGTCTATGTTACTTTCCGAATTGAAATGAAATGTTGGATACCTTTGACAATTGATTTATAGCTTTCCTCTTTAGCCCGTACATAAAATCTATAGATATAATATTCTCGCAATATTTTTTTTTTTAAAATTTGAATTGGCATTGTTTGGTATAGAATAGAATCTGGGGATCCTGATTATTTAATCGTTGTTAACTAAAATTATACTCACGCTATCTTTAGAATCAAGAAGTAGACTTCTTTTTATATACCAATTAAACCCAACTATGCATACTATGTATTGAGATCTCAAAAATTACACATAAAGCTAAAAAAATGTTTACTAATAAAATAAATACCACGTGAACGAAGTGACGTGCTAGTAAATAAATAAAAATTATAGTTAGTTTTATAGATTCTTATTCGAATTTAAAGATTTTTTTTTAAATTAGTGATGTCCAAATATTATTTATATATTCATATTTTCTTTTGTTGCTACGGTTATAGAACAAATATAGCAAATCATTTATAGATTTGATGCGAAATCAATGAATATATATATTTTTTTTAATTTTATCTAAGAGTTGTTAAAATAGAAGTCGAAACTATAGTTTCTAGAATTTTAAAATTAATTAACGCAAAGCATTATTATTGTTTTAAAACCTAAGCGCATTTCCACGAATATACTCAGACTAGTACCAAAATCTGAGATTGAAAGAAATTTCGCAATAATGTTTTTAAAAAAGTTCCCAGGCCCAGGTAACCAATTAATGAAATATCAAATTAGTAACCAGCCAGGCACCTTGAGCTCAAACGAAAAAGAAAAGTGAGTCAGCCCAGACAGACAGTTGCTAGTGCTAGACTGATTAGCCAATCGCATTCCCAACGAGCGATGACATATTCCCGTCCAAATTATGATCGATGACCAGCGCCGAAGCCAGCGACTTCGATGATCACAATAGCTAGATAAGCAAAAAATCAAATGAACAAAATCGAACCGTCGATTAATAGACTCGAGACTTGGCCGAGGTTTTGATTAGCCGCTGAGTCGGTCCGCGATGGACCCGTTCGGCGGCAGCAGCAGCGGCGGCTTCTCGAAGGAGATTCAAAAGGGACGCGCGGCGCGTTGTCCTCGTCTCAACTCCGTCAGCGGTGTTTGCGGCAACAACTGCAATGACGACGTTTTGATTCCCATCGACAAGATCGGACATGGTGGAGGAACAGACGACTTCAAAGACAGAAAAACGACATTGTACCTACGGAGATTGGACGCGAATCGTGATCTCGCACATACCTTCGCCTGTGGGAGGAGTATCTCTGGGGCCCGGTGCCTGGTGCCTGGTGCCTTTGTCCGTGGAGGAGCCTCCTGTGCCCCCGGCCTGCAGCGGTTATAGTCACCTCGCCGTGTGGACCGCGTCGACTTTTTTACCTCTACCAAAGTCGCTTCCATCGATATTATAATTCTTTTTATTATTTTTCGTGGCGAATCGGTGGTATTTTTGTACCAATCGACTCGGGTTTATGTATCTGCTGGGTTTTATATTTGGAAGGAATGCGCGCGACTCACCTGGGATCTGGCCAGACCCCGATCCCGGCCCCGGGACACAGGGACTCCGCGCGACTTTGCTTCTCTGCGGCAGATGATGCGTGGGCACATTTTTGTATCGCCTGTGGGCATTACACACGATCGTTTTACCACTGTGATTTCCATACATTCCCACCTACAGTCGAGGTATCCAGGGCCGTTCATAATATTGTGACTTTGGCTTTAGGAGCCCCAGCAAAATGTTGTAGACCTGCCAGAGGCGGCGGCAGCGACATCCAGCAACCACCGTCGATGGCACCGCGACACGAGGAGGGCCCCGCCACTTCGACGGGGCTTCTCGGCCCCGGACAAACCCAGGGCCCCATCAATTGATGATGACTCAAAAAGTGCCGGCGGTAATGACAAGTAATAGATTTGACGATTACCTCTTACCTGCTATCCGCGGGGTGCTGCGGGGCCTCCAATAATTCGGCTGGGTACCGTGTTAAAGTAAACACTTTACGGGCGCCGAGGGGGCCCCTTGCGCAAACTTCTAAAAACCAGCCCCAAAGGTTAAAAAGTCAGTCGTGGTTTCCTGTCGCGCGTTTTACCTTTTGTTCCTGTTCGTTCGCATTTTTGTTCGCTCGTCGACATTTCTTCGAGCGACTGTTTAACGCAGCGCCGACCGCGACGGAGCCGCGCGACGACTTAATGAACATGCTTAGCAGTTTTACACCTACTTGCCGCGGTATGAATGATTCCCTGCCAGCACCAGGAGTAACACTTTCCGGCCGCGTTCCACCGGCCCTGCTGGCCAAACCTCTCAGAATTCGTCTGGACATTGATTTGTCATTATTTGCATCCAAATCGAAGTGATTTGTTCATGTCAGCGCGGTCCAGAGTGCCTTTTGGGGGCATTTTCTGCAACATAACTTAAAAATTGAAATAACTTATGCTTTATTCATTTTGGATTAGCAACAAAGAACATAAGTCAAAAGTTCAACATTTCACCATATCACTCATATTTGATACGAAATAGCTGAATATGTGGCTGAATAAAATTGAAAAGTCAACATTTTCGAACAATTCTGAATACCAATCATAGCTAAGAACTTGTTGGAGTAAAGTCGGAAAATCGAAGATGAAAAATTATTTTGTTTTTTTACATAGTTTATTAAAAGGACCGAATTTGTTCGAACTTTCATAAGTTTCTCATCTGCAAATTTTTTTTTAAAATTTATTAGGGTATCACTCTGTGGGGTACAAATTACGGGAAAACTTAAACAAAGTTTGTGACTATTATAATTTTTAATTCGCACTTGTCCGTTTTTTTGTTTAATTACTTAAATACTTAATTTAAACTATCTAAAGAATTTGGTTTGTGATTCTGTTGATATCTTATCTACTTAATTTATTCAATAGTTTTAGGGGTTATGAATTCGTTAACTCTAAGTTCTAACTCCAGCAAAACTTTAACAAGCACGGATATTAAATTAATAATTAAGTTAATTAAAAAACTCTCTGGGCAGCAATATTTGTTAGTACCGTAGAACCTTCTTGCAGTTAACACATGAACATATTATCCCGAATGCGTGTGTCTCCAAAACGGGTGTATTTTTAAAATTTCGTGGCATTCTTTTGGCATTTTCACACCACTGGTTGCAGGCATTTTTGTTCGCTATACTAGCTAACTTTGGGCGTGTTTGTGTTTCCTAGTCCGTGTTTCTTTTGGGCGCGTATGTGCCAACAAAAAATTTTTATTCGGGGACAATATAGAGATAGTACAATACATAAAACTCTGATTGAAGTATCCTGATTATAATTAATAGTTAGGATAGCTTTTTTCGAAGTGCATTGAAAAGACTACAAGAGATTAATAGCGATACATAGTGCTTGCATTTAATATATGTTGAAAAATTAATATACAGGAAAAATGTATGGGTCTTAAAAAATATGAGAAGTTAAAGTTTAGCTATCTTAAGATTACAGAGCCAGACAAAAGATCTACGGCCTCCGAGGAGAGCTACTCGAAAACAGGTTCGACTGCAATTAACAAAAATGTTGATCATCGCCTAAGAAGTAGCGAGGTAAATTTCCCACCTCGTCGAACAGTACTCACGCTTATGTTAATTGCTACATGATCAATTGCTCCAGCAAACTTGTCAAGAGCTTCTGACAAGTAGCCGCAAGATTTATGGTTGGATTTAAATTAAAATGTAAAGCGTTTCAGTTAAAATGCGTTTTTGCCCGGCTAACTCAAATTGACTACACGTCTTTAGACCTGAGACAGTCTCCTTGAGAAGTTGGTTTGGGGGCGCGTAAAAACGGTAACTTGCGTCACCGGAGCCGGGGAGAAGAAAGTGTACGCACGGGTCCGTACCACAGTCGCGCCGCAGACGACTAGGAAATGTCTAAAAACAATTACAAAAGCAATAATTCACATGAATGAGTACAAAATCTTAACAATACCACGGTAATGAAGATCATCAATCACGGCATAGGCACTAATTAAACTGCGACCCCTTGCGCGGCCATTACTCATCCTCCGCCCAGGCTGGCCGGATACCGCGGCGGTGTCCCCCGGAGGTATTGCGAGCGGCTTCATCCTGTAACTACCGAAACAAGTTCCATTCCCAGACAAATTTCACGGGATTGCGCGATCGATCTGGCCAATTGATCAGGCCAATCTCCTAATTGATAATTACCGAAAAGAAAAATCACCGAAAAAAGAATCAACAGTGCCACAGGCGTCTCTGCTCTGGGGCCTCAGAGCCTTCTGTGCGAGCATCGCGCGTCGCTATAATGTTTAATTTTCAATTAGCCGGTTGCGCTTCGCGGCCTTCCAGGTAAACTCAGGTAAGTCCGCTCCGAGTTGCCCGCAAGTCGTGATTAATTGAGCTGCGCTAGCCAAATCACAGGTCCGGTGCTGTGGTTTCTACTGATACCTTGGCACCTATTAATTTCGTCTGCTTTCTTTGTCTCGTGAGTGTTGGACGCTATAAATTTTGTCGGAGCCCCGCTCAAATGACCAAATGATGTTGAATCGGTTTATTTTGACTCCATTTGGCACCTCGCGCTGTTTGCCAAAATTTACAAATTGGATTTTGATTGATTTTTGATTGCATAGTGCATCTTTTCGTACAGTTGCTGGTTTATCAGCAAAAGAACGCATTCAGTGCCACTCCCAGGGGAAATATAGGTATGGTTGTAACAAATAAAAAGAGAGTAACTTAAAATATTCACGTTTTTACGAATTTATCATTATTATTTTTTCACATAGTGTCTTTTTTCAGTTCGATGACGCGTAAAATTTTAAAAATATAGAAAATTTATCAGTAGGTATATATGAAAGTAAATTTGTTGGAATTTTGCTTTATTCTGAATTTTATATCTTGATTTTAAAATGTTTATATTATAATTTAGAATCTCAACGGGTAAAAATAAAAGTTAAGTAAACCTTGTTTACCTTCAATTTGGTTAATATTTTAATTCTTTATTTTAGAATAGGTTGTTTTTGATAAGTTTTGAATTTTAGAATTGAAAAACGAGTTTTTTTGCACGATCTAAGTAAAATATCGACAGTAAAACTTCGTTATAACGAATGAAAGAGGATGAGCAAAAATTTTTGGGAGTTGGTCTACCAATTCTTAAGCAATGTATGATATATCAATATCAAGGTCTTTTTAAGCAAAACATACCTTATAAATATTGTTAGTACTTTCAGTAATTTCATTTTCATAGTTATACATATGTTTCTGATGCTTATATTGTATATCGACAAAAGCCCTTTTTGATAAAAAATCCTTAATAAAATTATTAATATTCTCATTAATTCGTGTCAATATCTTTTACTTCAATTAAGTTTTCCGCATATAACGTCAGAATACAATAATTCTGTTAGATTTTTCGATCCGATTATTTTAACCATTTTGAAAATTGTTGAGAAATTCGTAAAAAGAACAATTAGAGCATAATATGAGTTTCAACATAGTTTTTCAATGGCTACATTTTAGGGATCGTAATTCCGCAAATACTACTACATATTATACATTAGTTGTAATATTAGCAAATGTTCCAGTTAAAGTAACCTGACTATCTTTATATCATTCATAGACGGCGATAGACTAAAACGCCCATTCTCCTTTATATCAAATATTTCTCTTGGTCCTTTCGAGTTCATTTTACGCAGTTTTACTGTAAGAATTCCACGCATTTTATTATTCTATGGTTAAAATTAAAATTATCTACCACCAATCATCTTAAAATAAGCAAATAATACCAAACATCAGTCTGCTTACAACTCAATTTGAATAATCTCTTGTTTTTACGTTTAGGAAAAAAATAATGTCTGTAATGTGAAATTTCACGCCATTCACCGCCTACCTAAAGGCAGTTATCTCTTCAAAAATCGCAAAATGTTGTAGCTACTAAAACTCAACGAAATCAATAAAACTTAATAAAGTCCCCCATCGGTGTTCTCTGCGCTAGAAAATTTGATACCCCGTCGATACGTTGACATAACTCAAAAAGCCAGCCGCTCGTGGTTTCTAGGAATAAATGCAGCAACATGATCGCCTACGATCTATCAAACATGCAAAATATGCAGAAGGTCCCGGATGGCGCGAGCGTTTTTAAACTGTTTCGAACCAATAAAGACTGATCGATGATAGGGAAGGGTATAGGGGAATAAAAAAATGGCACAGTTGTCCAATCCCCGGAGAAATTCTTCTGACCAGTTTTTCCACGTTGTTATCCAGTCGTAAATTATCGAAAACAGTCTTGATGTGGGGTCGGGGCATACTAATTTCAACGATCAAATTCCAACAAAGGCAACAAGACGGCCATATACAAATGAGATTCTGTAGATTTTGATGAATGTCTGCCAATTTATCAGGGAGTTCATCTTGCGCCGCCGCCAAGCCGCAGCGTCGATCGATTGTGAGCGGCTGCGGCTAGAAAGATGCGCGGAAGGAGCTGCCTCGCCGGTGGTAGGAGGATATAACTCAGGCCCCGCAAAGGTCACTCAAACATACGATCTTAAAGTTCAAGTACTGCACGACCCGGTTGATCTTTTCCCCGGAGATCCCAGCCACGAAAATTTGTAGCATAAAGATCTTCGGCTGAAACCGGTGCCCCAAATGATATCTATCGGGCTTCTCCTATAAATAAACGATTTGTACGCGGTGTTTGGATGATATAAATCGATATGTATTAAAATTTACATTTATCATAATTTTATTAACGACTGAATACGAGTCGCGGCCTGATCAGTCCATGATCAGATGCCGGTCCGACGACTGGTTTCTTTGTCCTGGAGCCTCCAACAGGGCCAGCAGGTAAGTGGAAAACGATGAAAATATCCAGTCAAATCGGAATATTCTTCGGGGAAGGATAAGATCGATGTGTTCAGTGATCTTGAAAATGTTATGATGTCCTTGCTGACGACAATGTCTTCTGTAATTATCTTATCTGATCAATTGTCAGCAGTTTTGTTATGGATACTCCGCTGCAGAAAATATGCTGCAAGGTCGAACAGACCGGATTGTCTATCAGTCGGCGATCAATAACTTTTCCGTCTGTAAAAAAGGTAGACGAATGCGAATCGAAATCGCCAATGAAATCCCAACGTCTGCGGGCAACTGGGATTGCGCAAAACATCTGTCTGTCCTTTCTGCTGATCTTAATCGTTTCCAAATGGCAGCAAGAGGTGAGACCAAAGAATTTCTTAAATAATTCCTTCAAGTGCGAAGATATTGGCCTTCATCTGCAAAGAAATCGGCCTGTGCAAACAATTTCAATGTTTTTTTCTCGAGTGTCTTGCGGCCAGTTTGGCAGCATCACTTCAAAATGAAGGTAAATGAAGGGCTAATCCCCCACACGTGACAATTCTTCAGGGACCTCCTGACTTTAAGTGGTCTTGGGCTTTCTTCCACTGTTTGATCGCAGCTCCTTTCAAATTTTCTAGTTTTCTTTGATAGAACGAACTAACAAAAAGACAATTTTCATTGTTCGCTTTGTATTTCGTCACTACAAACGTGAGAAGAGTCCTTGGGGTGGTTTTAGAGGATTCATGGTCCATTGTCGAAAAGAAAGTGATACGCATCCAATGGAAAGGTGTCAAACACTGAAATCAATTTTTGAGCGATTATAGCTACCACAAAAGGCTAAACGGCTGGTAATTTCTTGTCCTGAGGTAATTCATTTTTTATACTGTCCTTTATGAAGTTCGTTACATCTTAACAGGGGATTTTTTTGGAAATTCGGTTTTTGTAATCAAGATTTATGAAGATGAGGTGTAATGGTTCAGAAGACCCTATTAATGTGTCATTTTCAAGTACCCTTCATTAAGTGGCAATCATTTTGACAATTTTTAGGATCTGGAAGTGGTCTCTTCGAAATCTTTCTTAGAAATATGTTTGAAAAACGGATTTCTGATATTGAATGAAAAATTTAAAACGTTCTTCTCGAAACCATATTTTGGTGATTTCCAATTTTTTTTATACGTAAAACTTGGAACGTACATATATTTTTTTTCCTACGTAAGAATTTTTCTGATGTAACAAACTTATCTCTAAAACACTAGTTGACCGATTAACATAAGCTGAGCTTGAAATTTAAATGAAAGTATTTTAATTTTAAGTGTCACGTCATTATAATTAGTTGGAACAAACACTAATATATTTATATTTTGAATTGTAGAACCTACACATTTTAATAACCGATATCATAAACATTTTAAAATAAATCGATAGCAGCTATTATTTCTTTAAAAACAAATGTTTGGAAAAATACTTGCCATTAGATCGTTCTCATCTTAAATGCATAAAATTCTTTGTAAATGGCTATTTTTGTTATTTTAAACTCGTAAACAGCAAAACTCAATAAACCGCCATTTGACCATGCCTTGAAAGAATAATAAATAAAAAAGGGACTGTGCTTGGAGTCCACATTTTTAGTGGATTGCTTGTGCCTCACGGTAGCTCACAATTTCATATGCAGATTTTTTGTAAATAGAGCACTTATTACAAAATTCGTGAGATGTTCAGTTGGACTACAGTAGATACGCAGTTCAATGTAAATTTCTTATTTTCGTTTCATTACAAATAATTTGATGACGTCGCTGCGTAAAAAACTGTATTGTTTTTGGTATTTCATTTATCTATCTAAGAAAAGTACATATGTTTATTTATATTAATTTATTAAATTTTTGCTCTTTTGCTTTATTATTATAAAATTTAAATTTCTTTCCGAAAATAGATTGGAGTGCAAAATTTTGCATCGGAGAACCGATGCATTTTTATACCTAATTTAAAATATTAGTTCTGCATAATTAGTTTAACGGCAATGAAGTTTTAATACCTCTCACAACGATGTCTTGAATATTTTCTCTATCTTTTAAAATGTGAAAATCCAATTAAAATTCCTAACTTAATTCTTCATCTACAATGAGTCAAAGATAATAAACATATTAGGAAATAACATAAAATATAATATTTTTGTGTTATTAATGTGACATTAACCTTTTTCTTTTAATAAAGTTAGAAAGCTTGATACTTTCAAAATGCACTGAAATCAATATGAAAAATACGCTCAAAATGTATTTCTAAGTATAGTAATAAAAATTGAAATTTTTTACAGTACCTAAAAATTATAGTTTTTTTTTTGTAAAACATTTACATCTATAGCTAAAGCCTGAATATCGTAGCATACTATGTAGAAAAACCAAATAAAATTGTCTGATGAATTCTACAGTGGTCTGTCCAAAATACATCAGAGTTAAAGTACCATATTTTAAATTTTATAATTCAGTTTTGGGTCTATCGTCTTTTAGACAACTAGGTACATACTCAGTATAGAGAACTTGAAGTTTGTTAGAGTTTGTAAAAGTTCCAGTCTGCTTTTAAATTTTCTACATTTCCGTCGGTTTTATATAATATAAAAATACTGCTTAAATTTAATTAAAGAATGTATTATAAAAAAAAATATGTTTACTCAAATTTATTCTGCATTGTATTTATAGTCTGAATGGGAAAGGTTAGTAAGCATAAAAAATAAAACACACTAGAAAAATTGTACGGCGTCTTATTTTAAAAATGTCTTAATTTCTACTACATGAACGGAACTAATCAGAAGTATAAAACTATCAACAACGTTCTAGGAAGTACGTGAGAGAATAAAAGTATCATATAATGTTTTTTTTTAGATAGATCACAATTTACAGGCGAAGCAGGGGCGCGGGGGCTTAGTCGATGGCGGCGACGAGATCCAAATTGATGCACTTCTTTTCGGCAGAGTTAGCCGAAGGGCTGCTCTTCGAGGACGGGGCTAGCAGCTGCTGCTCACTAAGTCCGGTCGTGATAGCTGCTAAATTGTGGGTCAGACTGTGTCGCCGGAGATCACAATTTCGCCGAAAAACCTTTCCACAGGAGCCACAGTGGTAGGGTTTGATGTCGGTGTGGGTCAACAGGTGGGTCTTGAGGTTCGACCGCTGGTTGAAGCTCCGGTTGCAGACGGGGCACTTGTGGGGCGACTCCTCCATGTGGAGGATCTTGTGGACGGCCAACGTGCGCGACTGGCAGAATCCTTTTCCACACTCGGTGCATTTGAACGGCTTCTCCTTCGAGTGGATGTATCTGAAAAAGACAAGACGAACGGATATTAAAATTAGACCCAAAAAGAAGCAGCGTCGAGGCTGAAGAATGTCAACCGTCTTATCAGTTGAAGATACCGAGGACGAGGGATTTAGGAGTGCTCGGAAATAAATGGAAACGGCGGCCGGAGCACGCCTGCAGGACTCCTCCGATTCGGTCCAGCGCACCCATACTGTGCGGAGCCCCGAGAAAGAGTTGAAAAACCCGAAAAACAGGTCGTACACAGATTTTTGGGTAAATACACTTGTGGCGCCCCGATACCTTGTAGGTGTTCACGTTTAATTTATTGTTACGATTTTCACCTCTTTAGGGCTCTTTTTGGAGGCCTTTGTGGATACTCACAAAGAAATCCCATTATGCCCCCAATAATTTTTTTTTTATTTTTATTTTTCGGTGGATACTTGTGTCGTGATATACGAATCCGAGCTCGATCGCTATGAAAAATTATGCCCGGCTCCGGCGATATTTATTGTGTTGTTGAATCACGTCTGATAGAGATAAGGAAATTAGGAATTTCGTGAAATCAAGTAGATTTCATGAAGACGGAACATGTTTTCGATCTTATTTTTTCGAAAAAAGAAAATCTCTGCTACCTTTATTTTTTGTTGTTTTTATGGTTCGACTGGTCATCTTTTCGTATTATTTGGTCCATTCTCTGAATGAGCTTAATTTACTTTCTGGGGGAATAATTTACCGATCGATTCTTTCTTTGACAGTCTGTTAAAGGTTGAAATTTTAATAAAACGCAATAGGTAATAAGACGTTTTTAAGAGTTTACCCAGTTTATTTATATTTTTTAGTCTAATTTCTCTTCTTATTAATAAAATAAATTTTAATGCTTAAAAGAATTCAGACGATTTTCGGTTAGGTATATTTTTTTGAATTCTCCTAATTCTAAAGAGTTATTTCCTTTATTTCTTCTGCTGATCAGGTAATGAATCAAAATAATCTACTGACTGCCAATCAAGTTCACTAGTCTTTTGTCTTTTTTTTATTTAAACTAAATGTTCAATCAATCACATATAATATTGATGATCGTAGGTGATTGAACTTTTCATTAAGCTTAATTTTACGATAAACGATCGATCAGGTGTGATCAAGTTTTCAGATTTGCATGTGCAGTCAGCGCCGGATCAATAGGTTCGTTGACCGTTACCAGTCAACAAAAATAAGCAATATCCATACAAATTAAAAATTAAAAATTGCCACTTCCATATCTTTAATCCTGAAAAAACGTTTTAAAATTTGTCCTTGGAGAGGTTAAACTTTTTCTGGTGTGGAATTTATTTCAGTAGTTGTCAGCTTCCTTCGAGATAATTATAAGATTTACTTCATTAAGAACATTCAATTTAAATGTTTCAATATGTAAACAAAATTAATCTTCAATATTATTATCTACAACACCGTCAGTAATTAATAAAAGTAGGTAGCTAATTTACGCGTTACATCGGCGTTGTTCGTCAAAAACTACTGTTGCTTGAATTCGAGAAAGATTTCCAGAAATAGACTATTCTTTTTCGTGACTTTCAGAGAAAAATAAAACTATTTTCTTTCATATTTAAGCACAAGTCATAATTAGAAATAAAATCCATTTGCCACGGAAAGATAATGCGTAAAATCGGATTTAAAAGATTATTTCCAGATATAAATTTTTGAAAGTTGTTGGAAATAATTACATCTACGAAAAGTTGAAAGTTTGATATAAAATTACTACGTTAAATACATAGCCTGGTTAAGTATTTGTTTTAACGATGTTGTATTTAAGTTTGAAATTGTATGCTACACGCATTTAAAAGCGATGTTTATGGAAAATGCGATGGGTTTAAGCAAGTTTATGAATACCGCTTATATTATTAAAATTGAAGGAATTTTAATTTTTTGACTATTCTATTAACTCTCTTTTGTTTAAATGTAATTTTAATTATATTAAAATCCAAATTAAAACATTTTTTTTAACGGTTTTGAAATGGCTAGAAATGTTGTTCTATTAAACCACTTTAAAGTAAATTAAAATAAACTTGCTGCCGACTATCTGCGGCAGTTTTAAAGTAATTAGCAAATCGGCTTAAACTTGCCATTCATTACTTAGCTTTATCCTAGTAACCGAAGACCTTGTCCAGTAGAATTTTTTAGAAAAAAACGTTGTGACCGAGCGACATATTTGATCAGATTATATTGGCTAGCAAAATTAAAGGAATAAAAAATGTCAGAGAAAATTAATCTTAAATCGCTTATCGACTCCTACCTGTTTTCCTAGATGGCTTGCCCCCAAATACCGCGGGGGCCATAGGCGCAGGCAGCGGTCGCACAAACACTTCTTCGCGGCGACCCTCCGATTGCAATTAATCATCGTTTGCGTCACATAAAATTTAATTGAAGCCGACATGCGTGTGCATTCGGCGTAAACATGACAAGAAAGGTTCACCCGATAAATACTGAAATACTGGACAAGATCGGCAGACTCAAGTTAATAATAAATTCAAGTGCTGCGGCCGCGGGATCAACTCGGACCCCGCTCGGACCATAGAGTCAACTTCAAGTTGTGGAGTTGGAGTTTCGAGTCTGGAGTCTTGGGTCTTGAGTCCCCCAGGGCCATGTTGCGTAGCGTCTACTAAGGTTAGGCTGGACTGATCCCGCGGACTGAGTCCATCTAGATCTATGTATACGGATCTGCGGCAGAAGTGAAACAAGTTCCATCTAATCTTCGGTTTATAGGAGTCCGATTCCACCGGATTAGTCCAAAGTGATTTGATTTGGATCAAAGATAATTGAACCTGACTGATCGTCCGCTAGAGTCGGCCGGTTGGTTGTTTTGTGGGACAGGCCAAGTGCCGACGGCTGGCGATCGCCGTGGCCTTTGATCGCCGGAGCTCCAACGTCGGGATGTTTGTTAACGAACAGATGGGGCCTTTGTCGATCGGCTGTCAATGGGCCTGCGCAACGACGACGTCTTCTAAGGCTTCTTGACATTGCGCCGAATGGGCAGAGCAACTTATTATTCACCTTAAATCAACCGTTAATTGACAGTTTTTTAGACCCGTAATTGAAAGCCCACCACCATCCCGACATGTTGTAGAGGTCGAAGTTTTTAAAACCTTACTCAGCCTAGAGCCTGGTTGCATGGTTTCTAGGGCTATTTCAAAGAAGGTCTTCATTTCAGCGTCTTATGACTTGAAGACTAGCTCAAAGTCGTTACAAGAAGCCACATTTACATTTTGTGCTAAACACCGACGGCTTTTGGCTAGCTATCTCCACTTGGCCCGAACATATTCAGCTCGTTTAAAATTCGAAATAACTTTTAGGGGAACTTTGTTTATAAATAAAACTCTCTTTTTTAACGTATATCTTTCAAATAGAGTCAATAGTAGCCCCAAATACGAACTTTAGTCGAAATATAACTTGATAATTCGAAAATTAATAAAATTAACTCAGTTTTTTATAAATTTCTGGAATTTTCCTTTGAAATCGCAGAATTTTTTACTATTGGATAAAAATAAAATAACCGGAACGATAAATTATATAAATGACTATTAATAAAACCAAACTATTCATCAAAATAAAACGTATGATACAATACATCATCAAAATCGTTAAAGTCGTGTCTATTGTATATCTTTTGTAAATTAGTATTTAAAATTATCATAATGGAAGTTCGTCATCTGCATTTCAATGATAAGAAATAAAAAAAAAAAATTCAACCAGATCATTATAAATTTTGAAGAAAATGGTTAGTTCACCAATTCAGCTTGCCTTTGGTGTTAATTTATTTTTTATTATGAATATTTTGATTATGTTGTTTTTAAACTTCCGAAACAAAGGTTTTGCACAAGGTCAATTGCCTTTTTAAGTTTTTCTTGGCTATTGACATAGAAAACTTAAAACGAAATTATAATCGAAAAATTAACACTGAAATGAGGATTCGATGAAAGAGTTTAAGGTTGAAAAAATAAGGTATAATTTGGCTATTTTTGTGCCGAGCTCAAATTTTCTATATATAGCTTGTTTTACTCGGATATACCAAATGATCTTAATTTAACAGTGAGGTAAGAATTCGGAGGTTTTAAAGAATCATAAAACTAAAGGCTTTAAGAAATTCAGCAGTACGAAGCGCCATCTATTGGCGAAAAAATGAACTATTATAACATTTTCAAAAATATCTTGAAAGATGTATTTTTATCGTTTTTTAAACCTATTCTTCTCTAAAACATTATATAATGGAATATTTCCGTTTCCGGATTATCAATCTACAGAAAAAAAAATTTTTTATATAAAATGATGAATGTTGTTGACCTGATAATCAATTTAGCTTTAGCGCTTCTGTAAGTTGCCTCGAATATCTGCATAAATTGCTAAATCAACATAAATGTTGCTCTCATTCAGATATCCATTACGAAAATGATTGTTGTTATATGTTGCAAATTATATTCAATCCGAACAAAAGCATATTTACCAATAAATTTGAGATTACAATTTATAAACTAGAAGACCACACAAAGTTTTTACAAAAGCGTATCACAAAATCTTCATTTGAATGGTGTGTTTTATAAGAATGATTTTATTTTACAAAAATATAAAGAAGAAAATGTTTTAAATATTTCGAAAACCAGTCTGTAAAAGTATCTATAAAAATGCAAACGAAGAAATGGGACTGTTAACGGCATATAAATTTAAATCAGGCCACACCTCTTTCGCGACAACTATGCGAGAAGAGAAAAATTTAAAACGAGAGATATGAATTCCAGGAGAACTGAATTTTTTACGATCGCAATAAAACTTATATTGCACATCGTGTTCGCAAATTAAAAAATAAAAATCAGTGTTTGCAACTTTTAGATAATTTCCATAAGTGGTTAAAAAGAGAGTGGCTGTTGCTGCGATTATGTGCATAGGTAACAAAATTATTTTCCATTTCTCAAGCTGCGATCAGTAAAGGTAAGATCGAAAATGGAAAACGGAAAAAAAGTTAAAAATAAAAGTAAATCTGACTGGAGGGAGGCACGAAAAAACACCGCCCGAAGGTGAAAAATGTGAAAGAACAAATTCGAGAAGATAAAAAGAAAAGTGCACCCACCTATGATCCCTGAGGTGATCCTGTCGCCGGAATGCCTTTCCGCATATATCACACGAGTACGGCCGCTCGTCTGTGTGGGTCCGCTCGTGTATGAGTAAGTTGTATGACTTTGTGAACTGTCTATTGCAAAATTTGCATATAAATTGTTTTTTCGGTCGCTGACTTCCACCACCCCCACTTGCAGTGATCGTGCCACTGCCGTTCGTAGATATCGTCGCTGCTGGCGCGTTCGCGTTCGCGTTTGCGGCCGTCGTCGTCGTTGTGCTAACTACGTTCGATGCAAGCGACTTCTTGGTGCAGGTTGTTATTGGATTTACACCTGTTTGTACTGAGGATGCTGCGTGCAGCGCCTTGTCGTGGAGCATTGCGGTCTGGATCGGCTCGACCATTTGCTGGTGGTAGGCCGCGTTCAGCAGCAGGCTAGAGTAGTTATTGTCTAGAGATGAAATTGGTTCTGTCGGTGAGTCTAGGGGTGATTCGAATGATAGATGATCGTCGCTGTCCAGGAGCGCAAGATCATCGCAGTCGCCAAGATCGCTGCTCAGGTTATGGTGATCCTGGTGATGATCGGACGTGATAGACGGCAGTTTTTGCTGTATCTGGCCCTGTCCGTTCGTCGGTGAGCCGCCTGCGTTCGAGGCGGTGAACCTTAGAACATCTGCTTTACCGGTTATCCTCTGGAGCGCGAGATATGACTCCAGCGCTTGAAGATTAAGGGCAGCCGCAGCTGGTGAATTCGCGGGCAAAAGGGCGGCTTGCTGCAGACTTGTTACCATCGCCCCTTGAAGGGATAGAACGACCGCTGCAGCTGCCGCCAAATCACCGGTGGGTGTGCTAGACGCAGACGAATCCGTCGGCTGCTGGTGCTGGCCGACTGCCGTCTCAAAGACGTCCTGAATGTCTAAAGCGGGACTATTCTTCATCTTGGAAGACGCTGTGCTCGTTATTGTATCACTTGCGGCTATTTGTTCCATATCTGCCTCAAAGATAGATTTATTTCGCTGGTTCGCTTGATTTAGGACACAGCAGGTAGAAGTCATAAAATCACGAAAGACACGCGACCATAAATCACATCCGTCACGCTTCAAAGGCGCCCTTCTACACTCGATCGGGCCTGATAAGGATCACACTGCTCGACCAATAGTAAAGTTCATTTTTTCTCCTTGAATCTTATCCCCGCAATAAGATTTAATAAAGATAATCGAAGATCTTGGGAAGTAGCTAGAGCTACTATTGAATGATGCGTATCACACCTGGTCGTGTGCATGTGTTTGTTATATAAATTATTACGTCACTAAGTTAACAAAACTTGTCACACGTTGCATATTGCCGATGATTAACTCGTTCGCTTCAAATATAAAAATGTAAAAAAAAAAAAAATTGCGCTTATTATGTGATCTATTGGTCTTGGTGTGAGTAATCTCAAGTATCTCAAAATGGTAGATTGTTTCACAAGGCACGATCATTCGCATGTGGCAACACTTGAGACCGAACTTTTTTTGAAAAAAAAAAAAATAAAAAAAATAATAATATGTATATTACATAACACAAATTATATTTTGATCAATTAAAAATTCATCATATTTCGCTGTCCCCAAATAAGAAGGCGGTGAAAAAATCAACAGCCGCCTTTTATTGTCCACTTTGAATATTCAAAAAATAAGCGGCGCGCGCAATGTTAACAAAGTCCACGATACAACTAAACGTCCGTCGAATCGTGTACTCGACACGGACCTGTGCTGCCCTCTCTAACACATTCGAACAGAAAGCCCATTGGACGTGTGTTTACGTTTTTCTTAAAGAAACCGATCGCTCCTTCGCGCTGGTGCTTGTGCCTCTTCTGGCTGTTGGCTTAAGACGCTTGCTAACTTGTCTTCGGCCGTAACTAAGTTGGCTCATGATCGCCTCGTGTAGATTGCGGAGGTACACCTCGGCAGCGCAGCGCAGAGAGTGAATGAGTCTCTTGGGGCTGTCATTTATGATTTTTTCTTCTTCGTTTTCCATCCGTTTCTTTTTATTTATTTTTTTTTATGATTTTATTCTTCCTCAGAGTTGTCTTTTAAGACGATCTTTTCGAAAAAGAAGTCAAAACTCTCAAACTCAATCCGGATGGATTTTCGATTCTCTCGATTTCTTCCTATATAACTTGTTTCACTTTTTTAAACGTGGTGAAATTCTTTTAGCTGGCCCCTCGGAGCCTCAGAGGCTCAGCATAAAGACGACAGGGAAAATAAACCGCGAGACCACTAAAGACATCATCAGACAGAATAAACGATCATTGGCGCAAAAGTGTGCTTTTCGGCTCACACTTGATCAGCGCAGCCCGATCAGTCACGCTTTACGGGATGATATGTTTGTTAAGGCTATGATGCGGTCGCGGAAATTCGCGAACAACGACGACGAAGACGACGACGACGGACAGAGCACACCACACGGTCAGAATTTTTGTCCATTTCCATGTGCAGTCTTTAAATGATATTTAATGGTAAATTGCTTAATGAAAGGTATAGCAGAAAATTGGTTCCAGAGAAACACTCTGCGTCTCTCGCGGATAGGGATCATTAAAGCGGACCACTGGCGGAGGCTTCTTTGGCGCTGCTGCCATTTCTTTCCTCGGTTTCGCCACATTTTCGGTTCCAAAAAATTGTTTCAGTTAAATTTAAATTATGAAAATTCTTTAAGGGCTCTCTCTCTCTAATTGATCGTGTTTTGATTAATGTCCCTGCAGCATGGGATATGATCGTTATGGTCAGCATTATTCGTGATGGAAGGGCATATATCTTTTCGGTCAGAAGTTTTACATGCTGGTGGAATTTTGAAAACATTCTTTTTCGTAAAAAATTTTGCAAGATTTAAATCCTTGCATGATACCACCAGTTTTTTTATTCTTTTCGAATCCTGCTTTTTACGGTCTTTACGCGATTTAATAACTTAATGTATAGAATAGCAGTGGGAAAAAAATCAGTTTGGTAACGTAATCAAAATCATATTTATTTAATATTATAATGACAAAGTTCTAAGATATAAGATCTAGTTGCATTAAATTTTCGTAATTATAATGGATTATTGGATAATGGAAATTAAAAACCCATATTTTTTTATATTATTATTTTTCTAATTTCAAAAAGGTGATGATATTGCTGAGATTGGGATTTATGGCATACATTTTCTTGATAAAATTAAATGTAAAAGAATTATCCTTTTCGATTTTAAAAACATACATATTTGAACCTTAATGATATCAAATTTGAACAAAATCAGTGTCAAAATTTAAATTTATTAACTAAACTTTAATAAATATGAGTAAGTACAATTATTTCGAAAAATATGTATAACTTTGTATTTAACACAAAACTCAAAGTTATCCACATTAGTCTTTAGATTTTTTCTTTAAACTAACAAAAAATTACAAGAAAATTGAAACATACCAAATATCTACTTTAATAAAAACTAAATTTCTTAACAATATTCCGGTGAAAAAGATAAGTCTGAGTAATAACTAACGTTAAAGTTGTCATTCTGCATTAGCATTAGCATGGCTAGCTTTCGGTAATTTATAGTGTTTAGCTCAACTCTAGCCTTATTTGAAATGTTGATCCGCATTTAAAATTCACTTACTCGGCTCGTCGATATTTACGATCGCAACCTTTATCAAGCTGCTCGTAAAGCACGATTAAGTAAAATTGATGCACATCTGAAGAAGATCTTTTCAATAAGTTAACAGGCCGTTTGGCCGCACTGCTCAGCGGCTCGATCGGAGCGGCGCGCAGCCGCGGCCGGCTACAGTCCAGCCGTCCGGAGGAGACTCATCCACGCAGCATGCTCTGGATGGCGTTCCAGTTCGAATGATATTCAAATAATTACAAAGTCACAAATTACCCCTTCTCATAATTCACAATCCACGATCGCTTTGATAACGAACAATCAACCTATCCGATGGCTAGACGTCGATGCGCCGCGGATCGAGCGGTGCACAAAATCGCCAGAAACAGAGGAAATAATGCTTCAAAAAGTTTTTGAATAAAAAGCAAGGGTTCAACTCCTATAACAGATTTATTGCCACTTAGTTGACAGCATGATCGTTGCCATGATCGGCTCCGATTTTTTTCTTAATTTCTTTATTTTTACATTTTCTTGTTGCTGCTCGGCGGTTTTTCTTCTTTTGGCCTGCTTAAGTTTGCCATCGAGTTAAATTCCCTACGTGTTCGCAACTATTGCGATAGGCCTGCATCGCGCAGCACCGCTCCGGTCCACCACGGGCAAATGTTTAATCGAAGTAATTTATTGCACCAATATGGCGACATTATCGTTTCCGATGAAATCAATTTTGATTGACAAAATTGTAAATTATTGAAACGAGCTATGCGGTCCATGATCATGATATAAATTAGGACTTTGATTATCCCTCTTCCTCTTTTAAAGCTTTTAAGCAATTTTTCATTCATTTAACATTGCGGAAATTGAGGGTTTCAGCAATTTTCTTGAGACGAATTTCATGGACACTGCTTCACGATTCTTCGCATTCAGTCGTGGGCATTTAAGCTTATTAAGATTTATTGTTTTTATTTTTTTTTTAAATATGTTTCTTCCGCCACGTTTTGGGTTACGAACAAAATCGATCGATATCGGAGGACCACTGATAAGTTTTGGATAAATCGTTCTTCAATATGTATAACATGGTTCCCAAAACATGTCGTTCGAGTTTACATAAATTTCAATTAATTCTCTAAAAAACTCCTGAAAAATTTCTTAAAAGGTTCAGTGATTGCACTGAATATCTTTGAACTACACATCTTTTGTCGCAGGGCTCTTTTTATTATGTTCTAATCATCGCTCTTTAATCAATATCATAGAAAATTCGAGTAAAATATAAAACTATTTTATAAAGCGGCTGGTTTAGAAAGTCCTATTTTTTAAAGTATAGTGCACTGAGCATGAGTTGATATTAGAAATTACAGAATTAGATATTTAGTTTTTGCATTTTTAATTTTTATACAGTTGATTTTTCATTTTAGCGCAAAAATGGAAAATGGAAATACAAATGGAAAATGATTCAGAAAATGATTTCATTCAAACAATTTTCTATTCAATATAGTAATTTAAACTATTTTTATTTCCTTCATTATTCATTTTTATGTTACTTTTTCCTGGGATACAATCTTCTAAAAACAAAAAGCCTGTTATGTTTTACTTTATTACTTTATATTAGTTTAGTATAAAATTTCTGATTTTAAGGTATTTTGTTTTTTAACAATTTATTGCATTTCCTGTAGGAGAGCAGCATTTTAATATTAATTAGTGTTCGCAAATCAGGCTTTCTGAGCTTTTGATTCTCTAATAGCCTCTTTCTGTTAATTTGATATTTTTTTAAAAATCTTTAGCACTCATAAATTATTATTTTCGTTGGAACGGTATTTGAGTCTCCTGTTCTTAGGTAATAAGGGCTTTCTTTAAATCGAATTTAAATGTTCTTAATTTCGTTATTTGGTTTTTGACCATTCATGATAATTCCATTTTTGGTTTTTTTCTAGTTGTTTTAAGAACCAATTTATCTTGCGCCCAATAGTTGCACAAAAGTAACTGGCATTTAATTTATATGAAAATGTCTTTACAAAATTAAAACTCCTGAACATTTTCAGAAATATCGAAGGAATTGCACAAGAGAACCAATCTCCGCCTCGCAATGTCAATTAGAGCCATAAGCTGCGTTGCAGTCTTTAATAACAAGGTTACGATCATTCTCTTAAAAATCAAGAGGAAGTTATAAACCAACTATTTAATGATAGTTTGCAAACGATTGCGGCTGATCGTCTCCTCTACTCTATTAAATTGCGTCAGTTACGTGCACTATTGGAATTGATTCAAGAAAAAAAATAAATACATGTTCAGAAAACATAGGTGCCTCCAGAAATCGTCTGTATGCAACATATGCGCGGTGTGGTCGGAGCCACACAGTCACAGTCGAAAAACCAGAAACTGCACAAGTCTCCTCCGGAGTCAGTCGAAGACAAATTCTATGCCCGGTCGATAATGCCTGCCCTCGCCGGTTCGATCTGCTGAGGAAACGGGTTAAGGCACAGGTCGAGTTAATGTCTTATGGGGCACTCACAGCAGGTCTTATTCAACATTTTATACGCCCTCGCATTTTATGCTGTTTTTATAAACAAACACGATCGCCTCAAACGCAGGCCCAGGTACCTCGCGAGTGTTTAATACCTGGGCTCGCTATGCCTCTTAAATACCTTGGAAAAACGTTGGAGCCATTGGCGAGAATAAGATGCGCGCGCATGTTTTAACCTGGACACAGAAATGTAATCACGGGGACTTAGATTAGGTATCTTGGAGCAGATTTTAGAAACAAGATTATATGGGACAATTTCAACGTGCCTTTCTCTTGTTTTATCCAGCTCTTAGATGGAAGTGTAACAACTGAGCTTCTTGTTGAATTTAAAAAAAATAAAAATTAAGAAAGATGGGCGTTTTTTCTTGCTGGAAATTCGTTAAATTGGAATTTATTTTTAACAAAAAAGAGGCGATTAGTCAGCTTTCTAAGGAATAAGCTTTCTTGACTTAATGAAATGTAAGTCTTTTTCCTGATCTCTAATTATGTCTTATTAAAACTATACCGTTAATAATCTTATAGTTCTATCAGAGGATTTATGTGGGAGTAGTTTTTTGTGGTATGTGTTGAAAAGTAATTTTTTGGTATTTCAATGCACAAAAAATTTCATGAATCTTAACAGCTCGAAAGTCTTAAAACTTTTATCGCCTAACATATTTTAAGTGGCTTAAGTTTTTGTTAATGGAATTAAGAATGTCTTTTCACAAATATTAAGAATGTTGCAATTATATTTATTATTATATATTTAACATTTTGTGTATGACTAAAGTTACCATCCGTATTCTCGATTTCTGTTAATAGGATCTTTAAAAGAAGGCTGAAATTTTAGTATAAAATTTAATTTTGATGCTCATATAATGCGACTTAGTTTTAGATATGTACTGTAATATACTTCTCAAAATTGCATCTTCATATGATTGTTAACAAATATATTTAAACCGGTTTTCTCGAAACTTAAAACTTGTTACTCAGATAATAGTTTTGAAATTTTAAATCGAATATTTTACAAAACTGTTTATAAGAAAATAATTTTAACGACGATTTATGCACTTTCATATGTTAAAAAACAAGCTGTGTGCCACCTGCCGATATGCATCAGAAATGAAGCAATCAAAAAATGATAAATTCATTTTTTCAATTAAGAGCCTGCCAGAATTTTTTGCACCTCAAGTCTACATCCCGGCGCGGTTTTCTTTCTTAATTTGGGCAAAAATTCACCGTGAAAATGCACAGTACCCCCGGGGCAAGGTAGAAGACTTCAAACAATCAATCGCCGAGTCAATAAATAATTTATCCTATCAATCAAGAGGGTCATGCGTCTGTAGGAACCACCAGAGGAAGGTTGTTACCCGAAAATAACAAAAAACCCGTGGTAGAAGACGGGGCTCCATCGACGACTCGGTAGAATAGAAGTAAGACCAACGAAAAATTTTGAGATTCTTATGAGCAGGCCCATCATTTGGGCATTGTTCCCCAATAGAGCTGGTGATACGCGCATTAGGGTATTATGGGTATTGGGTTCGGGTTTGGGTTTGGTATGGCACAAAAGCGGATCTCGGATCTCCGGCGAGTGGCCAAGATGCGCAGTCGGGATAAGCCGAACGCGCAGCTTGGCGTGATCTTCGCCGGGCGAGTGATGGATGCTCGCACAATGGTGAAGACAACCCGAGACGAGACAAGATCGGCTAAGATCCACACACAAATTACCTGGACCATTGTGCGACGGCCTATTAAAAAGCACACGAGGATGAAATAGTGTGACGAGTGTTTCTTTTAAGTCAGACGCAGGTTTCAATGGATCGTCGTCGTATTTCTCTTTTATGCTCGCGTCTTATATTTTTCTTTTCCCGGTTTTGTTTCGCTGTCTTCGACGGGGCAAACTCATTGGGAACAATTTGGCCGAAGACGGTGCCGGAGAACATGACAGAACGAAAAACAACAGATGCCTTAAAACACGCATATGCTGCCGTCTCGTCCAGGAACGCTGTAAAATTTCAAGAGGAATTTCTTAATTCTACTTGGGAATTTCGTGCTGTTTTGGCGGCCAGTAAAGTCGCGTGTAAGACCCGTGATCCTTCCTGAAGATCCGAATTTGGTTCTTCAAACCGAATTAAAAAAAACAAATTTCTGTGGCATGTCAGCATGCTAAGAATTTAATTGTTATGTAACCATCGGTGCTCAAATTATGGGCACAGACGCTCTAAGACCTATTGACAGGGTCGGTGGGCTATTTGATTGCTGCTCGGGAATGAGATCGATATCTTAATGAATTTCTCTTCATCGATGCTGCTTAGTAATTTGACATAATGACGGCTCTTCTCTTGGGTGGTTCGAGGCATCTGACGGTAGCCGCAATTTATTATTTTGGATAGTTTTCATTCAAAATTGGAGAAAAGCTTTTATTTGGATAATTATAAAAGAAATTTGTTTAAAAGACTGACCTTTTTTTCTTTTGAAATATTACCTACTAAACAATATCTCGTCTCAAAATTTGCCTTCAAATTAATAGTATCGTTTTAAGCTTTAGATCTTTTTTTTATCAAATATGCTTTTTTAATTTTCTATATTTAAATAGTACCTACCTGAATTTAAAATTTTGCCTGTTTTCGAATAGGTACCTCGTAGCGTAATTATAAGGTTCCGTAATAGATTTGTTTTTTGAATTTCCAACTTGTGATCAATTCGAAAACCATAAAATTCTCTAAGTACCTACTTATTTTTATTAAAAACCCATCTCTCTCTAGAGTGTTGGATTATGAAATTATAGTAGCGAATTCGAAACGAACAATATCCGCGTTTTGCTTAAAATAGGATGATCCAGTTTTAATTTCTATAAAATACAATAATAATAAAAATGATCGGAAAATCCTCTTGTCCTCATTCTTATTGAAATTTCTTGAGAGTAAAAAAGTTTATTCGTCATCTTCTATATCAAGATTTCAATAATAGATTCAAGTCAGCGACCTTAAAAATTTCTGTGTTCAATTTCCTCGAAATTTACAAATTTTTATCACTTAAACTATATATGTACATATGTAGGTTACATAATTCTAGAATTTGCCGATTTAACAAGATAGAACACACATGCAAAAGCAGTCTTACATATATTTTTTGAATTTAAAATTCAGTTTTTTCAATTTAGCGCTTGATTTTCTTAAGCTGAATTGAACAATCGACTGCTGAACTTGAATTCTTAAGGGGGGGCTAAGGTTAATTCGTACGAAAAAAGGCATGTTTTTGTGAATTTTTTGTGACGACACAGTTAAAATCTCTTTGTTAAAACTAATAGTACATTAAAGTATGACATTTGAAGAATATTGTATAAAATTTTCACGAAGAAATATTGAAAAACACGGCAATGACAGCAATTATTCGGACGTGTCTCGGAAAAAAGTAGAATTGCGGTGCCCCTCATAACTGGGTGCTGGATCATCCGAAATCAAAAAATCAAAGTTCATTCGTTAGATATTAGTTTTCCCCAGGTAACGCTGGGGGGGTTTTTCGAAATTTTAATTTTTCACTTTTTTGGAACACTTTGAAGGGAAAAACGCGATTTTTTGCTAAAAAAATCGACTAATTTGTTATTGTAAAATAAAAATTATTAACAAATTTGAAAAAAACTCTCCAGCGTTACCTCGTAAATTATGTACAGAAATAGTGTTCAAAATTTCAAAAGGATCGGTGCAGTAGTTTTGAAGTTATGAGGGGCACCGACTTTGAAAACGTGAGTTCTGGGGAAAACGCTTTAAAGTTTTGAACACTAAAAAATCTGGTATAAAACGTTCATAAGCAAGGTATAGAAATACTCGTAACTTCGTCAAGTTTGCTTCAATCGGCTTGAAATTTTGACACAATATTCTTAAGATATTATGCATTCAATTAAAAAAATAAAAAAAATTGTCAAACAAAAAAATTTAAATACCTTAGTCCCCCCTTAAACAGGGGTTCCGTAAAATAGTTTTATAGAATTGGTTTATACTTTCCTTTTAAGTTGTCATTACACGCAAAATAATGTACATATAATATATATATGTATTTTAGAGATCAAAATTAGGTTAGATATTAGCAACTCGGTGACATATATTAAATGCATTTCTTTTTATTTTAGTTACTAGACCGTTTTAACAACGACATCTTACCAAAATTCCTCAAAGGACTTCCGAAAGGTTTTTAGGGGCTCGGAAGTAAACAACATTAGGACCACTTGAAATAAATCGATAATCGTGTTTACAAGAGCTGGTCGAAAACGCCTTTGTGAATTGAGGCGTCTGTTTGTCCAAAGAGTTTTGCACCTATTTCGAGAGTCCTCGACAATAGGCCACTCTTCACAAAGATGCTATTTTAGCAGCTCCTAAGAAAACAAAGGGCATGTGCCGACAGTCGTTGCCGGGGTTCGATTGCGGCCGATATATGGAACCCGGTGATTAGGTCACCCTCAGATGCTTCACGCAATGTTTCTTCAGCCTGAGAGGTGCTAAAACTTCTTCGGTTTTTTGCCCAGCCCGTTCATAGTGCAATACGGTGCGGTGCGGTGCGACACGGTGCGGCGTTTGCATAACCATCAAAGCCATCGCGGAAATTTCCCTAATGGTTTCCCGCCTTCTATTTGCTGGCAACGATAACGTTTACACCAGCCGTGCTATTAATCATTTCAGTTACTGCTTAATGGGCAATTTCCTTGGCGGTTTTATTTGAATAGGGCGATAACAGGCGGCCTGTGGGCTAAAGGCGCTAAAATATGCGCACAAGTAAAGAAGGAGGGAGTCGGTGTCCGGGGTCCGTTTTTAGTGGAAAAATTACTAATTGCGGCAATTAAAAGAAATTCTGTTTTCATCGAGATGATCACCGATATTCCGGGAATATTAGTGAGGGACAACGTGAAAAATGCGACCACTGTCAGCGGGTACGCGAGATGTCACGGGACGTTAATTTCAACGAATTAACACAGGCCTGGAACTATCAGATCGTCACTTTGTCATGCGCAGCGGGATACGCGGCACAACTGCGCCGCTGAAAGTACCTCGTCCAGAGTCCAGACTTACCTCAAGATTAGAGATCTCTGGAAAAACTGCTTGCCAGCAGAAGTAGATGGCTCCTCATCTGTTTGTCGTGGAGCGCCCGGTGCTTCTATGGATGCGGTCGATCATCGCAGCACGAAAACTGTGGCGCGGATTAAGTTTCAACGCGAACGGTTTCAACGCGACGGGGCAAAAAGATTCGCGATTTTGGACCCTTGCGGTCGAGCCGCCATCACCACCGCCGCCGCACCGCTCAAAACTTTAAGGCAAACTCATAAATTGGTGTGAAATAAATCATTTTATTAATTTACGAAATGGATCACTTTTTCGCGAACAGACTCCTCCACGAAAGCTGATGAGTTTGCGGTCGCAGTCGGGCAATGAAGACCCCATGATTTAGGGGGTTGAGGCGTTTGACCCGTGTCAATTCGCCATTAAATCCATTAAATGGTCCAAGAACTCGGTGCACAAAGCAGGTGAAACGCGTTAAAAGCGCCTTTTGTGTATCGGATCCGGGCCCTGTCTGGAACCGATAAATAAGTGTGGCGCTGCGGTTAGGATATGAGCATAATTTATGCGATGTGGGCGTTTTATGAGCTTGAACCATTTTTAATTTTAGTAGACACCAGGTTTACGATGCGGTTAGGATCTCATTTTTGCCCTATTTTTCATTCAATTAGTCTGTGACCTCAATCGGTTTCTGTAAAAGAACTTCTGAGTTAGTCATTTATGGTGCGATAGATTTCGAAACTAAACTGGTTTAATCAGTTAAAACTAAAATATTTTCAATAATTATTATTTTCGTAAAATATAAAATGAAAAAAAAAGTATGATCGAATATGCTATTCCAGAGAGTCGCTCTTCATATGAAAACCTTGGTTAGGAAATAAAATAAAACACACAAAGAAATTAGAAATGTACCAAGACAAGTGTAGAATTATTTCTTAACATTTCTTAACATTACATTACATAATAGTAGTTAGACGAATTTACTATGAGATTAATAAAAAAATCGGTATTTATAGCTAAAAATCGTTGAAAATTGTTGACGAACCGTAAATGCAACTATTGTTGTATTTTTAGTGTAATTTTTAAGATAGTAACTCTCTTAATTTCTTAAAATGAATAAAATCTACAACCATAGATTTCTTGCAAACTTTAAGTTTTCTATGTAAATTTCTATCGATAGGTTCAAATTTTTTCTAGTGTGTAAGATTTAAAGATTTTAAAACGTTTATTTTTGCAAGTGAATTGTTTTTACATTCATTATAGAAAAACCATAATTAGGACAATCGTCGAAGTGACAAGAAACAAATTTATTAGAACAAATTAGGTTCAATTGACCTACCTATTTATTTTTACTCTGGTTAATTAAGGATTTCAAAGAGATCAATTTTTAACTATAGACGTTTATATAGAATCATCTCTTTGGGTTTAAACTTTGTTATCAAAAAGGGAAAATAATCAACTTAAAATAATTTACCCACTTTTGCGGCATATGCAGCCTTAAAAATTCTTTTACTGGTTATAAAGCCACGAATTTTGAACGGCTTAACCGCGAAAATCTCGCAATTCCGCCACGTACTTTTATCCCCAAGTTCGCCAGACACTTAGCCGCATTCCTTGGGCCGCTGCGAAACAAATCCTTTCACCAAAGATATCAACCGCGAGCACGTCGTGAGCCCACTCCTTAAAGTGCCAGTGTTCGTCGAACGTGTCATAGGAAGTGTTCAGCAATTTAATGCTGTTCCTCCTATCAGTTAGCTCGAAATGAAGTGTTTCTGTGTGCATTTTCATATTGTTAATCTATAAAATTGCGCCAGGGCCGGGAGCGGCGACGGGGGGCCGGCAGGGAAGATACCTGGTAAGGTGTGGTCCAGTGCAGCATCAGTTTGCATCAAATGGTTTAATTCTGTCTTTGGTCCGTGCCAGCGCGAGCCCTCCTCGACCTCGCCCTGGCCGTTCCTTCGGGGATCCCTTGCGAAACTTCTGTCTTATTGCCGCGCGCCGGATGATAGGCGGTTTTCGCTGGGGCCCCTCAAAAAACGAAATTCGAAAAATAAAATGGTAGAAACAAAGGCCGACACATTTTAATATTCCCTGAACAAGACGTTAGCAAGGGCTCTGCGATAAGGGCCATGTTCGGGTCCTAGCGAACAGGTATCCGGCGGTCGCGGTTCCGAACATGGCCCGAATCGAGACGCGTTGCCGCGCAGAGACGCTGCATTAGACCGCGTTATCGTACATTTGAGTGCAAAATTGTATGTGATCGCACACGTCGCCTAGCATCGCATTGTGTAATCTCGGCTAGAGAGCGCGGCTGCGTCTTGAAGATTGATGCGCCGCGACCGGCCGGGGTACCCGGTGCCACGCTTTGAGGAGCGTTCCTTTTTCTTGTCTTGCGCCGTCGCGTCGGTGCGCGCCGGCGATCCCCGGCCGCTGAAGTACGTTAATAATCCATTCATTCTGCGGAGTCTGCGTGGGCCGAATTACATGATCACGACGCTGAAGATGATCGTCCCATTGTCTTTGCGTTCGCGGTGAGGATTTTCCTCAATGAATGCGCTCACACCGGACCAAGGGAGGAAGATGAAAGCCCTCGACCATTCTCATATTTCATCTGTTCGAAAATTATCTGCTCAAGAGGAGTTTTGTCTTTTTATCCTTTTTATCGCAAAATGAATGTAATGGGCCGGAAGAACATTAAATTGTCCACCTTCAGTCAACCGTTCGGTTTGTATAGATGGCGCTGGACACGCAATTTTGTAGAATATTTGATTTAAATATAATTTTAAAGGTTAATGATGATGTCTTTTAGTTTCTTTCAATGTTCCGAATAATGATTAATCCTCTTTCCTTAATCAAGAATTTATATTCTGTAGTTGACTGCAAAAAAAAAAAATTTACAAAAAATCAAGCGCTGAATTAAATAGACTTTTCTACTTTGATTGGTTATTCCGCAAATATTGCAAGTTGAAACTTAAAAATATACAAATATTTTGTTTTGTTTTCCATCCATTCGAGAAAGAATTATAATATTAATTTTCAATGAAATGTCTCTTAAAACACCCAGTTCTTGCCGAAAAAGCTGGAGATTGCAACTTTAATTTTGTTTAGCATCCCTTCAAATCTTCACTTATATGGGGAGTTTTGATTTTGTATTTAAACGATTTCTAAGGAAAGGAGGAGGTTTTTCGATGTCAAATTGTGTAAAATTCTAGTACATACTAAAATTTAGTGAAATCTCACAAAAATTATAAACGCTCTAGTGATAATACATACCTATTTGTTTTAGGGATATTTGATGTTGGGGAAAATTAGAAGGTTTTTCTTAATTTCTTTAATTAATCTCATTTTTTACTCTGCTTTTGGTTAAAATCCAACCATGCAGTCAAATCGATCGAGCAGTCTTCGATAAGTTTAACTATAAGAAAGGCAGTCTGCGGCATTAATAATTCCGACGACACGCTCTTGTATATCATCAATAAACGCGATTCGTTCGATAAAAGAAGATATTAATAAGAAAACAAAATCTACTGTGCATACACGTTCTCCAGAGATAGGGCGAGAGGGTTTTTGTGAACAAAAAGGGCAGCATTTATCTCATTTCGGTACAAAAGTTCTTATTTATAGAAATAACAGAAAAAGACTGAGTGGAAAGTCGCTCGAACAAAACGAACCGAAATCGCAGTGTCACTAAAGAGTTAGTGACATGCTGGGAGGAGTCCCATTGAGTTTGTTATCGCCCCCTGGGGTCAGTTTGTAGCCCCTAACCGCGGCGCGGCGCATTAGTGCGCCGTCTTCGTACTATCGGTTTTCGAATGCGCCATCCGAGTTGGTAATATTCCTCTAGATTGTCCAGGTTGTCCCGGAGCCGTGCAACGAACGCACTCGGGAAGCACCGGTGATCAGGAGTTTTGATTTGGTGCGCGCGCAGATAATGCTAATGCTGCTGCGTCGGAGCTATGCTCCTAGAGGGGAACTGACCCAGAGTGAAATCGATGAGCCCGCAAGAAACATTACTCAATAATTTTATGAGTTTTGTTCGATTTGGGCCGGCTCACCCGGCGCATGTGCGCACTGACGACAAACCCATTCACGGGTAAAATTATGGGGACGACTGCGAACGTGTCTTCCCGTCGTCTTGGGCCTTTTGTTGGATCTCCTCCTCTCGAGTGTGCGCCTGTGGTGGCGCTGTTCCTTTTCCTTTTCGATTGTCGGGGAGGCGCTCTTTGTTTTTTCTTGGAATTTTATTAATCTCATTAATGATTCGTTTATTTAGTCCGACTCTGTTGATATATTGCGCCTATTGACGGCAAATGCACTGGAAGCGGCGGCGCGGCCAAAACAAAAAGGATGACTCGTCTTAATTGGGAATGATTTGTTGTTTTTGATAGTCCTTGTGGCTCTGTCCCGCATCAATGGTCGGAATTCAAAATATTTCTCTTATTATTTCTGGAAGACTCCTCAAGCTGTGACTGAATTTGAATTAGATGACTTCAATTAGACCTTGTCCAGTTTTTTTTGAGGTTCAAAAATTAACAGGTATAAATTATTTTTTTTATTTTTGTCTAAATGTTAATTTTGCCTAGTTGACCAAAGATTTTATGCTTGCATATGTATATTGTATTTAGAAAAATCAAAATATCGAACTCATAAAATGTATACCAAATTACAACTTCAACAACTTTAGTGTGGGATTTTAATTTCGAACAGATAGCGTTGGGTTCTCTGGTTATTTTTGGAGTAATAATGGCATTTTTTCACAATCGGATCTGGATCAGATTTAGCAGGTAATTTTGTATTGATTTAAAATTTATTAGCAAGTACCCATATTAAATCGAATTATTGTGATTTATGCGTCAAAAAGTTAATTTTTTCGGTTCTACATCTAAACTTCAAGGATGAATAAAAACCAGTTAAAGTTAATTGAATGAAAAATTTCCAAACTATAATCTGATCTGGGTCCGATTGTGAAAAAAATCATCTAATATAAATATTTTCAAATGCATTTTCTTCGAATCTACATTATATTCTAAATTTCTAGAAGGTCATTCGTGATAAATGTTTACATTAGATTCAGCATTTTCAGGCAAATATGAAAAAAACTATTTATTAAAACATGATAATTGAAAAAGAAAATTTATTTGCATTTCCTCTTCATATATTTGAGGACAATCAATCACAACTCACAACATGGTGTAAATATTGCGACAGATCCTTCAAAAAATTTCTTATCGCTTGGGCAGCACCTATAAAATCCACTTCATGACCTGTCGCCTCATAATTGACTTTAAAGTGTAATCCCAAAAGGAACAAGATAAACCGAAGAAACACTCAAGAGCAAACTGGAAAAAGGAATTTACAGGCTTATTTTGTAAATACAGGATAATCCCAATAATTGTCCCACTCTATCAGATCCTTCTGGTTTCTGTTGTCGCTCCTCCAGTGCCTCAAAAATTCTTCGGTAATTTTTATATCAAGATAAGGGCCGCAAAGGTTGGCTAGCCGAAGATAATTCCCTGGCGGTTGGACCGTTGCGTGTTTTTCGAAGAATCCAAAAATTTCCTGCTGATAATCTAATTTGGGATCGTTCCATCTCTGCAGCCGGACCTTTTTTTCTCCTATATTTGCTCCTAATTCGGGATGGCTAAGATGAGGATCTAATGGCCCTACAGGTGCGAGATTTCGACTATTTTGCTGTTAGTAGAGCAATCAATGTGTGCAGCCCTTGGTAGGACCAGATCGACCGCAAATTGTCGTACAAATTTATTGCAACTAAAGTGACGAGGGCTAGATTAGGTCCTTTTTTGGACCATTCGACTGACCCGCCTAATCGCTCTGCAGACGACCTTATCTCGGAAAGTGTTTAACTTTGGATTAGACCAGTCCTAACGTGACGGTAAATAGAGTTATGACTCGAAAATTGAGTGCTAATGAGCTCAGTTTTTGTCAATATTTGCGTCAGCGCAGTACTTTTCTCGGATTGTCGTGTATCAGCGCACGAAATAAAAATTTGCGACGTCAATTTATCCACGTCGAAGATTCCTGGACCGAACTCCTCTTCATTCGAATGAGATGAATTATTGCGGCTGGAGACGTGGAGCCGGTTGGATCGAGCGCAGTTGCCGCACTGGGGGGCTATTTAGGACTAACTAACTAAGTTAACCCCTTAGCGAGATCTGATTTAGTCAGAAGATCAATCACGTAATGCGCTAATGATAGATACTATTACGGTCGAATTCGGTTTCAAAACCAATAAATATGCCCAGTCTTGCTCCCACGTCGGCCGCACGTTGCGGCGACGGCGACGGCGACGGCTGCGGCTGCGGTGCGCGCATGTACGCGCTGCGCTGCTCGCCACAATCAAAATTATGAGTACTGTGGGGCCGCGGTTGTCGATAAAATGTTGCCCCGCACAGCGCAATCTTGAAGAACTCCAACATCCTCCCCGGCATCAATATGTGAAAGAAATTTTTCTCCTTTTTAAGGAGAAACCCCGTGAAAATTTATGATCGTTACGGATGTATGCGTGGAGGTAACAATAATTCATGCCGCCGCGGAACACTACGGACGCTATGATCTCTTAAGGATCATAAATTGATTTATTGAGTTAGTTAATTTATGCTCTTAAAATATGAGTAATATGCGCACATGCATGTCCATATGTAAATTGATTAAAAGATGAAATACCGCTGGCTTTGTGATGCACCGATTGCATTTTTGTAAGAAGACGTGCTATGGATACATTCGCGTATTTTGGAGTTTTGATCATGACATTTTCAGAAAAAAAGAGTTTGAGTTATTTGTTTTTAAAATGAATATTCTTATGGTACCTTGGTAGAGTAAAATTTATTATTTTGGAGACGTTGTGATATATTCAAATGTTAGGCCAACTATTTAAACATATAATACTTTTAAACAATAAGTTGAATATAACTACTATTACTACCAATTTTCTTATTTTTTCTTTTCCGTTATAAAATGTGACGTGAAAATTATAAAATAAATGGGTATGAAAAGTACGATTCGTTTTTTATAGAATTTTGAACTTACATATAGAACCTCGTATAAAAAAAGTACCCTTCTTATATTAAAAGTGGAAAAGAAAAGAAATTTCCTTAGGCTTTAAATTCAACTCCAAGCTTTCGGTTATCTCTAATAAAAATATCTTGAGGCTCTCAAAAATTTAAACCAGCATCAATGATTTTCTGTAATATTATACTAGAGTTATTTAGGCAAATTTTTAGCAAATTAAGTTTAAAAGATTGTGTTTTCAAATTATTTAAAAAGAGTGTTGGTACTTTCATGGACTATTTATCGTAGCTAATTTTTATGAAGATACATATGAGTTACATGCCAATTTATAATAAAAAATTCTCACCAAACAATTTCCCACGGGAAGAGAAATTGCTTTACGGAGAAATCTTGCAATTTTCCTAATTTGCACACCGGTTAACCCGCGCTTATTATTCCCCAACAAAAAGGAATCGATCACCGCGAAGACTGATGGCGGCGCGTTCGAAGCGCCCCCTCGATACAATCACCACAGTGGAACGTCTGCCGTCTATGAAATTCAGGGTTCAGAACACGTCAGGAAACGTTTTCTTTTCGATTATTTAATTTCGAACAAATTGGTCTCTGCTCGCCGTGTTGATGTCTGAACCGAATTGACCACTTGTCTTGTCTTGTCCATCGAATCGCTCCAGAGGGTCCAACCAGATCGATGCGGGCTAATTTTTCGTTTTCCACATCCTTTCAAGACAGATCGCCTCTATTGTTTTGTCCATCAAAAAAGATAAAAGAGAAGGGCTTCAATCGACGACTGTCTGTGAAACCTTGATTTTTACGGTCATTTCACTAAACTGGAGAATTTTAGTTTCTCACGGTCTGGTTTAAAGGTTGCAGTGAGTAAATTAAATTAATTCAAGTAAATGGCGTTTGAGCTGACCTATGCTTGCCTGAATCGCTACCTAACTAGAAGTAGATACTGCAGACAGGCTAGCCCTAGGCTAGACCCGGCTAAATGAGCCTATGATAAATGATACTGTCCAGTCAATGGAACCGTGCTCTAGAACAAAAATCTGGAAGCTCTTTACGCTTGTTAAGCCAACTACTATAAATTTCCCGATCAATTCAAACCCGGCTTATTGGAGAAGTTTTCAAATTAAATGAAAACCGATTTTCAGGACAAAAGTGACGAGTGATTGATTGCCCCGGGGGCTGGGACGAAAATTCATCTTGGCTGAGGTCTGAAATTAAAACGTTGGCTCCTTTTGACCAGTCATTAGTTATAACAATAAATCGATGTTGTTTTATAAGCCGGACTGTCGGACGCGCCTAGCCACGTCCAAGAGACCGGACCAAGAAATTCTGGAAGCTGAGGGAGTACGAGTGGCGTCTGCTCGTAGAGGTGACGGGTAATTAATGAACGCAACCGCCGCAACTGGCATGCAACCACTGTTTATCAAATGCTTAGGCTGATTGTTTTTCGATCCTCTGCTGATCGATTTCGTGTTTTACCCGCATGATTAATTGCTCTCAGGTGGGGCAGAGACTCTACAGTACCTGGGCTTGGAGGATTGACTTGCTTAAACGCTTCTGATTGCGGCTTTTGTAACGATTATGGCTCTTATCAATTACATGAGTGGACAAAAAGGCTCTTTTGTTCAAAGAAGTACGATTGATTGGACAGAAGACGATGGATTTTATGCGAGAGGAGAATTTTAAGCTTTAAAATATGTCCACGATTTCAGGGTGTTGTATCATATATTTTGGAAGAACCCTATATGTATTTTGAAAACCCAAAACATATACTTTCTTATGATTATATAGGATACACAATTTCAAAGGCAAATTCCTAAAAAGAGTACTTGATCCTGCCTTCTACAGTACTCGTACTTTTCTCAGTCATGAAATATAAAAGAGACATAGTCAAATTCAAATAAACGAAGCAAACATTAAAATGATTGGGCAAGATCCTAAAATTGTTGAACTTTTGCTCAAAATTAATGGCTTCTATACCTATTGTGATTGTCGACTCGACGTTCAACTGCAATCGATGTCGACTTGTCTCGGTATTGTAAAGCTTAATCGATTCAAATAAATAACTATTCGTTATTTTTTTTTTATTAAGAATGATTTATAAGCTATGTTTTTCGTCTATTCAGAAAAAAAGGAGATTTTGCTTCGATTCGAAACAAATTATGAAAAACCCATAGAAAAAATTTAAAATTTTCTAAGAAATATCAAATTGCAACGATTTTTATCCATTTTTAAGCCAAAAATTATACTGAAAATTGTTCAGTTCAAGATTTCAAGTTTTGAATGAATAAAAATCATGAAAATTTAATGCATTGTTGATACAAATTGGTAATCCTTATTTTATGAACTAATAATTAACTTAATTTCAATATAAATTTTCCTATTGTTCTGGAAAAGAACCCAGTTATAACGCATGAGATCTATGTACATGTCAAATTTTCAAATTTTAAAAATGTACTATGAGTTCCTTGGATTTGTTTTCTCAGGAAGAAAGAAACGGCTGTTCCAGACCCAAACTATTTAATCCGTTTGGGAATTACACTCAAAAGTTTTTTTTGGAAAGGTTGGTTAACCAACATTAATGGGCAAAATAGCCTTTGTGGAGTATATCTGTTAAAGAAATGGATCGTAAAATATCGGAATAAATAATAATAAACATACAAATAATGAATTCGGATCAATTTTGGTTGTAATCACGTAGTCAAGATTTTATTGCTTAACTTGAATTGAGATAATGAAGTAGTGGATAGTAAAAATACATATACATATATTTGTTTTTTATAGGCAAATCCCTCCTCTCAAACAAAATTTCAATCTATGTAATTTAAAAGATCACCTACATACATATATATATCGATCGAATAGACCCCGAAAAAAATGGCACAAATCATCCCTCCTTACCGACATTTCTAGTCTAGACGCCATCGGAACTCCCACTGTTCAAAAAGTGCCAATCAAATTACCACAGACATTGTGTTCCCCACAAAAGACGTTGAGCGTGTCTAATTAAACAAATCCTGAGCTGCTGAAACCGACCACATTAAAGCATCGATATTTGGGATTGTTCGCGGAGAATAGTACCAGAGGTCCGCGTTCCTGTTCCCCGAAATTCTTTTATCCATTTAAATGGAAATTGGTCGGGTTCTACATCAGCATTTGTTGTCACAAGGAGCCCTCGATCGGACCCAAAAACCGTGACTGCATTATGTTTTAATTTATTTGATTGTCGTCTCCCCGTGGATACCACATAGAGAGAGCGCCTAGCCCAAGATGTGGTCCCCAGAATCGGTTTGGACCCTAAAGAGCGTCATAATATTAAATAATTTGAAAGCGCCACTTGACTTTTGAAAAAAAAATCCCGTCCCCGAAGGCCCACTTTTGTCGGGTGACTTATGGGGCACGGAAAGAGCTTAGACTATAAACGGACATTGTTTACGATTCGATCTCTGAACCCACTCTTATAAAGTTCTTCGATCCAATCCCTCTTCGCCTAGGTCCCTCGATCGGGCGGCGGTGATCTTGTTATTTATGGGCGCATGGAAACAGGTCCTGATTTTTCTGATCACAATAAAATTTGACACTTTTAATCGCATCCCGTCTTTGTGGCCTTTTTTACGGATATTCGTTCAAATTCAGGACGTACAATGGCTGGGATCAGGCGTGAAAATGTCTTTGATCAGGAGAAAATAGTTCGGTTTTATTATAGGTGAACCATTGAGGAGAAGGGCATAAAATCGAGTACTAAATCATTTTTGATCATAAAATTTAATAATTAAGGAAATTGGTGCCAGTCTCATGTAAGTAGACATAAAGGAAAAGGTGGCGTTAGAGAATGTCTGGGAACATCTTCGTTTTTTGTACCTTCATGTTTTGTACCTCCGAAAACATGAGACACTCATGCGTGGGAGGGTTATTCGAAATGACATGCGCAGAGACCTCGGTTAAAATTTAAAGACCCCCATTGCCGCTGGTGAGGCAAACAAATTTGTTGAGACCTCTCCCAAATGCCCCCAGCCAGGAGGCGACCAGCAGCGGGCACGGCGAGGCGCGCAACCCCCAGCCGGGTGATAATGAACCGTCGATAATGCGATTATGTCCAGCCGAAAATCTTAGCTCATTAAACAATTTCCATATCACCCTTCCGCCTAATGCGATTTGATGTATCTGAAGTTCCTGGTGTTAACATCATCAATCACGACGCATCCACCCTCGAGTGCTGGGCCGGGGCAGCGCCACCTGGGGCGCGTCGAATCTCAATGAAAGCTCTTACAACGCCGAGGCACGCCATGACTGAGTGCCTCGTTGCGCTGTCGAAATTTTCATGTTTATGTTAACTCGAGTCCGAAATAAGAGAACCAGGTGAGTCAAGACGCCCGCCCGGCTCGAGGTCTGAGCCCGGTCGAAAAAAAAATAAAAAAATAAATAAAAGAAGCATAAATATAAATAAAAAATATGCTCAAGGAGGGAAAAAGGCGAGAGACTCTTAGCACTTTCAGCCATCGACGCATGCTGCACTTAGGCGTCTTGTCTTGTACCTGATTAGGACCGATGTTGTTATTACACGCATTCGAACTTACGAATTTTTGTGCGCACTAAAAATGCCTTTAAAATGTTCTTTTCGCATGTTACAAGCTGTTGAGCTCCGAGGCGAAATAAACAAGGCCCGACACAATCCTTGCGTATGTTGGACACATATCCGGAACAAGGTGATGCTCGGGGCGCGGAGTGTAAATACATTCGATTTTAATGAAAAGGGGATGTAAATCCACGCTCCTCAGCTCGCTTCGGGCATCGTTTTGGCTACCAGACATTTTGGTTTCCTGTCCCAACCACTTTTGCGAATCTTGCTTTAGAAGAGTGGGTAAATTTTAAGTGTTGTCCAAATATTCCATGATTACGATTTTTTAACCTTAAAACTTCTTCCAATTTGATTTAAGACCCCAAGAAGAAACTGGTTTTAAATGTACCTATACATATTATACAATTCAACACTTAAAATTTCTTCAAGTTTCAAACTGTAACTTTCGTTGAAAGATCTTATATACTATAGTGTTTTTTATTTCGGCCCCATAGCTCTAAATTTAACACTACTCCTCCCTCCTAAGTATGTAGTACATACCTACATACCTACAACATTTTAGGAATAAATTTGGTTTTCTTCGAGATTTTCATAAAAAATAGCCACACACCTCAAAAGAGTTAATTTCCGGAAAATTCATTGGATTTAATTAGACTTATTTGAAAACTTGTACTTTTTAGTTTCTTTCTTTTTTCTTTTTTGCTATTCAAATTACTCCTTAAGAAATGGCCTTACAACAATTTACCAAGCAACACTGAAAAGTTAAATTATGTAATTTATATCTTAAGATTATTCAATGTATGATGATGTGATCAGACCTAAATTTTTCAGACTTTCTATGTATAGGTACTAGTCTATTCTTGATAATCTTCTATTTTCGCTATTTGGTTTGTGAAATTCGAACTCATGATGCTGAAAACATAATGCACATTTTAGAAAACTAAAAGAAGGTTCAAGGATCAAGCGCGCATAATTTATACTTACGGTCAATGTTAAAAAATTATATTCTATACAATTTAGACAATCTAAAGGTAGCACAACTCAATTCAAAAAAACCATACGATTTTTTCCACTTCAGAAAGTCTCTAGAATTTCTTGAAAGGTTGAACAAAGACGAGCATTTTTCAGAAAATTACCCAAAAAGCGTTTCTTCTAAAGCATACGAATCATCTAGTGGACAAAAGCACATTGTTGTCCGGAACAAATGACACAGCGGTCTATGTGACCCGCATACTGAACGAATCGGTGTTTATAATAAATTTCACTAATTTTGACCTTTATTGTGAGCATCGAACTGCTCATCCAATTTCTTCTTAATTTCTACCCGTTTTTTGATTTTATAATGGCCATCCTCCTGAACCGAATCGTTATATGGTCAATTGCCGTAAACTATGGAAAGACATCCAAACAGAAAGGAGCACCACGTCTTCGTCATTGTTGATCTTATAAAAAAAGATACAGCGCCGAATGGAGTCCAACAAAAGAGCGAGGACGCGTTGCAGGTTCTTTTATGGAGTGGCTATCAAAAATGTTTTTTTAAATAAAAAATATTGTATTGATACTCTCGAGAAAGGAACGACAAAAATTTTTCTGTTGGTGATCCTCGACAATGGCATACAATGATGTTAACTAAAAGAGCTGAAGTGCTCGATTCAGCACTCAAGAGCCGTGGGAATTCGAGCTCTTGTGCTACTGGGGTTTTTTCTTTTAGAATTTTAAATCAGTGCCAATGTGACACAAGAAATGTTTCAATTACTTAAAGAATCTGGCAGTACCACCCAGAATTAAGGGCGAATCTAAAAAAAAAAGTAGCGATTCAGTGAGCAGTTCCTTAAAAGTTAAGGATCACTTAGGAGTCTCATAAATTTGTCGTTTGTCACCTTCGTCACCCACGTCTAAGGCTGTACCTGAGGGAGTCTGCATAAAAAGTCATCAGGTAACCTAAGTGCTTCAACGCTGGTCAAGAAAGGTAACAAATGATCTTATTCAGTTTGCAGTGAAAAATTATCGAAAGTAAGATTTCATCAAATAAGTCACCAGGGAGATGCTTTGATGTCTGCTGTATCCCTCGAGTGGACCTAAAAATGTCTGCGAAGTGACTTTGCGCATTCCTTGGGGCCCAACTGTGCCAAGAGAATGAACGGGCCGCGGAGAATGTCCGATGGGCCAGGGCTCACGGCCGAATCGATCTGCAACCTCATCCTACGTGGAATATAAAATTCTCATTTTCACCGTCGATCTGTTGTTCGAATGTCATAACGCGCCTTTGTTGCCTACAAATCGATCAGCCAGATCATCGGCGAGATGTGAGCCGATCCGATCGCAAGATCGAGAAAAATTTGTTTTATTAATGCGTATATTTCTCATCAATCGATTGGTCACCATTGTGCCGTGTCTTTTTCTCGCATCTGCGTCACCTTTGAGGGCAACAAAAGCAACCCCTAGTCTTACGATTGACACACCAAAAACGTCCGATCCGCGCCACTTGATCGATCCTCGTAAATAAGATCCGAAAAAGGAGGATCTCCTGCCGCTTTGATGCTGGTGTCAGAACACCTTTTTTTGGAGTCACTTCTTTTGTGTCCTTCAAAAAATATAAAAATATATATTTCGCCCTTTTATTGAGTGCGCCTTAAAATAATATGCGGGGCCCCGATTTTGACGCATCTCATCGGGTTTTACGATCTCAAGTGCAGCAGCAGTCACTTGAGCAACCAATGAGGATCAAATCCTTTGTGCGGGAGATGATCGCATAAAAAAGATTATCCGCGAGTGGCCGAAAGCGGCCCATCGACCACTCGGAGGAGGATTTGATACACATTTATCTGCTGGGCCGGTGCCTCGCCGGAACCCTTTCAGAATCCAGATGCCACTCTTTTGTCCCTTTGCTTCCAACATTATTTTCTTTTATTATTTTTTTAATCTCAAAAGATCTCTTCGCGGTACTAAAGAAGGTGGTGGTCAGGCCGCGGTGGGAATTTCTCCTGAAGTCGAATTCTATTATCTGCCCGTAATCAGTTATGTCTTTTAGTTTCTTATTTTGTTTTTTGGGGAAAAACACAAAGGGCGCGGCCGTATATTTTTGCCATAAACGCCGAACCAATTAAATTAATTCTCGATCTTGGACAAATGGATGAGGCTATAAATCGAAAGAATTCAGCTTCTGATATGCGTGGAAATTAGTTTCATTTTTACGGCGCGCTGACAATGTTTTATGATCCTCCGCTTCTTACCAAGATAACTCACTGCAACAGCTGCTAATATGCATAATAAATGTGTCTTGTAGCTGTGTACGGCGATATAAAAATAATTTATGCTACGCTTCAATGAAAAACGCACAAATGGAACAATGCTGTTTATAGTCAAACGAGATATCTATGTGCAATTTTTTCAAGTAGGTCACTTTTCCAGACATATGTATCCTAAAAAAAAAAAATGGTTTAGAATCCTTTTTGACAAAAATATAACACGAAGAATTGGTATTTTGTAATTAGAACATTAGAACGAAAAATTCTTTACTTTGGTGGCCAAACAAACAAACTGTGTATAAACTCTTTAAATTTTGATTTGGCCTACAGAATTTGGTTATTTGGTATGTACTTTAATTTTTGAAGAATGTATACATAAAAGAAAAAGTTGATTTCAAATATAAAAAATGTTTCAAAATATTTGAATCTGAGCAAAAGTATTTAAGTTTTAAAGTAGGTAATATATGTACATGGGCTAAACTTAAAACGCTTTGCTGCGGCATACAAGGGCTGTACGTGGGCGCCTTGCAGCGGCTGTTTTGAAATGAAAATGAGCGTGTAAAGATTGTTTCGCGGCTTAAAAATTGAAACAGTTCATAATAAATGTATGTAGGGTAATACATTTTTTTCTAAATTCTGTACAGCCATTGTAGGTACGCTCGTTTTATCTTCACTTTAATTTCGTCTTTGTACAACCAAGTTTAAGGTCTAACCTATGGCTAATTGGACTTTTCGAATGCTATAGAGGTATAGGTCGCATATACCCTTAAAAAAGCCCGGAGTGGCTGGTTGTTCAGCCCCTGTTCAACCGCTGATTATTTATACTAGGATATTAAGGGGGAAAGTCACTAATTAAAAAAATAATTCAATCGAAATGCAAACTTTAAAGTATACATTTTTAAAAATATGTAAACAAAAATTGTATGTTGTAATCTCTGAATTTATTTTGATTTTCTCAATTTTATAAATTAGACTTTAAGACCCTAACCGAAACTTGAACTGACTTTTGAGCGATACATCCATAAATGCTTTATTACATTTTATTTTATATAACTTAGCGTTTTTCGGAGATAATACTTACTAATATTACTTTAAAAGCACGTTATATGCGTCCTTTTTCTTAAATAACTAATTTCATATCGTGGTTGCAATAATAAGACACATGCATCCAAAAATGAAGATCAGCAGCAATTATGCTAATTGAATACCTGAAGTGGCTGCAAAACACGCAAATTTTTGTACGGCAAGCGTAAAGTGCTTAAGGAATCAATTTTCCCTGTTGAAAGCAAACATCGGCCAATTTGTTCCACTTCGTGCCGCCTTGTGGCAACAGCCAACTGAGACATCAAAGTGAAAACGCTGCGAACGCGCGATTATCAGCCACGAGCAATCACGCGTAACACGGCAGTCGCGTGGCTCAAGCACGGCCTCATTGAAAGTCAACGAGCCGCGCCGAGGGATAAAAGGAGGACGTGGAAGAGTTCCCGAAAAAGGCCTCAGAGGCATCTTCGAGTCCTCAACAAAAACAGCCGGCGAGGCCAAATTGCTCCCAACTCCTTCATATGTGAAGTGAATGGTCCTCCGGGAGCCATTCTTGCGTTTTTGTTCCTGCAGTGGCCACGCATTGCACCCGAAGGCTCAAGATATGTAAATTAGACGTTCGGTTAGTTTTTGGAATGTCCAGAGTACGGCGGCTCGGCGACCGCCTCCTAATTCAGAAGCGTAACGCCGCCGTCGTCGTCGCGCCGCGCCGTGCGCTGGTCGTCCGACGTGCGGCGCCGTTCCGTGCCGCTCGTACAGGTGGCTATTTAATCACAGGTGTCTTGCCACAAAAGGTATTTATCGTTAAGCGAAATGGCCGGTAGTTAGTTATCTTTGCACGGCTCCAATCCCAAATTAGCCCTAACACTCCCGAGGAGCACCGAGCAGCGTCTTATTTGCTGCGAACATATCCCAAGAACCGAGGGGGAAATTGCCGCTTTCGCGGTGGAGCCCGCGCCGAGTGGGAACTGGCTGGTAATCGGCTGATTATTTCAGTCCCCAAGGGAGCTAATTATTAGATTGAGTAATAATTTGCAGTCTAGGGATGTAATTGAGTATGTGATTGGTTTACGAATGGCCCTCGGCTGATTTATGGCCGCGTTGAAACCTGCGAATTTGCCCTTGTGCACGCTACACGCCGGATCGCGCGTATCATTCATTTCGCATAAGCGCATAAGGCACCTCTCGATGCAGGCGCGTTCTGGCGTTGCATTTTACACTACCCGACTATAAATAATAGAACGCGGACGGCTCCCATCAGTTCTCATGCCCTGCGTTCGATTCGCTCATTTCTTGAGGTAACATTTCAATCTTGTGCGATATTTGGATCAAATATTTATGGGGTGAGTCGAATCTTCAATTGAAAGTCGAAATGGGAGTTATCGATATGCACCATATTAATACCAATTTCGATGCAATATGCCTTTTTGCCGGCCTTCTCTTTGTTTGAACGTACGATATAACATGCGAAATGAATATACATATGTACCATATATGCTAACACATAATAAAGATAACTCCCACTTGAATACAATTTGCCTTGAAGCGTCAAAACCTTGATTAATACAATATTACATAACAAATTGCAGGAAGTTTAATTCAACGCAATTATTACAAAATCCATTTCAAGGTCAGTTAAAGCAATAGTTCTAGAAAAAATATGAATTCTAGTGAAACCAAAACAGGAATTTGAAGAACACAATTTTGCAATATTATTCGATTCGTTTAAATCATGCGGTATTATAATACAATATTAATTATTAGAAGCTTCTGTTTACATTTTTCTTCTGACAGAACACTTCTCTATTGTTATGATTTTAATTAATTAATTTTCAAATTCATTGTTTTTTACTTTCGTTTAAGTAAGTACATATATAATATTAAAAGTCTTTAAAGAACTCAAATATTTTCATAAGCCGAAAAAGGATATTACTTGATTTTAGAATAATTTTTAGTGTAAATTTATAACGATATACACCTTAAACTCTTAAAGTTTCTTTTGGTTTAAAAATAACTGAAAGTGATAAAAATGTTGTTAACTAAATTTCGTGCTGTAGAACAGCTGGTATTTAGAATTTATATTTATTGCTAATTGTAAGAACGTCATAAAAAAAAATTTAAAAATTCAAACCTAGACTCTGTAGCAAGATAACAAGAAAAGAACTTGCCGAAATATTCAAAGAATTTCTGCGATTCATTCCCTGCATGAGGAGCAATTCTTTAAATGACTTCAAACGATTTGCTGTTATGTAACTTTTGTTAGAAACTCCGTTTCATTCATAACATATAAAGCCCCAATGTCTGAGTCTAAAAAAATAAGTTCCCCACAATGATCCATATCTCCACTCCGAACACGTCCAGAGGTGCTCCAAAAAAATCCTTCGTCACTTCGCTGTCATCCACCGAAAACTCTTTTACTACTCACTCCGTCAAAAGTTCAAAAGAAACCGAGGTTTTGTCTTTTCGGCAACTTTTCCCACCGAACAGCCTCCGCGCCGGACAATGGGAACCGCCAACATCCTTTGACAAATCTTTCAGCGCTCACGTAGACGTTCGGTTTTTCAGTGTTTTCACCCATTTGCGCACGACCCTCCGGCGGCCTTTATTCTCCCGATTTAAAGCCTAACAAATGTCAGGCAGGTAAATTTTGTCTATTGTTCCAGCTCTCGGATATATTCCAGATTTTTTGATAAATTACCACCAAGCATATGTCATGGTCCATTGTCAGCGGACAACCTGCTCCATTCAGAGCGACACCTTGTGACCATACTGCCTTTTTCGACTTAAAGCGCGCTTTTCAGTGCGCGCACAATCTGCGCGCGCAGCTTAGTGTCTGAGCGCGGCCAAACAAAACGTCCGCACCGAGGTGGATGTGTTGATAAATTGTGAACATAAATTATGCTAGGCCCGATCGCGGCATTCCTCATAGCCGGGGTGCTCTAGAAAAACACTCGAACAGTGGCTTTGGGAACCGCCGAGTGCCCAAAGACAATGTGGTGCTGGTTCAGAAAGTCAATCCGGTGTAAGTTACCACTTGTTTGCGGTTACTCCGGGGTCTCACAGCCCGACCGGCGTAATCTTTGACTAGGAAGAAGTGCGCACCTAGGGCTCAGAGGAGCCGCGCCGACTGCTAATAAATAAGGGAAATTTATTAAGGTTTTCGAGTAATAATGTGCAATCATTAAATTTGTAACGTTTTCATCGTCCCGGGCGCTCTTTGTCTTCCGGAGGTAGATAGAGCCACCGGGCGGATGGGTCTGGATCTGGGTCTGGGTCCAGGTTGGCGGGCTCCCTGCCCTTGCGCAAGATGCTGCCGCGCCAACGCCCGCTTATGACATTTATCACTCAAGGGAGGTGACGTCGGCTTCGGCCGCTTCAAAAAGGTCCTGGCACTTGCCGTAATTTTGCAGGACCCGGTCCAGTGCGAGAAGGGCCTCTGGCGAATTGATTTCCCGGAACATTTTGTTGCAGGGGCGCATCATTAATTTCAAAAAATCTGGCGGACTATGCCTGGGAGCGATACCTTTTTTAAATTTGAACTACCTGCCGGCTGGTTGCCGCTGGACGGTAGCGAAATAAATGATGCAGACAAAATTGCAACATCATCAATTTCGCCTCGAAACATCGAACCCTGCACTGAGACAAAAGAACGCACGATTTCCCAGAACGTCACACGGCTTAAACCAACAAATCAAGGGATGACTTTGATTGATCTCTCAAGGGCTCCAATCATCAGAGTGATTGATGGCTTCAAGGAGCAGTAGTTCACGGCCTTCGGTGGCTTTTGCCTTTTTTCACTTTTAAACAATTTATGGGCATAGTAAGCAAAATTTTTTGAATAGCATAGCATCAGGTGCATAGGAATGTGGAATATCTTTCAAAACTAATATTTTATAGTAGGAACGCAAATGTTACTCGATTTCAATTATTTTTCTATTAAACTATTACTTACATATTAAAACTTACTATAAATAACTAAATTGATTGCTTGCTTTAATTTTTTCTGATACCAGTTCATTATCTTTTAACTATTTTAACTATCCTAAGTAGGTACACGTAAGAATTATGTAATCTTACATAAATTTGTTTTGTTTTAAATTTTGAGATTATCATTAAAATTCTCTTATCATCATTATCACTAAAAATTCATTATTATTTTGTAGGATTAGAAAAAAAAAACATTTTGGAATTATTTTAACATATTCTTCGGGATCAACGACTTCTCTGTTAGGTTAAGTTTTAAAAAACTCACTTTACGAATACAGTAGGAAAAATAAACTTTTAAAAAAATCACCTCCAACGGAGATAAATGGAATTAATATGCATATATCTGATGCAATATTAATTTATAGTCTGCTTTATGGTTTTAGAATTTGGGTTATAGAAAAAAATATATCAGTAGGTATAGTATTTCTTACTGAAACTAAATATGCCTATTTTATCTACATTATAAAAACACTGTGTGTGTTATAAATCTTGTTGTAAGATAAAATAAATAATTTGGCGACCCTAAAATAATTTGTTTATGGTACAACTTTCTATTTCTCATTTAACTTTTTGTCCCATTAAAAACCGCATTTTTGGAAGTCTATAATTATCCAAATAGCAGGTGTTAAGCTAGGAATTTTAAACTTTAAAGCATCAAAGTAAACTCGTTAGGGCAGACCATTAATCCTAAAGAGACTATTTGATTCGAGTGGACATAAGTTTTCTCACTTTGGTTTTATAGGGTCGAGTGAATGGGCCAATCTCTGCACTATCGATGCAACTGCGTAAATAAATAAAATAAATAAATATCCCAGTCGAGTGTAATAAATTTTCCAGTATCCGAAAATCTAAGAATGAATTAAACTTTTTACGAAGCGAAATAAACGCGCTCAGCCATTTATCCGCCATAAAATTTACATAAAACATTTTATGGGTGCCCCATGAATTTCCACATTGCAATCCATCCCGGTCGCGCCAGCAGTAAATATAGCTATCACCCCCGAGCTCATTTTTTTTTAGACAAACTGATAATAATTAGTAACTCGACACTTATCTTGGGAGAGACCGGCCGGCTGGACCAGGATGAGGCGGCAAATGAAGATCACCCGATCGGGCGGCTGCAGGGACCAAAAACGAGCACGATCAGAGTGAACTGAGGCCGAGGGTATCGGGCCAGGGAGTTAGAAGAAAGACGACGTGAAGGAAGTGACACCTCTAAAAGCAGACCTGCACTTTGCTAGATGACATAAATCGAAATTGGTTGACAGAGCCAAGATCCTGCGCCGGGTCGCAGAGCGGCTATCTTCGGCCAGGTTGCCAAGAAGACAAATGAGACCTCTGCCCAAAGTGGGTATCTACTTCCACACACCTCGATCGGAGTGTTGTTTCCATTTCATCGCTTTGTTCCACGCTCGACTCTGAGTCTGAGTCTGAGTCTGAGGAATTAGCCGGGGACCCAGACCCAGGTCCAGTGAGAACTGCTGCATCTTATCTTACGCATGGGCTATAAAATGTCACAATACTCAAGTAGGGAGATACTGCGGATGGTCATTGCCACATCGCCGAGGACGCTGCCCGCTAGCCTCTAGCTGGCCGGGCCCGGGCCCGGGGACAGGGCCAGGGCGTCGGGCCGATATCGGAGCCTTGGGTGGCCCACATGTCAGACTCCATAAGAGCGGATATTATCGCCTTTTAAGTTGAAGAAATGCAACAAATTGGAATGGATATCAAGTTTAAGTGCTCCGCACCGCACTCGATCGCTTGCGGCCGCATATGAATCTTGTGCGCACTAGCTGGCAACTATCAAAGTGACGAAGGAGCTAATTCAAGGGTGTGTTGCGCGCCTAGCTATCTCAAATTGCGATGTAATTATCTTCGCCATTGATCTGATTTATTTAAGGAGCATTATCATTATAAGCTTGTTGCCCCGGGCGAGTAATAATTACCACCGCGAACTGATATCTGGACATGGACCCGCGACTGCTCTGGATCAAATGCTGAAACTCGATCGAATTTATTTTACCTGCCAGACTATTACACGGACGAGGAGCTCATTTTAAAATATTTCCATAATACTGTTTCTTACTTCTGACTATGATTTATTTTATCAATCAAGCGGAATATATTGAAACTCTAAGGCTAAAGTACCCTAGATGGAAATTGTGTTGAATTCACTATCAGTGAAATGTTCACAATACAATATACATTCAATATTTTTCGTAATGTAAATTTGAGTGCATGTAGGTACATCGATATTTTAGTAATATGTAAAAACATTACATTTTGCATTCCAGAAATTAACATATATCTTTTCCAAATCGAAAATCAAATTTTCTATGCATTTTCTCTTTGATGTATACTTTTTTTTAGGAGGCTGCAGTACTTTTACTTCAAAATTCCAAATGGTTTTTAATTCTTGTAAAATAAGAGTCTGCAAATGTTGTCTGGCTAGTCAATTCTAGTCCTTTAGTATGCAAGGTTATAAATATGTAGTCGGATTTTCAAGAAAAATATTTTATGTGAAAAATTATTTCCATATTTTTAAAAGAACTATTATTATTCCTCGGAATTCTCAAGTTTTATTTCTTTAGCACAAATTCGACTTTGCAAAACATTTGTAAAATGTTGACTGTGCTAATTAAGGAATTTGAAGAGCTTATTTCAAATTTACAAAGCACTAGAAGCTCACTGTTCTTTTTTATAGGATTTGACTTATTCCTTATTTACCGCATCTAAATAATAATTCGAAGCTCTACATTACAATAAACTGATTTTTAAATTTTTAGGCTCATTTTGATAGTCCCCTAAAATCAAAAATACCTCATATTCAGAAGTCACTTCGTTTTATCCAAGGTTGAAATTATTGCGACTGATGATCCCATGTAACTAAATTTTTTCTAATATAAGAAAAAGTAAAAGAAATAAATTAAACCAGGGGCAATCTTCACGACTCCGAAGTGGCCAAATTTGAATTCCATCAAGTTTCTTCTCAAGTAGCCCATCCAGATCAATCATTGAAGCGTTCTTAATTGCGGACCTGAAGGGGCGGCCGAGGAGCGCATTTTAATAATTCTAATTTGCATTCGTCCGTCTGCCCAGAAACGTATAATTAAACAGTGGCCCAAAAAGGAGCTTCTTTTAACAATATATCACTGGGCGAGCGAAATGTCAGCCGAAGGTACCCTCTGAAAAGGGTTTCAGGCAAAATTTAGACGATCGTCGGATTCCTAAAGAAAAGCAGCGAACTCCCCGGGTTGGGGCTTTATGCTGGCAGCGCTTCCTTGAGCCCCATGAGTCCGAGAAGCAAAAGGACCAACGAGGTGAGGAGCAGCAAATGGAAGAGGAGTGGACAGCACTCGGCAAAAATATGGCCCTCGTCCACCTCGGGGATAGTGAGAAGTTGTAGTCATTAAAAGGCCGAACAGCGGAAAGGCCGATCTGCATATGTTTATATTAAAAATGCCGAGTCCCATAGCAATCATATCGCAACAGAAATCCATTTCACCGTAGCCTCCGGGTTTGTTCTCAATTCAGAAGCACAGCGGGAGTTCTAAAATGATCGTCTTTCAGCTAATAGATGGACAGTTTTATATACCATCGGAGGTAAACGGCTGCGGGCCCTGAGCGGCGACCGGCCGACCCCGTCCTTCCCCCAGACGAATATGCAATTTAATGTTAAATTAAGTCTCCCAGGTTGCGGAGGCATAAACAATAAGAAATCATGCTCAGCGATCGGTTTAATTTTTTTATAATTTTAGTATTATTTATAGCCATCAACCGTCATCACGATCCACGACCTCGGTGGGTTTTTTGCTGCCGCATAGGTCAGGCGTTCATAATTTCATTGCTTAATAAATTCGTCTGGGATCCAAAATAGATCCCTGCGGTACACCGGCCAGGGTCCGATCCGCACGCCAGGAACAGGGAAGAAATTTCGATCGGTCGGTCGGTCGAAAATTAGGCGCTCGACATGTGTGTTGATATAAATTAGCTGCAATAACAGCGAGGCAAATTAAAAGAAATCGGTCTGCTGTTCAGAAGGCCGGCCAACATTCATTCTGCCAAAGAAAGGAGCGCCTAATTTATGTTTTACTTGAAAAATATGCTGTCGGGCGGTGCGCGCAATCGCGACCAGCTTACCTTTCCCTGAAACTGCGTCGGCCCTTTTAAGGTTTTATCAAAAAGAAGCGTTTTGGGTGCACGGCAGTTATGATACAAATGACCAAAATGAAAGTTTTGATTTAGAACGGTCGGGTGAATTAATTCACTGTTAATTAGGAGATTTTGGGTTGCGTTAAGGGAGCCGTCTAGACAAAAGGGTTGTGTTCTCTAAACAAATCAACGTAACGCCAGCTGGGCTATCGTCTGTATTAACGTCTTCTAGAAATAGTTAAAGCATTATGAAAACGTCATATTTAAGATTTTTTTTAAAAAAATATTAAAATGTTCTTTCATCGTTATAAAAAATGTAACAACTTGAATTTTGAAATTTATTTAATGCAAGCTGCATTGATTTTGAAATTCGTTATTTTTATTATTTTTCGTAAATGTTACAGTAAATCTTTATATAAGTCGATATTTAATTTTATTAGGGTGGTCTATATCAAGAAATACACTAAATCTAAAGTTAACAAAACATTTTGAAAGGCTTTTTGTTTAATTTTGAAAATACTATTGTATTATACAACAGTAGTATAAATAAGAATAATAGTCTTCTAAGTGAAAGCTTTGAATAACAATTCGGTTGCAATGGAAAACACAACTAGTTACTCCAAAATTGGATTTAAGTAAAGTGATATAAATTTGCAAAAGCGCATAAAATATTTCAAATTTGATTACGTATTAATTTTACAACACACTGTTATAATAATAAACTGCTTTTAACTTTTTACTTCATCTTCATTTATAATCGGCTTATTATGATTACATATTGTAATATTCATAAGCTACTCCACTATATTAATTATTCAAAACGAAATTGCAGGAGATCAAAATAATGTTTTTAAAATTATCCATATTTTTGGTGTGGTATGGTTTACCAAATCCTTTAAAAAAACATAAAAAAATGTATATCAATGTCCGATACTATTTCTTAGATAGTTTTACTAAAATTTAATTTTCTAAAGAAGTTTGTAGGTACTTCCTATAGAAGTGTGAATTAATAACATTGCAGTGTGCATTTTTGGTAATATCACTTTTAAGCATTTCTAAATTCGTTAGATATAATTTTGTTTACACGCCTTGGTTAATTAAGGTAGAAACAAGTAGTGTAAAAATGAGAAACTGTAGGAAAAAATTGGGCTCTATTATGATACATCAGGAACAAAGCTACTAGCGTCTAGTTTAGTAAAACTTTTGGAGTTTAAAAATAAAATGTTTTGCAGACTGTATGAGTATCCAGTTGAGAAATTATTATGACTTAATTCTGAATCTATGTATACATATATTATAAAAACAAAGTGTTGGTATTGAGAATCATCAAGTTTCGGAGGCATTTCGCTATATCTGCTCAATAATAGCAAATTCTTGAACAAAAATAAATGGTAGAAAATGAAGAGTCAGTTAATACTTATTGCTAGTGTAAAGTTTCAGTAACGGCAGCGTTGTTCTGACCAAAATCGATATCCCAGATAAATATCAGAATAATTCCAATCCGATAGCATCAGCAACTTGCACCTGTATAATTGTATGAAACAGGAAACTGGCAATTCGGCCGGTGTAGGTTTCCATTTCACAAAATAAAATCAAAGATGCGGACAGTGCCCCATAACCTCTGATTTCTATCGGCAAATCGGATTCCAGGCACTTTTCGAGGTGCGCGCGCCCCGTTTCGAAACGGGGCCCCACTGTCGAAAGCTGTTGAAATTTGATACTGCGGGCCTCCTAATTTCGAGGCCCAAAGCCCAATCCAAGCAACATCAATTTCTACCGCACACATTTGTGGAATCGAAGACGGTGGTCCCGGGGTCCATTCGCGCAGCATCCATACAAAATTAGGAAAAGAAGAACGTCTCAATTAATTTGATTATCACGTCACCGAGTTGATTTGTTGACCTGTCCCTGGCGCTGATAAGAATCGTCTTTTCTTTCACGGTGTCGCCGTGGTCCATCTGCAGCATCCAACACCTGAATAGACCTGGTTTGGACCTAATTGGCCCGCACGCATTTCACATAGAGGCGAAATCCATCGATCCGAGGGCGACACCGGAAACGCTGATAAGCAGCCCAACCCTTTTGCCGCCTTGGCCCAGAGCTCGTAAACTACGAGGCCTGACGTCCCGGCCGGAGAAACAAAGTAATTGAATCGGTCATTATAACGCCCGTTGGCCAGAGATCGCCGTGACGGAGGTCCACGTCCAGGGTCCGCGCAGCATCCGATGTGTCTCAATCTCATCAGAAACTCAATTTAGATTCGAGAGAAAGGGTTGGTTGACACGATGGACACTTTATAGTCAATTACGTGCACCTCCCGGGATGAGAAAACGCTGTTCACGGGCCCGTCGGACACATCGCCGCGCCGCTCGCGGGTAATTTATAGAAATGGAGTTAACACTCGTCGCGATAGCATAGCGCTTTTTACACCTATGCACACGTTGGCACGGGGACAGCCGCGGTTTCACGATTTGAGGTGGTCCAGTAATTGTCAGGTCAAGTTCTGCGTGGGCACCGGCAGTAACAGTGGCATCTACCGTGCCGTGTGGGCGGCAATTTCGGATATATGTAAAATATTTAAACACTTTTAGCGCCTAGGAAAGCGTAATTGAAGTCGAAGGACCTGCTGTCTTTAGATTTTATTGATTTAATAAATTGCACTTTCAGCGCCGTTTCTACTGCCGATTGTTCCGTGAGTCATTTTAGGCATTCAGAAAACTTGAATCGAATTTGACTATTCAAACATTTGAAAACTAATTCTAGATCTTTTAGATTTATATGCTTTTAACTACTAACTGCATAAAGTGGTAGGTTGGCAGTTGGCACATTCTAAAATTTATATTCATATGTAATGTTCTACAGATTTTAGGTGACATACAATATAATAATAAATTTACCAATTTTTCAGTAAAAATACATATTTGGCCTTAAAAAGTTAGTAATAACACATAGGTACACGAAGTTGTAAATTTACAATTATTAAATAAATTTGCATAATTTAACTTGCAATATTTAATTCTTTTTACAGACGTTTCAAACTACTGAAGAGTTTTAAGTTAAGTCACATTTACTACTAAACAATAAGGGATCTTAAAAATTGGTAAAAATTAAGCCAAACATTGATTACGCTTGTCAAAATGTAATTTGTTTTTCTAAGGAATTATAGAAGATTGGATTTTTTGCATTTTTGGAAAGTTATAAAAAATATAAGTCAATTAGGAGGTTTGTATTGTGGCTTAAATGAAGGCCTAATTCCTAATCAGGAGTATCACATACAATTTATCTCTATATTGACGAACAAGTCGGACAAGAGTGCGCTTGCCATGTTTTTAATTTGCCATCCATTGTATGAAATATGTAGTTTATAGGAAAAAGTAAAATTAACGTATTATTTCAAAAATTTTCAAAGCTTTTTGTATTCTTATATGACTACTTAACATTTAGCCACGAAAACGATTGTAATTTATAGAAATGACTTGCCAATTCTTTAGAAAAAAATTTGGAGTTGACATAGGTATTACTAACTTCATTTAAAATTAGTTTTCTGCAAATGAAATTGAATTTCGTAATTGCAGTGCAATATTGAATTTACGAGCAGGCTTTCCTTTATTACAATTGAGCTATTATTAAAATAACTCTGTTCTTAATTATCTTAACCCTTTTTTCCTGGATAAACCAAATTTTGAAATGGTTTCTACTTTTTTTTCTCTATAATTTTTCTTCTGTTACTTGGGCGAATTTTTATTATAAAAGTATTATTGTATAAGTGCATGGTAATTGTATGTTTTAAGTAAACTGAATTTAATGAAATTGCCCTGAATAAAATACAAAATGATACTGTATTGTATCGAAAAACGTGAAAATTCACTTGAAAAAGGTATCTATGTAACGAAAAATTGTATACATCTTAAAATAGGCTATGTTTAATAATATAATATGATCTTGTTAAAACAGGGCATTCCCTATGTATAATGATAAGTACATAATAATTAAGCTCATTGCCAATAGTTGGTTTTGAATTCGGCTATTGGTGGTGAGCAGTGATTTTTACTATCATTTTACAGAAATCTGATCCTGGTGTAGGTACCTACACTTAAATGAAATAAAATAAAATAAATTAAAATGTCACAATTATGCCAGCGAATCATGAAACATTTCGAGGTTGTAGGAGTTTCTGCTCAAAATCCAGAAACTTTGGACTGTTTCCGTGGGGAGCAGGCAAATCTCACGGTAAACGACGGAAAATCAAAAGATCTTCACATTGAATTTCACACCATTTACCATTCGTTGGGTATGGCAACTATTTCTGCTGGGGCATCGCTGAAAATCCCTTACGTGCCGCAGATCCCCCCGGAGGGCATTTCCAACTCCGCGACGTCAAAGGCCGATATCGCACAGCCCCGGCGAGTCTTGGGCTGGAGGAAAACGGCGAGGCGGCACGAAATTCCCCCGAGTGCCTCGGAAGATTAAAACCGCTGGCGAAAAAAGGGCCAACAGAAATCGGTCCGAGCCCCAACGATGTCCGCAGATTTGAGTTATTGCATTCGTTTACTTCTTGTTGGAGCTCCAGTCCAAAGTCAAATTGGCCGGCACACGCTCGCGGGCACACGTCAATTCCCACGGATCCAGTCGCCAGCAACGGGCAAAATAATAACAATAATAATAACAACAACCAAAGGCCCAACCACACTACCAGCCGAAGGTTCGACTTCGGAGCCCGGGCGATAAGAGAGCCGCGGCCGGCCCTCCACCCGCACAGCCAACCTGTAATTTATTTAAGAGGCCCCGTAATAGGCACAAAAGAACTTTTGGAGGCTGCGAAGGGCGCGGACCGCTCTCCGCGGCGAAGATCTGCTCTTGCTGATGGCTCGCTGACCGGCCGTCCATACGTCGCGGGGCCCACTCCCGAATGCGGCGCGGTACGTACGCTGGGGCCCGGCCCGGCCCGGCCCGCGCCCCATGCCATGCCGCTCTGCGCCGCGCCGCGCCGCACCGCTCCGCACCACGCCGCCCTGAGGAAGTATGCACGACGTATCCGTAACCTTCGACCTCGAAAGAATATACCAAACGAAATAGCTTTGCCGCGCCTCGAGCTACAAATTTTGAAAGATGAAGGGAAATTAAAGAGCACCAGGCCTCTGCTCGGCGGTTTGGGGCCCTCCGAGGCGGGAGGAGGCGGCCGACTACTTTGCACACAATTGGTATGTTAATCGCAGCACCGCAGACGGTGGGCAGTTTTTGGGGTTAATCACTTTCTTACTGTAGACGTTTCCAGGAGATGATCATCGCCAAAATTCGGATATTTCACGAAACGAACGTTTGTCTTATTCTTCATATTGGCTTTTACTGGCATAAATTGTCGCCAAATTCAATTCTTTTCTAACATATTACTTATGATGATAAAACAATTAATAAATGATAGTGTAGGTCAGTAGGACCTTCTTCAAAAATATAGATAGAATGCAAAATATTAAATCACAATTCGAATAGTTTTTTCGAAACCATTTTTACAAGATTTTATATAAATGTTGAAAATTCTATCAACGGCCATTTAACAATTTCAAAATTAGGTACTGAATTTGCAATCAATGGACTTAAAAGTCTCCATATATGTACCTATTTTTACAAGATGCTAATTAAATTTGGTATTAACTATTTTAAATTTTAAATTTTAGAATCAGTCAGCAGATTCAAAATTAGGAAATCTAAAGATCCCACTTAGCCCACATATTGGTATTTTTTTTATTTCTAAAAAATTTACTTCAAAATATTTACTTTTACTCGCAATCAGTCGAAAAATAAGAAGCCACTTTACTTATTTTCTATAAAACATACCTTACCTAAATTTTCGTTTTCGCTGCTAGAAAAAGAAAATAGGAATGGTTTATGTTTCATAATTTATAATACGTATGCTTGGTTTGTAAATCTTAAGTTTTCAAAAATTTGGCGATGAACAAAAATTGAAATACTCTTGATATTCGTTTGCTATATTTTCTCAAATATCATCGAGTTTTGAGAAGGAATTTTGTTTTACATCGATGAAAGATAGTAAGTATCAATAAAAATATAACGGGTTTGTTTTAAATTTTTATATTTATATAATTTATACAACCACATTTTTGTTTTCGTTCAAATATCATCGAGGATCAATATCAAATCAGTAAATAAAGTTAAATGAATTCACCCTTTAAGAATAAAAAACGAAATTCCTTGACGCCATATCTAACTCGCATGAAGGAAATACGTGTCCATGTACCATGACCATCTTGAGGCATCTTTTAAGATAAGAAATTCAAATAGGCTTCTGGTTCCTGGAATAAAAGAAGGAATTCACTTATTTGCTTTCATGAAACAAATATAATTTTTTCTAGAGAAGTGAAATATTTACTCTCCTTTTGTAGCAGACTGCGTTGCGCCAGAATTTCTTACCCCAAATGCTTGATGTGACTCCTGGAAAAATAGCTAGTCTTAATTTACGACTGTTTATTAGCAAACAGCGTCTACTTTGAATTTGATGTTAGTTATCTAACAAAGAGGTTTATTGGGTATTTATTGAAACCATTAAAACTATTTTTTTTCCCATCTTGTATGTATATTTGAACGAAAATGTTATCTTACGAGCTGTCTGGAACGAGTCTTAATCGAAAATTGCATTATACCAAGGAAGAGACGTTCAAAAGATTTTAATTTTACGGCTTCGCATTAATATAAAAGAAATCAAATATCGCCCCTTAAGCCGCAATTCGAGGTTATTAAAGTTTATTTCCAGACAAAGACCCATCGAAGGTATTAAGGAGTAAATTGCATCTATACCATTTGGTTTGCTGAAGACCAAATTGGCGTCATTTTGCCCAGATGAAGCGCCAGACGAGAGGACTATGGGAAGTGGTGGCGATGGTCCAGCATGGAGCTACTTCTTCAGCATGCAGGTCATTTACCACCCAATAAAACTGCTTTGCATATCTCAGCGTGGAAGCTGGTCGTCGATAAAAACTCATAGCCGCGAGCATTAGCCAGCGCCTTTCGAAACCGTTTAATGGTCCTTTTACGATATAATTGCACACATAAGATGGAGAGCCCGAAACCATGCTGGCGGTGATCTGCTACCAAATATCACCGCTCGTAATTAAAATCAGCGAAATGAAGAATCCTCGCGCTCTTCGTCACGGGATTGTCGATCTCCTGGGGCAGGACAGGATAGGACAGGACCCCCGAGACCCTCGGATCTAGCCAACTTAGATCCGGATTTGCCGCCGCCGGGGTCAGTCCTGCTCCAGGTAAGTGCCCCGCAATAAAGCACACCGTCGTCCTCCGGTGCATTTGGCGGCACGGCGGAGTATCATCCCGGGATGACTGCCTGATTGCGCTTTAATTATGAGAACTCCGCTTCGGGCTGTTTCTAATGATATATAAAATATGCGCGCCGACCGCAGCATAGGCGGCGGAATATGCTCAGGGAGACCGGCCAACGAACAGCCAAGAAATGATCGTAATCGCGCAATGCGCCACGAACATTCGCCGCGCGCTCGGGGATCGCCTCTGTCTCTGCGCGATCGCGGCGGTGCCTGGCAGATATATTTGACACAGGCATAAATAAGTAAATAAATAAAGCATCTTCCGTCTTCTGCACTGACGACGGTACATCGGCGGCCCGGCGGTGGACCGCGAACTCTCTGATTGGTACGAGTCCGTCGCGGACGCATTTGTGGCCGACTCCCTAATTAGAGGGCCCTCGGCCTCCTGCGTCATGGAAGTCTTCGAAGAAGTTCTGCCAGTCCCGGCCGTCCACAAAAAAGTTCCCACACTTTTGCCTGATTACCTTAAACTTTACTCGGCCTGATACCTCGCTGATTGTCCGTTTCGACGTTGAGAGATGGCGAAAAATTGAAGGCAAGGGAAACGGCACGCACTGGCACTTTACGTTCAGGAACGCCGCCGCCGTCGCCGACGCCGCGACGGTCTTTTCGACCGGTGGAGCAAATGAAACGCGGCTGGTAAAAATTTTTTGGCGTTTAACAAAATTAGCGAAAATTTTTCGTTTCGTGCACCTAACGATTTTGGTGGACGTTTCGGAATTTCAAGAATTTCGGACTAAGCCAAGTGCCAGAAAATAATTATGCTTTATTCGCTACGGCTGTTAGGTTTCATGGTTTATAATACATTTTTTAAAATGTTCTTGAAAGAATACTTTAAATCAGACAGGAAGGTGAAAAAAGTGATAAAGGCGTATAAGAAAAATTGAAATATTTTACGAAACAATAAAATTTCTTCGGTTAAGTTTAGGAATATAAATTTTTGGAAATGAAAAGGGGGATATAATATCTGAAATAATATAACATGTTTTTTGTTCAAAGTTTTGAATTCATCGTTAATTCAAAATTTTATATGAGATGCTTTCAAAGCAGTATTTACAAAGTTGGCTGACAGTAATTGTTTATCCAATTTTCTTAAATTGTAATATCTATTACCTACACAAGAAAGTAATAAATGTTGTGGGCAATAGTTTTTAGGAAAAGCTTCTAAACCATTCTCGACATTTTTAGGCTTCGAGGTAATCAGGGGTCATTTTAACCGTGATTCGTCCTACTTTTGGTCAATTAACTTAGGACATCACTTCTGAAAACACAAAGACTAACTAAAAAAATAATGAAACTTACATATTTATAAATATCATCAAGCCTTTCCAGTAAATTGGTTGATGTTTTTAATTTGTAGTTTTAGTTACTTTTACTAAGAAAATAAAAATATTTTGACAACAAAAAAGCAAATTTGTTTTTTAAAAGTGAATTAATTTCACTAGAGTATGTTATATACATATGTGTTACATTTTAAATCTATTCTCCTAACGAAGTTAATAAAATTACTATATTAGCTTGGACTCAGTTTTTAGGATACAAACAAAATAAGTCAATTTTGCACGTATGGAAAATATAATTAATTTCTGATTAAGATATACAATTAAGAGCTTTTATTATAGAAAACAGGATAATGTTTGTCGGTGTGAGGTTAATATTCAATATTTATGTCAATGAATTTTAAGACAACATCTTAAAGTTAAAACTAATGATGCCCCATTAATTAAAAATTTTATAATTAACAAAGAGACAATATAACCATGGTTCTTTTCTCTAAAGATGAATACAGCATCTCTGAGAAACTGTAAGAAAATGTTTTTCTGACACTAAAATTGGCAAACACATCCCCAACTTTATTGCAAAACTCTGAAGACGTTTCCGTGGCAACAGCATGACTCTTCAAACAGAATTGCCCTCGTAGTGCTTCGCCCCGGACATAATTCGTCCCTTCAATTGCGCACCTCCGGCGGACCGCACTGATCCCCGGGTGAGCTCCAAACCAATCCATCAGCATATTTCAAAGTAAAAGGATAATCTGAGGTGATGTGTTTGCCAAAGTCAAGGGGTCGCACTAACTCACGGCGAATACCGCGCGACCAGGCCGAGTGTCCTCCCCCGAGTCGCGGCCTCGGTCCACAGCGTCCCAGCATCTTAGCGTCTTCGGGTTCAGGAGATCAGATGCCAGCCGCGAAGAACAAAGTCATAATGTGTCGCTTTTATGTGTTCCTAAAGGCCATAACGATTTCTACTTAACCAGAGCTGGCCGCGCAACGCCGGGATGAGGCCGGATGGCGGATGGCGGATCCTCGCATGAATACAAGACATTGATAATAAGTTATTAGGAAAGATTCTGCCGCTCGCGGTCCCGGGGCCGAGGATCCAGTGCCGAAAGTGCATTCAGAGTGACTTAAGTTGCGCGCCCATTCACTCGTAATCTGCGCGAGGTCCAGCCGCGAAATAAGACGGCCCCGGCGATCGCAGAAGACAGCGTGTGCGCGAGGAACGAATTATCGCGCGGCGAGCAAAAAGTAAGGTGTGCGAGAAAGGAAAATTAAATGTAATTTACAGCCAATAATTCACAAAATACTTAACGTGCGGACTGACGGACTCTCTTCTCCTAGGGTTCGTGCCGTCGCGGTACGCCGTCGACTGTCGCTTCCAAACATTAATGCGGTTTCGCAGGCCGCAGTAATTTGAGGCGTCCCTGTATATTTCCGCGCCGCGCCGTCGCGGTCGTCGTAGTCGCGAATCTCTCTATTGGCGCAACCGACAAAAGTCCCTGATAATGTTCACGCATGCCATCTGCATAGCACCTTAAATTTCCGCGAAACTCACCTTAACTAATCGAAGTTTACAACTTCTTTTCTTCGCTGATCTCCTGACGTATGGGTCAATAAAGCGTTTTCAGATCATCTCTAATTGTTTCTGACTGCGGCGGGCGTTGAACGTCTCGGAGGAGATTATGGACCATGATCGTCGATCAGCTGAGAACATTCTTCCCTTGAATTCGTTCTTAGTAAATAGGAACACGTTGCAAAAATTCTTTATGTCCTTTTACAGTCCACTTAAGAAACATTTCGTAGTAGAAAAGAAATTGACGACGATGTCTGCAAAAACATTCATTTATTTCTTGTACCTCGCCAAATAAAATTAAAACATTTACATTAAAACAATTATATTCAAGAGCAAGGGGCCCAGAAAATTAATTATTCTAAAAGTTTAGATCTTAGTCTCTACAATTTTTTTTTATTTCATTTTAGCTTTCCTTAAAAGGGAAACAACATATATAAAATATATTATATAATAATAATATATAAATATATATAATGGTAAAATTATTAATCCATACGAACAATTATCTGAACGAATTTATTAATGAGTACATTTATTAGAGAATAGTATAATAGCTATTACAAAATGATAATAGACGATTTTCTTTAAGGCCCTAGACATTATACATAAAAATTTAAAAACAAAATTCTCCTCCTTGATTGTTATGAAAATATTTTATTGATTACCTATGTCAATTTTAATCACCTACTCGTCAAAAAAATATTACCAGCCGTCAACGAAAAAGCTCTTATTTAAGTAAGGGGTTGTTAAGTATTAACTAAACTTTAAAAAGGCTCAAAAAATGGCATAGATACCAGACTATACAAAACATATTTGCATATTTTACAAATCCAGATTTAATTAAAATCAAAAAGATAAAAGATGTTAAAAATATTTTATAATTTCATTTATAGTTATATCTTTTGAAGAGGAGGGCCCTTATTAAGGATTGTGCTGAGAATAATGTGCTTAGGAATTTAAAAATTGTAAAAATGGGTCAAAAATCCATTTATGTAAAATTTTATCAATTCAGTTTAAGATTTTCAAACCAGGTACCTACCTACAAATGAAGACTGTCTACTGTCTATAAAAAAAACTCTTAATTCTCATATATTCCAATCTTTATATTGTCGAAAGTGGATCTCATGTTCATGTGGGTTATAACTCATATTTGTGGTTATTAAACCTTTGCACCTTAGCTCTTGCGGCAACGGTAAAGTTTATTTCCTTAAGCACGCAAGTGCACACGTGGCAAACGCTTATCTGTTTGAAAAAATTACTCGCAATCACTGGGGGCCACTAAAAAACGATCAAAAACACCTGGAAACGACCAGCATACAGAAGCTGCCGCATAAAATGTTACGGCAATCAGCCCGGAGCTGTGCTTTTTTCTAATCCCGCGCTCGGCATCAATTTCCTATAATTACTATGCCCGAAACTTCTGTAAATGAGCAGAGAAACTCATTTCTACCGCAGAAGTCTAAACTGACTGTTTATCAAGGCATAAGCATGATTTACCTGTGGCCCATAAAAAAGAATTTTTGTTACAAAGTTCTGACTGGGGATCATCCCACACCCGGGCCGTGCCGCAACTACTAATTATGCCCGGGAAGGTCTTAGACTCTTTTGGGGATTTCTGGAAATCGATTTTTGTCGAAATTCTCCGCTGGCTTACCCTTCCCCGGCTCTAATGATAGGCATTTCGAAATTTTTATGATTAGCACAAATTAAAAAAAACAACGCTGATCGCGGCGCGCTGGGAAGCAGAGAGAGTTCTAATGGGTGTGACTGCGGTGAAATTGCATTGCCCTTGATGTTTGTATTTGTGGATCGCAACTTTGCTAAAAGAGTGGCCCGGTGCAAAAATTCATCGATTTATGGTTACGTTTTGCGGCCCTGCATTCCACCCGCGCACCAGGAGACTTAAAAAGTTGGAAAGGCGCCAGCGGCCTCTTATTAAAGCATTTGACCCTATCCTCGCTGGGAGATTAAAATCCCTTCATCATATTTCACGATATTAGCTCCCGACACCTGGTTATTAGCATCCACCGGGCTCGAGTTTGTGATCCTCCTCCCGGGGATATTCCTCCTCTACTGTGTGATCTTCAGGAGTTAAAGATCGGCTTCTTTTTTTTTCTTGTCTGTCGGTCCAGCACTTTTTGTCTGTGGGAATTTCTCAAGTTGAGTCGAAACTTTTCCTAATGACGATCTTCACTAGCCTAATGGTGGACCAGACCACGAATTCTCCTGTTTTTACCTTGGACCAGAAATGTCGCTTTCTGGCTACTCTGATCGACTTCTATTATAGAAAAACCATTAATTTTGATAACGTCTGAGTAAACGGTCTGGGTCACCTCGAGTCTGGGTGAATTCTTGGCGTCGCGCCGCTATGATCATCTGCCCGGGAATTCAACAGGACCATTATCCAAAACTAATGGTCAACGACTAGGTTCTTCGGGATTTATTCAAAAACCCCAGCCGGATGGCCTGGCGTTGTTAGTTCTTTTGTCTCAAGACGACGAATTCTTATTTCTTCCGTAGGAGCCCCGACCAGGTGAATTACGCGGCGATTAGCCGCACGCAATCCATTTTGAGACTTCTGACAGATTTCAGCTGCGTTAAACGAAAATTTAAGAAAATTTTTGTGTAATTATAGACAAAAGTGAAATTATTCGAGCCAGAAATTATCGGTTTGGGCCACTGCGGGCGTACAACGTACCGCGGCTGGTGCGCCAGGCGGACGCAATCGAAACGTAATCTGGATCCAAAGTGGTTTGATTGATAGCTGCTATTTTCCTCCCGTTAAGAGTGATCATCAATGGTCAGCACTTTGTGAATGATTCCCGGCCCTCTGGGTCCCAAATTCGAGCCCATTCGAGTCCAATCTACGCCACAGCCGAGACCCAGTTAGAACAGTTCGCGCTCATTTGTGAATAAATCATTATGGGATAATACAAAATTGGTTTTTGAAGTGAAATCGGTCCGAATCTGGATGGTGATTTATTTGATTAAAATTATAGACGCTTCTCCGGATTCGGACTAATTTCCCCAGACGGACTGTTCGTTCGCATCAATCATTCCAGAGATCCATTCCCTCTTTGCTGTTGGCGGCTGTAATAGTAGCTCCCGTCAAACAGCATCGGTCTCAGGAATTTTACTTTTCTGGGAAGTACGTCTGCGGAGATTGTTATTTTATTTAAGTCGAACTTGTATCCATTTTCTTCAATTAGCACAATTTTTTTCTTTATTGCTAACACTTAGCTAATCTCTTGAAATGGTCTACTTACCTGACACGAATTACTTTTATGGTTTTATGGATGAAATTACGATAAACTACTTAATTCCAGCATTATTAATTTTGATTATACATGCTGTATAAGTAAATAGACTATAATGCACTGAAAAATTAATTCGCGCGGCATAATTAGATGTATCTTCATAAAAACCAGATTAGTTGGAAAGAAAATTAAATTCGATTTAATTTAAAAGATCAACCCCTGCATTTTATCAGCTTGGATATGACGTAAATAAAATTTGCGAATTTGTTCCTTACACAATTTTCTGACTATGGAGTACAAGGTTTTTGAAAATGAATGTTTTAATCTCAACTTATAGTTTTTACTTTTGGTACCTCATCTTCATAAAATTAGTCCCCATTTATTTTTGTTGTCATGAGCAAATTATGTATTGGATATTGTAAAAAATGACGAAAAAAACGCCATTTAGAACTCTTTGTGTGTGCTTGTTTAGTAAAAGGACATTCATTCCATTGTGGTTAATGGGACTTTTCTTTCACTCCAGAATTTAGCCAAATTTGAATTATAACTAAATTATTATATACCATACAACAATAAAAATTGTCTTAAAGCATGGCTTGGCCAACAAATTATTTTCTTTTCAATTTGTGGGACGAAGACATCAGTGAAATTATTTATTCATATAATACACTTTTTTTTGAAATAATGAATAGGATTCTTAAAAGTGCTAATTTTATGTTTTATTGCATAGGATATGGAAGATTCTTGTCTTTAAAAAATAATCTTCAAGTGTAAATTCGCAGAAAAATCGAATTCCCAATTACTTTATAATTGGGTCAGGAAGAGTTTCAATTGTTTGAAGTACCAAACATTTGTTTCATCTGATACAAAAAAAAAAATTAAATATCAAACCGTCCAATTACAGTATAAAATTCCACAAAATACAAGGGGATTGGGACATGCGATATATGTGCATCATTTCAAAGAAAGACAAAACAAAACTTACTAATCTGCAGTGTATTTCTTCACGGATAAAATAGTTTTAAGTTTTTTTTTGCCAAAAAAGCTGCATTCTCCTTGTCTACTTGTCAACTAAAGTAAAATTTTGCACGGAAAATGTATTAGCAAAGTACGGACCTTTAACTGCAGGTGATTTAAAAAAAAAAGATAATAAAATAAAATTAAAAATATAAAACTTGTGCGCTAATGGAAACAAAAGACCACGATATTTCAAATATGTACCCATAAATTTTTAATAATCTCCAGGGATTCCTTAATTTTTTGATAGATTCGAACACTAGTGTACAATCTTCTTATTATTAAGTTTCAATGTTGCAGTTGACTTTTTTTTGCAATGTTGTTGAATACTCCTACTTTCATACTATTCCAAGAATAATTCTCTTAAATATGTATTGTCTAACGAACTGTAACAAGTGTATCGTTTTATGTACTATACATGCCATAATGTATTTTGTATAAAACCCTTAAAATATTTTCAATATTACGTTCCCATCGGAAAGCGAAGACGCCATAAAAATGGCAGTTATGAATTCATTCAGCCAATTCACACATCGGTCCATCCGTTCGCCTATTAACGTCTATTGGGCTACTCGTAATTTTAATTTTATATCGCCTCTTGAATCCTCCTGAAGGCGGCCTCCTTTGCGATTCCCGTCCAGCCCCGGGCTAGGTGTAATGCAGTAAAAATCGCTTAATTACGCACGAAGGTGCTAACTGAATTTCCTAGTCGGACCATAATTGCTATAAAGCCGCTCGCCCTAATCAGGTCGTCAGCGATCGGGTTAGGCTTCCTCGTTTGTCAAATTTTCTCACATGCTACTCCTCACAGTCCGGTCGCCGGTTTTTATAGTTAATATATAAAAATTTCACGGAAATTCTTTTCAGAAATATTCACGCCAACATAAAATTTTTTTCTTATTTTTGAGAAGACGAAATAATCTTTTATGACTGCTTGATTGGGGCCTCTTGAGACGAAGACGAGTTCACCTCGAGCCTTAAGACGAGTGCCAAGTGCTCTCGTAAACCGCTCAGTGTGAGATCATAACTTTTTGGTGAAGACGCACTTAAGATATCGCTCAGTTCGGTCCAAAGAGACAGATTTCGACTATTAATTATGTATTCGACGCCCGAAAATCGTTTACCGTCTTCTCAATTGGAAGTTTTATTGTTTCTCGAAGAGTTACTGCCGAACCTGACTCGTTTCGGACAAACTCCTACGGTGTGATGCTATTCCACGTCACTAATGGCCAATTTCAAAGTCTTTTATATTAAAAGAAGTCATATTAATTAGCAATTAGCCGCATTTACATGGCACATTTTATGGCCCGCCTCTGAGTTATTGGCTAATAGGTGGCCTCGCCAGTTTCGATTTTTTCAAATTATCATCATTCAAATAAATTGAAAATTCGGCAGATGACTGAAATTCTGCACGCAATCCTGCGATTTTTAGATTAGGCCAATTCTAGGTTTTGAAGTGTTCGGCTGAAAGGTAAATTACAGGCTCTGCAGGACTGCTGCAATATTTGAGTATATTTGAGTGCCTGCCGCGTGCCGAGGATCGCTGCCCGTCGCCGCCGGTCATTCTTTGATATTTCTAGTAAAAATCCACAAAATGACAAGGCGAGTTCTTGAAAACCTCTTTAATGAAATTCTGCCGATCAATCATCTCCTCAAGAAAGTGAGTGCGGCCAATATGTTCGCAAAACCCCGACCGCATGAAATAGAGCCACTTTCGGAGGAGTAACCGTCCGCCTGCGTACCTTGGCAGGGCCCTACGACCGCAATTATCTCCTGAATCAAGTCCGTGCTAAGGGCATAGCCTGCAAGGCTAGCCTCTAGCCTGGCTAGTAATTGATTTTGCTGATAACCAGCAGCAGATGGTTTTCCTTTTAATTTTTCACTTTTCCGGTCAAAGGTTCCAGGCCATCGTCGGGCCGCGGGTATCACGTCTGCACCTAAAGTAGCCGCCGGAATCGACAGATGACCAGAGCCCAACAGCTCATGAGATGATGCTGAAGATGCAGCCGCAGCATCCGCGGGTGTCTGGCGCTCTTGCGGTGGCTGGTGCGTGCCTTGGAACTTATGGATTTTTGGGTTGAATCGACATCTCAAAGATGTCTCTGGCGTCTTGAATGCAGATTTTATTTTTTTTATGTGCAGCCGTTCGTCATTTTTGTATTTAAATTAGTAAGAAAGAGTTGAGTACTTTTGATCAAACTGAGCATTATGATTTAATTTCTGGACCCATTTCATACCGGAAATTATGTTCTAATAATTGAATATGGAAAATCGAAATTAATTCCTTTGGTACAGGATAGAGGGTGAAGTTCATTCATTTTCATATTCGAATCTAATTTGTTTTCGAATAAAACTTTGCATAGCCTATAGACTAATAAAATTAGATTTTAAAATAGGTTAGACTATAAAAACAAAATCCGACAAAACTTGATTTTTATGGAGATCTAAATTTTGATAACCTGGATTTATCCTGAAAATTATCTTCAAATTCATCCATCGGTTTTTGCGGGTAGAAAGGGGGTTAAAAGCTGTTAGTTTTCTATATAATGTGAAAAATTAAGCCACGGTACAAATTAAGGGTGCTTTTCAGGATTTTTTTTATGAACGATGAAATAATGGCTTATTGAACTAATAGAAATTGGAGATGCGACAATTTCGATATCTTTAAATTAACATTTTTGCTGCGTTTTGTTTTATTTTTATGAAGCAATTTTAAAAATGTTCATCGATATCTTAAGCAGCTCCTATGACTGTACATAATTTTTCGTTTTTTTTTTAAAGCGAAATATCTGCCATTTAAACAAATTCGCGATCCTATTTTTAAAATTTTAAAACCTATAAAAAGAAAGAAATTGGCAATTTCGGGCAGATACTATGTAGAATCTTTAGAGCTGAGTCTAGAATTTTAGTCCGCATTTAAATGACATGCTAATTCGTTCCTATTTCCTACATATAACAGAGAAATTGTTGATTCATAATTTATTATTCTAAAGTTAGTTTTATTAATATTGCAAAAAATTTTAAGGATATGCCTATTTAAATTGGCGTGTCGTTTAGCAAAATGATTTAATTATTTTATTTTTTTTAATGCATACAGGGAAATATTAAGATGTATATTTAGAACATTGCCTTGATCTCATAATTTTAACGCCTACTGTATAACAAGATCAGTATGGCTATACTTTCTGTTTAGATATTGAGCAAACTGTGATATTTTCCACAATCTTGGGCACACTGTATATCACATAAAAATGCATTATCACATCATTCGTTATCTAGCGTTGCGTCTCGGGTTGTTATCTTGACAAATAAAGTCGATTGACTACCGTAAAACTTAATAAGTACTTCACCACTTGAGTAAGTAGTTGGGCGGCCGAGCTGTCTTTGATCGCTATCACAAAATTCTTGAGAAAAACCCCCATATGTATTACATGAGTGTACCGTCAACTGAGTGTGTTATTTTTACCTTAAATGCTTTGTTGACTCAAGTGACTAAACTGATTTAAAGTAAGAAAAACGGAAGAATAACGTGTCATATATTGAGAGTTTGGTGATGATAGTACATATAATTACATTTATAATAATTACGCAAATCTTTAAGATTTTGAAATGAGACAAGATAAAAAATGTTGTACATTAAGTTCTCTGCTGGAAATAGAATCATCCTTGAAAAGAGCACCAGAATGTCCTTATTACAGGCGTTTCTTTCATTCTTAGCCCATTAATTTAATCGTTATGTGAATGGCCTTCGCCAGAACCCCCTGAAGGAAGAAGTAATTTAAATGAGACACAAATCCCTTTCCATTGAGAAGATGCCACCGCCGAATGCCACCCTAGTTGAAGGTTCGCATTTCATGTTGTCGCCCGGATCGGGATGAAGTGACAAGTTTCCAACTGACAAAGGTCCTATGTTACATACTGCAAAAATTCCTGCCGGGAGCATGAAAAAAAAACATAGTTGTCACATAAAAGGGAAAAAAACATATATTGAAAACCAGAAGGCACGCAGATATCAGGGATATTCTGTGGATTGTCTCCTCCAGAAGGTAATTGTTTGGTGAAACACAAATTGCACGCACCCCATGTTGTGACTGTGCACCTTAGGGGGTTATTTAGGGTAAAAATGATGTCGTCAGGGCGAAATTTTCTTTTAAATAATTCTGGGGATTCGTCTTTTTTTTGGTTACTTGCCATTTTTTCAGCGATCGTACGTGGCTTCCTGTTCGAATTTTTCCTTTTGTTAGATAAAAATCGGCAGGGTATATCACGCTCTAGACCACTTTCTCCAATTTATGCTTTTTCTAATTAAGGCAACTGTAGAAAGTACGGTAGACAATAAGTTAGGTTTTATCTACCACCAAAAAAGAAACATTTTGCAACCTGTGGACATATTTCAAGACATGGCTATATTCTATTCTATTCTATATTCTGATATTCTTACAAAAATTGGTATGGAAGGTAATTCGAAAACTCGAATTTCGCAAATGTTATTCATATTTGAAAAGAAAGTTAATTTTGTTTTTCATAAAATGTTTACTTGTTCCATGGTATTTCAAAATAAAAGTCTGATGGTAAAAAACCTCTTTAGGATGTCAATATAATTTACTCATTAACGAAAAATAAAGTTAAACAATTGTAGTTTATTATTTAAATGTTTTATTGACTTTATTTAGGAACATACTGAGAATTGATAATTTGGAATACTCAAAACAGTAGCAGTAAAAATATATGTACATAATAAAGCGCAACGCCCTCTTGTGGAAAATGGACAAACTCATTTTCAGAAATGCGTTTAAAAATGTTGATTTGTCGATATATAAGTTTCTTTAAAATTAAACTGAACTAAAATTATAATGGATTCACGTTTCGATTCAAAAAACATTTTTAAAGCCTTTTATATGAGTTAAAATCATACCGTGATTACAAACAACTAATCATCGCGCATTTTTAACTTCAAACGTCAAATACGCCTTTAAACGAACTATGCGATTATGTTGTAGGTATAATAAATCAATGTTTACTTTAAACAATTCCTAATTGTCATTTATCAACATTTCACTATCGTTTTATCGAGCCGACAATTTGAATTGAATTAACAAGTAGGCAATTTGCTGATTTGCTTTCTAATAACCTAAACTAAGAATGTCTTATCAAAAAAAAAAGTGCGCCCAATCTCATGATCTACATTCATAGTCATGGCCATATTTTCCATTGTATTTTTTTTAAGTGTTTGGCAGCACTTTTTAGATACTAAAAATGATTCCTGATAAGAAAATACCATGTAAAAAAATAAAATAAAAATAAAACAATCATTTTATATGAATTTTTGACTGCAAACGAATGTTTGCTTTCTCCCTTTAATATTTCTGTACTCGCTCCTAACATAAAATAAATAGTTAGACATTTATACGACATCCTTAGAATCTATATAATATTTACAGATTATTTGAATATTTACAAAGTAAATAAAAATCTAAGGAGATCCACAATTTGGTTTCTTTGCATCATAGCTCGCTTATAATTAACTAAGAGGGGATTTTCTTTTTACATAATATGGAGACAGAGTAAATTACATATCTACAGAAAGGACCTTTAAACGTTTTTCTTTCCGCTAAAAAATCTCGCACCAACTCTGGCCGACATCATTGGCCCAGAATTCGCACTGTAGAAGGAGGTAACAACAACATTTGGCATGTAATTTCATCTAATAATCTTCGGCATAATTTCACGGTTCCCCGGGACGAAGGAGCAAAAGGAGCCGCGCGGTCCACGGGATGAGACATCTTCCAGCATCTTTTCCTGAAGGTGGTAAGATGAGTGCCTCAGGTAGTCCCGGTGCGAGCCCGTTCGCTTCTCGGAAGGACGACGTTGTACTAAAAGGATCAGTCTTTGTGAACTTAACGAAAATGGCTTTGGCTGCTGGATGCTCTGGACCCAAGCTCCTGGAGCTTGTTCGTCTGGTGAAAGCATCTTGGATTTTTTTTGTTCCACTATATCTCCAGCATCCAGGGGCGGGATGCTGAGGGTTGGTTTTAAGCTCTTTTTCATCAGGCATGGGGCTGATTTACCTTTTCATGATTTCGTCGATTGTGAAGCCGAGAGTTTTCTTTGGTTTTGGGGCTGATGGATCATTGACGTGGAGTCTATCGCCTGATTTTTGCGATAAATCAAGGACTGGAGTTTGGGGGGTCCTTACAGTTTCGTCGGTTACATCTAAGGGTTCGTCGTAGGGTTCCGGTAGATGCTGATGCGTTTCGGGTTGGGTATGGCTTTGCATGTGGGTTTTCAGGTTGGCTCTTTGGTTGAAGGTTCGGTTGCAGATGGGGCACTTGTGGGGCGCCTCCTCCAAATGGGTCACCTTGTGCACAGCTAAGGTTCTCGACTGGCAGAACCCTTTTCCGCAGTCGTTGCATTTAAAAGGTTTTTCTTTTGAATGGATGTAGCGATGGTCTCTGAGGTGGTCCTGCCGCCGGAAAGCCTTTCCACAGATGTCGCATGAGTAGGGCCGTTCGTCGGTGTGGGTCCTCTCGTGGATCAGCAAATTGTAGGATTTTGTAAAATGTCGGTTGCAGTATTTGCAGATGAATTGTTTTTTGGGTCTAACCCCATTGGGCCCACCCAGTTTAAGCGGGGGCATGCCCCTGCCCGCCGGATGCATCCGTTGCATGTCTGGGTAGGGCCGCAGGTGGAACTGTTGGTGGTGGTGTTGGTAGAGGGCAGCACTCCTGATCCATTGGTTCATCAAAAGGGCGTGTTGGGAGGCTGTGGCCGCCGGATGATGGAGATGGTGGCCAGGTAACCCGGATGAGGGGGGGTACGGCAACGGGTACCCTCCTGGTTGCTGCTGCTGCTGATGTTGTTGCTGCTGTTGCTGCATTTGGGCCTGCAGCCACAACCTGTGTTGAACCTGCTGCTGCTGCTGCTGGTACTGCTGCTCCAGATTCACCTGGGAGTGCAGAATTTGTTGGGGCTGGTGGTGGTGGTAGTGGTTCTGGTGCTGTTGACGCATGTGTTCAATATCCAGAATCATTGGCTGATGCTGAACCTTTCGCATAACACTTATGCTATCTTCCGTCGGTGTATGAGGTGGAGTCAAAAGCGGCGATAAACTCGAAGCACGCTCCTGCTTAATCGTTAGCGATAAATCAGGGGAAAAATCTAAAAATAAGAGAAAAATAAATTATATTTTAGATTTTCCACTAAAATGCGACGGTAAAACGACTCATTTCACTTAAGAATTAGAAAAAATCAATGTCGAATCAAAACTATACTTTTACATTCAACATTGATTTACTAAATAAGTGTTAAAGTAATTATAAAAAAAAAACACTAAAGATAGTTAAAATACACACCTTGTTCGTCTCTGACTTGAATTTCGTCGGCACTAATATTGCTCAAAGGTGATGCTGACACAGATGACATCGTAAGATATTTTTTGAAATAAATAAAAACTGAATTGTTTGACTGGAGATCAACTCACAGTTTCATAGTCACTTAATCCTTGGGTAACACTTTTCAAAATTTGGTCACTTTCAAATAAATTAAACTATCCTTATTTTCTTATATTTCTTGTATCTTCGTGTATGGTCACTAAAATCGCACTTTTATTTTTCCTTGTCGAACTTTTAAAAAAACTGGATGATTTGGAAAAAAGGTTTTCTTTTAAAAACTTGAAACTTGGCACTGTTTCACCCACTTAATTACAGACGTGAACGGTGCAGCTACTCTAGAAGTTGTTCCCCGCTCACCTTGCGCTCGACTGACAACGGCTAGCGCTTGCTGCCAGACGTTAACTTCGGTTCCTTATCTTTCTTGGGATGGGTCTCGGTGTGCCCTGGCGGGCCTCTTCAGAATCTCGTTGGATAATAACAAACAGTTGGTCGCTGACGACTGGTTTAAAGCTGGTTCCAACTATGGTGGGGTTCCACTCGCATACCATGTGAACAGGGCTGTGGTAGTGCGATAAACAAACAACACATGGCGGTAGTTGCCAAGAGCCCGCCTCTTTTTACTTCTTGTAAGGCAGCTCCGGCACCCGATTGGTCCAAAAGTTTGTCAGTTGGGAACAGGTCTCCAGGGGTGTTTCATGAAATACTTCTCGATCCCTTCCGACACCCTGCAGCAGGGTTGTTTGCCCAGCTACCCTAATTTAGCCCGGGATTTTTAAGAAAAAAAAAAAAAAGAACGAGCCCTACACGTGCCTTTTTATTGCAGGAATAAACGGGCTCCCTTTAAAAAGAAATTTATTCATAAGCAAAAAAATATATTTCGCGCCTTCTTCAGGTTGGTGTGTTTGCCTTGAGAACAAAAACGAAAAATATAATAAAAAAATTTATCTTTTAAAATTTACTTCCACAGCACGCTTATCTCGCTGAGCCGAGGGCGTAATTAATACCCGGGGGTCGCCGATGTCGACTCCAATTAGAAAATGATCGATCGAACGAACTACTTTGATCGATAGATGCAATAAATTTTGACTAGATTTTGTGTATGGCAGGTGTTTTTTGCATCTCGCGACCAAGCGCGAATTTTAAATAGAAAAATAAAAAAAAAAGTTACATCTTGCGAGCGGCACACGATCAAAATTGTTTGATCCTCTTTTTATGTGCCGGTCCTTGTGATCGGTTCCTAATTGCGTTTTATTTGCTCAGCTTGTGCCTGATTTATGGAGAATTTTATTTTTTAACGATTAGACCGCAGTGTCCCTGCAGAGATGGTGAGTACATCCACCTGCGTTCGTTAAAGGTATTTAAGGAAGAAGGTGGCGGTTTCTTAAGGTTTCTTTTTTATATATTTACGATCAAATTAATTATCTGAAAATGTTTATAAAAAAACAACCCTTTCGAAACAGTCTTTTGATTTAATCGCTACTTTCCATAATTTAGTTATACTTGGAGACAAAAAAGTAATATCCGCTTGAATTTTAAATATACCCCAAAAACATCTGTCCTTGTAGGGTTTTTTACATTTTGTTTTAATTTACAACAATAAAAAATGTTATTGACATTATTTTTACAAGTGACCACACTCTTTCGCTTAAATATTAAAAATTCTGTGGAACCAAATTAATGTCATTTTAAAACTCTAGAATATTTGTTTGCAACTACTTGGTATTATATTTTTTTATTTCTTAAATTATCACTTTTTTCAAACTCATACAATTTTAATGTTTTGAAATAGCATTTCAATAACATATGAACATGAAAATAATTGCTCATGTTCATATTTGAATATAATTGCTGTGCTATAAACCTGCAAGATTAAATAATTAAACACGTTTAGATGACTGAGTTTAAACTTATTTGCTCACAAAGAAAATTGCATGTAGAAGGTAGAATTACTCAAAGATTTAAAAGCTACTGGTTAATTTATTCTGAATAAGATTTATCGCAGCTAAGAAATTGTTAAAGTAATTGAAACATTACATATACTAGTGTCTGGAAAATAATTTATTGCAGTTCACTATTTATGATATTATTTCAAGACTGTTAGCAAATAGCATTTAAAATGCACCAGACAAAAGCCGTGCATTATTTAATTAAGACATTAATGCCTGCCTGTCAAGATCCTTTTTCTCAGGAACGCGTTGAAGTTAAGTTGAAATTAATATTAAATAATATCCGACTCGCATTTGGCCGGTTTTTTGTTTTAATTTGTACTTTTGTACAAATTTATTGGTTCAGAATTGGAAAGTTGTTGCACCTAAAAAGACTGTATTTTTTGATGGTATTAAAATGATTTTGGTAATTTAGGCGATCCTGTGTGTTACAATATGTTCAAAGGAATTCCGTTTCGTAATTTCCTGAATTTCCAGCCACATTGTCTGGATATGGTTCTTCTTATTTTTAAGTGACTCCTTTCCCACGAGTTCTCTTAGACACGTTTAAAAACAAAACGAGCAGACCGGTAGTTGCCAGAAGGATTATTCATTTGCAGGTGATTAAAGTCAGCACCTTAATGTTGGGAAATTTTCAGAGTCAACAAGTCGGTTTCTGACCACATGAATCTTTTAATATTTAGACAGATGCACTACTGCCCGGAAAAAGTGCCGGGAAGGTGAAAATTTGTGTTTGTCCAGATCTCGAGGAATAGTCACCTCCTCATATGAAAGGGATTAATTTTTCCAGCCTGGATCAGTGCAAAGTGGCGGCTAATCCCGTTCTCATGTGATATTGCACGGAACAGGCCAAAAATTAATTAGCAGAGGCCAAATTCACCCCCGTACCACCGGAAATTCTAATTGGGCCCAATCCTGAGCAACTTTTGCTGACGAACGTCGTTCGATTTGGGTCAATCCGCCGGCTTATTGCGTGATTATCGGCGAAATTGTAATAAGTGACGAATTTTGACACCCAACCCACAACCATACATGCGTGACGGGACTACCTTATATAACCCGACTGCTGATAGCATCGATAACGCTCGGCGGCAGATTTGAAGCCCATAAAATTTTCGGGATGTGCAATCGATTCGCGGCTCTGCCGGTTTTGTTCTTTTCCTGGTTTTGTCAACTCGCTGGGGCGGCGTATTTCAAAGGTAATTTTATCGGTGGTACCATCAGTTGACTCTGCGTTGTCGCTTTTACCTTTTCGCTGACAAACTGATAAACATCAACAGAACGAGTAATCATCATGACTAGCAATAATAAAGCATTTTCCGGAAGAAAATGGGTGGGGCTTCCTTTTGTTCGTATTCTTTTAAGTTACATACTCTCTTTCTAAGATAATTTTTAAGACTTAGATCAAATTCCGCAAGTCAATAATATAAATCAAAAATATAATTTTTATTATATTTGTTGTTTGGATGAGGTCCCTGTCTATTTAAAATATAAATTAAAAACAACCCTATAAAATAGGTATGACCAAATTTTCTGAATTTGTACGAGTTTTAGTTCAAAGATGAATCTAAAATTTTGCACTAGAAGCTATGATTTCAATATTTGGGGTCTTAAGGTTGAACAGTGTTTTTGGGAAATTCTTAAAGTAATAAAAAGTGTACATAAATTATTCACCTCTTTCCAATTGTCGGGATTAAAATTTGATTGAATTTTCGAGAAGAGAAGCTACAATTAAATTAGAAATTTCTGCCAATAAGATTGTTTAGAAAAAATTAGAACAAAGTTTATTAATAAAGTTCGAAAAATACCTTAAACATTTCATTTAAGTTTATCAGGATAAGAAGATATTGAAGTTTTCTTGATTTTGAAGAGAATTTTAATCCGATAGAAATAGTAGATTTAAATTAAATTAATTTTTAAACTCTCTCTCGCTCTTTTTCGCTTTTTTATTTTAATAACATGAAAATCAAAACATTTCATAGAAAAATTGTAAATAGTGTGAACTTCGAGAATTTTTAAAGAGTTTTATTTGAATATTATACAATGAACTTAAAATATAAAAATTATAGAATAAGCAATTAAAAGCCACAAAATTCAAATATAGTTGGTTTTTAACTCTCCACATAAATATTCGTAAATATAAATAAAAACGTACAAGTTTATCGGTATGGCTGCAATTTAATGTTGCAACGCCAATTTTTCTTGTGAAATAACAATGCCGCTTTGTAGCACGAAAAGTATGTTGAAATAAAAAATAAATAAAATAAAAACAAGACGCAGATAGTACCTACTTATGGAATAACCGGACGTAAAAACCTCTTACGTCTCATGAACGTTGACTTTAAGAAATTTTTGTATTTTCTGATTTTTAAGTTTCACTTGCAAGAAACGAACAAGGGATTCCATGTGCTACTTTCATTTTTTTGATAAAATAAAAATAAATTCTGAAGCGTTCTACTTTGTAGCCTACAGCAAGATAAGAAATTTTCAAAAGAACACATTACCAGTCCAGAAGCAATTGAAGAGATCCTTAGAAGTTGCCTCCTCCCATTTGCTTATATTTTGTGATCTTCAGTTATCAGAGTGCCCTGCTTTCTTTACTGCTGTGAAAAAGGCGATAACACAGGCGTTGGATTTCATGCCACCACAGTGGACTTCCACATTCCTCGGCATCTGGTTTTCATAATACGCCTCGATTTGCGGACTCGTGTAATCCAATCTTCCACAATCTGGTCAGCTACTGCAGCCCACTATTCGAGCTGTTCGGGGTTTCTTTTGCAAAATTATGCATCATTTAATTTTTTTGATTATATTCGATCCCATGAGGTCATGAAATTTAAATCTTTTGGTGTAAACAACTCCTGTGGGCGTGAACGTTGAAAAAGATAAAATTGTAGTTTTTGTAAGTTTCACGAATTCGATTTCCACTATGGGATTTTTTGTAAATTGAAATTAGTATAGTACGCAAAATGTATTATATAATACAACATTTGGAAATAATTAAAAACCATTTATCTCCATTGTAATACGAGCTTCTAGAATATAAAACCAGCTACTGTGTAATACCTTCTCTTAACCCTTTTCTTAATTACAGTCAGTAAGTAACCCTTCCGGTCCTCAGGTACATGAACTATGATGAAAAATCCAAATATTTACACCGCAAATAACGAATTTTATTAGCCAGCCCAGGGCGATTACAACCCTTTAAGGCCAGCAAGTGGGAGAGTCCTAGGGGCTAATCCTCCACCAGCTAATTCACACTGACCATAAGTTAGTAAATATTTGGCGTTCCTATTACCAAAAATACCCGAACCAATCTGGACGAAGGTAATCCTTTCTGTTTCTCGAAATTTTGGTCAATTGAGGTTCGCACGCAGGTCAAGTAATTGGGCCATATTTGGTCGAAAGGGACCAATAAAGCAATCAACCAGGTTTCATAAATCTTGCTACTAACAACAGAATTTCTTAGACTGCAGAAGCATTTTGAAAAGGAAAGGATTTCGGTTCCTTCTACTGTCTTAAAGGGGTTTATGGTGATAGTACTTACGTAGGTAAGCGTGCAAATTGCTAAAATAGAATTTGTTGTTCTTATCTGCGAACCATTTGCCATACTTTAACGGCATCCTTGCAAAATTTACCCTTGAGTATTTATAGAAGGGTTGATGTTTTACCAGTGACGGTGCATCGGAAATTTAACTACTTCCGAGGAAAAATCGTATTTTTTATGACACACCCTTTCAACAAAATTATTTAATCCTTCTGTTTTTCTAAAACAAAAATAAATTTGATTTAGCGATGTAGCATTTTGATAACATTTTTACATTCATTTTCACACTACGACGTCTTTGATATGAAAATTACCCTTTAGATTAAAGATCAAAATCTTTGTGTTCCTGCTGTGGCCATATGACGACATTCAGACCTCTTTCTACCTTACCCTTTTTCGAATTGACTAAAGGATGCAATTCTGCTTCAATTTATTGCAACCTTAAGCTGTCCTTGGGAGTAACAATTGCGAAAGGATTACCGACTTGCAGTTTTTGGTAAATCCTTTGCCTCATGGTCCTTTTCGCAATTTTGGAATACTCAGGATTATTTTTGGAATTTTCTTGCAATTAGCAAGCAATTTACCTTCCCTTTTAGGAGTTTAGTTTGTGTACGGATTTAATTTCAACTTAATTGCTTTATCATTTTACTGGTTTAAGAGGATTTTTATTGTTTTTAAATTTTTATTTATTATATTATGTAGGTATTTGCAAAAGTTATATCACATTTTTTATAAAATTTTACAAATATAAATTTCAATCACTTTTTACGTAAAACCGATAAACCATATCTTTTAATCAGCTGACGCATTTGAATCTTCCAAGAACAGCTTGAGAATTTCAATTTATTGCGTTATCTTCACTTTTCGGTAACATTTTCTAGAAATCTAACAAATAGAAAGTGTTGGAATTTATGCAGTGAAACTTTTAAACATAACAACATTATGAGTCAATCCTTTTCGGAAAAGTTTTCGAAATTGCATAATTGGACCAAAGTTACATTTTGGGTTTCATTATAATTTTCTTTTTTTTAAAATTTCATTTGTGAAAAAAGGTTCAAATATTTAAATATATCAATTTTTTTTTTTCAAATCTGTTTCGGTTCTAGGTTTAGCAGACAATTTTGCACTGAATTGTAATTTATGAAAAGTTACTCATATCAAACATTTTTTATATCGCAAAAATAAAATAAAATTGTTTGGATTTATATACCTACTTTGCGTCAAAAACTTAATCCAAAAAATTTGTTGGTTCAAGATTTGAAGTTTGGATGGATAAATATGGAAATTCGATGCACTTTTCACAAATTTTAAAATTTTGGTACCTAATACATGCAAAATTTGCTATTTAACTTGAACCAGATATTAAAATAAATATATATAAATATAATTTATAGTAATTATTTTTTTTAAATTGCTTACACGTTATTTATATTTAACGATAACCAGGTTAATACTTCACGAGAATGTAGTTTACTACTACAAAAGCTTCCGAAAAACTCATAGATATAAATAGCCAATTTTATGCTCGTTAAATAATTTATTGCTGTTGTTCGCTTGGTGCAAGGTGTTAAAGAAACATGTATTGTACATGGAATTATCGTTACCCTTTGAATTTGCCTGTGAAATTGACTGGACGCATAGTCGAAGTACTTCAAAAGATCATTTTTCAAAAAATTTTACAAAGTCATTAATGAAGCTTTGCCTCACGGCAAACAGGGAATTTCAAAGGCACTCGGAACCCACCCCTGAGCATACCTCGCCGTCTGTTTCCTCCCAATTTAATCAAATTAACGAGAGGCACTGAGTCACAAGGTTAACCACATTAGCGGCAAATCCATTAAATTTCTACCTTCTCTCCACTCCTATTTGACTTTTGACCCAATGATTTTTCGTACCCCTGTCGAGGAGTTTTGGAGAACGCATCCAAGAGTCTATTCGATTTAAGAAAAAAGGTCATAAGTGTGCTGAGTATCCACCTTCCTTAAAAAAATGTTCGTGATTTTTGTGTCGTTCTATGAGCATAATTCACGGGGGCCTCACGTGAGCCGAAAACTTGTGGGAGTCGACGTGTCTTCGTCGTAAAAGTGCACCGAAGAGGCACAATCAACCTGACACGGGAGAAACATCACCTGGGCACCGTCAATAGGTGATTGATGGATGCCGGTCCGATGGATGCTGCGTCTCCCTTTAGTTAGACTCCCATAACTCCGGTGCCGAGCTCCTTTTATGGCTATTTACGATCACTTAACTTGTACTGATTTTGTAATTTCATTGTTGAGCACCGCCTCACTGAATGGCGGCGGTCTCGGAGGGTACCACAGCCCGATTTAAAGCCGCGGTTTTGAGGAGCTCATCTTCTCAGCGGCGGCACGGCTCGAAGGTCTTCCTCGAGATGGAGATGGCACAAAATTCCTAACCTACGGCCAAAATGCTAACAATTGTCGGCGGTGTGCCAAAAGCCCGTAGCAATTCTCTCCTCAATGAATGAGTTATGAAGCCAGTGAATGGTTTCGGTTAATTTTGATTAATTAATAGGAACACCTTGCTATTAGCCGGCGTATAGCCGCTCCAATGGCTGATTATGTCGAACCGCGATGAATGATGGATGGTCCCACACCGTCGCCCTGGGTAGGCCCCAGCCATCGCAAGATGGCCAATTTGTAGCACTAATTGACGACCGCCAGCCTGGTGACTGATGCTATCCTTTTGGGTGGCCGGCCAGCTCTTTGTCGTATTGATTTTGTTAAAGAGGAGATAAATAGTCGCTCCTCATCGATAGGTGAAGGTGATGGTATCATCAAGGTTTTCTGGTTCATTAGTGCCTCGACGCAATTAATTTATTATCTGAGAACAGCCGGGAATCTTCGTCTGATAGAATTCTTAGCACATTTCTATAGAGGCATAAAATAGGCTTAAATAACAAAACTCACTATATCAAACTTGTCCTATATTTCTGAGGTCTTACAGACATATCGGCGCAGCCATAAAGAAGATAATTTATGAACTAAAACGCATATGGAGTCTATTAGCATAATTGGCTATTATTCCAGGATACTAATCCCACAGCGCCACTTGAGCATGCATCATACATGTGATGTTCGGTCCAGATTCCTCACATCTCACGAAATTGGACACCCAAACAAGTGGTCAAGCCGAAGTAGGTCGCTGGATTGTATCCACCCATCGATAATTTACGCATGAAAACTATCCAAAACTGCCCTGATAAATGTTTTGGTCATTTCTGGCTTCTCAAATTTGTTTACTATCCGAAAACGAGTAACGTGAGAGACAAATTGGCGCATAGTCTGAAGAAGGGTCAGCAGAACGCCAGCCCTTTTAGCATCGATCATTGGGACACTTTTAGCCACTTACGAGACTTTTAGGGTGTGTTGAATTTTTCACTTTCTTAAGTTATTATGGACACTTTCGGGTAGATCTAGATGTTGCGTGTCCAGTGTCTTAAAATGTCTAGGTTTATTGCGCGACGAAAGATTAAAAGTGTAAAATGAGACTAATTTTATCGGTTGCTGCGGGCAAGAATTTGGGCTTGGGTGGTGTGAAATTTTTATAGGCTTCCAGCACTTGTCTGACAGTCCTCGTGAAATTCGAGAAGAGTTTTTACAATTTTTGGCCACACTCGTAGCGCCGGTAAGGTTGTGTATATTATTTTTGAATTTCAAATTTTTGTATATGCATTTATATGAAAATAACTAAGATTCCTATTGATGATTTTGATGACATGATTCTAGTTTATTTTGTATGTACTTGAAAATTTATTTCTTAGGAGTAATTCTTTTTTCTCTTTTAAAAATAAGACAATTTCTCTCCTTCAATGTCATATTTCTCAGACTGATGGTAACCACAAAATAAATCACAACATGCGTTTCCTTGAAATTGAAATGTTTCAGAAGGAATACAAATAAATTTGTCCCAAGTATCCCGCTGTAAATTGAAAGAGATTTAACAATAATTCAGCACACGCCCGACCTAAGGTCTCTATTTATCCCAGTACTTTTCGTTCATTATCCTCATCCAGTTTAATAGTTTCGATTTTATCCCCCGCAAGAAGTTGCACCTTTCCGGTATTCAAAAAATGAGCCAACTGGCAACTACTTAAAGGCACCCAGCCAAAATCAGTGCTGAAGTCAAGCGGTGAGTTTCCTCAGAAAAATAGCTTCCTTTTGTACTCACTGGTTTTCAGCTAGATTCTATTCTTCGGAGGCTGACAATGGCCTGTTGTCGAATGTTTTCATTTCGCAACAATTGGGCGAAACCATCAAATCGAGATGTAATGAGACATTTTAAGGCGATCACTTGCGTGTGGTCAGAAGATCTCCTCTTCTCGGGGCAGTGGTTAGCACCTACTCCTTTGTTAGCCTTCTGAGGTTATTCGACGTCTTTCTCAACTTAACCGAGGGATATCTTTTCAATTCATTCAATTCTGAAACTGATCTTGCTCTTTTCCTTGCAATAGGGATCCTAATTGAGGAACATGGACAAAATAGGTAACTTTAATACCCACCTAAAAATAAAAATAAATATTCTGAACCAGACATATTACGCTTAGGTTTATGATATGTATAGATATTTTGTATAGTATATATTATTTCCATTTTGAACACGTAGGATTTTTCAAAAAATTAGCACTAAAACGTGAAAGGTATACGTGTAAAATTCGAAAAAGAATGCTATTAATGAACAATGTTTTTTTATAAATAATTTTCAATCAAGTAAGTTCAACTAGAAGATAATACTGTATTCTAGAAGAGGTATAAATGCAAGCAAAATCAATCGATTAGTTTTTGAAATATTACACGCGATGATTTTAACAAATGCTTTTTCGAGAAGCGAATAATTAATAATAGTAATTGGGAAAAATTAATAATTCATTAGCAATTTTCATGAGTCTAACTCGGCTATAACTTGAGAACCAATATGAATATCGATCTAAATTTTGTCCAGGGATTTTCTACGTCGGATTTGTACAATTTTAAAGAACCTACCGAAAAAAAATATTTGTTTGCATTTTAACTTTAAAGTGTTGTTTTGATATCCTATGAAAAACGCCGTCATCTTAAAGCAAATTTCTCAAAAATAACAATAGTGCGGCTTCGTTAATTTTGAGCCCTAATTTTCTTAATCGAATTTAGCTGATACAGTTGACTTTATATTTCAGCTAAATTTCTTCTAAATATGTTAAATTTTAAACAAGCACATAAAAGGTGAAACTCTTGTTTTGTCTGCCTTACTAGAATTAAATTAGTCCTCCTAAGAATCACTGTCTAAACAAATTTTAAACTTGTTTTTGCAAAATGTCCTTGAAAGTGCTCTAATAAAAAATAATTGTAAGTATAATCCAAAACATACACGTCTGCATCATTTCCTCGAAAACAAAAATTTATTCCATTGTTCTGGTCTTAAAAACTGACCTAATAAAAGGTCATAAACTGGAGGTGATTCTTAAATACAGAAGCCAGGGAGTAGTGACCTAGGTGCAAGAGTCAGAAACTGAAACAAGTCGAAATGCAATTGCCCTGGGCACAGTTTCCGTTAAAAGCGATTTTAGGAGTGCCTAAAAATTTATTGAGTCTGAGAAACGCAGCAATATTAATAAACTCATAAAAATCCTTAAGAGAAACTTTTTCCTGGTCCTTTTTGCCCGAAAAAGCGACAGTGGGCACGACCTTTCCTTTTTTGCGACTTCGAAAGCAGCAGTCATAAACCAATTGATGATGAGGCATGATTACGCCGCCAAAGAAGGGAAAAGGATGAGTTCAGGGAATCGTTCGCGATTCGGGACGCACGCGCATATCCCGGAGGAAGGCAAAAAGGAGCCCTCAACACCATCCCGTGACCTTCCGTCCTCCTGCGCCCGGAGTCGCAGGACACAAACACCAAGGAGCTGCGTTTACACTGCGACAGGAGTTGCCGCTTTTACTGGATATCACCGAGAGGACTGGCGAAATCCTGTTAGCTGGTTGGCAGTTATAAAAACGGGAACAAAACCTTTCGCCGGAGTCGCACGCACCGCGGCTCCCTGCGATGGCATCCATAAACCCGGCAAATCAAGGACCAAGGAAAATGAGTTTTTTTTTATTTTCAGGATCCCTTGGCAACCGTAAAAAGGGGATGTGCGCACTCTCGCGGCAAGGACGAATCCTTTTTCATTACCCGATGGCATCCGATTTTTTATGGCGAAATTCTCATCCTTTTCTTACCTACAAAAACGGGATTTCACCAAAAGTCCTGTTTTTCGCGAAAATATTTTATGAAGGGTTTAGCAATTTTTGGCAAATTAGTTATTTTTTAGAATCCAGAGGGTTCACTTTTTATGATATAGGTACCATGTTTTTGCGAAGGACACTGTGGTTTCTTTGAAATAGGATTATTTGCGAATTTTTGCAAGATTTTTCGGGTTACAGAAAAATGGAAAGGATTATGGTTGTAACGAGTTAGAAAAGAGTTTGTTAAGGGTTTTGGCTACTGAAAGTATTCTCTCCTAGGATTTACAATTATTCGCAAGTACTCATCATAAAAATTCGCATAAAAATGGCCATTGTTTAGCCTTTTTATTGTTTTTTCGTGTTGTATTCAATATTATACATTAATTTCAATTCAATTCAATTATTTTGCATATTTATACATTCTAGTTTGTGTCGATATACTACATAGTCTAATAATTTTTCTAATATTAATACTTTAGTTTTTTTAGTTAGTGGTATACGAAATCAAAACAAATATATGAAAAACTGCAGGTTTCTTCAATTACATATTATATAATAGCGGTTGTTGAGCAATATCATAGGAGACTTGTTATCATTTTTAATATTTTATTCTGTTGTACTTGCAATTGCTTAATTGGTTTTTGTATAAATTAATTTTAATTAAATCTGCCACAATTCTATTATATAAACGTATGTAATTGGGACTTGACTGTCTTCTCTATTTTTTATTGTATTGTATTATTTGAACTTAATCTTTTAAGTACTTAAGGACTTCATCTTTTTGTATTAGTGTATAACAAATATTTTCTTATAATAGAAATCCATTAGTCTAGAAAAATTTCGAACTTTTTGTATTAATCAACTACAAAAAAGCCTAAATTTTATTGTCTACAAATATATGTATCACAATTTTAAAAATTGGATTCCGCATTTAATTGTTTTGCCTTTTCTTCTTGTTATAGGTATTTTATTCAATCAAATTAAATTTTTAAATTAATAATTATGAAAATCGTTAAAGTTGAAAAACTACAAAATTTTTGAAAGTTTGGCAAACTCAATAAAATTCATTAATATCATAGATAGTTTGTACTTTTTTGTCTGTTAGAAAAATTAAAAAAAGAGCCTTTACGCAGCTTTTAAAATAAACAACGAACATTTATCATACTCTTCACTGATTTTTATCATAAATTTCATTGGCAATTTAGTCTAGAAGTAAGTTGTGTTATTCCAAACAGTGTCATCAAAATCTGTAAAGTTTGTTAAGTAAGCAGAACACGACACGTTCGACGCGTTTAAATTACGAAATTAATTTAAATGCCCTTTTTCTATTTAATGGCTTAAAAGGGACAATTCAGGTAATTGCCGCCCTTGCAGTGTCCTGCTGCTACCCGGTAATTGCATTTAACAAGAGATCGATGAGAAAAAATTGCCATTTGCGGGTTTTAAATCCTGCAAAGAGCCCAATTAGTGCCGGCTTGCTCGATGTTTTGGCAACAGCGAAATAGGCTTGACAAAAATTCGTCTCGCAGGACATCTTAAAACGTGGTGATAAAGAAAATTTGCTTGTGACCTCTATACGCACGTCACGCAGTGTTGCCGTCGTGTGACCAAGCAGAACGGCCTTGGCGCAACGACTTCACTTTTTCTTTAAGAAATCTCAGGAAAATGTTCAATTCGCCTGAGATAGCCTTCAAGACCTCAAACGGCACGCTCTGAGTGGGAGACATTTGTGCATACGATTTAATTTAGGAGGGCGACAATTGCATGACTTGGAGGTGAATTACCGCCGTCAGGAACATTAAATTGATCCGTTGACTGCAATTGCTCCAAATTGCACAATTGTGCAACTGGCGGGTATCATTTGATCCGGAGCTCCTCCGAGCGGAGGTGGGTCATAGAAGTCCAGGATTAGGCCTTCCACTGCAATGCTCTTGGCTTGGGATCGAATTTCTGACAAAATATTCTCGTTTTCGCCGACTAATTCTAGTCGGAAATGCAGTCGGGTCCCAGAGACCCATAGACGTGGACGGGAGTGATTAACAAGATTAATCTGCAGTTTCCCAGTGAGCAGCTCTGCCGCGCTGCGTGGCAGCGCATTGGCGGGACTCGGCTCGGATATTTCTTCCGGCCATGGGAGCATTATTGATTAATGGATCACATGCAATCACCCAGTTTTCGACTATAAATTAACTCCCTATAATCGCCTCTCACTTTTCGCGGAATTTATGAGTGCGCTGGGCTCGGAATTAGCATTTACTCGCGTTTTGTGTGGCAATAAAAGAATTGCTCGTTTTGCGTGGACCTCATCAGAAGATCAATCGATGGCTGCAGGAACGCTTGTCGGGGCCGGGCATTTTGCGCGGAACATGTGTTCCTAGTAGGAACCGGGCGAGTGTGACGGGCACTTGAAGGCTCCTTTGCATAATTTTCTGGTATCGGAGTGAAACATGAAGTTTTACATATCTCCTGGTGGTTCTTGCCTTGCTGGAACAGTTTTATGGTCCAGAGCTGCCAGTAGATGCGAGCTCGCTCGTACGTCGGACAGCGGCTCCATGGATATTTCTTCTGGACCAGCACGCAACCTCCTTTGGGATTGTCTTGGGCTAGAATCTAGATTCTAAGGGATGATTCATAATGTTTTAGTCACTTCCACTTTTTGTCTTGGAAATCAAATAGGAAGTTCTCGCATAGTGCAACCAAGCGTTAAACAAATTGATGTCAATAAAAATTAGTACCTATAAGCGGGTTTTTGGAGTTTGTGTAATGACAGAATCCCTACACTAGCATATCAAAATTATCGAATGAAAATCTGATTGCTAGAATATGTACTACAAAGATTAGAAATTGAGGGAAAATGTTCTAATCACGTTATATTTTCGAGAAAATTGAGGTTATAGTGTATGTAATACCACTCTATTTAAGTAAACTTTAAAAGATCATTAAAAAATAGGAATAACTTCCTTAGGATCAGTATCGTGATCTTGATGAAAACTTGAGCTCTTATATTGGAAATATTCCTGTGTATAAAATTTAAACACAGATGAATATTTTTGCCATATTTGTTTTTGGTATTTTTTACTTGATATGTTAAAAAGTTCAAACTTTCATTTGAGCTCAAAGTAATTTTTTAAAGAACGAATTTTTAAAAGGTGCAAAAAGTGATTCATGTTTTTTTTTTTTGATTGCTTGGTTCTTATATTTTACCGACAATCACTCAATAAGTAAGAAAAATTTGAAAAAACAATTAGTATAAAAAAGGAAACTTAGTTCACATATTTCACAGAAAAAAAGCCATTAGTAAAAAATCAACAGCTTTATTTTAAAAATTGTGTTTTTAAAATAAAGCAATCATTAATACTGATCACATTTTATTTGTACCTACATTGGATGGTTTATTTACCAAAGATTTACGATATTTTTCCAATAAACTGAAAAGAGACCTCGTCGTAATCAAACTTTAAAATATTTTGAAAGTATTATAGTTGCTTTCAAGTAGAATAAAATGGTATCCATGCTGCATTCTACAAATTTTTTGATTTATTGTTGAAATATAATAATATTATAAAAAAACTAAACACACATAAAAGAGCGTCAAGAGGTTAAAGATATGTATTTTTTAATTAATTTTTCTCAAAAAAGACATTTAATACTCCTTTGTTTGCACATTCATGGTTTAGTAGACAAAGTACATACATATATTTAAAATTAGCGCAGACGTAAAGAAAATGTGAAAACTAACCATATATATAGAGATAAATTAACCTAAAGACTCAAAGAAATTAAATTTTAATTACTGAATGCTTAAATCAAATTTAAAAGACGCTTAGAAAAGTTAATATTTTCCCATTTAAATATTGTACCTAATAATCGCGGAGAAATTCGAATTCTATAGCTTTTCAAGCAAGAAATTTTTATACAAAGAGAAATGTGGTTTCTTAAAAATATGCAGTATTTTTAACTAGCGATAAAAATGAAGATTGGAGATTTTGGTGTTAAAATAATATTAGTACCTATATTGTACTAAAAACAGACTTAAACTTATTTTATATTTTAGTGTTGTATTTTGACTCGTATAAGTATTTGTGACTATATTTTTAGCGACTAAGCGGCATATTTTGCGTCACTCCGAAAGCGATTAGTAAGTCAACCTTCGTCCAATTCTGTACCAAAATTAGTCCCTGATTGGGGCGCCATCTCAAAGGGAATTGCTTCCTCTGTAGCTCTCCTGCTGCCTTTCGTCTGTCAGCAGTTTGCCATTTTTCAGGCACCGCCCACTTGTTTTAGTCACCCCAACAACGCCATCAAAATGTCCCCGTGTGGCCCCCGGGGGAAGTTTGTCAGCCCTTTGTGCAAACAGGGTGGAGATGAGAACAAGGTGACTCTTCGGAAAGGGCGATGGTAGTTTCTCCCCGGGAAATAGCTGTCTTTTCTCCCATGAAGGACGGACGATTTCGGCAGGGGTTTTACCTTATTTGCATGCCAATTTAACTTTCATGTTTTCGCTAATTTAGAAGATGCTTATGCAGCAGAGCGGATGAATCCAAAAGTTTTATTCAATTATGTGCGCTCCCTTTACAATTCCTCAAAGTACGAAAAGTTTTGATTTTAATTTTCAGATAAACATAAAGTTGAATCGAGTGGGTATCAGGTTCCTTTGAGTTAAAAAATTGAATTTCCGTTGAATTTGATATTGTGAAATTCAATTTTAGCGGGTTTGTTCTTAAAGTATTGGAAATCTTAAAGCATAATGCAGATTTTAAATTAAGAGACAAATGGGTCAAGACTAGTTTTAATTTCTATTCATTTTACTTAGTTATAGATATATGTCATTCTACATATTCACAAAATTCGTGTTTTCTGAAACAAACAGTGAAAAGTTAAAAACAGCTATGAGTTCTATATTTAATTAGTTTCGTTGCATTATAATGTAGTAGCGATGTTATATAATTTTTATAAATTTCATGGAATTATTGTGAAACATAAAAAACCAATTTTTGTTTAAAAAATCACATAATTCCTTACTCATCCATTTTCATTCCTCTAATCTCGAGAACTGTCGAAGATAGCATAACTTAAGTTAGAGCTAAAATTAGATTCAGATACTTGAGTCATTATAACATCGTTGTAGTAGGTACTTCCTTTTGATATACAAATTTTTCTTTTGAAAAATAAAATCATTTTTACCAAAGCCTTATCATAAGTCTGTGCCTTCGTTTTCGTCTTTATTTAAATTTAATTCATTTTTAAACATAGGTCGTTCATAGGAGGACTGAATTAATTATATGTTATAGGTACTTATGTAGCTTAATTTTTTTTTTTTAGAGAAATACTTTTTCTTGAACATTATATGTACTTAGGTATATTGAAAACAATAAATTCCAAATTTTATTGATTAGAAGCTGATGTATGTGATTTGGATATGACGTTTTCTGAAATAGTCTTGAATCTAGTAAATCTAACGCCTAAATTAATAGACTAATTAATTTTAATTGTAGAATTATTTCAATGCTCCTCTAGTTTAGTGCCCAAATTAGTATTTTTTTTTATCTGTTTATCATTCCTAGAAAAGAGAATTTCTACGTTAGAACGATTGGTGTGAAAGAATCAAGGTTATCTAAAGCAAACGTAGTCGCACGTTAGTTAGACGAGCAATTGCTCGATGTACGGAAGAAAAGTGCCTAATTTCTCCGACAGCCTTCGCAATTCGAAGATGCACGCGACCGTAGAGAATCGCAGGCGAGCATGTTTGTTGTCCTTAGAAATTATGAGGGTAATTATCGTAAAACTGAAAGAGGCCCAGGACAAACGCGAGGCACTAAACTGAAAAAAGGCAAAGGGAGCAAGCAAAGGACAGAGATGAATAGGAACTGGGAGTAGAAGGACTTTCGAGAGTTGAAAATTTTTATGACATTATGGCCCTGCGATTGTACCTTCTGTGTGCCAAAATTTCCGTCATTAATAATCGGAGGCCCCCGTCAGCACGAAGTCAAGGACCTTGGGAAGATGGCAATTTCTTCGACGTGCTGCGTCCTCCGGATGGCATTATGATTTTCTGGAATGCGCCGCGGGCTCTAGGGCTCGAAAAGAAGAGGACATTAACGGTCACGGTAGGAGCTAGGGCCGAGATAAAAGTTGGACATGATCGCCGCTCGGGATCCGCGGTGTCAACACGGACTTCGGCCGCGAGTGTGTCCCCAAAACAGATCATGGCAGGTTATAAATGACCCGCTGATAGTGCGCATAGCGTGATCCGGGACAATTCGCCGAGCGAATTGAAGGGGACATCGGCGGCGGTATCCAGCCGGTTGCTCCGGCTCCGGCGCATATGATTTATGTTGGCCAATCGAGCCTATCCGGCGGGGTTCCGTCTTGTTATGCAAAATCTGCCACAGAAGTCAAAACTTATGTTGGCTCTGCGGTGTGCAACTTTTATTGGATTTTCGCGAATGTTTGATGTTTACGCCTGGAACTGTCGTCCACTGCTATTCCCTAAATTGTTTGTTTTGACAAGCGCCCGATTCTTTAATGGAAACTTAATTCGAATCTTGCGTGCCATTTAGCGCTTAAGAAAGCGAAACATTTTCATTTGAGTCGACAACGCGCCCCGGGCATACCAAAGATTGAACACTTGGCTGTGATTTATCTGTAAATGCAGCGAGAGGGCTCCACCAGTTTTCGGGCGCTTTCCTGTCGACTAGGGGGGTTCTAATGATAAATGTTGTAAAGGTAACATAATGGCGCTTTGTGCAACCCAAAAAAATTCTGAAATCCATCAACATTTTTAAATAAGAAAATTACAATCAGCACACCTATAAAGTTGCAAGTGGCAAGACTTAGGGCCAATTTTTCAATCCTCAGATAAATTTTATTCGTCGGATAAAATTGTCCAAAAATCAAAGTGACTTTGATTTAAATTAGCTATCAGACGGTTAAACTTATCGGTTCCTTTAACCGGCAGATAGGACTATTATTCGCCAGTTAATTTGGACAAAATAGTGAAAAATAATTTTTCTTAACGGCCAAGTCGATTTCCTATTTCCTATAAGAATAAATTTATCTGAAGATTGAAAAATTGGCCCTTAGTCTGTAAAATTTTCAAATACCGATACTTGGTCTTGAATTTTTGAAGTCCTGGTACTAGGAAAGAGTCCAGCCAAAGTACCAAAATTAGGTACTTAAAATTAATGTAAAGATAAAGCAAGACTTGAAGTAATTGAATCCTACTTTGGGGCATAATTAAATGTATTTAAAATTAGAAAAAAAAACCTAGCTTCTTATTTTTGTTGAACGCTTAGTCTTATTACACGAAGCAAGTGAATTCGCTATATTGGATAGGGAATTCTTGCCGCCCCGACCCAATTGTGTTTCCTAACTTAACTTATTCCTTTTAATTTGCTAGACTTGGAGTTTGTAAGGAAAGACTTTTTTAAATTTATGACTAAATTGATAAATCTTGATGTATATGTCTTATCTTATTATTTAAGGGGTTACACTACCTTTAGATTAAAAAAAAATTAAAACAATATTTATTAATAATACTTTTTATAATATTTTAAGCGTTTCCACATGTCAAAACTCGAATTATTACCTGAATTACAGTCAATAGAAATGAGCGGGGCAGCGAATAGTAATTGCATTTCACGTTTAACCTTTTTTCTTGAAACTACGTTTTTCAAACTGGTGTACAAAGTCTCTCAAGATTTTAATAACATTTAAACCACATATTCTTAATAACGTTATCTAAGATGTAGCATACGATTTGTTTCGAATGGATGCCGCGTTAATTTTTTATAAATTTTTAAACTTTTAAAGTTTGTTTTTTCAAATAGTTTTCATTAATACAAAACAATTGTAAAAAAAATTTTACGTGTGCTAAGCTATTACATTTGAAAACAGGGTCATATTTGATGGCTTATATTTCCGTCATGTTTGAATTTTTTTTTATTAATTTTTTATATTATAAGAAACACTACTATGTATACATATATGTGTATAATAACAATTTTTTTATAGCTTTGTCAAATATAAAATTTCTTTTTATACCCATTTTTGAGAGCGCCAAGCTGGTGTTACTATTTAAATCAATTATAATAATTAATTTGACTTAAAGTCGTACTGGTTTTAATAACTTTATATACATACTTGAGTACTTTATAAGTCCGAATCTAAGTATTTATGTCTTTTTGTATGTTAAAGAACAAAACAGGTCTACCGGCTGAAAATCGGCTGAAAATATTGCAAACAAATAAGCGAACATGTTCCTCATAACGAGCCACCTTCGAATGGGGCGTTTTCAGGGAATTCGAGAGACAGCAAGGTGACGATCATAAACGATATCGTTAGCAAGGAGTTAATTCCGCGCCTCAAAAGTGCCGCCCGAATCTTTGCAATGAGCCGCTCATAAAGATAGCTTTTTCGGCAATTACACGTCTTTTGATGATTTCGACACATTCAGTGTCATTATGTCATATCAAACGAGGAATATTTCCCCAACGCGATTCTACAAGAAGCAACCATAAGACGGCAACGAGGCGGCGGAGGGCGGAGGGCGCGGGATTAATTTAAATTCAAATTTGTCGCAGCAGCAGGCCTTCTTGATTAGTACTCCCCGGCGAAGGTTGTTGTGCTCAAATCTGAATATTTAGCTGACGAGGTTTCGTTCACAACTCCCGAAAAGTGCCATGAACTGAGAAAAACTTAAGTTTATTTTTTATCTTAACGATAATTAGCGCGCTATTGAGGCCGAAAGTGTTTGTTCTTATTAAGATGAGAACTCACTTAGTACCACTAAAAAATACTGTGGCCGCCGCTTAAGTGGGCTGTGGGAAAGGTTTTTTAATTGCCGCGAGACGGGCGTGTGTTCCTGACTGATGGCGCATGGTCTTGAGAAAAATCTGTAAACAGCCTCCTCAGTTGACTTCTTAAGTAATCCTTAGCTTATCCGTAAAAAGGGGTGAAAGTCATTAATTCGATAATATAAAGAATCAACTAATTTCTATAAATACAAAGAATAGTATCGTAGTTGAAGCAGTTCTTGATATTTTGACTGAAGGTAATACAATTCTTCGTGAGAAGTTTTCAATGGGGGTATAATAAAAATCTTGTGGGAAAATATGCCTAATCTACTTTAATATTGTTTTTATCTGCTATAAATCCTCATCTTTGATTTCTTTGAATATAAACCAATTTCTTTGAACGTAAAGCGTTGACTTTACTTATTTTATTCTCAACATAAGAAATTTTTTGGTTCTTCCGTTTAACTATATAAATTTTAAATAAAATTTGTCAACTTACAACCATTTTTCTGACGTTGCCAAACAAATTAATTTTCAGTTATCTACATAGTCCAATGTATATTTATTTAAATTATTTAAGACATTATGTCGTAATAACTAATTACGGGCACTATTCATTGAGCATTAAAGAATTTTCGTTACAAGAAATGCAAATTCTTTTTAGTTTTTAAGTAAAATTAATTTTTTAATAGTAACTGCTACTAAGGCCCAACTTTATCTGTAAAATAAGTATAGCATATTGGGCAATTTTTAATAAAATGTAAATCACAAACTAAAAGAAAATCTTCTATTCGTTTTAGAAAATTGGGTGATAATTTTTGAGACGTCAGAGGCTAATTCGGGACGTATATTTAGAAAGGCTAAGCCCGTCAGCCTCTCTTCTAACATATGTACTTGCTCTTAGCAGAATTTTTAAACGCCGATGACGCAACGCTTATGGAAAGATTGCCAAGATTTAAAGTAAAGTGTTGATATTTGGGCAGAGGTATTTTATATGAGATCCCGCTTACACTTTGAAATTCATAGTTGATACTCTCTAACGAGAGTCGAAGAAGAAACTCTCATGATAATAGATATAAAAATCTGCTACCTTCTTCACATTGCCTTCCTTAAAATGTTATTTTAGCATAAAAAATCTTAAACTATATTATGTGCCTCAACAACTAAGTCATGAATATTTTAAATCGCATTATCCAAATTTTCGTACAGGAACCGTCAGGATTTGCCATATTTTTCTAATCTGTGTGGATGATTTTTTGAGCTTTCTTTCCATAGTTACTACTGAAAAAAGAACGTGGATATAATAATTTTATGAAATCTTATACTTTTTTAGATTATTTATAAAAAAAATTTATCTCAAGGGATTTTGTATCATGCATGTGCTAAATTTGAAATATTCTAAATATAATAACAAAAAATTAACTTGCATTTATTGTACGTTCCCTATAAGTGAATATGCAACAGAAGGCCTTAAGAAGAAAATTGTATTGATTACAGTGCAAATTCAGGCACTTGAAAAGTTCGTTTGTATAGCTAACAGCTAAATTTAAACATCCCACCTATTAGCAAACAAAATCGCCTTTATTAGAGATATCAAAGATACTGCCGTGCAGTTTTCCCCAATTTATCCGGGATGGTGCAAATAAATCGTCATTTCACCAGCGCGGAGGAAATGAACTGCTGGTCTGCATTGGAACATCGCATAAAATTTTCTGACGCGAAGATGCGTTTAATCAGAGCTCATCCGGAAAATATTTACTTTTAATCAAATTTAATTGCTCATGGGTGATGTGTAGCCGGCCGGCTGACCAATGAATGGCCTCGGCAAACAGCGGGCCCCGGGGAGCCCCATAAACTCTGTTTGGACAGTGTTGCGCCCTTAATGGCGCGAGGGCTGAATTACGGCGGGTTTTACGGGCAGCCAGTCGCCAGCTCATTTCGAAGTTTCCCCCGTTCAGTCCGGGACTCCGGTGGACTTCTCAAATTGAATCCTGGCGCTTGTCAGCCCCGCAGCGCCCCATTCAGGATTTTCCGGATTGACGATGAAATTAAGCAGGGCGGAAAGAGGAAGTTATTAAAAGGTTAATGGGGCCCCGCAGGAAGGAAGTTGAGGCGCGACGCGGAGGTCGGGGCTCCGCGATAAAATCAATCACTCATCCGCCCCCGTCGTCACCTTCAAGTGCTGGATTTATCGGTTTTTGGGTAAACTTCCAGCGTTCCTAGCTGAACGTTTGATACCCACAAGTGGGGAGCTCTGATTTATACAAATCAGTCCCCGGTGATTGCTTATTTCTCGTAATTAAAACGATAACCAACTCAATTGGGTCTCTCAAGAAATGTGTTTTGCTTAATGCCATCGGGGGCTTTTTTCTTTAGCTACTTGTTGAAGTGGCGATTGTCGCAAGTGGCAGTAACCCTTTCATGGATACAGCTCCCAGATTTATTATTTTTTGTGATTTTTGGCGATTACAAAATTATTGAATCATATTTCTTTCAATTTTTGATTTGAGTAAAGTAAAAAGCACTTGACTAGCCCCCTCTTGAAAGACTTTCTCTGATAAGATGACGAATCCGCAAAAACCCCTTCGTTCCGGCTTCTGTTCCCTCAGTTTTCAATTTTCTTCAGTCCGTTTAAGTGATTTGTTTACCGAGACAAAATTTTTTGATTCTTCAAAAAAGTCACGTATTACGTTTGCACTTTGTATCGAAAATTGAGAAATTTATCAGGTAGTATTACGTAGGAGAAGATTAATCAGCTAAAAATCACAGAATTTTTTTTAAAGATAATTTTCTTTTTAATAAATTCGTCGGGTGTTATCTGAAAGGTATTTCAAGTATTACATACATCTTGATAATTTACAAAGCACTTGAGACTATCGGGTAATAAGAACTACTGTTTTGAAATACCTTGAAATGTGTAATCAAATCAATAATTTCATATAATGTGCATTTTAAAAAAATGCATAGATACATATCTTATTTCCATAAGAGGCCTTAACTTAATTGAAATAAATGTTCACTATATACCTTTTATAGTTTATTAAACATATTTTTGTGTGATAAGCAGATCGATAGACGCAAAACAAAGAAACCGATCCTTGATTTACATATATAACGACAATGAATATTTATTAAATTTATTTAAGTTGTATACTTTTATTAATTTCTCATAAAATTAAAATAAAGTGATCCATGAAGCCCTGCTTATCCGTGGTATAAACCAATTGATCTTAATTTTAAATATTCTCTCTTCAAAATATTTCCGCCTTGTGATCAGCAATCCGTGGCGGTGGCTGGTGGACTTGGCAGCAGGTTAGCAGGTCTCATAGTATCTGATATTCACACAGAATTCGTCTTGTACTAAAAGCACTGCTGTAGCCACGGCTTTAAGCGCTTTCAAAACTGGATTGAGTCACGGCTTAAGGATTGGTGAAAAGTTTGAGAAAATTCAGTTCAGCTTTTAAAGTTTTACGGGTTGCTTTTGAGAATTTGGCCATCTAGAGGCCGATGGAAGCAGAATGAAGTTAAAAAACATTTCATAAACTTTTTTAAAGCACGGGTTTTGGATTTAATTTTGTGTTGGTGGCTTGACTAGGTGCTGTAGGGTAGTTTTTCTTCCGCTGAAATTGGTGCTTTTGTAAAATTTGATGCAGGGCTGTAGTGTATTGAATTAAAAACAAACAGTTTCTGGATAATGATAATAAACTAATTTTTTTTAGTAAATCAAACACGTCTACTATATTTTGTTTGAGACTACGCAGAGCTCAATCGAATTCCTTCAATCCATGGATTTATTATTTATGTATTTAATTAATTTGGTATGAGTTCTCTACACTGTTAAAATAAATTTCAAGACTTGGTATTTATGGCGCAATCACTTGGAATAGTATCATTAGCAAAAAAAGCAAATGGAAACAGATGCAATACACGTTCTCAGAATGTTTATACAATACATTTTACTGACCTGCATATTTTCTTAAAAAGAAAAACACAAGGCCTTTTATTATTTTATTGCATTCAGAAATGTTGGTCTTAGTTTAGAGAATATTTGTATATGATTTCCACACGGAAACCGTACATAGTTTAATTTAAACCTCCTTAAAGTAAATCTTTGGCAGCATACAATGATTGAATTGATGAAACGGGTGAAGTTTTGTCTAGCTCCAGAGTTAAAAAACTATAGCATCCTACTTTTTTTTTATTAGAACTGAATTAAAATTAAACTCTAAACTATTAGCACAAATTCGTATATTTTTAGGTTTGCGTTTTGTCTGACATAAATTCATGGTGATGAAATACTTTGAAATACAATATGTTAAACATATATACAGTCTGATTTAAAAGAATAAAACTCAAAAAGTTTTGTATATGCGTTAATTTTTATTGGTTTAAAACAAAAATTTGAAAAATAACCCAAAATTCCGATAGTGTATTATTATAGTTCGCTACATTTTCTAGGTAATTAAAAAGTGCTTCAAAATTTTGTATAATTCAGAAAGATAATCACACCTGGAAATTTTAATGTCGTAAGGCCGTAGTTTTAAAATATATTGATATACAAATACAAGTTAATATATGGGGTGTTAACAGCCCCAACTGTACCAAAAAATGGACAGAGAATTTAAATTCACTCAATTGAAATATTGAATATGAACATATGTATCAAAATAAAATGTTCTGTGAATTTAGTTAGTTAGAAGACTTACGAATTAATATAATAGAAACAGTACAATGGAAACAGATGCGAGGCATTGTCTTAATTTTATTGTAATTCTCAAAAGATTAGGTAGCTACTTTATTTTATATTTCATCTCATACGGACGTATTAAACTTAATTATATGTTCAATAATCCGAATTCAAAAAATATTGATTTTTAATAAACTCTTAATACAAATTTAAGTTTTAAACATCCAGGTTCTTTCACCGAAGATGCAATATTCCCTTTCTTTTAATATGGCTTTACTTTCTATGGATATAAAATATTTAAAAAACATTTATCATCTGAATTGCCACATTCCCACAGAATTGAGACATAAATAATGTCCAGTGGCTGAAATAAATGAAAACTGCTGGAACATTGGCATTTTGCATAATAACTACTTGAACATTTTGTCGATTTTCCGGTTACGCTGATAATTTTCAATTAAGGAAATAAATTATTCTCCAGGAGTTTGCTAAAATATTTAATAAATCTTCCTCAGTCCAAATGGAAACTGGATTGCAATTAAAATATCTTGTTCTGGGCTGCCGTGGACAGTGTGCGCTGCCGCCGCGGTCGAGTGAACATTTCTAGAAATTTATAGAATATACTTGGATTGTGTAGAAAAAATATATATAAAATAATGTTGAGGTATAAGAAAAGGACATGAGGCAAAAAGTATAGAAGTAAATCGCCTTGATCCCGGTCGTGATACTTTAATCAAATTGATGGAAAAAGATAAAAAGTGGCGACGTGTCCGTTAAAACAGGTCCAAGATCGTCCACTTCAGGTATAATTTCCAGTGATTTGATCCAATCAAGGTAGCAGCGAGCAAGTGGCCAACTGAGTGTCATTTCCTAATGCCACCAGGTACCAGAGGTCCGGACAATTTGTCATTGCGGCAGATAACCATAGCCGACAGCGAGTGCATGGGAGCCAAACGAAATGCTGAAATTTATCAGATGACTAGTGGCACCTGAGACCCACCTGATTGGATCGTCACGAGCTCAATCATCAGAAGCAGGCTCCTCGGCGGATGGACCGCGCGGCTGGATTCGCGCACGGAACCGTCGCGTCGCGGCCGGGCCGGGCTCCGTGCCCGTTGTTCGCCGCAACCGATTTCAGATACCTGAACAGTGTCATTACTTATCATTAGCAAAACCTTGTGCGGTTATTGCGAATATTTCATTCGTTTCCAGTCTTTTATTGAATCTCCCGCTCGCTCCGCCGAAGGAGGCTGCGCGGTCCAGACTCGGCCTTTTCGCCGCTTGGCCATTCTTACTCTTAGCCGCCGCCGACTGGCGGAAGACTCATTTCTGCGACGCTGATGCTTTTAAATTATGCTCTATGAATCGCCTGGAATTATTAGAAGGACGTAAATTATGAGTGCGCTAGTGCGGCGTAATTCCCGTTCCGTCAATTCTTAAAATATTGCTCCGACCGGCACTTTGGTCCAGCTCCGTCCGCTCCCACTAGCGTTAAGGATTTTTAATGTCTCCTACTGATTTCAGACGGCGAGCGTAAGAAAGTGGAGTTGGTGGGTGGCCCCCGTTCATGTTGATCGAAGATTGCTTTGCATAAATAACAACTTGCTTAGAAAGGACTTTGATTTAACATGGCGGAGGTGTACTGTCGACATCGACATCGACAACATACAATTGTAGTTCAAAACTATCGATAAATTTAAATTTATCAAAAGAGAAATCTGAATTAAAGGAGTAAAAATTAAGTAAACTTAATTGAAATACCGGAAAATACTTTGTCGATTCGATCGAACGAATCTAAATGAGCCATTCACCACCAATAAATTGCTCGCCAAATCTATTAATTTCACAAAATGTGAATTAAAAGCTCTTTTTAAAATACAAATTCAAATAAATCTCTTTAAAGGTATATGCAAAATTGTTAACATATTTAAATCATTTCCAAAATTAAACATTAAGCTCAAATAAGTTAGAAATTTCTGGCTTAGACGCTCCAAAAAATAACTTATTCTTAAACTAAATATTGTTATGATTGTAGTCTAAAAATTAATTGAATCTATAAAAAGTTGATAAAAGACAATAACTAAAGAACGCATATTTTGTATGTCTTTACGTTTTTTTATTTATTTATTAATTTATGTATTTATTATGCAGATTTTGGTTTGTTAATGGATTGATTTTGTTCCTGGTATAATTGAGCTAGTACTGTACATAAAAAAACACATATTTAGATAATTGAATCCTATTTGAAAAATATTAGTTAAAAGATGTTCAGTGAATTTTATTTCTATTTTATCGAGTAGGATTTACATTCCAATGAGGTCTATAACTCGGTAGGACATTCAAAATTATTACCTTTTTGATTGACGATTTTAATTATCTGTAATATCTGCATACAGCCTTTCAAACCTGTTGAAACATCTGGTCGCGATTTAATGGCAAGCAATATTGAAAGGTAGCATCTGCAAAAAGCATCAAACCTCTTCTGATTTACCAACTGTCGATATCTACGAGTATTCGTAGCGGGTCAGTTTGATTACGTAGATCTGAGACTCTAGTCGTCTCAGAAACAGGACAATTATGGTAAAAATATCGAAACTTTTGGATATCGAATTGTTTTATCGATAATTTTCGATACTTTTATTCATTTCCGTTCCCCAGAAGCATACACTATGAGGTATTGATAGTATTCGTTAGATATACTTTTTATTCGATAGTATTCATGATGTTGCGTCCCTAGACAAGAGCTAAAGTATAATAAAACTGCCATCGCAGAAATTGCAATTCAAGTCCACAAGGTCCCGGCAAATTCATGCCCTGCGGCGAACAATGGTCCGCTGCGACAATAAAGTGGAGCGTTCGAGTGGGCCGACTTCACGAGCCGCCACCAATCGACAACGGACCGCGCCGGAACCTCCTTCGTAGGGCACCTTCATGAACGACTTCTTCTGATGACGATTCACGCTATTGATTTCTTATTGCTCGCTGGTCGTCTTATTGTCCCTTCTGTGCTTTGCCTTTTATAACTTATTTATTTTTTTCAGAATCTCGAGGTGAATGCCGCCAATTCGCATTGCCCCTTAAACTAACCTCCTGAAGGCGATCGTAAACTTTCGAGCTGATGCGATCTCGCGGTTCTTAGAAGTCCCGGGTTTCGAGCGAGATTACTAAAATTTACGTGCCCTGGATATTAATTGCTCGTTTGGTTCGCTGGCGATTTCTTCGGCGCATAGGTGGAGTGCGATCGCGGAATATCTCGTTATGAGTAATTGGTTATGCTAATTTGACGCTTTTCAACTTTGCCGAATTTCTCCGGAGTTTACTGTCCGTGAGAAATTTTATGAGTAACCAGGGTGCTCCGGTGATGTGGAAATTACCCGTGATTTCATCAAAATTTAACCTGATATGGTTTAGTATGTTCTTATTTTTTTTTTTTTTTTATAAAATTTGCATAAATACCTAGTTTTATATATTACCTTCTACATGAAATCTCAGATTACAAATTACAAAAAAATTACAATACTTCACTATAGTAATAGCAAATAATACAAAAATTTATGAATTTGAAAAAGCTAGAAACATATTACTTAAATAAAATTTATAGCAACGATACTTTCTACTGTGTACCCAAATACTAATTTTTCTTTGAAGAAATGAGACACTCCCAAGAAATTCATCATTAAAATTTCTTATTTTGTTTTTAGTTTTCATTGTTAAATTGATGCATTGGTTGCGGTTAGAAAGTCCGTCAACATTTCCTGGCATTGCAAACAATTCTCACAGACGTGTTTTAAATTTCAATTGAACATTGAATCAGTCTTAGGAGATTTTGAAAAACCCAAGTGGGTTAACAGTCGTAAATTTTGTACGTGATTTAATTGAGATCTCTGGTGGAAAATTTGTGCATATATGTACTTGATAGTTATGAAACAATTCACCAAATATAATATTTCAAAGAAATTGTGTTTAGTAATAGTCCGTATAAGTTTTATATAAGATATGTGCGCTGTAAGTAACAAAAAAATATCCAGCAAAAGTTTCCGAAATGTTAACAGCTTTTAACGAAAAATTCGATTTGAATAACATCGTTTCGTATTTTGTAGCTTATTTACATCTGATTTTTACTATAGATATAGAGCTTTAAGGGTTAAAATTTTTATTATTTTTAATTCAATTATGTTTCTATTATTATTTAATCTTGATTGCCATATTTTTTAGTGTTGTATCTCATAAAGTAACTCTCAGCTTCTCATAAAAATGTTTCCTAATTTTTTTTCTGGTTATAGAAAGACCCTCGTACCAAAATCTTAAATTTAAATTTATGCAGCACTGCATTTTTAAAATTTGTAAAAGCAAAGCTAGAAAAATTCCTTTAATACCCTTGTTAAATAAGTTTTCTAATCCCTTAAAACCAAAACACGTTATCTACAAAATTAAGTAAATTCCTTTATTTCATCTCACTGATACAAATCCTGTCTTAAAACTAGGGCTGTGCGCTAGAACTGGAATGGATTTTGATTCTACAATCTTAGCTAAAAATAGACAACAGAGTGCAAAGGGAGTTTCTTAGAGCATAAAAACTAAAAAAACTTACTTGAATTGACTTACAACTAATTACCATTCTACGTCTAGGATGAGTTATGCTAAAATTTTTCTTATTCGCTTATTTTTACCACACAAAATAATACAAAGGAGCCGAGCACTTGGTGCTCACGGGCAAAAACGAATACCACAAATTGTTCTAAAATCTTAAAAGGGGGGGTAGGAAGCACGTTTTACTTATAGTCTAACTTCTATTTGCTGCATCACATTAAGATCTTAAGAAAAAAAATACATAATATTTATATATATAATAATATTAAAAGGAAAGAAATCGAAATATCGAGAGAAGCTAAACCTAGGGGACAATGGAAGCAGGTTCGTCGCTTGAATCTTTTGTTTCGTCAGGCACTCCATGGTCTTTTCTACGTCGGCGTCGTCGTCGTCGTCGGCGTCGTCGTAGTTCATAGTCTCGATTGCTTTGTACTGCGCGTCCCGTGCATAACATAATTAGCGTCGCATAATGTCTTCTATGCTAAATCCTGTTCGTCGAGGAGGAGCTGCTTGCTGCGGGGGTGGTTGCGGGTGCTGCTGCTGTTTTTGCTGTTGCTGCTGCTGTTGCTGATGGTGCTGTTGCTGCGGTGGTTGTGCCGATTGCGGCACGATTTGATGCCGTGCGGGCGGGGACGAGGGCTCCGCTGGTGGCGAAACGACAGCTGCACCCGGTGCCTGATGAAGTGTTAATGGCTCATGAGTGACAGGTGACGTGACCGCCGCAGGTATGCTCGACATGATGATCTCATCCGGTGGCTTCAAAAGGGGATGCTGTCGCGTCATGTTGATGGGTATGTGGTGGTGGTGCGGAAGTGACCTCTGCATGATCGGATGGGGCTCCCCGTCCAGGCCGATCGGACGTTTCCTGATTGGAATTGAACCCAGGAAGCTGGGCATGGGCTCCATCATCCCGCTGGTTACAGTCGATTGAGGGGGCGGAGGCTGCAGTGGTTGCTGCTGCTGTTGCGGGGGCGGCTGAGGCGATGTCAGCGGCTGATTTGAATTTGAGGGATTTTTATGGTGCAAATCCCGGCGTACGTGGAGCATCGGGATGTAGGGCTCAGGTGGTTTTGAAGGCGGCGTATGATTCGGTGGCGGTAAGGTTGAGATCGGGGGCGGACGAACTTGGGTCTGTAATGGCACTTGGTAGATAAGAGACAACTCCTTCGGATTGTAGTTATTTTCGTGCGTTGGACGCATAGTGTAAGACTCCCCAGCCCCTTCATGGTGACAGTGGGTCACCTCAGAATGTTCGTTTCCAGGCTGACTTAGCTCGATAGGTTCGTCTTCATGCTCCTCTTGTTCAACTTCCTCATCCTCATCATCGACATCATCATTTTCGGGATGACCCACCCTTCCAGGGGTTGGGGATCGAATTCTCTGGACTGGCGACTGTCGAGGCGAGTCAACCTCCAAAACAGTGTCCTCCTCGTCCCCGCTGAGGCGCCGATCCTCCTCCCCAACATCCAGAACGTCTGTTGGAACATCTCCCACGGCATGGGTTAACGCATGCCGCCTAAGGTCACAATTTCGCCGGAAAACTTTTCCACAAGACGAACATTCATACGGCTTGTGATCGGTGTGTGTCAGCAGATGCGTCTTAAGATTTGATCGCTGATTAAAGCTGCGGCTACATACGGGACATTTGTGGGGCGATTCCTCCATATGCAGGATCTTGTGCACCGCCAGTGTGCGTGATTGGCAGAACCCTTTGCCGCATTCTGTGCACTTGAAGGGCTTCTCCTTCGAGTGAATGTACCTGGAAAAAAATACAAGACAAAGGTATAAGAGTTGGTATTTTAATGCAAATTGCTGCGCCATAGAGAGAGTGCGCGGTGGACTTATTATCTTAAGTGCAATGGACCTGCCCAACCACTTACGGGCCGAGAGCTTATCGCCGCGCATGAGGTGAATAGGGAATCACTCGAGAAAATTCTGATGGTGAAATTAATGATGGAGTGGCTCCAGGTAAATATGCCCGGAGGAGTTCTTGGTGCGGCTTCGAATTCTTTTTTTTCCAGGCCTGTTTTTAACGATGATGACGACGACTACGAGGAGCGTGAGCAAAACGTAAAAATAAATTCTCAGGGGAAACGGGTATATTTTAATGAGATGAGAAATAACTTTGGATTTAAGTTTTTTCCGCAAACCGAATCTCATGCAAATAGCATATCGAAATCTCCCAAATTGTACTAAAATTCACTTTAACTACAATTTTTTTATCGACCCGATTATTAAATCCGTTGAACAAAAATTCCCTAATAAAGTTTTTTTAAAATTCTCATAAATTCATTGCATTAACCTGTGACTTCAATTAATTTTTTCTTTCAAAATAGTTAAAATCATCCGATTGGAAAATCCCATCGAATTATTTTGAAGTTATGTGCGGAAAAATTAATTGAAGTCAAAGGTAACTAAAATGAATTCCTGAGAATTTTAGCGACTTTGTTAAGGAATAGTTATCCAAAAATGGATTTATAAATTTTCGAAGAACTTTTTGAAAAATATCACAACGTAATAGGAGTTATTTACTATATGCTTAATAATATTCAATGCCTACATAAAAATATCAAAAAGGTTAAAGACTTCTATGCGATACGAATCATATTTTAAACCTATAGCTGAAAATATAAATTTTCGTTTGAAATTCGTTTTAAGCTTTTTCGATGCTCCACAATTTTCGAACAAATGTTCAATATTGGACAAAGTACGAGGTATTTTATCTTTTGACCTTATTTTTCTCGAAGATGTGATATGGTGGAATATTTGAAATTTGGAATTTTTAATTTACAAAAAAATCATAAATATACAGATTTTTCTGAGTTAACTTTTTGGTGATAAGAAAGGAGCCATGTAGGACAGCAATTTTTAAGCATTTTTGTTTCGCAAAATGCATAAAAATTCATATTACGATTCCCTCGAAAACACCTATTCTGTTTAACCAATTTTCCCACTCACTAATAAATTTTGTGATAACATTTTTATAGTGCTCAAAGACTGTTAAAATCTTCCTTTAAAAAAACTCAAATTGCAACTTCAAAAGATCAGTAAAGTTGACTTGGAAAAAAGAAACAGATTTGAAGACCTAAGAAATAATCAAAATCCTAAAAATAGGTTTATCGTTATGGAAGTATTTCTCCAAGATATAAAAATTATGAAATTCGTTTCTTCGAAGATAAGTTTCAAAGTAAAAACGAGAATCCTTTCAAAGTTGAGTTAGTATTGAACTGCTACAGTTGGGATGGTCAACACCGTCCAGCTCCATTGTAGCGAAGAAAATCCCCGAGTTGGTGTAACTCCAAAGTAAATTTACATAACGTGCAGTTCGCAGATATATGGGAAGGAAGAAGACGTTTGCGTAAGCCAAAGTAAACTGAATAGCGCTAAGTAAAGGAAAACACTTGAATATTCGAAGAAATACAAAAAAGTTGAAGAAGTTTGCCTTTTGTCCCTCGTTTTTCTTTCACTGGTCGCTTTTGAGAAATGCCGCCATCAGCAGCGGGCAGCTTTATCTCTGGACGTTTTTATACCAGCTGACGATCATTTTTCTTCCAATGTCTTGAATTTTTTTCTTATTATTTTTACTTTTTATTTTTTAGTCTTAAAAGCTTCGTAAATCACACACGAGCTGTAAAATGCGCGATCGCCAGATCTACCACGCATTGTCGCCGACAGTGATTCAGTGTGTGCAGCTATGAATACTAATTAACGGCTGACTGAACCTCTTTAAGATTTTGAGATCTGCGTGCCTCCTAAGACTTTGCTTCACGGTACTTGTTCATATTTCAAGATTATAAAGGATTTCGTGGGCATGACTTGCTGAAAAACAAAAAAATTTATCTTTCCTCTAGTGCCGCTTTTGATCTACATCAAACTAGGTAGTGCCTTCATGACTGGAATAAAATAAATTCGTGCATGTGGAATCTGGAGAGAATTTAAAGTATTCGCTCGTGAGATTTTTTTGGATGTTGCGCAAAAGATTGAGCGGAAATTTTAATATTATTTTACTATTTTTTGAGTTTATCCCATTTAGATATTTATACAAGTATAAAAATCAAAAAGATAATAGAGTTATTATAATACAATTAAATATTTTAAATTTTCTTCATCCACGATTTGGCTTTTTCTGAAAACATTCATTTTAAAAATTATATGAACAATTATACATTTTAATTAATTAATTTATTTATTTATTAATTTTCAAAGACATTATACACTACCCAGTTCTTAAATTCCTTGATTTCTTGGTTATGTTATTTCTGGTTTAAAATTGTACCTATATGTTAGAAGCGTGTATCTAACAGGAATCTCTCTTTTGTTTCAAAAACCACAATGAATAATGAGGTAAGCAACTTCTGAAGCAATGGGCTTCTGGTTAAAATCTCTAAGGATAGAAAATCTGGCGATAAAAAGCCGGTTGTCTAACCACAATACAGAAAAAGCAGCTAAAAGTAATATGCGCAGCTTACTAAAACAACGCTCATCTTCCCTAAATGGTAGAAGAAAAAAGTTAATCTTCTCAAGAAATTCAATATTTTTTTTTCTTAACTTAAAATCACTAAGCTCCGTTAGTGGCTTTGCATGCAGAATGCATAAATTGAAAATTCAAAAGGACGGTCCTGACTCACTCTACCAATTAGCATAGAAAAATTAATTTTTGCCACTTAAATCTTTCGAAATGAAAAATTTGCAGCAAAACTATGTCAAACGGCGACCGGAGCTTATCTAAAGCACCACTTACGCGGCCGGGGAGCTCGCGCAAGGTGTTCGGTTTGCCTCATCAATAATTCATCAAAATCGCGTCTTAAGACCGATGTAACGCCATAAAATGTTAAAATCAGAATCAGCGGCTGAAAAACACGCTGCTACCAGACGTCGACGACGACAACGACAACGACGACGACGATGGCGAGGTCTGGGCAACAAAGCGCCCCAAAGGTCGTAAAAGACGCCTGGACCGCGCGTCGCAAGTCGCCCCATCACATCTGGGGGGCCACTATAGCAGAAGAAAATGCGCCGCGACTGATGAGCGCAATTGCACGTATATGGCATACTGGAATTATTGAAATTTGATTGTCCAATAAATTTTTAATGATGCTCGCGACAGCGGCAGTTCATTTGCATTGCAATGGTTCAGCCCCAGTGCAGCGTGTCGGAGTTGTTGGAGCGCCGCCGCGATCCAATCGGGGCCCCATAAATCTCAAGACATGAAAGCTCCGCCACTGCCGAGACATTTGCATTTGAATTTGCAAGACACTCGCGCGAGTACGCGCCCGAGTGGACGAGGTCTTAAAAGGTATGAAATATCAGGTGACACCTGGCAGCGCGGCAATAAAAATGGACAGCCGATGTGACCGCCGACGAAATTAACATTTCCAAGAAGTAGCCAAATGGTAGCTACAACTTAAGCATCAAAACAGCTGCCGCTCTGCAGAAATCTTGAAAGACGGTCGGGGTGAGCGCGGAGGGGGGCGCAACGTCTTAACCTGGGGCCCACCGACCGTGGAGACGGCCGGTGGTGCCTCAATTCAATCACAATGCGCTCGAGAACAAGTTTACAATTATAATTATGCTCCGCTCATGCATGAAGCCCCGGCCTATCTCCATCTGGAGCTCCGGCCTCCTCGGGGGTGCCGTCGAAGAAGTCGTGCTGGAGCACTTCGGGTGACGGCGAGGAATTTACGCGCACTTGCGTGGGAGTTGTGTCGGATCTAAGCCACTACGTCATGTCATGAAACCGGTGGGTGGAAGCTGGTAGTTCGCTGGTGGAATGTTGGCAATTTGTTCACATTTTCTGATAGTACGGCTGACATTTATTGGGTTTTGTCACTGACTACCTGGGCCTGACAAAACTTTTGAGTAGGCTCCAACGAAAAAGGGCTTAGACCTTTGGAATCTAAAGGCTTACGATTTTTGTAATAATTTTAGTGCTCTAATTTTAAGATTTTAAGCATCGTCGTTGCCTTTTAGAGCCAAACTGATATTGAGAAATTTAGCAAAGCTTTCCTTATATCAACGACACGACAATTTAAATTATATTTTTTTAAGAAATTCAAAGCTGATACGATCCTTTTGAAATTGAGTATTACACGCAATTCTGAATTACATTTATAGGACCCTATTGAAGTCGTTCGGATCGGATCGAAAAGGACTTAACGAAAGCATTTTAAATTGAAATTTCTTAATAAACTTCCTAAATTTTTAGTTCAACAAACGACAACAATGATTTTGTAAAAACTTTAGTAACTTTATTAAGGAATCCAAAAAGGCTTACAATCTTTTCAATCCGATTCGAACGATTACAAGACTCTATGCCTTCAAAAATATCTCAGTTTGCCAACAGTGCTTACAATGAAACCTCGCCGGACGATTCATAAAATTCTTTTGAAATTCGTATAAATTAAGAAACATATAAACTATTTAAAGACTACCACATTACAAAAAATGAATAAAATTAGAAAACTTCAAGTCAATCATAGCGGAGCAGTTTCTAGAATAACCAAAATTACAGCAACGACTTTAAAACTCATTCGAAAATAATTACGTTACAAAGCAATGAACTTCTTAAATCAAACTTTTTCTTTCTCAGTCAAAAACTGCAGCGATATTTCAGTGAAACATCATAAAAATCGATTGCACATTTCGGAATTGTTTGAGACAAAGATGCTTAATTTAAATAAATAAAATAGACCAAACGGTATTTTATTTATAATAGACAAAAACATTGTTGAATTCACCAATTAGTTTTTTTTAAGACACACAATTCCCAAGTTCTTTGTTCTATTAAAATATTCTTTAAGGAAACAATTTCCATTCACGAATCACGTGTTCAATCCGCCAGTGCAAAAACCTGACGGCAATTCTAAAGATATTTTTTCTTTTCAAACAAGACAAAATCGCACAAAAGCACGTTGCATGCGAATTCAAGCAGCCATGGGAACACAAAATAGTGAAAACTAGTCGCAAATGGGATTTTTAATATACAATACAGGTAACAGTTATTGGTTTGAACACAAAGTGATTCCGGGAGCCATAACCGCGTTATTTATCGCGAACAAAACGCGGGTAATCTCTGCTTTTATTCCCCTGCCAGATTTTTTCAATGGCGTTTAATTCGAGCCGCTGCACCCAAATTCATTCGATTCATTTTTTGTGTAAATTTCGTGAATAAATTTGCAATAAAACTTGTCTCTGGTGAAAAGCGACAAGTAGCATTAGGCTAAATCAGAAATCGATCATGAGATTCGAGATTTTGATAAGTGTCGTGAACTAGATATTGATGCGGTCACAAACGTCGCTGGACCTTGGGTGTGAGGATCGTTATAATTTGAATGTTCTTCAGACCCAAGGGCATATTTATTTATATATATGTAACTTTCTGCCAGCGAAATTTGATCTTCAGTCTGGAGGACAACTTCTTTTTTTCTTTCTTTGGCTGTGGAGCTCGATCGAAAGCCCAAAGAAATCTTAAGATATTAAGAGGCGGGCTTTTGGGCGCCCCAGCCCCTACAAATGGCCATTGTGAGAGCACAAGAAATTACAGATAATTTAGGAATTGTGTGACTAAATCTAATTTGTATTCGGATGGAATTCTGGGTCTTCTCCGACCCGCGTCTGAGATTAGCTCGCCCGAATAATTTTCTTCGACTTCTTTAAGATTTTTGGTTCGAAAGGTTCAAACCGATATATGTTGACTGATGCCATGATGAAATATTGCGTTCCACTCTAAGGTTGTGTTTCGATTTAATGATAGTGCGGGTTTTGTGGTATGTTTTTTTGCCGTTTCGCATTTTATTTTTTTTATTTTTTTTAATAGTTAGCTTAAGCTACTCAACCGAATCAAATGTCTTCAGCTGAAGCTAATGAGTTTCTAAAGGCGTTTGTCTCTAAAACCTTTTTAAGCTCTAATAATGCTATTATGAGGAGAATTTTACAGTCGAAGCGCTTTTAATCTTCAATAAATCAAAACGTCGTGGGAATGTTTTTGCGGTTCTTCGAATTTAATGTAGTAACGTGCAGAACGTGTTTTTATTTTTATTTTGTTATGTTTATAGAGGACGTTGGCTTAAAGCATGAATATTACAATTACTTAGAAAATATGATGATTGGCTTTATATAATCAAGTCTTATAGCATCATATGATCCTTAATTAATTAAGAGATCCGCTTCACAGAAAAAGTTGCAAAAAATCAAAAACTATTAGAACAAATTAATTTACATTAGTGAGAATAGCTTCAAAATTGCAATGCATTGAATGTAAATGCAAATTTGTTAATTACATTCATTATAACTTAAAAAATAAATTTTGTTGGCCTCAAAAACTTAAACTTAGTCGTTTCTAGTAGGAAAAAGTGAATCGACTGAAGTCTACTATGAAAAGTAGTTGTTGAAAGCATCCAAAGACATAACTTACTTCAAAAGTCCCCTTTTATGTTCAGATCATTGTTAAAGAAGGTCAGTAAGAACCGGAATTCTCGCCTTAAATGAACATGGACATCGCTGTGGGCATCAAAATTTTACAAAGCCACCATGCAGTGGGCCTACTGACTGAAGAAGATTCGATTATGCGTTCAATAAAATTAATGCAAATGTCCCCCTTTGCAATAGACCACAAAATAATAAGGTGGTTGTAGTCTTGGCACTTTATGGCACCAGAATGCGTCTTCCTCTAAGACGGCCGCTCATCTTAGCCACGATTTCGATCATTGTGATAATTTTTACGGGCACTTTGGGTTAATTTACTGGCGGTTCCGTGATCCCCTAAACAAGGCCGAACAAGTGCGAGATAAAGGTGACGCCAATAAAACAAGCCAGTTATTATCCCTGCCAGGTATTACCGAAAAACTACTGGCTGACTCCGGTTAAAAAAAACCTGTGAACAAAATGTTGACGATTTTCAACTTTATGTTTTGTGGTCGTGGCATGGTGCGTCTGCGGCGTGCTCAGACCACCGAGACCATTTACATTCAACGACTCAGACGACGTCTTGGTGGAAGTCGTTTTCAACTCGATGTGACATTCCTCTGGTTCATGAACGGGTCAAATTTTTTTGACCTTATTTTGAGTCACTCTTTTCGTGACCAGAGGAAGTCAAGTTTGAGATTTGAGCTCTAAATATGTATACCGTGAAATTAGCACAGAACGATCGATATTCAATAGAGTTAGAATATAAAATTTTTAATTTCTAATTAATAAAATTTTCGCAGATAAACCTGGAAAAAGCAGCACCTCATTAACTAATGAGTCGATAAATTATGCATAATTTAGAAAAAATTAATTCCTCCTATTGTTTGAGAAACGAGAAAAAATCTTCCGCTGGGAGGAGATGAAACGACTTAACGCTTGAGGTGTACGTCGTGCAAAACGATAGCATCTCTACTTCATTACGCGTTAATTTTTGCTCGTCTCAGCCAATGTCGACCTCGTTGGTGTCTAGTTCTCGAAACTGGAATTAAATGCACCACCAGCAAAAACCACCAGGACCGGACGACCAGAGCAGGGGATAAACGAGATTCCAAAACACTTTAATTAATTAAAAGGAATCAAAAGAGCTAAAGCGCTTCTGTTGCCGTAGTTCGGTTAATTGGCACCGTGCAAGTGGCAAACCAGTTTATTTGAGCAGTCGAGATCTGGTCACAGCAGCATCACTCATTTCACAATAAACCCAAGTTTCTTGTTAATTTCTGGGAATTGTTGTTTTTTGTCCCCATCTCAATATACAATTTATTCTTTTTATATTGTCAACTAATTAATTTAAATGTCCATTTAGGTAACACGAAAATTTTGTCACCATAATTATCTGGCGAGTCGTTTCTATGTTGGAATGCAATGAGCACTGGGTACCAAATCATTTTCGGCTTTCAGAATTATTCATGAATTTTCGATAATCTGGAATTAATATGAGCCCGAAATCGATACTTTTTAACAGTTCCTTCTATTCAGTGATGAAAGACTGTTCCCGTCAATGGTCCGTTTCATCGATTGAATTTGAGAAGCTTTCGCGGTGTTTATAAAAAATTTAAATGACTGGAATATTTTTAGTTTCTACGTTTGGATACCTTTGGGTGGCCAAGAGCCCTCAAGGGTCTTTTTTTTATAGTTAAATCTTTTCTTTCCTAAGATGAAGTGCGTACCTAAAATGCAATCCATATGCCATCTTTGTAATATAACTGAGTGAGAAATGTTTTACCAAGTTAGATAGTTATTTTTCACACTTCGTCTTATGAATAAAATAAAAACATGCTACATACATACTTGTTGCATAAAAACAATATTCCTTTTAGAGTTTGGAGGTTTTTTTGTTTTTCTTTTTTAATGTAAACAGGCCGAATTTGTAAGAAGTTAACACAGTCGCAATTCTACTAAAACAAAAATTTCACTTGAAAAGTGCGAAAAGGCGTTCTGTTTACATTTTAAGAAGATATGAAAAAAAACAAGCATTTAAATTCATATTTTTCTGCCAAGATATCACATAAAATCTTGATCATTTTTAAGACATCGATGTATCATATACATATGTAGTCATGATATAACAATATTTTAGGTGAAAATGCTCCGTGCTTGCCATCAGTTTAAATTATTGACGTTGGAGTAAAATCTTAAAGTTTTCAACTTTGTACATATTAATTTTTGTGAATTCTTGAAATATACGCTAAAAGATAAGACATTAAAATGCTAAATTAATTTAATTTATTATATTATTAAGCTGACTGAACTAAGTTGACTATTTTTCTGACTGAGAGGTCGATCGAAAATTGACATTCATAATTGTATGCCTATAGCTTGTCGCAGACTATCTGTTAAAAGTATTTGAAGATGCTATCGTTAGAAAATATATGTCCACACTCTTTTAACCAGGGAAATTTCCATGAAACAAGCTCTAGTGACAACAGAAACAAATTGTATTAGGTAACTAGTCGTCATCCGATAGAGCTCGCCTATTAAAGACAAAATTCCATTCTCACCTTTAGGTGGACAAAAATAAGATCTTTCCTGGGACTTGTAAATGCAGCATTCGAACAGCGCAGCGCGGTGCATTCCACAGATTAATCTGGCTCTCAGGTGTGTGGACTGAACCATAGTCCATGGACCAGGCATTCATTCGCGGACGCAATCCCAATTTATAATGTCGTTAAAAAAGCATCGGGCGAGTGAATAGCCCCAGCTCTGGATTGTATGACCCGTCCAGGGAAAATCGGACATTGCGCGAGCGACAAAAGAGCACCACGTTAATTAGTGGCCAAGTGCTGAATCTGACGGCAACACTCTAATTAGTGGCATTCTGCCATTTATCCTACCATCGTCTTGGCCGGTACATGGCACACCGATGGCGGGAACAAGAAAGGCGAAACTACCGTCGTACCCAAGAGTTGGTATTTCTTTTGTGGCCCGCATTTAAGACACTCTCAAGGCGTTTTGAATTGGCCACGTATTGCCGGAGCCGTGATCCAAAGAAACTCGGCATGCCGGATGATCGGTGGGAAAAGTAAATAGTCCGCGCCATCTGAGAGTGCTACGTATGACCAGAGCGTGATGTAACAAACATCCACAAATTCAAAGTTTCGTTTCAGTTCGCTGTTTACTTAATCTTCTGAGACGAATCCCAATGGTTGGATTCCTCTTGAGCGCAAGAAAAGAAAAATTCTTTGGGGCGAATAGAAAAACACCCAGACCCATGAAAGGGTTCTAATTAATTCAATTTCTTAGAAATCGCAAGAATCCACTCGTCGCCAGTTCCGCTAAAGAAAAATGAGAGACTGGCTAATTTATATGAAAAAAGATATGTCTAAATTTTTACAACCTATCATTAGAGAGGACTCTGGCGTGAAAAAAAAACTCAAAGATTTCATTAACAAAATGCACACCCTCAAGTCAGTCGCGACTTCGTCTTGAAGACGATGCATGCCGCCAGTGTGGTTGGTCATTACTCTCGCTCTGTTGCAGTCATGGTCATTTCTTTTGACGGCAACAAAACATGCAAAAACCAGCTTTTTGCTCTCGGAATCGAAATCACCTGCCATCCCCCCGTCGCGCCCCCGCGATATGCATCCACCGCGGACACCACCTTGATTATTCAACGTTCGACGAAGAATATCTCAGGTAATGCTGGAGGTAATTATATAGAACCGTTCTGGTCAATAATGCCGACAGCGCATTAGATCGACCGCGTCGGTCCTCGTCCTCGTCTTCATCACCGTCGCCGTCGTCGCCAGCATCCCTGGTCCAGACAAACAAAAACACGGCGCACCTGAGCGCCAAGATGCTACGCAACGCATCTTCTACTTCTGAAGAGGGCCAGTCGAAGATAAAAACTAATCACGCCCTAGTTGCCGTGATTGCGAAGATGAACGCTGTCCAGAGGGTGATGAAGAGGGCGAATAAAGCCAGCGCCATTCATTCGATTCCTTGGGGTTTGCCATTAATTAAGAAATACACAGGGACAAAGGATAATTGTGCCAGATAAAGCGACTTTATTCCCTGAATACACCTCAAAGAATTGCAATCCTCCTATTCAGTCGAAGAAAATATAGAGAATTTTATAAATTAGACCTCATTATTTTTCCAACTTTATTCCGAAAGTTAATCAGCGGAATTTTTTAGGGGGGAAACTTTGTATCATAATGGAACTTTTAAAATTAGATATGTTTTAGCACTTTTTTTCATTAATAAAAAAAATTAGCAACTTGGTTAGATCGAAGATTACTTAAGTATTCTGCAAATGCGCATTGACATTGACAGTTGTCGATACGATGATTTTTAAGTGGTTTCTGGCCAAGAATACAACTCTTATAAACTATTGAAATGATTAATAACTAAATAAAGTGTGATCTACTCTCGTAGATTCATGTAAAATTGTACAAAATTACGAGTTCCTTAAATTGGGCACGATTCATTGATAAATTAACATTAAAATCATAAAATGTGTTTGAGTGCGTTACGAAGCAATGTGAAAAGAATGAAATGAAAGGATGCTGAAGATCAGTAGAATTATGATTCATTTTATGAAATGTAGCATTTTAATGGCTCTGTTACAATTATAGTTAAAATCAAATAACTCTGGGACAATAAATAATAAATAAACTAAACGGGAGGATATACCTACTACGATAAAAAGTTATTCGGCCAAGTTATTTAATTTACACCTCTATCTTGTAATAATTCCCAACCTAAAATTAATCTTAATCACTTTTGATTTGCGAATTCCATTTCTGAAAGGTTAATATTGTATTAAAAATTATAAAGATATAAACGAACCCCGATTAGGAGATACAAAAAAACCCTTTTGATAAAATAAATAAATCGTAATATCTTATAATAAGATAATTTTCTTTCATTCAAAAATATTTCGAAATATAAGATTAAAGTTGACAAGCTAGGTATTATTTAAATAAATTCAGTTTTCGTATCCAGTTTTAAGATCTTCACCTGTCTGAAAATAAATGTTGGATATTTTCGAATCTTGCAGCTGCTTGTTAATTTAATAAAGATAGTTGACCTATACCAAATTATAGCACCATTAGTATGAGTCATTTACAATATAATACGTATTAAAGTGCATTTCATTAGTATCTTTATGTTTTAAAAAAAATGGCGGCTGAGACCAAAAGGATCGCAGCATGGAGGGCGTTAGCATGCAAATTCTTGGAAGACAGGTATTAGCATATAAATATTATGATTACGCTTCTGAATATAAGAAAATTGCTGAAAAACGTCTAAAACTCGACTAATCGATTCAGTTTGGTTTCATTAAAGCACTGCAGGCTTTAAATGGGTTTATCTCGATAAATCGTTGTGATCCATTAAAAGGGATGACTGCGCAAAGCTGCGCGCGCACGGCCGCAGACCTTAAAATGCCTGGAAGGCACTTAATAGACATACTCTGAATTTTAATTTTCTTCGCCAGATGAGGGCGATGTTCTATGCAGCAGGTATTCCAGCGTAAATCAATCCATGTGCATTTAAACCAGGCGATCGCAATCTTCGAGAGCCTCAGAGGAGTGGACCCAATCTCATCCGATGGAGGTATGTAGGCACGTATAGGTAACATCTTCTCGTGCATGAAACAAGATCATTTTCCCTCCGCTGAAACTGAGGTGGAGGTTAAAATGAATTCCGCTCGATGGCTCTTATAATTATCGGGAAATTAACTATAATTACTTGGCCAGAGTACGCGGGGAACCTTCACCTCAGCTCAATCCTTTGATCGCATGCGGAGCCAGAACGTTCGAAACTCGAATTGAAACTCCAACTTGGAGCTCGGATGAGTCAAGTGTTTACCTCTGGCTCCTCGAGCATACCTTTCTGGTTGTTTCTGAGGAGCATGTGTGCATCATTATGTCGTCTTGATGGCTTTGGAATCTTGGTACACTTCGGATGCAATAGGTGAATGCTGCGGGCACGATTCGATTCCGCGGCTCGGCCAGAACCGAAGATAAAATATAAAAGCGCGGAACCGGTTCTCCTCATTCTTTGCGCTCAAAGACGTTAATGGACATTCTTCGAGATGTAGCCTGGTCCCGAGCCAAACAGCCTCCGAGCGGAGTACTTCCCGAGCCCTCCAAAAGTATCCCAGCCAAACAAGTAAAAGTTCGTAACTTTTCGTGTTTGTCGTCGACGTTTTGGAGCGACTGTGTATTTTTCGTTGCCCGCCTTTCCCCGCAACCAGTTCGGTTTGACTTTACCTCTTTTACATAAGCCCTCAAGATGAGAGTCGCGATGCTCTGCTTCTTTTTCTTCTGTTTGGAGCATACTTTACGTTAACGTTAATTAAGATAGCCCCTGTATAATTTATGGCATTAATTATTTTAAAATAAAACCGAGTGACAGTTCGGATACATATAAATAAATTTTTATCAGGCTAAAGGCGCACGAGCGACCGAGTGCCTCGCGGCCACTCGAGCGATAAGTCCAAAAGTCCCAAATATTTTTTTTCGGTTTGGAGTCAGAGAAAGAAAAATATTTCTTAATGATTGAAAAATTAACGCTATTTGCATATATGCGAAGCGGTTTCAGTCTCGAGGCAATTCAGTTTCACCGGTGAGAGGCAAAAAGATCGGACTACGTTATAATTAAATGCATTTAACGACGCTTTTAATCTTTATCTGGGGCTTATCCTTCGGGGTGTGAGGCTCGAAAGGCGACTTCTTAATATTGTTTTTCTCCTTTGTTGCTATGCCCCGGACCAAAATGACTCTGTCTTAAATGCAATTTTATGAATCCGAACCATCTAATTAGTTCCTTTTCATTTTACTCGTGAGAATAGCCCCCAAGTAAGACCTCTAATTAAAAAGCTCGTAAATCCGCTCAAATGCAGTACTGCAATAATTCTAATTCAGAAGCTGTTACAGGCGGAAGTAATTTATTTAAAGCTTGTTGCAATTATCATTAACTTTGTGAGTTTATGTCATAATTTATTGTGAGAAACTGCCTTTTTTCCAACAAACGAAAACCCCTTTTCTTTAACAATCTATTTTTTGCTCACACGGTCATTGATTTGCGATCTACAAATTGAAGTATTGTACTTCGATCAGTAAGTGCAGTTTTATGTTGATCGTGTGCTTTATCTCTTCTGTTGATCGTGAGTAGTTTAATTACATAAAATCCATTAGTCTTTTCAAGGAAAAATAATTAGAAAGTGCGTAAGGACATTGTTTAGTATCCGGCTTAAGACCATATTGGTGCTTGAATTAATAATAATACTAGATATAAAGATCTTTATTATTTAATTTCAATTAATTTTTTTAATATTAAATTTCTACTACGATATTTTCTACATCCGCATCAGTGCACTGAAATTTAGAACAAAAACTCACTATACCATACAATTAATGTTTTGAATAGGTAGAAAAATGTGTATAATTAAACGTTTATTCATGATATGGACTTACTTTGATCAGCTCGTGTTATCATTTTTTCTATTTTTGTTTAAAAAGAAATTTGAAAAAATTATGTTTTTTCATTTTTGAATAAGTGCTGGTCTGATCAGATTTCTTGAAAAATTAGGTTTTCAATGGAAATGTTTCGTCTTGATATTAAAAGGTTGACTGGAAAAACGTAAACAATTTTACAACAACAGATTGGAATCAATTCAAATCTTTTAAAATGTTGTCAGATTCACGGGGAAATCTCAAGTTATTGTTTTTATATCAGGGCAAACGGTTTCTTTCGAACTGAGTTTTCTTTACTAACTTGTTAATTTTAAGATGTTTCGGATACAATTTATTACACCATAAACATATAAGATATTTTAAGAAAATAACTCTTTTCCATTGCGTTGCAACAATAAATCTTTAATTCTTAAAATCCTTGTAATACTTCTTAAAGTAAAAAACAACTAAACATTTTGCGTGAACGATCAGTCTGTATAAAGCCTAATTAGAAAATTTACAAGTAACACGAGCAGGTTTCAAAGGTAGTCTGCCCTACTGGTAGCCAAATAGCGTTAGCGCTGATATAAAATGACGAACGGTACACATCGCGGATAATCAAAGCGATATAAAATCAATTTCAAACAAGATTACCATATTACACGTCCAAAATCACTGGCAATCAGAAGTCCAGCTGTACTGAACGTGTTCGATTTAAATCTAGTGATCAGGCACCCTTCAATCACGCGGTATCGGCAAACCTCAAAATTGCAACAAATTAGATCGAATTTTTATATCTGTGCCAGCCAAAGTGCTACAGATGCATATCGGTAACAAAACCGCACAAGGCACTTCGAAATCGAGTCTCAGCCTCCGCTCCCGGGATCTTAGTGGAGGGACGGGGGGGAGGACGGGCAAGATCATCTAATCTCCATCTTGGTTCGTCTTGGTCTCCGCAATCGGAATCCGATCGTGTCGAGCAAAACGTTGAGGTAATCAAAAGTCTGCCCATATTCATCAAAAGGAGCTCGTAATCGGCCAGAGAAAATGAGCAGTTAAAAAAATTCCAGAGGATGGTTGTAAATCAAATTTATTGCGGGGCACATCGGCTGGTGATCGATCGGTGCTCCACTCGGGGAACACAAACAAGGGGCCTTCGAACTAAGGTCCCCAGGGCTGATCGTAGATTTTCACCTGGCCGATAGTTTCACTAACTGTACGTGGCGATCGGGCAACGTCTTCCAGAGAGAGAGATTTGGATCACCCCGAAATTATTTAAAGGAACTCTAGGCTAGCTAATGAATGCCCGCGATCTTGGCTCGATAGTCTTAAGACGCTAGATGTCTTGTCTTGCTCTAGGTGGCCAATTGTGGTGGCCAGGCCCATTGTTACGTGAGTGGTTACGTCGAGATAAGGCTTGTTCAAATTGTACGTACCTGTGGTCCCTCAGGTGATCTTGTCGTCGGAACGCCTTGCCGCAAATATCACATGAGTACGGCCGCTCGTCGGTGTGCGTCCGCTCGTGAATTAGCAGGTTATATGACTTGGTAAATTGCCGATTACAAAATTTACATATAAATTGCTTTTTTGGACGTGATGCACGTCCAGGTGCACGCAACAATCTCCTGTCGAGGCCGGCGTGCATGCCGGGCGGCACTCCGGGCGGGAAGAGGCCAGCAGCCGCCGGGGGGAACGCGAACGTCCCGGGAGCTGTGGGTGATGGTCCGGGACCACCTAGGAAACCGGGGGGCGGGTACATCCCCGGCGGAGGAGCTGGTCCTTGTCCCGGATTGACGCCCGGCCGCGGCAGAAGCATCGCGGCCGCCTCGCGGAGGGCCAACTCCTTCCGTTTGTCAGCCATCATCGCGATCAGCTCGTAGCTGGATCCGCGCTTCGCGGGCCCCTCTTTGCTCAGCTGGTCCGCGCCATCGATCATCGTCGAGTAGATCGATGGACCCCGCAGACTCCGCGAGGGCAGGACAGGTACAAACGCGGATTGCTCGCGGTGGTGGTGCTGCGGGGTCGCGTTCAGGATGCCCGCCGTTAAGTGGTGCTGATAGGCGATTTGTGCGTCATAGTTGGTGCCGCCAGAGGTCGATGACGCGGCCCGACCACCTGAGGAGCTTCGCATCGAGCCCGCCACGGCTGCGGTGACCGACGCTGCTGAGGCTGCTGCCGCCGCCGCAGCCGCCGCCGCTGCCGTCGGGGACTGCAGGAATTGATCGATACGCGACGATCGCACCAGCGGAATCGCGCGGTCCTCGATCACAGATGAACCTTCCGTCGGCATTGTTGCGGTCCGTGCATAAGTCAGCGCCTGCAAATCAAAAATACAAACTTTAAAACAAGTTTCTTAAATATTTGTAAAGAATTGTTTTAAGAGGAGCATAACTTGTTATGTTAAAGACCTATCCACACTAAAAAAAATCCCATGAGCGTTGTACTCACTAATTATATGCTGAAAATTCTAGCCTGTAAATATTTTGCACATATACATTAAAGTTAATTTAATTTATTAATTTAAATTAAAAGTTATTACCAAGTGATACTGTTTTCCAATTAAATTTAACTTCTAATAATATGCTTTTCAGAATTCCAAATTTTTGTATATCCATTCCCAAAGTAAATGGTAATAAATATTATAAAAGAGAGTTTAATTTAATTGAGCAAATGTAAATGAATTCAGGATTTTATTTTAAACAATGATAATTTCCTATGAAATTTGAAAAAAGTACATATCTATCAAGATATTGTATTCAAACGAAAAATTGTAATCTGAAAAAAGTTATAATTCACCAAACTTAAAAAACTGAAAAGTCTCGTAGGAAAAACAAACATAAGTATTTTATTAGTTTTTATTAGCTAAGGTACAATACTCATATCAAACAATTGTTACTTCATGAAAATAAAATGGAATTGCTTTGATTTTGCGTCAAAATTGAAATCCAAAATTTTTTATTCGATTTTAAATTTGAAGTTTTTTTCGGTAAAGATTATGGCCATATGAAGCGCTTTTCGTAAATTTTAAAATAAGCAATAAACTTCAACTCGAAGCAAAATTGTTCAACTTATCTGATTCGGATATGATTATGAAAAAAGATAGCTTGATCCCTTGAATAAGGATTTTAAAAAATAACCAATCTATAAGAATTTGTTATAAAATTATTGGTTTTTAATGGTTTGTACTTACTTTGAAAAGGAAAACAGCATTTTCAAACATTTTGGAGAATCTTTACTGTAATAATTTTTTGTTGCCGAGGCCCATTTGACAAAATGTTTGGGTATTTAACGAAATTATTTCGAGCTGTATGTAATTGTAATTGTACCTTTTGGATAATTTCCGTATTCAAATTATTGTTAATAGTCTTTTAATCCCGGAATGTGAGAATTTCAATAGAAATTTTATCTAACCAGACTCGTGGAAATTGTGAAGATTCCTGTCTTATCTGTCTTACTAACAATAAGTGAATGATAAGCGTTTGTTTGGCTACCTTTATCCATGGCGGGTCTTATCTTTATGACTCCCATTGACTTTGATAAAGAGAGCAGACGATGCGACTAGAGTTGGGAGCTACTTACTGCAGGACAAGCGCGGAGTCAGCTTTTGTTTGACTTTTCGAAAAGAAGCGCCATACTCTTTTATTATTTGCTTACTGTGCAAGTAGAAAAAGGTCTTCCGGGGCACATGCCATAGTACGAACCTCCTTTTTCGAATTTTTCAGCTTTTCATGTGAGAGAAGGTGTTCTGAAAATAACATGGCAGTTACAGAGACTTGTTTTCAAAACTGAAAAGTTTAAAAGAGCGCTACATGCACTGCTCGAGTGTTTACAGTCAATTTACATACAAAAAAGGCTTTTCTTCGAGTGTTTATTTCACGATCGGGATTGTTCGATCCCAAGTAAACATGGCGGGATTCCCGAAATGCCTGGTCATTTACAGTCGGAGCTGGTCACATCCTCTCGCTGGAATCCAGAGATAAACAAGATAGGCCTGTTCAAATAGAAAGAGGCTCCGGGTATTGAATCCCTGCGATATGTCGCAAATGGATAAAACACACAAAAAATAAACGCGCCTTGTTTTCCCTTTTCTCGCTGTATGCAAATGCCCTGGACGATGCCCGCCGCATGGCCGGGTCTTGCTTCACTGCGTCTTCATGGAAACGATGCAAAAATGGGTGGAGGCCGACTTAATTTAATATATTTTTTTTTATTCCTCCTCTGCTGCAACAATAAATGCAGAAAAAAGGAAGGAGTTGAAATAAGTCACGAGTTGCCGTGGAAACCGCGGCCGGACAATGAAAAACTGGAAGAGCTGCGGATACACGGATAAGATAAGATTAAGATTGTGGAACCGATTTCTACCGGGGAAGGCTTACTCAAGGCGGCCGAGCCATGACCAATTCATCTTGGCATTAGTTTGCCACGCTTTAATGAAATTCTGCACCGGACTGGCATTAAAGATTTTCTGGTTCTATGACTGCGGCGCGGTCCGAGGATGCGCGATCCAGGCTAATAGAAAACGCTCCGAGGTATTAACTGGTGGCAGGCGGCACGATTTGATAAATTTTTCCATGGATGGATCTCGTTGATTGATTCGTTCGAAAATTGGATTAGTATGAGGAAGTGAACCAGGAACCCATTCACAGAAACGAGAATTGAACAAGTTGCGTAACATGATTCAAAGAAGATAAATATTTCTAGTTGTCCTACTGCTTTTTCTCAAATGAAAGGCAGATTAGATCTAGATAGAGATTTTATTGCTTTCATATCTCAACTTCTCATCATTAAAATTTGAACTTTATTTTTTCAGTAGTTTATTTTTCGTTTTTGTTTAATATGAACCTACATAATATCCATATTCTGAATGAGAGTGGATTAAAAAGTTTATGACCTCACAAGGAAAATATTATTTTTCAAAATATACCACCATTCCATTTGGTAAAGAAAACCATTATATCACTTTTAAAAAATTTATCCCCATTCCTCATCATTGGTTGCAACTTAACACGTTCACGCCGGCGCTGCCCAGATTCAGTCTTGTGTGAACCGCCGCGCCGGCGTGAACGTAAACCATTAGACAAAAACTTCTATTTTCCTAGTTATTTATTTTTAGAAGAAATGGAAATTTGAAGGCAATAATCCAAACCCACAATTTTAATTCCATTATTATTATTATTTCTAAGTGACCACGAGAATTAAAATCTATCGTTGTATGAATATATACCTTAACGTCTTTTAGACACTTTTTAGGTATCTAAGTGTGTATTGAGGAAATTAATTTGTTTATTTTTGAATTTATAATTCTATTAGCTTTTATTGAATGCTATACTAAATAAGCTTGGACGTAGTCGACATTTTGTCTGACAGATTTATTTTATGAAAGTAATGTCTAACCTCATGATGGCCAAGTAAGTTAGCCCAGCAGAAGCCTGAGGAGATCCGCTCTGCTCAAGACAGTGGTGTCGGTATAAACATTGGATTTAATAAAAAAGTTTGTTGCAACCCCGTTGCATAGTTTTTACCCATCCATCCACCACAGTTTTTCCTGAAGATCAGCCAATATTTCAATAGGATTCAGAGCCTTGGTAGTTGATGAACTCTCTCTAGCCAGTTCACCAGCGACTTTATATCCCCCAACGACTAAATGTCCTGGAACCCAAACGAATGTGACTCTGTTAGAGGTCTTGAAGATAATTAGCTTAGAAACAATAATTTGTAAAGCTATTCACCAAGTTACTGAGCCATCCAAAATTATTTCTAAAGTATTGATTTATTGGGTAGGTCGACGAAATTTTATAAAGTTGCTTGTTATTTTTATTCAAACTTGCACAGTTTTCCCATTTTTTATTTTTTATATAAATTTGATTGTTTCGTCTCACCCATCCTCAAAATTTGGTTGTAATCTTGTATAATAATTCTAGTGCAAAAAGTTGATTTATGGAATTTAAAAATTCATAATTTAACTCACTTTGTTTAAAATAAAAAAAAAGAATATATGTAAAATCATCTCTCTTAGGATTAAATTCTCTGGGCCGAAAAATTAACAAATTGACAGTAACATCGCCAGGGGTCAGTCACGAAACCAACTGTTTTGTGACCAAAAGGCGAAAATTAATATATCTTTTAATGTCCATGGGGACACCAAAAATTCTTATGGTCCCTCTGGAGGAATTAAAATTCCTTAAGATTAGGTCCGAAACAACAATTAAGTTTAAAGTGGTCACAAAGTTTAAGCACCACAGAGCTGATGTCCAGTCCTCGACCAATTTGAATATCCACTGCCTGTGATATTTAATCCTTTTCATTATAATTTCTCTGTCCACAATCGCCGCGCGCGGAGATCGAAGATAACAAAAATCTGATGGTATCCAAAAACATAAATATCGAAAAAGGGCATCCTATTCATTGGGAGTTGGGACGATGCTCGGTGCAGAGGATTACCACACCGCGCCGAGGAGGGAGAATGGAAAAGAAAAACGATCACTATAAGATGCATAAAAAGGTATAAAAAGGAACGAATCTTAAGATCGGAGATAATCCACTGTATACGAAACGAACCATGAAACGGAATATTTCTAGCGTCTAGAAGGCGCAACAAGTCGAAGACGAGATCGGCTGACCCGCAAGAAGTGGTCCATGCGGGGAAGGGCCGCTGCAAAGGGCCTCTGGACGGGCTGGCAAGTGGAAGAGGCTAGAAAATAAAAAAAAATTGTAATCAGGAACCCATTAAGGTGCAAAGCGAAAGGTTCGGCCCAAGACGGTGGTACAATTGTGAGGAGGGCCAGGGCTAGAGTCCGGCTTGATGGAAATCCATTACTAGACCCCGGCTAGATAGGTTCCATCGACGTCGGATTAAAGAGGAGAGCACTGGGTGCCGGGTTAGACCATCTTTACGAGCAGTAGACTCCTCAAGCTGCTGGTAATTTTCTAAATGAGGTTTCTTACTCTCAGCGGTGACTCCTTTGTCCAGAGCTTCTTTTTTGTAAGATGTTGTACCTTCCTCATCAGTTTCGGTGAATTGACTCCGCAGCGAGAGGTTACACGGCTTCAGCCGTCTTCCAGCGGCACATTGAGTGACATTGAAAATGTATAGACCTATTTTTCGGTCAAGTTTTCATCAGACCTCACCACGGTTTCGAGTTTGTGCGCAAGTCATAGCAATTAAAATTTCGCGGATATTAACATTTTTAAATTAGTCAGACCTTAATTTGCATCGCAAACGACTTTGCGAGCCTTTCTGCCCACCGGGCATTTTTCGCATTGGTAATAAAAATTTAAAACAAAACAAAAAAGGATCATTGGCTCGGGCATTTTGCGTTGCATGCAACTTTACACCTGGTTGAAAATAATCACTTAATCCCTTTTAGGCGGGAAAATTGCAATTTGCACGACTGCGATATGCTAAAATTCTGCAAGGCTCCCAATTAGGGATCCGATCATCCGGCTCGAAACCAAACTGAAATGTGGCCACGAAATTACGCTTCAATTGGCTGCAGCCGGCCGGAGATAGCGCGAGATGCCGTCCCACACGATCGCACCTGAACCAATTAACAAAATCGAAAAATGCTAATTAAAAACAAAAAGATGTTGGAGGCGTTAGTCAAAATATGAATTTTTAATGGCCAAGATCCGTTCTGGTAGCTGAAACTTGAGAACATCAAGAAGCGGCGACGCCGGCAATTATTCTGAGCCAACCTGGCGGGCGCGTCGCATATTTGTAGCGTGGGAACGCGCTACGTTCGGTAGTGAAATTTTTAACACCTCTGCCCCGCAGAGCCACCCACTACCAGAAAAAAAAATATATCTTGGGCATTTTTTTTTTCTCGCCTTAATTTCATGTTAAGTTTTCCACATGAAGTGATCTCGCGTTGCGCGGTGAACGCTTCGGTGACTCGCCGAACGAGTTGCGCCTTACGTCGCGCACCGCGCCGTAAAACCCGCGAAGTCTAATGAACACCTCCAGATTGTCGGACGAATGCGCGGTAGCCTGAAAATTTAGCAAATTTGAAAGTAGCAAATGAGCTCCCCGGCTGCAGACTGTTTTTGGCCACTGTAATTTCTTGTGGATTCAATTTATTAATCGACGGATTTTGACCATATTATTACATTTTTTTTTTTGAAATATTGCACCCACACGCATTGCGTTTTTGCCGATTTTTTCGCAGTGGGCTACCTCTGACTACTTGATAGAGGTTTTAGTTGGATTGCGGGAAATATAATTGAAACGAGTTCGTTTTGATGTTAACAGTTTAACAGTCGTACTGCAGCGAATTTGATTTATAGCTATTTCGTGACTTGTTTCGCACTGGAAGCATTTTTCGCAGTTGGAATTGCTTTGAAAACCTATCGTGGGGTCAGAGGTAGAAGTTGAGGGGTTTTCGACGGTTGAGCCTCTCGTGCGGAAAATTAGTACATCGACTTATTACAAGATTTAATGAGTGGCCCAATTTATGGCCTATTCTGCAGGTAGATTTGAAAAGATAAATGATTTTGATTCGATGCTTTTGTAACTGGTTTATGTGGGTTGTTAACCTTTTCCATACACGGATGTGTGTACAAGGTGTCCCAGTTTCAAACACTAGTCTTTTAGAGGCTAATATTCTCTGGTCCATTTTGGGAAACAATTTTTTTTTTAAAGGTATAATAAGATTTGATATCTCATTATACAGACATTATTTACGTTTTAAGACAACACATTTTTTCATTTTGGAAAAATTTAAACTGTTACGCAATTTTAGTTATGTATATTTGATTTTCTATACACTCTATAAATTTTATAAATTAACTAAATAATCAATAATATACTTCCTTAATTTATAAGTAGGTACAAATTCCCAAAATTTAAATTAATTTTTTTTACGCACTTAAATTCAAATAAAATTCAAATCCGATTTTTTATTTTTTATGCAATATCAAAGCCATATTTAGCGCGGCTGAATTTTATTTACTAATTCAAATCTAAATATGGTATTTAAATGGTCATAAAATAAAGTTGCCGTAAACTCGACATTTTGTTTGCCAAAATTTGAAAAGATTTCAGTAATAAAGTAGCATTTATGATTTTTCTTTTAATTTTGTTTATATAATTCAACATCATTAGAGTAAATAAATAGTATTCTATTCAAAGTCTAATGAATTTAAAAGGAACAATGGATTTCAATCCTTTTATCAATTTTATTTCAAAAATCTCTTAGTGAAATGATGATCTTATAGCTTCCACGTTTTTTTTTTTAAGTAATAAAAATATCTCAAAGCTACAAACAGTAGTAAACCATAAAATCATCCCGCGATAATGCGGTTGATCCCCGCAGTTTATACGAAAGTCATAAATATTGAAAAAAAATTTTTTGCCCCAAAGTGTCGCCTATGAAATATGAATATTAATATTTTTGTCTGATAAAATCTGTCCACCATGGTGGGCAGTCAAGTTCCTATTTTAATGTCGATGGTATTGCGATAAATCTGCTCACCTGGCAGTCTATTTAGGAACCGAAAAGTCGACAGCACCAAGAGGTAAAGTTTACGTCTAGGAGTCTTCACGTTTTTTACCCTGGGTGAAATGTTGCTATCTGAGTTTAAGGCCGTCACAGATATTTCGCCGGAGACTTACTCTTGGTGTTCTGGCTCGTCAGCGAGGTCGTTAATATTTTACGATCTCAAATGATAAGCCATACCTCGGGGCCTCATAAAATTTTTAGGAATAATTAAGTATAGTCACTCGGTGCGTCTGTGATTCACTTTTTATATATTTTTGTCTAATCAATAAAGATTAAGGCTGGATTAAAAGTATGGGGGCCATAAACATTGTAAAAAATTATTATGCAAAGCCGATTGAAAGGTAGTAAATGTAAAATTATTCAATGCAATCGTGCGCAGTAGCCGCAGAGTGGTGATCGACCGGACGAATGAATTTGGTAGCTAATATGGTGATGTAGTAAATGTAGTTTTGTCGAAGGTAATCAGATAATTTTGCCATTTAACGACTGACCATTTCAATTTGTAATTAATAAATGTTTGAGCTTGTGCGTTTAAATTCGCAATAGAAATAGACGCTTACGCTTGTGCAATGCATTTACTCAGCAGTTTTTCATTTTGAACACAATCTTATGCTTCTGAATACTCGGGACACAAAACTTGTTTGTTTATGTCCTAAATGATGCATTTATGCATTTTTACTGTGAACATATGATCTGTTTATTTTTTACGAATATGTATATTAACTACCATTTTGACAATTCATAATCCTGCACCTTTAGTTTTGGGTAATCGATTATCTGATAAATATTCTTTTTTAAAACTAAGCCACCACACACAATATGAATAACAATATTTGTTAAAGTGATTGATTGTAAGCTATTAGGAACTTCTAAGAAAGGTTATTTCTATAATTCAAACTTAAAAATAATTCCGAAAGTGATTTATATAGGACTTCGACGTTAGTAAAGTTTTTTTTTTTAAATACAAGTTTACTCAGTTTTTCGTTTAATGCACAAATGCGTGCTTGTCAGCAACTTTATTAGGTAAATGTTACATAATTTCGAATTTCAAATTTCATACATGGATTTCGTAAACAGATCAAAATCAATATTAAGCTGAGCTCTCACCCACACCAAAATTTTTATATAAACATTTCGAATGAACTACCTTCCGAACTAAAGATTGATATTTATGTCAATATCGACATTTTATTATAATAGCAAATTCCATTTAAATAAATACTAAAAATAAATAAAACTACTTCCTATGTCGTGTTGAGTATAAATTAAATTGTCGCCTTAAGTGGTCTGTAGCAAAAGTGTAAATTGCCTCAAATCGATTGTTTTAACTTGTAGAAACGAGCACGGCCACCTTTTGTGATTCAAATTAAAAATTTCAAATTAATTGGACATCCCGCTGAGATTGAATCGCGTTTGGCATTAAGAATGGCGCGTTAGTTTTGCATGATATTTACTGAAAAACATAAAATATGTGAAGTTCTCACTATTTGAGGGAGTTTCCGGTATGCTCATCAAAATAGTATTCAGCTCAATAAACTTTTTGTAGCTTTTGATATTTTTATATTGGTTGAAAAAAAAATGCTATAAAGTTTGGTAGATTTGTGACCCTATTCTATCTGGTTTTCTGAAGGTAATAAAAATGTGTGGAAGGAATATGCATAAATGGAATAAGTTGTGTTACTATTAGTGTGAACCCAAAAGAGATTTTGTCTCCCGGAAAAATATAAAATTGTATGTAAAAGTAAAATAAGAACAGAAATTAGTCGAGATGCAAGTATTTGATTTCATAATTTTTAAAATTCTATTTATTTTCACCATAAGAGAGGGATGCTTTTATAGAAGTATTCAAAGCAATTTTATTTTATTTTATCTTCTTTAAAAGATAGTCCATAAGGTGATAGAAGAGCCAATTTTTAAAGATTACAGTGACATCTACCACGAATCGAAAGAACCAATGTTTTGGGGAATCGTTAAATTTTTTTTGGAACTACTATAAAAATTGAAAAAATAGTAATGTTTTTCCACGCCCCACCACTTAAGGCAGAAGCGGTCTATTAATATTTCTAACAACAGCAAAACAAAGTTATTTTTAAAATTTCATATTATAGAAAATAAAAAAGATAGGTTAAATGTGGGGTTGAAAATATTTCCCAAATTGCTTTTGTTGTTTTCAAACCTATGTTTGTTTGATGCGTTTTTATGACTAATTAAAAAGAAAAAAATCAAGTACTTACTAAGTTTATTTTAAAAATCTAAATGTATTTATAGTTATAAATAATTTTATATATGAAAACCTGAAAATGGCAAAACAAAAATTTTATTTTTCAAAATTTCATAGTACAAAAAAACCTCGGTGTAACGAACAATTGATCGCTCTTTGATTATAAAATAGCTCGGATTCGGCCTTCGACTAAGTTTTATAATAATACTATAACATATATTTATTACTTTAGCTATATAACAGACTATTTGTAGTTAGTATTATTATGTATATATAATATTAATATATTGTATATACATATGTATAATTACCTTTCAGTTAAAGATGTATTGTAAATATAATCCAAAATGTTATCCGAACAAAGCGTCCAATTGTCTGAAACAAGAATTTTCCTTATCCGCACGTAGTGTGAAAAAAAATTTCATTGACATTATCGTCAAAAGAATTTCCATAAAAATTCACAGGTGAATTCCAATTGATGGGTAGCACTGAATTAAAATCACATTTTGTATTTTTCACCTAATAAAACACTGCGCGCGATATGCTGCATTCAGGACGGTTTCTTAAACATGGCATCATACTGTGAGGCGGTTACTTTTACCAAAACACCTGAGGTTACCTACGTTCGTTCGTCTCGGATTTTGTCCCGAGAATTCCGCTTAAATTGCACCACACCGCCAGCAGCACGATCGCTGCCAGTTGCCACTGATTATTTCACACTAAAAATTGATGTTTTCGATAAGATTTCGCATAATGAGATGCATAGCCTCTGAAGATAGACACAATCGAATCACTCACAGGTAGGGTTGGTGTGGTTCGGGTGTCGTCACGCGACAACCAGGTCATAAAGGTGGGCCGGCCATAAACCGATTATCACCTTCAATTATTTTCACGAGAAGTTTAACAGTGTCACTTTCCTCCTGCGCCAGATCACCAGGGATGTTGAAGAATGGACGGAAGGGAAATTTCGCCCGATCGAGGTGGCCACTTAGCCGCAGCAGCAGAAGACGCTCGCAGCTTCTCAGGTAGTCTCATTTGAATACGATCAGTGCGTCGGAGTGAGACGGCGACGGAATACCTTCGGTCGACACCTTCAGCTTATTGTAACTCGTTTACACAGGTGCGCAAGGTACGATAAACTCTTTAAGACTGAGCCACACTGTCGGGGGCATAGAGTTAGGTAGTCTTATTGTTCGCCGTTTGGTTCCTGTGGCTTTTCGTGGCCGATCTTGTCTACTTGGCATACCTTGCTGTGATCGTGTAAGGAAAGAGGAAAGAGCGAGAGACATAAGACGATCTTTTTTTCTTATTATTATTTTTTGTTTTTTTGCCCGCTTTAAGACCACTGTCCGGGCCTCTTGGCTCGCCGTCTTCGAACTTCCAAGTTGGTCGTCTTTTAATGAAAAACAGCGCTCACAGCCAAGCAAGATCAACGATCACAGCCACTCTGAGCACCAGCGCTAAGATTGAGCCTGTAACAAAAAAATGCTGGACTGGCCAGGTTTCTTGTTGTTGTCGTCGCCGGTTGAAGACTTTTTTCTTTAAGTTTCTCGGCTTCAAGTGTTTACAGCACGTTTGAAGCTTGGCTCTCGTCTTAGGTCTTAAGAAAAAATAAAGAAAATAATAAGAAAAAACGTAAAAAGATACTCTGAGCGAGGCAAAAACATCGAACTGAAAAAGATGGAACACGTTAGGTGAGTTGAGGAAACAGAGATAAGTGATAGCCGGTTTTGTTGGCGGCGTTTTTACTTTATTTGCTCGCTATGCACGGACTTTTCGTTGTAGGTAATAAAAAATAAATTTCCTCCTGGCTTTGTTACCTTTTTTGACTTCTGTAGTAACGGCCAGTGGCAGCCGAGTCATTTGGGGCAACATCTTACGTGTGGTGTGGCCTACCTTAAGGAATTGTGATTCAAGAAAATTGCATTGTTATCTTTATATGAGTTTTAGGCCATCCATCCTTGCAATTATCGCTCTCCTGACAGCCATAATGACTTGATGGTTTTATGCCTCTACTCAGGGGTAATTAAGAAGCAATTGAAAATATTTAAACCAAGAGGAGCAATTTGCGTTGTTTATGAAGAAGAAATGTTAATATAAGTTACTTCTGCATACAGTAGGCAGGTGCAGTAACTTTTTTAATGTATTTCGGACTATCACGCAGAGCTACCTTAATGGGGCATTACAATTTACATTTATGGAGTTTCGAACTGAAGACGGTTTTCACTAGTCGGTATAGCAGTTTAACTACTTGCTACATAAACATCCCAGTTAAAAAGAGCTACCCTTTAATAAAAACTTCGTACGAAATGAGATATGAAGATGGCGGAGTAAGATAGTAATGAAACAGTAATTAGTAGTAAAATTTTGTTTAGACATACTTCGTAGTTTGCTTTTACGACGTTAATATTCTTTTACTTTTTATGTATATTAATTACCTTACCTATTAATTTACAGATGATGTTTTCTTTGCTTTAGTTGGAACTCACAGCAATAAGCCGTTTACTGTGACAATTATAATAAATAATTTTGAAGTTCTTGATATAATAGGAATGATAAACAAATCTGTGGGCCCTTTTCTCGATTCCGACGGAAATAAAATCCGATCGGAATGTAAGTGATTTTCAATTAAACTGAAACATTTAAGAAGATTTGTATGTTACATTTATGTTGTCGATATTTGAGTTTTGTACGAATAAAGGCTAAATTCTCGTAATATTCTTTTATATGAACTAAATTACCAACAGGCAAAGAAGCACATTTATTGCTATTATGTAAAAGTACTGCTTGTAGATTTTTTTTAACGAATCTATGCTAAATCTACTACTCCACTAAATGGCATTGTACTCAGCGTCAAACATTTTTATAAGTCCCCTAAAATTTGTGCAGTATTTTAGATTTCCATTTTGACAAAAATACTCGCAAATTTAGTAGTACTTAATCGGTCATTAACTACTTAATATTCATTAGGATATATAAGAAACTTTATGTGATGGAATTTTTTTCATTATTTTTTCGTTAACTAACCCCTCTACAATATCGAGCCACGTCAATTGTTAGAGCCAAAAATGATAATCACGAGTCAGGATCGTGGTAGATCGATTGGGCCAAAAATGACAACCACGAGTCTGCTTCGTAGCAAAAATGATCATTAGAAACTGTGTCATTTTTAAATGGCTCGATGCATAGCTCAGTTCAACTAGCTGTGTGCTGTGCGCTGTTAGAAATAAAATCGAAGGCCCTTAATGCCTCGAAAACTCTAAGAAATTTTGGAAAATTGAGATAAAGACTTGACCGATTTGAAATAAATAGTTAGAAAAATGTTTAATAACGTTTTTTATCTAATAATATAAAATATAATATTAAATATAACATGAAGTATTATGAATCGGCTTTCAAATTAATTTTTATGATTTGTCTAAAAAAACAGACTTAATTTTAATTGACCTGCTTTTAAGTAGGGTCCATTAGGTACATATACATACCTACATATATGATTTTATTTTTTTTTTTAATACTTATTTTTATGATACCTATCATTATATCAAAAATGACAAAACTTTGGTTCCAGAATGTGTAAATTGGGAAAGAAAATAAAAAATCATAACCTATACTCCAGGTAAATAATTTTAAGTTTACCTGGTCTCCCCCATAATTAGCCGCCACTGGTCCACGAAGTCTCCACGGACTCGATCGGAGTTTATTAACGGTAGAAGGAAAAGTAAGAAAATAAAAGGCAAAGAGTTAAAAAAAGATAAGTCATTCGTCGCGGGCTTAATACCTTCTAGTAGGAGAAGGTGCAGCTACCTAAGGAAACCGCGATTCTTACTAAGCGGAATCAAATCCGACACAGGCATTCTTAGGCGCAAACTCTGCGTAGACGGACGGACGGTGAGCAGAAAGTTACGTCGCGTCGGTCGTGCCTGCCCTGCCGCTCGTTTCTTTCGCCTCATATATTTTTGAGTCGTTTTTTCGGTTAAAGCCACTTTGAATACATTTCCATACCTTTATTAAGGCAACAAGCTCATACATTTACACACCTCTGAAAAAAAATAAGAGAAGACAGAACTTATGATTTCTTTGCGGTTGGTGTGGTTCTCCGCGGATAATGCCTTCTTACAAAGTAGGTACAGCAGCGGATGCTGGGGAGTACCTTGTGGTATTCCAGAACTGATATTGCAGCACGTTTCTGATAAATATTCGTGTGGTCGTGCCGTTGCCTCTTGTGGCTTGCTGCGGCTTGCTGCGGCCGAGCAGGGCTCTTTCCACCGTCGCGTCGTCGCGGCCAGCAAAAAGCAAAATGAACGTGCTTTTTCCATTTCATTGTTGCTCGCTCCTTTTTTCTTGGGCAAAATGTCTCCGACAGGAGGACTGGAACAAGATTGATTGCGTATCGAATCAGAATGCGGTTTCCATTTGTAATGGGAGCGAGCTGCAAAAGAAATGAGATTGACTGAATTTTTTTATCGTACTGTTCTAATAATCATTACCGCGGCGGTGGGCTACTTTCGACCGGTCGCGCTAATGAAATGCCCGCACGGTACTCAGTACGGCTGTTAAAATTTCGAATGGACGCGTGCGATTTTTAATCTAGCGTCCAATGTCCAAATTTGCGCGGTTTAAAACGAAATTTTTCTGAGAGTTCATCTATAAAAATCGTTGACTTTTGTCATTTTACATTTATTTCTTACTAGCTAACCCGCCATGCAATGCTTTAGTATTTTTTGTAAATAAAATAAATTAAAATATCATTTATTGAAAGTAAGTAATAGAATAGTTTTGTTTATTAACATTCTTAACGTTGTTCATTTGAGTAGGTAACAAACAATTTATTAAATTTTAATTTATTTTATTCACAAACAATACTATAGCAACTCATGTAGGGTCAGCTAGTTTCATCATATAAAGTATCGTAAAATACATGTGTCGAATGTAATTTTAAAAATTAGGATGTCATATAAAAATTATTTTCAGCACTACCGATCAAAAAAAGTTTAAGTATTTTCTAATAATCTAAACCTTTCTGACATCAATACAATCATAATCTGTAAATTTGAGCTCAATTGATTCAGTAATTTCCATCTCTATAAGTCTCATACAAAAGAACATTTAATTTTATACATATACATACATGGTTTTGGTATTAAAATAAGATCCGTGCACTGTACAAAAATTATAGGCTCTATCCTGATATAAGAAATATGTACTTTTAAACTAACTACATACACAAATTTATGTATACTTTAAGTTTAAGTTCGGCAAAATCTCTGATCTTATTTTGCTGATCTTGTAACGCCCAATTGTGCTGATTCAAGATCGTTATACTTATTTGAAGATAAAAAGCAAATATGGTTCGAAAAAGCCATAATCTACTATTCATTTCCAAAAGACGTAGACGAAACTTTTGGAAAACAGCAAAAAATGCAAAATCAAATTTTTTTATAAATTACAATTTACATCACGATATTATATTTTAAGCGCCTTCTAAGGTTTCAAGAACGTGTTAGGGATTTAAGACCTTATAATTAAATTGAGATAGAAATTTAGAAGCTGAGCCATATTTTTCAATTTCATTTGTTTTTAACGTTTACAAATTACGTTTATAAACTTTTGTATATTTTGTAATAGTATTAATAAATCAAAAATATTTTTTTCTGACAAGGAGATTTATGCAAATTTCGAAATTCTGATTACCTATTCGTTTCAAGAATATAATTTTCAAATAAATTCTGTAAGGACTTCAAAATATAAATAAGAAACTTTTTAAAAGCTATTAATTTTTCGTTTTATATCCCATTCGAGGCATTTTTAATTTCGTTCGTCGAGTCGGCAAATAATTGTTTGTCCGGGCAGTCGCGTCTGGGGGAGGTCTGCGTCAACAAACACGCTTTTCTAATCAACTTTTAATGAATTCGAGGGCTGATAACGTCGCGAATAAACAAACAAACGTCGTGCAGATGCGGTCTACGGACTGCTGCTGGATGCCAAGTCAGCGGAGCCCCACGGGGGCCATGCGACGCGCGGGCGGAGGCCTGATAACGCCGCGGAATTTTTAATCGTGCTCCCTCGGGACGCGCAAAAAATGCATCTTGATCGCCTTTCTGGCGTTTTTGTGACCACCGGCTGGAAATTAATGATGGTCAGTTTCGGAAAACATCATCTCGGATTTGGATTTTTTTTCGTCAGCATGGGAAGCATTTAAGGAAAGGTAGACGACGCAGTGGAGAGCGTCGGACCCCGCCGGATTAGCGCGGCTAGCACAATGGCTGGAAGTTAGACGAAGCCGCTTAGGACGACCCGCCCGAGGTGATCGTAGAGGCGTAAAATCCGCAAAGGGATATGAAGAAAAATTTATGTGTGATGCCCTAGATTTCCAGGAATAGCTCCGCATTTTTGCCTTTTGTCCCCAGACCCCAGACATTTGATCTCTTTATGAAATGTGAGATTTTTTTCATCCTGCCGGCAAGAGGTAAAAGTGACGACTCGTGAAAGTGTTGGGTTTCAGGTAACTTTTCGTCATTTTACTCTTTTCTCAGGGAAGTGTGAAACAATTTTTGTGGACATGTGCAAGCTTTTCCTGGCTGAAAATAGTTAAAAATATAAATGTTATAAAAGAATATAATTCACTACATACCTTTGTTTACAGTATGTAGTTTTGTTTCTGGGAGACGTTGAAAATAAAATTGGCCATGCTTTCGTTTAAATTCATATATTTGCTTTGGCAGTGCTGAGCATAATACAACTTATACTTGAACAATATCAACTAAGAGGAAATGAAATTTGATTTTTAAATTATTCCAAACATTCAAAGAAAATAAATCTTAAGGGTGTTAGGACATGTTACTTTATGAAGTAAAAGAAAAGTTTATTTCTCTGAGAAACGGAAAATATCTCGAACACTGAATATGAACCACATTTTATTTCAAACTTTGTTCTACTAAACTAAACTAAAATTATTATACAAATTTTATTTTGAATTTAATTTCAAAGCTTTCTATCAAATCATAAAAGTATCTTAGGATCATATTTCTTTATCAAACCTTTCTGTTTGGTGTTTTATTTTGCTGTGTTAACAAATATGTAGGTCTAGTTTCTTCAGTGTTCATGAAATTTATTAAAATAGTAACAGCAAACATCATAAGCAAAAATCAGAAAAATTAAAAAATTTCATAAAATCTAAAACAGAAAATTTTAGTTAACTCAAACAGAATGAAATTGAAAGTTGATGAAGCGTGCAGGAATTAATTAGTAAATAGATCTTAAAGTAATATTTTCAGGGAGGTGTCCCACAACAGTAAATAGTGATCAACCCTGGAAAATAATTTCCTTTTCTTTCTCATTTTTTTAAACCAGAAAATAAACGCAACTAAATTGTTAAAGTCTTAACACGTCTTTACGTCTTATTAACAAACAAGTTTATTATCAAAAAGGAAACCTTAATATAAAAATTTTTCTTCATTTAACATTAACGTTTGTTTTAAACTTTTACTTTATTTAATTTTTTCTCTTAGAAGTTACGATTTATTTCCGTTCATTTTAAAAGCACTTGTTTATTCACCTTTTGTTTATATCCGGAAATACAAGTTAGAAAATTGCTTAACTTCTTTGGAAAACTATAAATATTATTTCGAAATTAATAATAATACAATAAAGATTTTCGAAATAGTGGATGGGTCGTATTTTAGATAGTATAAAAAGAAAATAGCCTTTAAACAAAATTCATAACAAAAATAATAAATTCTCTAACTGAATTCCGGACAGAGTTAAATGTTAAGTCACTCGTTTTAACTTTAATCGTTTTAAATATGTTCTTTATACTCATCGTTCAATTAAACACGCTTTATTAAAAACACAACTGAACTCCTTCCCCTTTTATACATATATTTGACTAGAAACAAAATTTTATGCTCGCTGCTTTTTATACATTTTATGATATGATGAAAAAATGACACCAAATATTTCGTTTTATTTTTTGTGCTATTAGTCAAAAATTTCACACAAAAATTTACATTTCGTCTTTTTCTTCTTCTTCTCGTTTTACATAATATTATTCACCAGTGACTATGATTCATCCACATAAAGTATTTTCTATCTTAAACTTTTTTATTCTATGTATTCTCCCTTGCATTTCAGCTTCAATCGTTTTCAGCAATTAATTTTTTTTTCTAAATAGTCTTTCAAACACTCAATTTGTTATTTAATTTACAAAAACATAAATTTCTCGTTTAAAATACAATGGTCTTTGATCGTTGCTATAATTGTTGATAATTTCAAGAACTAGATACTTGAAATTAAGTTTTTAATTCCAAAAATAAATCAATTACTTGTGTATAATAGGCCAAAGATTTATTTAATTAAAAAAGCTAAAAAATTAAAGAATGCTATCAATTTCGTTTTTATTTTAACGATATCCAAATTTAAATATGCCTGTTTTGATTTTTGAAAAATGTTACATGAGCCATCTAAAAGCAGTGCAATTTTTAAAACATACAGAGATCAAAATTTATTCAAATCCTTTAAATAATAAAGCAACGATCTTAAGATCCCCAAGTTTTCTCTCAATAAACGAATTGCTCCGATAACTATCTACAATTAAATTTGTTTGATCGAAAATATCTCACTGTCTACGTAAAGCTCTTAAACATGTTTAGCGGATCAAAACGTCCCTAAATCGGCACAAGGACGCAAATGTCCACGGCACAATATACAATATACTTCTCACAGTGAAAAGTATAATACAAATCGCAAATTTTTCCATCTAATAATGTCCTAAATACGATCTAAGTGGTCGTCCCCAGTCCGGGGCAATTGTCTAATATATATATATATATAATCTGAGTTTTCGCGGGACTTACATGCCCGCCCTAATTTACATTAATATCAGCTAGTTTAATAAGTTTAACACTCTTCTTAGACACTCTAAAGGTTTTCTTGCATAAGACGTTTAACGAGGCGACTCTGCGCCTCTCTCTTTATTTATTTAAAATACCTATTTATCTGCTTTGGTTTTAGTTTAAGTTTTCCCTTTTATTCAGCTACGCAGCACTAGACTGCGCCATATGTTTAAAAAACATTTTAGCAACATTTTTAATTATTGTTTTATTTGCTCCGTTTTTTTTTTTCTTATATAAAAAATTATTGCGCACATGCGCGTTATATCTTAAAACACCATTTTCTTTTTATTCACAACAATTAGAATATCCACTATATCCGTTCCGATTAGCTAGACTACATTTTATCAGCTAGGTCCTAGTTTCTGCTCAACAAAATCATTTCACAATGTGCGAAATTTAAATGTTTTCTTTTCTGTGTGAATGTGTGCTTTCGGCGGTGATATAATAGGGTAAAACTTCTTGCAGTGATGGAAAGGATGCAAAATGTAAAATGTATTTTTTTTTTATAATTCAAAAAAGAAATTAAAATGGATAAACACTTGGAAGTTCGTTTTAAAAAACGGGCATTTTGGCAAAACTTATTCCCTAGAAGTCGATGCTGTCCAAAGGCCGAGCGCTCTACTGTTCTGTTGATCTGGCAATCCGGACGATCTTATTTGTTACGTTCGAAGGCATAGTTGTAGGCGTTATTTGGATCTTATTGGGTACCTCCGCTTCGGCTCCTTCTTACTTTGCTTAAGCATCAGCTCTAGTTACCCGGCCTTTATCCAGCGATCTATTGAATATTCCAGAGCTGATATCCACCTGTAAGAAAGGTTTCTTTAATAGAAATTACTAAAAATATCTGGGAGAAAAGCTAAAAAAGTGATCGCTGTGAGCAATGTTTTAGGCGCGATCAGTTCCAAAAAAAGCTACTTTTACGATCAACAGCAATTTATACAGCAAAGATCACGTCCACTCTAAAATTTAAGTTCTAACCGATGTTTGTGTGATAGTCTCACATAAATAATTTGAAAAAATAAGAGTACAATTATTTTTGGGAGAATATTTTTCAATAACTCCAATTTTTAGTACAGTTTACCTTTTCTTATCCATTTCGGATTCAGTGCTAAAGTAGTAATGTCTTAACTTAGATTCAGGTGGGACGATTTCAAAGGCATTCTTTCTTCCTGCTGCATTACTGGACATAGCTACCACTTTGTACCCCTGCAAACAAGCCATACCTAAAAGAAAAAGGAAAATTGAAATAAAATTTACCAAATTATTATATTAATTTTGTATAAGTTTAAGAAACATACCAAAAGCATTTTTACTATTCGCATCCTGATAAAAGTAAAGACAGGCATCCTTAAGTACACAGTATCTTTTTGACCAACCACACCATCGGCTTCCCAACTTCATCAGATGACCGAAGCAATCTGGTCGAAGGATAGCATTAGGTGGTAGGCGAAGATTTCGTCCACTAATAAATATAAAATTATTTAGAAAGTTTCATAAAATAATTTCAAAAAATGTCTACGTCATTTCCAGCCATGGGTCAGGTTGCATCGATGCATGGCTTAAAACTGCCAACCATCGATTGGCGGCTTCCTCCGTTTCAGCAGCGAGGTACATGGGTATTCCTTCGCCGGAATCTATTTTAAAAGCGTATGACTTTCCCACATCCGGAGAACAATGCTCTACAGTGTGATTCGTTAAAATTACAGCACCAACTGGTTGAGTATCCTGTACCGGAAAAAGAAATAATTTAAGTTTACGAACATTTCATGAATATTTTCAATGCAACCATTTTCATACAACTTAATAGGATATTAGAATTATTTTAAATAAAATGAAAAACTTAAAATAAGGATGATATGTTAGAAGGTCTGATGACAAATAATGATTTTTAAAATTTATACTAATATATGAGCAATGGAAAGAACAGTATCAGTCAATTTGCTTGATATAATCGTTCACACCATACAAAAATATTAATTAAACAAAAACTTACTGAATCTGTTTTATAATAATAAAGGCAGTGATCAGGTCGCAGACAAAACCATCGTAGGACCCACTTCTTTGAGTTTGGTGTTCCCTTAGCTTGGCCACTCTGTCTCCACAAATATCCGGTGTAAAGTGCTGGACTAGCTGACTCCTGCTGCTCGTTCATAAGAACGCCTATTGTTCTGGCCACTTCTAACTCCAAAGTTTCACATCCCGCATGAGCAATCTTCACCACTTCTGTATGATGCTTATCCAGCACTGGAATTCCATTAACCGAAATTATAATATCTCCAACTTCTAAACCAGAACTCTCTGCGGGGGTGTCTGGTTCGATTGCAGCAACTACCACTGGCTTGGAACCGTGTATTCTGAAGCCGAATTCACCGGAATCACTTTTAACAACAACAGTCTTATCGATTTCTGAAAGAGCAATATTTTTAAAATTATTTTAATGTAATATAATTGAAGAAATACGTATTGATTTAAAATTAAAATTCTTCAATCGAATAATTTCCAGGAAAAAAAATTTCAAGTGCTAGCATCTGGTACAATGTTTTTAAAATTTTTGATATCAATTATCACACTGAAAACGTTCAGGCGTTCGCCAAATGTTTTACACGAGCCTGAAAAATGTTAGGATTTCAAGAATGCCAAGGTTTAGAAAACAATTAGCAATCGTTGCCTCATGCGCAATATTCAAATGAAAACAGCGTCACATTATAAATATTTGGATCACATCTGGAGTTTTCACATTTTGCTCATGTTAAATAAATTACACCAAATGTATAGGTAAGGTGGTTATTTATCATTTTCTTTAAACTAAGATTCAAATAAAAAATATGCCCCATTTGATAAAATTTAAAAATTATTTTCTAAATTCTGTTATTTTAAATTATAGTTAAATATAATTATGTATATTATATGAGCTTAAAAAAAAACTTGTATATACCATTTTCTGTATTAGGAGACACAGCTTTTATAGCTTGCCCCTGACGAGCCCATACCATCAACATTAATTTGTAAAGATCTTCCAGCTTTCTTTTCATTGATGACGGCGCCGATTCCGAAGAAAGTAGTTCTAAAAACCAAATATTGAACGAAAATTAGGAAAATAAAAAATTAATATAAATAGTTTAATTTTACAAAAAATAAAAAAAGTATGCAGGAAATACGCGAAATATGTATGTAGGAAATAAATTATTTGATTTATTATCTTTCGGAAGTGGAAACAAGAAAAACGAACATGTGTTGGGATAAAAATAGAAATTATTTAAAATGAAGAAAAAATAAAACTTTATTGATACCAGACCTATCATTTTGATCAAACTCTTAAAACTTTGCGCAAACAATTCGAACACTTCAATAAACCATATTGCGAATTTCCAAAATTAGACAGATTTTCACAGTAAAACAGTTCTAGAAAGACTACAACGCCTCGAATAATTAAAGAAAATGTTTCAATTGCAAAGATGTTCGAAAACAAAAGTAGGACTGACTCGTGCCTACCCCACGACCGGCGAGCAACTAAGGGTCCACTGAGAATTTTTGCAGCCGGTCTCAGGCCGGGGATCGGAACAGAACCCGGAGATGTTCTTTTCGCTTTTCATTGATGGCGAACTTCTTCCGAAATATCTTAGTTAGTGGCCAAAGACATTTTCCCGCCACAAAATTCCAAGTGGATCACCGTACGCATTTTTGTAGGTTACATCACCCAAAGAAGTGCTCTATTCTCGCTTTTCGCGAATTGACCTTACACTAGTTTTGGCTGGGCGTGTGGTTAAAAATACGGCCGCCGCGACAAATTGAAGACGCTTTCGTTGAGAAACAAAAAGTAATAAATTTCGAAGAGCAATTCGAACTAGAAGTCGAGTCGCCAGTGATTCACGAATGCGCGGATCGGATGTGGTAATTGCTCTTTTGTTTTCAAATTCTCAAAGAGCTTTGATTCGATGCTAATTCAAACAATTTTTTTATTTATTTAATTGCTTGCTTGTGAAATGAACTCAATGTTTAGCAGTTCTTTGCAAATACGCATTAAACTGATTCTTTTAAAGGGATTGGCCTCTATTAAATTGAAATTCTTGTCAATATCAAATATTTTTTTTGCGCATAGAAAGAACTCAATTTAAGTAAGAATTTGTATATTGTTCACTCAAATGCATATTTAAGTCTAAAAAAACATTTTTTTTTTCATTTAAAAATAATCAGAATTCAGCGCAAGACTTACACTCTAGCGTCTGTTCTATACTGATCTGAAATAAGAAAATGTGTGCAAATAACAGTCATTAAAAAAAAAAAAAAAAAAAAAATCTCGAATATTCCAACCAATTTTTGAACTCTTTAAAAAATAGTTAAGTTGTCGGCGTTGAATTGAAAATAAAGTTTTGAAAATATTTTTAGGACTATAAGTCTTTTTCTAACTTTTTGGATTAATTAAATCCTTTATTTAATGAACCATTTATTTTTATTTACTATACTATTAAACTTACAATTATTTGTTACTATTATATTATACTTACTAAATGAGTTCGACTTCTGACGATGATACATTTCCAATGTGCACCTTCTCTGAACAAGACGATGGAGAATGACTTGATATTTCTGGTGAAAGGCTTTCTCTGAGTCAGTTGACCCTCTGCGGTCACGGTGTCGATCTGGAAAAATGCTAGAGTTATGTCTTCTCGCACAAATAACATAAAATTACCGAAACTTTGATGGTCCAGCTGAATCCAGACATCGCTATCAGTGAGACGAGTGTAAAGGCCCTGGCGGTAGTTTCCCCGATAAATAACCTGGTCCAGCTCAGTGCCACGATCAGAAATTTTCTCAGACTCTTCCGGCATCACACAAGGGCTAGATCCGGCCGGTCGCAGGGCTGGAGGGCTCTGGGACGTGGATTCCTTGCCGCGTTCTTCGCTCTGTAAAAGTAGTAGTTGCTCGGAAGTTATATTAAAAATAAATAAATATGACTAGGCGCGATACCTTCGCCCTTGCGTTCTCGTGCCTGTTTCTGTAGTGTCTTCGGTCCCCGTGCCTCTCCTCCGACCGGAATCTCTTGTCCATTTTCTTGTAAAGTCGTTGCGAAGTTTTCGTCGTCACTGGTGAGTCAGCAAAGTCTGCTGGCGGTTTAACGATATCTGGGCCGTCATCCTCGATAGCTGCGGTTGAATCTTGAGACCCCGATATTGCAGTAATGATTTCAACCTCCTTACCACAATGTAGGCAGTGCACTTGCTGATCAGGAACTATGTCCGCCTCGCTGTAGAAAACCGAATCCGAGCCGGGGGACACGGACCTCAGGGACTCGATAGATTTCGCCTTCAGCTTTTTCTCAGACCCTGAGTCGGTGGCTTGTTTTTTGGGGCTTGTCTGGACCTTCTCGTATTTGGACGGGCTAATTTTCATGGGAGGTGGAGTTCGACGCTCGATCGCTTTCTCAGGACTTTTTGTGCTGGTCGCCTTCGTTTTTCTGGGAATGGAATCTTCCCGGACTGCTGAACTTTTCCTTAGTTGTCGGCGTATTTTCGGTCGAAAACGTTTCGCTTTGCTGGGGCTGGTTCCGTCGAGGACATTCATAGCTGTCCTGTCCTCGGGTGAGATTTGCTTAAACCCTGGACTGGGTCTCTTAATAGGTGAGGTTAGCGCCCGAAGGTTTTCCCTTTCAATATCCAACTTCATGTTGCTCTTGCGCCGCCTTCGCTCCTCCTCGAACCTCTCCCTAGTTCTTCGATGTTTTGCAGATCGATGTTCATCGTCTTGGGGACTTTCGTAGTAACCCGATGAAGAATATCGTTTTTCGCTCCTTTCGTCATCTGAGATTGATTCGGATTTCTTCTTGGGCAGGACGGGGATCATTCGCAAAGGGGACACCTTTACAGCCGCCTTTGATCGTGCAAGATCGGTTAAATTATAGCTACCTGTAGAACTACTACTCACTGAATGGGACGGAGAGGGTTTTGTAGTTGTCGTCGTCGTCGATGGGGCGGGCTCTGATGTCGAGGGCATCTCCTCAATTTGGGGCATCTCTTCGGACAGTCCGTCCCCGCGGGTCGAGTAAAGCGATGAGGCGCTCTCGAATGAGGACCCATCGTGTGTCGCCGTTTGGGAACTTTGGGCTGAAACTTAATTTAAGAAAAAATAGAGGTTACTTAAAGACAGATGTAGGGGCTCGATTGGGGTTTTAAACGTTCACAAAATCTTTCGGGACACACTAGCTCAAGCCATTCATCACAACAGCAAATACCACTCTAAGTGTATTAATAAATTGGTAGCTTGAAAGCCGTGCTAACAACACCAAACCAGAAAGCTAGGAACCAATGAAGGCCTCAAACCTGGTACTTGTGTAGATGATGAGCTGGCAGTCGTCGGTGTCTTCATACCTGGGGTTCGCTTCGAATTGTCTGTACAGGTAACGTATTCGTCCGTGTTTGTACTGCACTCTGATATGTCGGTATTGTTTTTCGGGATCGCCTCCGGCCGGCTGGCGGGAAGCTGCTCTATGGAGGGAGTTTTTGGAACGTCCGTGATATCCGGATGTCTAAGATTAAACCCAATTTAAAAATTCATAACATTTCACCACAAATCTCAAAATCCTTATCTTACCTTTGAGGACTATGAGTGTGAACTAAGGGCTCAATTTTTCTTCTGTCCTGCAGCCCTGGGGACAGTGTTCTAGAGGATCTGCGCGAAGTTGAAGAAAGTCTAAAGGGCACCTCTTGGTCGTCACCATCGACACTAAGGGAGGGCGTTACAGCGATCGCTGGGGTTGGTATCACCGGAGTTGGGGACGTTACCACAGAATCGACAACCGTCGGTGACAGTATCGCTGTTTGAGTTGAGGCCGGTTTAACCATCGGTGAAGCAACTCGCGGAACTGACTGCAAGGAATTAAATAAAAAATAATTTTTAAAATTATATTTTAATCATAGTTTATGACCACTTAATATTGAGATAAATCTGTTTTTAGCATGAATTTTAACAAAACAAACTTAAACAATGATTTTCCTTAATACACGTCTTGGACTGATGGTTCTTTCCTTTTGTGAATTATTCCAGTAAATTAAGGCTTAGTTGAAAATCTTTGCTATACCTACTCAAATAAAATTAATAATTATAAATTAAATTTCCTTTCAAACATTCAAAATTCAAATTAATTTCACTGAAAGAAGAGAACATCAGGTGCACATAAATTTCTCTGATTTTCAGAACTTTTTTCCAGGAAAATAAAATAATCGCTGTGATTTCACATTCCGAGAAATGTTTAAATTTCGTTAAAAAAAATATCTGTTAATGAATGGTCATTAATTAGGATTAAATGATTATAAATTCCTTTTTGGTCCATAATCCCATGAAAAAAAAAAATACAACCAATAATTTTATTAAAACAAGCATGAAGAATTGTGCTTGTAGCTAAGGTGTATATTGGGATGAATTTTAAACTATTGTTTTCAACTCTGCAACTTTTTAATTAATGAATATCATTTAAAAGGATATAAAAACAAGAATAAAATTTGGGTCGCGCATAAAAATACAAGGAAAACACAATACTTAAATGAAACACGATATATTTAAGGTTCAGCTGTTCAGAATCCCAAGAGATTGTATTGTATGTAGTTATTAAAAATAAAACAAAGTCATATAGATGAAGAGATTTCCCTGTGCATGTTCGTAGATAAACTAATTAAAACTTTGTTAGCACTTGTCTTTAAAAAGGAACTTAGCAGCTTCCGTGCTAGAATTTTCATGAAAACTTGAGAGAGTTACAAGTGAAAAAATATTTTTTATTTGTGAGCCGTTTTCGGTACACGTAAATATAAAAGATTTATAAAATAAAATAATTCAATTGTTGATCCCAAAAGTGTACAACTTATTCAACATAATTTTAAAGTCGGTCATACATTAAAGATACCAGTTCTAATTTTGAATTCGCTCATTCGAATAAAGTGTGCGAACCACCTCGAATCAGGCTCATAAGACCTTTTCGCACAATTACCCGTCTTGAGAAGATGGGCAGCCTGGCTAAAATAAGTGTTCTGCTCCTGCAGCGATTTCGAGATCCGAGTAACTACCATGTAATGAGCCGAAGGGTCGGTCGCTTTCAAAGTATTTAATTTTTGTTAGGCCGCCCCAGGGGATTCAATTTCCTACCCTTAAATAAAATATGTGAAAGTTCCTCGAAATTTTGATGAAGTCATTTGCATCCCTTCGGGTGGCCGCTGCCTTAGTTCTTAGACTAACAAGCAGATGAACAAATAAATTGCCCATTTTTGGTGATTTCCGGTAATTTGGCTCATGTCGGCGTTCCAGATGGAGTGTACCGGATTGAGCCAGCCGGGTAATAATGATGCACATTGCGAAGATGTCGCAAATAAGTAGGGTCTCTTAGGTAAATGAGGGCGAAAGTAATCATGTGAGTAAATGCCTTTGCCATATTGCAGAATTGAAGAAGTTATAAGAAGCCCTAGGAGACATTCTGTCCACAATTGCCTCCGGTTGGGGGCAAAGTGACTTAAAGAACGAGCAAAAATTACTCGCTGCTAGATGGGAGATGTAATTCAAGAAATTTTTGGCGGTACCATCGGCAGAATCCTTATTATGTCCTGCTTTTTTGGAGAACGAAAATTACATTTTGACATGAAAAGGCTTTTATGCAAAAATACAAAAAAAAACTGAGAAACTTTGGGCCCAAAAGCCACTTGCCACTAAGAAAACTTCGCCCCAAAGGGAGGTCGAAGTACTTTCTTTTACGAGGCGGAAGCAGTGAACAACTTCCAAGTGCCACGCAAAGAATTGACAAAAAATTTCGCAAGATCCATAATTACCGGGACATTTTTCGGGGCATAACAGAGGCCTAAATTTTAAAAAGTCCTCCAATAAAACAGGCCGAAATTGCTCACAGGAAAAATGATTTATGAGGCAATTTTGTTCCCGCCGAGAGGTGCTTAGTTCCGCTTGCTGCACGAACTATGCAGTCGAGGAAATTGTTAAGATGGTACATCCGACTTCTGCTCCTCGACGGAGTGTGGTAGCCAAGCGCACTGAATTCCACGCTCCAGAAAATACACGACACTTTAATAAGTTATGGAATGTAATAAATAAATTTTCTAGCTGCTATCTTCGGAGCCGCGAGATCAAGGCGCCTCTCCTCCGTCAAGGAAGTTTTGCGTGGAAGGATCGCTCAGGAAATTGTCGGGCTATAAAGCTCAAGTTATGTAGTTTACGATTTTTATTTAATTTTGCCAGCAAGTGAAACTCCCTTAAACTTATTATTATTATATTTCTCAGTCGGTTTAATTGGAAAAGTTTCGTCCTGTACCTTCGGTATTTTTGGCAACAAAACATTGAAGAAATATTGTCATGCAGTCGATAAAATTCAAATTTTACAAAGTTTTAGATTGAGAATGTGCACCATTTAAGTAAATATTTGATTGCAGTCGAATTATTTATGTCTCATATTACACACCTCGTTTTTTAGATAAGTACTGTAAATATGATAAAAGGAAAATTATTGAAATAAAAGTGTTACATTTTATTAGGACATTTAATATGTTAACTTCTGAAATCTTTGGAGTTTCAGACAAAAATCGTTCATATTTATAACAAAAAATTTGATTGGATTGCGCGAAGAGAAATCAAGCTTTTTCCCAAACAGTTTTTTTGATATTATTACTCCGATTTTTGCAGTTTTTTTTTCAAATTCGCAGATTGTAGTTTCCATGCAAGCAATTGGTATAACGTCTAATGAATTTTATTAACTTCAATTTAAAAAAACTCAGCTGGATATGTTGAATTTTATTGAAATTATTCTTCACGCCAACCAAAGGTTGGGTATTTCCTGAAAAATCTTGGTCTAAGAAATTTTTACATACTTGTAAGTAAGCGAAGAAGAAAATCGATAAACAGCAAACGATTTTCTACAGCCTTTAAGATTTTAAATTTAAGATAAATAAAATTTGTCTCTTCATAGCTAATTATTTTTTACCACGTTGTTATTAAAACGTTTTCTTGTCTGTCCGTTCGGTACAAATTTTGCAACCGACTTTAAACAAACTTCTCGATGAGCTAGAGACTTGAAACTCAGAATTAGATAGACAATACAATATTAATTCGTTTTCTTGTCTGTATGTTTGTTTGTATGTCTCATTTTCATGAAAAACACAATTAAACAAATTGATATACTATTGGTAGGCAGGTAAAGCAGTTTTTAATTCCAGATATTAGATGATAAACTGATATAAACCTAAAATTTGCCACATTACCACAAAATTGTTAGTGACTTCTGATACAGATGGAGTTAATCTTCTATTAATTTTTGCATGCACCCCACGTTCTTCGTTTTTAATCTTATAAGTAATTTTCATAACTATTAAAAAATCAAAATCACAAATTTTCAGGACAGTCTGTATGGGGCTAGGAATCTGTATGGGGCTATTTATTTAAATAATTATTAATTTAAACAAAAATCTCCTAACGCTATAAATAATTTAAATTTAACAATTGCATATAATTCTTTTTTCCCTTGAAGAAGACATTTAACCTTTCGACTGTTAGGGCTTATCACGACTTGTGATTACATTTTTATTATGAAATATTTTGGAAATATGACACGTGTCTACTGTACGTTATATCGTAATTCCCGAAAATCCACCACGTACCTGGTCGGACATCTGCTCCTCCAAATCTAGAACCTCAGTATCGATTGAGCTCCGCTGCTGGTGCTGGAGCAGGAGGTGTTTTCTACGTGACGATGGCGTAAGCAAAGGAGGTGCCGCCTCTCCGTCCCTGGAAAATGAAATGAAAAAAAGCGAATTTTATCGAATGTCCGGGAATTAAAAGGCGATTAATGCATCGCGGTACCTGGCCTCGGCCGGGAGGACGGTCACCTGGGACTCGTTCCAGATGCCGTCCGAGTGATCCCTGGTTACGTCGTTCGCTAGACTGTCCGAGGATGGGTAGGCGGACTGCACGTGGGACGCCTCGTCCTGGCAGGGGGACGGGGGCGCCGATTTGGTGAGGTCCAGCTCCCCCTCGGCGGCGGGGTCCTCCAGGCTGATGGACCTTTTTCTGAAAGTCTCCCGCTTGTGCCTGGGGTCCCCGTCGCCCTCCGTCGGCAGGGTGAGCAAATTCTGTTTGTCGCAAATCCCTTCGTCTTTAATTGGTAGATTTTGGTACTGATACTCGGCGGCGAGGGTTTCTTTCGGCTTTAACTCCTCCTCGCTGGCGGATGCTATGAGGACCCCGTCCCGAATATCTTGGCGTTTCTCAAGAAGAATTTCACCATCGGATAGTGTCTTCTGGAGTTTCTTGCGTCTGGATCGTGGACTTGGTGTTGGCGAAACGTGAGGTTTGAAATCAATAAAAATTTCTTGTTCCTCCTCCTCCCCGTTGTCGTCCTCGACGGCGACAAGGGCAGCTCCCTTTTTCTTGTCCTCGATCTTATCCTCAGTTAGTTCGTCTTTTTCCTCTGAAGACGGAATCCTTCCGCCACTTGCTAGAATTTGACTGGCATGTGCAGGCATCGATTGGCGCCTGAAGGAGCCGTGCGTTTTTGGGGTGATTTCAATTCCCGCGGACAGTCGCCGCTTTTCGAACATTTGCGATGAGTCGGTGGAGCTCCCCCGGGAGGCGGCCTCCCGCCGGAACATTGGGGCGGCCCCATTCAGGAGCTCCGCGCACTCGGTGACGTGCCGGCAGACCTCGTGCTGGTGGTAGTGCTCCCGCCGGGGGAGGCTGTAGGAGTAGTACTCCTCGGCGCGATGGTGGCCGCAGGTGCGCCGCGGGAGGCTGTTCGACTCGTAGTCGAACCCGATGGGGCCCTCCAGGGCCTGCCTGCTCTCCGGCCGGGATATGCTCGGGACCCCCGACATCATGCTCTCATACGAAAAATTTAACCTGCTGTCCTGCGACGTCTTCGTCGCGCTGGTCGTCGTCGCGGCGCTCTGGACCGACATGGGGCCCAGGTAGGAGAGCACCGCCGACGGCGACGGGGTCATGCAGGTGGCGTCCGTCGACCGGAACGAGGTCGCGCTGTCTTGGGAGTGGTTCCGCGAGTGGCCGCTCAGGTGGTCCAGCGAGGACAGGGGCTGCTCGCTGGTGCAGGAGGAGGTCCGCGACTGCGGGGGCGGCTCGTAGTACCGCTGCAGGTGCACCGGGGGCGGCACCATCAAGGGGGACCGGGGCGGCTCCTCGGAGTACGTCCGGTGGAGGTGTTCGTGCTCCGAAGGCCTACAGGAAATTAAAATTGATTTTAGTCGGACTTGCGGTGGGATCGGGCGTCAGGACTTACGTTTTAGGCTCATCACTTTTATGATTTTCACAGATTTGCCCCGCTGTCATCTCGGATAGACTCTTCGTCAGCTTCCTGCCATTCAGCATCCCGTTCGTTTGAGCTCCTTGCGATACCATTTTTACCTGAAAAATTAAAAAAAAATACATATCGATATTAGACAAGTCTAATTTCGGAAATTTCAAAATCGAAGTGTCGATACTATCAAATACTAATAGTCGTATTTGTAAAAATATCTGAAAATAGATAGTGTTCATTACTTACAACCCTCTCTAAGGAGTCTTTCAGATTTTGGAAAATACAAAATACCATCAAAAATATATTTTTAGAGTAATATTTGCATTTAACAATTGAATTGAAATTGAAAGTATAAAGTGAGGTACACCGTGAGGCCTTTCTAAAACTTAAATGCGATTTTATCGAAACCACGTTTGCTGGAAAATGATATATTCTTAAAAGTAGGTAAGTTAAGAGTTTAGTTGATGGTTCAATAATAATTATTAAATATTAAAATTAAACATTTTATAACATTTAAATTCTTCAGGTATGCCAACACATATTTGTGTATATTAAGTTTTGTAGAAATTGATATTAGACATTAAATTAATACTTACTAAATTATTTTTCAACAATAAAACCAAAAACTTTGTAGTATGGCAGCCGGATGTTATTTTATTCTACTGAATATGTAGCTAAGTTTACAAGCAATCAAATAAAATTTGAAACCATATTTTCCACCTTTAAAAAATTAGTCATTGAAGAGATTAAAAAACGTTAGCTCTTCTTGATATTGCAGATTTAAGTTATTTCTACAAACAATTTATGCTCGTATTGAGAGTAGACGAATTAAAAATATCCTGAGGGAAGATAAAATCTTAAAATTCAAATGAAAGAAACCATTCGAAACAAAATTATTTAATAATAATGTTTCATTTAATTTTCTCTCTGAGCGTATTTACCTTTCCAAACTCGGTTAGAATAACGCAACAATTTTAAAAATCAGAGGATTACTGCCTTAAATGTAATGAATATCCCTGCGGCTGCTCTGTTTCATTTCATGCATATTTATTTGTTATTTGCATTAATAGCCGGATATTTTTAATAACAGTGATAAATAAAAAAATCAATCCGATTTTACTATATGAAAGATTTAACTAAATATTCTTTGATGATTCGACACATGCATTTTAAATTTATAACCATTAATATAATAAATAATATGGGGATGAACGTTTTTAAAATAAATCCGCAATTAATTAATAGTGGTAGAAAAGTTGCTGTAGATATTTATGATATTGTCCCTGTTCCAATTTGACCAGGTCAAAGGTTGTTTTTGTGGTTCAAATGATGAAATTATGCAATTAAGCTTATGTAAAATAATATTGTGAGATAATTCGGGTGTTATTTAATGTGAAATTCAATTTCTATTAATCTGGATTTTTCTAGTTTTTTCTTTTCCATATCCTTATGTATATCCTTATATGTATTTTGTATTTTTATGTATTTTTTAGTGTCATAACTTGTACTAAATTTGGGGTTTTAGATAAATCTTATTTATCGTTTCATGCATCAGGATTCAATTCTGTTTGGAAGAAGATATGAATTGATGGTTATGACGATTATGAAAATATCTCCTTAATCATTAGCTTTTTATAACAAAGGTATGCTGTTCTCAATAAAAACTGGATAAAAAAGTTTATATCCAGCCACAAAACGACATTTTATGTGTAATTATAGCTCCTTTTTTCGAAGAGTAACCTTTTCAACCGGAATAATTTAGCCATTCCAGCATTAGATTGGCTTATTTACTGATAAAGAAAGGTCCATATCCAGTGCTTACCAAGCTGTTTTCTTTCGTTCGTCACGACTGGTGATACCCGGAGCCAAGTATAGCCAACCACTGAACTGGTAATACATACCAATTTGAGTCCAAGTTTATCTACTCCAAAAGCCGGCCAATTTTGACCGAAAGACCCTCGATTATTATTCGATGTGAAGAAACCAGGTAAAGACGCGGCTATAAATCGAAATCTAAGCCCCGTGGGGGAATGTGTGCAAATTTTCATGGAGCTGTTCGCCACGTGTACGTACAAGCCATCGATTTTCCATTAGCACTCTGTACGGACAGATAAGAATGAAGGTACTCCTCCTGGCAGAGGAATGTAGACATTATCATTCATACACTCGCCTGGCCGGTTCCTAGGGTTCCTCTTAACCCTGCTCCTAGTATTGATCATGGTCATAAATAAGCCCTCGAATCTAATTTTACCAGCCAGGATAACATGTATGTGCTTATTTTGATGCCCAGATACCCAAATAAGCGTAAATGAGATCCTTCGGAAGCGATTTTCCCTCTGGGTGTGCTGCTTTTTAAGAATTAAATATTTTGGCGGGAAATGGTTTAGATATAGACAAAATATATACAAAAAAAGAGGAATTTAATAGACGCTGTGTGAGGTATTTTCGTACTTCACTATGCAGACCCTTGAGGCTGTTTTATAAAAGGACAGACTTTTACAAACACGAAAATCGCTCGAGGATATGCTGGGCAATTTTGTAGAAAGCATGGAAAAGGCGAACGCAGTAGACGCTATCTGTGTTGGAAAAGTTTTCCTGGAAAAACGTGGCAAAACTGAACACATTCACTACCATCTGCGGACTGAGGAGGCTGCCCTGCGCCCTTCTACTCCTCAGCTCTATCAATCACATATCGGCAAGTTTTGTATTTTTTTTCTGAGGCTCAGGTCCATACAATTTGCAGTTCTCGTCAGGGGCTCCCTTTTACGGTGGAATTTGTAATCTTGTTTTGTTTGTCTCAGTCAAAGCACGGAAAATTGCGAAAACACCAGACCGTGTTGACACAACCTTTTGTTCGTGTTTTGATTTTGGTAAAGTTCACAAAGCCGAATGCGGGCGAAACTTGCTGCCTTAACGGCTAAAAACGGATCGCAACGCAAAAGTCTGAAAAACATACCGATGGTTGTGCCTCGCCCTGTTTTTCCAAGGTTCGGCCGGGTTTAGCCACAAAAATTTACTTCCCGCTCGACTGGGGAAAATGGTTCTTAAAGAATTAGAGGCTATCAATTTCTTGAAGAAGGCCACAATTTGTCCAAGTTTTGCCTGAGGAGGCATGAACTTTTTGACTATAGGGCCTTTTTTGGGCCGACCTGGCGGCGCAACGATAGCTTAACAGATCTCTCGGCGTAGGTCCGGGGCCGGGCCCCCCGGGGGCGAAGGGAACACCAAATCCCAAAGAGCGACCCTTGGCGGTGGAGGAATATCAAGAAGACCAAAATGCCATCGATTGTGTAAGCAATCAGCCGTAAGTACTCTTATCCGGGAGAGCAGAAAAAACATTGCCGAACTCCTGGGCAAGGTTACTATTGAGGTATTTTTGGGCGACATTCTCCACCTCATTCAGTCAATTGAACAGCGAATCGATCAGAATTTCAGTCCAACAATTTGACACATGACTTAACCATTTTCGGGCTTGGTTACTCTGCACGTGCTAATTTGATGGATATGACATTTCGCACGCCTTATTTAAAACGTAAATGGAGGGCTGTTCGCCCGGGGTGTTTGTGTCACCTTCCGTGTTATCGATGCTATGCTTAGTGTTTTCAACCGAAATGAATTATTGATCTAGCCAAACGCGGTAACCAGTTCTAGTCAGGTATTATGGTATTCAGGAGGGTATTGAATTAGGGGTTTTTCGGTTGATACACTCTTTTATATTTATTTGAGATAGAGAGACAGCGAGCTCTTCCCTTTTTGTTTAAACAAAAAAAAAATGGAAATATCACACTGATAAACAATACAATTTAAAATCGAAAAACATAGCTCCAAATCAGCGAGTTCAATGTGATAATGATTTAAAATCGAGAATTTTTAAAATAAGAAATGAGAACACTTTGAAAAAAGAATAAGGAACAGATTGAGTTTGAGGTGTCTTCACGGATTTTGATAAAGCTCTATAGGATTGTTAATTTGGAGTCAAAATTGACAATAATGCAAAAAAAACAAAAAAATAATCCCAAGATATTTTAACTTTGAAATTTCGCAAATTGACATTTTGCCACCACGATGTTTTTCATTTTCCAATAAAGTTTTGTTGGGAATTGTATAAATTAGGTATTCATTCTAAAAAAAAATTTCAAGAATCTTTGAAACTAGCGACTTTCGGCAGCACGCATCATATGATAAATTGAAAAGAGACATTAGTTATATTTTCAGCACAAGTGTAGAATTTTTTACATGAGTCTGGGTGGAGATATTTTCAATTTGTGGGACCATGGAGAAATTGTGGCGAACGATTATCACTTTTTAGAGTTTTAAAGTTAAATATCTCTGGAAATATAAGTGACTGGCAAATTTTTTTGCATATCCGTCATTTTTCGCTCTAAATAAAGATTTCTACAAAGTTTCATCAAAATCCGTGAGAAGACCTCAAACTCAATTTATGCCATTAAAATTTTTCAATTAAATATTTGAGTTGTCTTGATTTATATTTGAAAAGATAGTCGAATTTCGTAATTGTATAGCCGTAAAGTGAATTATTACAATTTCATAGAAAATTAGGCATATTTCAAACAGTTGTAGGTATGTATATTTTTTTATATTTCATGGAAGAAAAATTCTCCCTAGGCTAGGCATTGGCGAAAGAAGCAACAGCTACCAAAATAATTTATATATCATGAAATCAGATGGGGCAAGAAACAAGTGCCTAATCACTCTTTGAATATTACAAGGTCCCAAAGTGAAGTCGAGGACCTCAATCATCCCTATTCCAGAGTCATCCTGCTCCTTAGGTTTTTCTCCCCCAGCAATTCCCTGGATGGCCTGACAACGAGGAGCCCTGCGAAGGGCGACTTCGAAGCTGTGATAACAGAATAATGTTATTTGGTGGGATATTGAGAAAAACATTTAATGGCTCCTCGGGAAGTATCTGTTTAATCCAGGGCCTCGCATCGCTCCTCATTTATATAACTCAATAACGAAACCGCATTTACTCGACGGGAATACAAACGGCGACTCTTTGTTAAATTACCCGAGAGTAAGTTGTCCTTTCTTTTATGAGTGTTACCTATAAAAGGGAATTTACGGGATGCCTCCAAGGATCCCCACCCCCAAATCCGGGAGGGATGAGGCCGGGCTCCTTTGAACAGAACAAGTCAGGGATATTTATAATTAACATATTTCTTGAGAAGAGTGCCTGGGTATGACTCGGCTGGGAAAATCTGTTTCTTTGAATCTTTGTACCTTTCAGGCGCGTAATCATTCCGAGCCATTAACCGGGAAATAGACACTCCCACGTAGCAACACAGATACTTAAGGGCTGGGATTTTTCTCTTTCTGTTGCTAGTGCCTCAGAAATGGTTGATAAATTTTTGATTTCTCCCTGCGATTCGAATATTCTTTGGGAAATAGCAGGGAAAAAAGAAATTAATGGAAAATGGCAGGGAAGTAGGTAAAGTGGACTTAACCAAAGAGTAGTGGTGGGATGTTCTAGAGAAACTCAAGGAACAAAAGTACCACCCTGTGCAAAGGGCTCCTCGAAGGAAATCCTAGTAAATGCAAACAGTAGCCGTGCAAAAGGCAACCAGTCACTTGAAAATTTAAAGGGGTTTTCCTAGACTGGCCCGCGGCCTCTAATTGGAGATGATTAATTGATTCATGGCGTCGAGGTTTAATTATTTCGAGTTCAACGATGCCTGAAATTGGGTAAATCAGTGGATTTTATCAATCCGCAACTCCTCCGAATCATTCCTTTTCGGTCCGGGAGAAGAAAGAGAAGGCCGGCGGCGATGGTGGGGCGTCGGGACGCCAGGACTACTTACCCTGTGAATAGTCCGGGGGCTCAGTGACAGGTGATGGGGCGAAATCCCCTTTCTGCTCAGGTACACCTCCGTCTGGGTGGCCTGAGTCTTCATGTTGCTTCGCTTAATCTTCTCCACGATTACAACTTCTGGATGGGTCTGATGGGGTTGCGGGGGCGGCGGCCCCACCATCAGTCCGGCGCCCGTTGGGGCTGGCATCGCCTGCTGTTGCAGCTGGACAGCTTGAGGCTGCTGCTGCTGCTGTTGCTGCTGCTGTTGAAGAGGCGTCGGCTGCTGGAGTTGGCCCGGGTGCTGGAGCTGACCCGGGTGCTGATGCTGGTGCTGGTGCTGAGCTGACATCAGCTGCGGGTGGTGATGATGCTGATGAAAGGCCGACGTCTGGAGCATTTGTTGCATCTGTTGGGGCCCTGCCATCGGCATTTGTTGCGGCTGCTGAAGGGCTCCCGTCGTTAAGATCGGCTTTTTGCCCCCAATAAGACGTTCCTGACTTCGAGCGCTCTTTAATCGGATCGAGGACCGAAATCCCATTGAAGCCTCGTCGAATGACGTCAGCGTATGCGAGCGGGCAAAGCTGACATGCTTCGTCCTGTAAATTATATATAAAAAAAAAAAATTTAAATTTGAAAAATAATTACAAAATAAGTCTGACATAATTTCCGCTAATTAGCGCGGACACTAAAGTATATTTTAATAAGGTATTACAGCTGCAACAGCAATTTTCCACCTCAGAGACTTCCCGCTAATTACTCAACACAACATGTAAGAGTTTAATTAGTGTAATCACGAACATTTCCTGTGGCATACGCGTAACTGGTCTAAATTGTTTGTTGCCAAATTATTTTACATTTTCATATGAATCAGGCATTAATTAGGATTAGTGTCGTGTTTTTGTCCTTCCGCACAGGGTGCAACAATCGAGATGTATGAGCTCCAGCGGGCATTATAAATTATTCTCCCCAGAGCAGCTGGGCTCATTATGAATACTATGAATACTATGCTCAATTCCAATCAAATTGTTATTCGACCCAAATTACTCTACTAATGGATTTTTCCCCCTTCATTTTATCTTCCTAGTAATTTTGTTTGGTAGTTGTGATCGGACCAAAATTTCAAATTCAATTTAAAATAGGATTAGGAGTGATGGTGTTCAATGAATGTAAAAATGTGTTTTGTTTAATTTAAGTTATTAATCCCTGTTTTATTACAAAAATAATTTTTCGGATTATCTAATCTCCTACGTAATTATAGTCTGTCCAAGTTATGTAATAGACCTCGTTTCTATGCTAATTATTTTAATTCAACGAATTCAATTCATTTAATTCTTCAGTAGCTTTGAATTGAACGATTATAACTTGAGGGAAAGTTTAGGTAATTCGATTTCGCAATTCAATTTAATTCTTAATAAATTCCATTAAATTTTGTTACTATTTCAATTGGTAGACAAATTGGGTGAAAAATAATTTTAAAAAAAGTACGAATTTTGCATATGTAAGAAATGTAATACGAACATATAATATTTATATTATAGTATCCATTAATTCGTTCATATTATTTGCAATATATCCTCCAACATCAAAGACAAATCGATATGTCTAAATATTAAAAAAAAAAAAATGCAAAACTTTGTTTCTATAAAAAAGTTAAACTATTTATAAAAAAATCATATGAGGAAGGAAAAAATTGAATTACTTTTCACTGATAGGCACTCACTAGAAGACTTTCTCCAGAGCTTCTGTTTTTTTTTTTCCTGACAGCTAGTTACGTTGCATGTCTTCAAGCCATAAGATATTCCTGACTTTTATGCGTTAGAGTTTGTTTTTAGTTAAGTGAAAAAAGAGCTCCTATATGAGATGACATATTGTGGGTGCATCATAAAGGAAAATATGTAGGTGCTTAAATTTTCAAGTTTTTAAGAAACTTCTGACTACTAGTTCGAAAGTTAACAGAAAGCTATTTAAAATTTATAGATTCAATATATAATATTACTAATTAAAATTAAAGTGAAATATGGAGGGATTTTTGGACAATTACAGACAACTTATTTTCTTAAAAAATTACTATGTAATCTTTAAACATTTTAAAGTTCTAAATGTTAGTCTGTCAAACCAGGGAAACGTGGTAAAAGACTGGCATGTATATAAACGTTAAAAATATAACAACTTATGAGTCTTCTCATCCGTTTTTGTGAAAGACAAGCATCTTTTCAATTCTCTGTAAACCGCCACTACAGACTTTTATTCTTTTTGACGGTGGACAGAAAATAAACTCGTTTCCAAGATATAGTGCAATAACCTTAAAAGCAATTACACATCATAAATTCTTGACGCCGCCATGCACACTATGAATCCGGAGTTCGTCAAATAAGCTGCACTGAGCGTCCTCTCTTCCGGAATGCCTTTGTGGAAGAAATACGTCCAAAGTCTAAAGTTGTCAGTCGTTCTGCTTCTTTATTCGTCCGCTCGAGGGAAATTGAAAACAACAAACAAAGTGTGCGGGGGCGTGGATGGTGGCGCTGGTGTCGTCGCAGCCGCCGGGGTGTTGAATCAATTTTCTCAGTCACATCATGGCCAAAGTTTACACAGTTCAGGGTCCATAGTCTGCCTTGGATCGACCAAAAGACCAAAAGAGTCGGCTTTCTATTTTTATAAACTTCCGCCGCGTGGCTAAAGACTTTTGTCGGACAAAAAGGCTCAACTGTTGCCAACAGAAAGGTACGAAAGATAAGAAAATGTATTTGTTTGGAAAAGTTCATACTTTTCCATTGGTCGGAAATAATTTATCCTTTGAAGGAATGGGATTAGAAGAACGAGATTCAGCTGGCATGATCAAGAATCAATAGAGATTCTAGAAGAGGCCAATTCGGAATTCTTAAAATTTTTTTGAAGGCCGAGTGGGAATTCGGACTTCTTTCACATTATTCGCCATTACTGTATGTGGCCAGAAAATTTTCTCGTTGGATTTACGAGGGCATGAGTATTTCTGTAGTTCGCTAGGACGAGGATAAAATGTAGAAAAATGGTAAGGGATTTTCCTTCTTTCATTCAAAGACGGATAAAAATTTTATTGCTGGTGTAAGCAACCAACGTAGAACTGGAACCCAAGGGATTGTGCCAGGAGTGCAGCAAAAACGATATAATGCTGTAGGTTGCAGATAATGCAAGATTCATCATAATTCTCCTGGGAAGTAGAAAATTCTACGAATGGATAATGTTTTGATGTTCTGAAAATAGAATTTCCCTTTTCTATTGCATTTTATTTTCGTTGTACTCTCATTATTTATGCAGGGATGATGTAAAGCATGAAAAATGTTGCAAGCTGTTCGCACAGATAACTCAAGTGGGAACCATTGTAATAAAATCTGATCGGTAACAAATAAAAAAATATATCCCAATCTAGAATATAAGGAGTTTTAATATGTAGATAAATACACATATTAAAAATTTTTATTTTCCATAAATGTGAATTACCCCTTAAAAAATCAGTTAGAGACATATCCACACGATATAAAATAAACCTTCAATTTACACCTCAATTGTCTACGAGGCGTTAATGGATCACTCTAACCGGGTTCAACACATTTAACGCTTCGCTGTAGCATCTATAAAAATTCATTTTTCATTACTCATATCAGCGCCCCCACAGAAGAAGTCTTCTGAACACTTCCTTTTCTTTTAGAAGATTGCTGGAGAGGGTCTTGCAAATTGAGGACAGAATTTCACCTGATTAGAGGAGCACATGGGCCCAATTTTACCATGTAGTTACACCTTGAACATTAGCTAAACCAGGTCGACTGGTGATGCGGAAAGAAGTTGGAAGGCACAACAAAAGGAGGTCCTTCGAAGTGGGATTAGGGGCCGCCATGAATTATTTATGCATATCCTTAAACGCTTTGTATCTGTCGGTTGTCTGTTCCTCTGTCAGGGGTTTGCCGCCCTCTATACTCCTCGGTACAGGGTGTGTATCAAGGCAAATATTTCTCGTATGTATTTGCATGTATTGTTTCAGTTTTTTTTTTCTTTTCTTAACTTCATACCCGTGGATATACTTATGGCGTGGTTCTTCCCGGAACACGTGTATAAAAAAGCCAAGTATAACGACAACGAGTCTTTAAAAGAGAGAAAATGTCCTAAATCAAAAATTATGAAGTTAGAAAGGTATGCAAATTCCAGATGGTATCTTTTAGGGGAAGATTTTATTTAGTTTATTCTTGGGTAGGTTCTTTCTGGCAGAGGTGTACGTCTTGCCAAAAGAAAAAAAAAAGGTATAAGCCGGTTTCACCTCAAAGGATATACATGAATCCTTACATTCCTTGGGCTGCTGAGGGACGTACCGTTGACGGTTATGAAATTGTTGGCATGAACTGGAAAAATGTTTATTAAATTGTACGCGTTCTGGAAAATATATTTGAATCGCCAACAAATTAAAGTGGAAAGGAAAATTCATGACATGACAGTTGCCAGAATTAATTTAAAATTAAAAATGTTTCCGGGCAGGTAATATTCTTAAGTAATTTTTAATAATCGTTTAAGTAATTGAACTTTTTGTTGTTTTGTTTGTTGTTCTTTTTCGTTTCCTAAAGTTCATGAGAAATTTCAATTTCAAGAAAATATTTTTTAAGGGTTACGAATAGTTTTTGAGAAGTGAATTGAAATTTTTAAATCTATAATATTTTTAATATGTATATAATATTATATATAATATGCAATGTAATGTACCTAATATAATAAAATCTAAAATGTAGGTATCCTTTTAAAATTGCACAGCTTTTTGGTTTTGAAATACTATTAAATTAAAGCTAATTAACCTAGCTAAGTATTATGTGCGGTAAACTTAACAGAATCTAACCAATGTTATCATAGCAAAATTTCATTATTTAAATCACGTTTGAAAATAATTGCTTCCTTCGAATTACACAATCGTTCATTTTGCGTAAATGTAGATGATAAAGGCAAGGGTTTACCACAAAATTAATAAATACCTCGGAGCGGTAATGAATCATACGTCGGATCACTCTCGGTTACGTGGGTGGCATCATAAATCAGCGAATACCTCCTAAAATAAATTAGCATACAGAAATTCAAATTATAAGTTACCTTGGGGTTGCTGGTTCCATAGGCACAACAGGTGGTGGTGGTGGGGGTGGTAAGCCAATATGAGCTGGACATCGGTATAATCTGTGAAATTAATAAAATTTATGAATTTCAAATATAAATTCACATTTTATTCCATTGATATAGGTATAGCATTTTGAATTAAAGTGCACAACTTTGTTGTGGCATCGTTCTGTTAATCAACGTTTAATGAGTAAAATTAAATTTGTTGGAGTTTAAAAAAACTAAAATAATTTAGTTACCCAGCAATTTGCTCAGTACTTTGGCTTAGATACTGCTTTGGAGGATATGATCCAACTACGTATGGTCCTCGATGGAAGTCTTCGTACTCCGGGCAGATGGGCCTGGAAATTGCATTTAATTTAATTAGAAGAAGACTCAAGATGGAATATGGTCAGCGTACAGTGGCGTGCAACATTCACTTGTCTAGCTACAAACGGCTACAGTAAGTGGAAGTGCTACACATAATTTATAAATTGCTCTCGTACGAGGACTGTGTGATCAATAACTTTTTAAATGGAGATGTTTGTTTTTAACGAATTTCACTTTATTTTTTGTATTAAAGTATAAAATTTCAAGTAAATACATATAAAATTTTAGTGTTCATGATTGGCACCTATAAAGAAGCGTAAACTTCTCAAGGTAACTTTCCTATCAATCAGCCCTTTTACAGTCCTCTTACCTGGGGCCTTCTAACCGAACAGCCTCTTCGTCGGCTGGGATCCACGTATACCGCTTTGCATCCGCTGCACCGCTGCTTAAAATAGACGTCGGACGTCTTCGAAAATAGGAACTTTCTAAGTCTTCATCGTATTGCAGTAAGTCGTGGGGGTGGTACCTGCGCGAAGGGCAAAATAAAGAAAAAAACACATATTTTTTTTTTATCGCTTCTCCACATGCACGCTACAGAACTGCTCTGCTACTGGGAACTATACCATTTCTAAGCAATTGGTCCTATAGGGCTCTGGTCATTATGGAAACGACTATAAAGCGCCAATCGCGCGTCAAAAGGAAGGAAGTTATGGGAAAATTTTACGACGTCTTAATAAGAAGCCCTTCTTTACCTAATTGAAAGACTTCCTTTGCGTCGTCAGTGCGCTATAAACTCATTGGTAATCAAATTCGTTATATCCTTCCAGGAGGAGATGAATCTAGACATCACCCTCTTTCGGGGCTTCTAATGATCAAAAAAAAATTTGGCATTATTGCTCCTTGTACTGATAACAATGTCAGAGAAAATACAAATGCTCTTGGGCCTCATTAGGGCTATAAACCTGTGAGTGGAATTCTTGAAGCGTCTTTGAGAAATTAATTAATTGATATGACTCCTTTGGGCGAATATATTGTTACCAATTCTCCGAAAATATCTTTTTGGCATCAATCTCTTGAATTACGACTTTTTATTTTATGAATAAATTTAACTGAAAAGGGTCTTGCGAAGAATTTTTAGAAGTTCTTAATGATACAGTGGTGTGAACAACATTTGTAACTAAAATTAAAATTCTTTACTGCTTATCACTCAAACTTGTACACTACTCTAAATCTGCAAGAGTTGTATTTTTGAAATACATATGTATTAATAAAGCCTAAAATTCTGCATCCGGGTTTCTTATTATCTTACAGCGTTTTGTTATAAACTGAACAAAATTAAGTTTTTAGTTGCAAATGTTTTGCACACTACTGTATGCTCTATACTGTATATTAACAATATGAAAATTCTAGGGGTAAATTTATTTTTTTAGAGATAATAAAATCAAATTCACGAAGATGAAAATATTACTTATGAGTGTATATGCAAAAATAAATCGAGCTTGTATATATGTATATACGAGTTTATATTCACACAAATCCAACCCAAGTAATTCAAATTACAAATGACTATAAATTATTTAAGATTTATTAAACATTAACCGTGATCTGCACTGAATTACCTAATTACAATAAAGCCGCCTTCTAATTTGGGTAACTCTCGTGAATATAATACGTTACGATTACTATGTAATTTGGTACAGGGTAATTATAACGCCCTAACTATTAATTATAGAGTCGTACACGGGGATTCATATTGATCCAGTTTAAGTGTACGAATCAGAGGTGTTGCGCTAAAATCAATATTAATGAGAACGCAAAGAAGAAACCAAATGGTTTTGCTCGCATTACTCAGGTCGACCGGAAAATGTGAAATATTTAGTGCAAATTACGCACAACCTGCGAAAGCTCTTTATCACAATTACACGGATTAGAATTACGCATTCGAATCAAATAAATGATTTCTTGTGTTGGATGTTAAATGTAATTTTGGTAATATGAGAAATTTGTATATAAGTGGTATTTTAAGTACCTAAAAAAAAATTTGAACATTTTCATTATATATTCAGTGTCCAAATTATCACGCCAGTTTTTGCCAAAGTGAAGCAAATAATGTTTCCTAAAGTAATTTTTTATGAAAAGTTTCCAAAAAAAAACAATTAAGGATTCTATCCAAACTAATTAGTTTGATATGCAAAGCACTGTACCATTAAATAAAATCCCATTCCGACAAACAAATTTTCATAGTATATTGCTAGTTTAAGTCTCCACGTAGTTTTGCAATATATGTTACATACACTTTAAAATATGAAAGCAGCAAATTCGGCAGTGAAAAAGAACTAGCCCATGAATATTTAATTTGAAATTGTAATTCAAAGCAGCAAACATCAGTGTGAGAACAGCGATTATTTTGGGATGAAAGGCCTCGGATAATATTTATTTCGTTTGACTCGGTAAAAAGCTCATGAATATGAATTTTTTTTCTGCATTATATTTCAAAATGAGTGTTAACAGGAAATGGTCAACACTAAAAAGTGAATTGTTTCAATACAAAATCAATTTTTTGAATATATGCTGTAAATAATTTTACATTTGGAAAAAAGAAGGACTGTATTTATGTGCTCGTTTTTTATTAAGTGATATTATGATTTATTGAAAGTGACTTTTATGTTATTATTATTTGATTTTGGTCAACATAAATTCCACGCCAGCTATGCTACTTTTGTAATATAGCGGCTATTTATTACAAACCTTTGATTAAAATTCGTTGCAGTTTTTGAAATTTTATTCAAACACAGTGAGACTTTTAAGACAAATAAATTTTACGGCAAAGTTCTCAAATTAGAATATATTACAATTACAAAATCTAAGTTTCTTAAAAAAAATTCGCTTGAAAATAAGCTAAATTTATAAGTTTTTTTACGGGGACGCTCATTTCTTTGAGCTCGAATAATAAGTAAATATAAAAATATTTGATGAGATAATAGAATATAATAATATTCTAGTTTAGTTAAATTTTCGTAGAATGATGTTAAATCAATTAACTCGATGTTCACATTTGTATCAAATTATATTGTAACAAAAAGTTATTCATAATTTTGAGCACAATTGGGCAAAGTTTTTGTTTGAACAGATAATACCAGAACAATACTTTTGTAGGTAAGTTTACAAATTCCCTTAATGTTATTGATAAAATTACAAAAGCCGAAAACAACGGCCCATTCCATGGGGAAATCGGACAGATTGGATAAAACGTGCTATTCAAAAACTCAATTTAGGAGCCGAATAGCTGCCATAATCAATCGCATCCGGGGCATTTTCCGGCTGCCATTAATCAAAACCTCGCCAAATTGATGTAATTTACCTTATCATAACAAAATGTTTCCATCGATGAAGCAAAAATTTTCTTCGCCCGATAAGAGAGGAGGTCTTTAGAAAAGTCGTCGTCCGAAGAAACCATTCTGTACAAAATTCGGATGGAGATGACTCCAACGGGGGAGGCCGGGGGAGCACTCACGTACAAATAGGCAGGCACACATATATACAATATACAATACATACAAAGATTTGGACGTAGAACGACACTTCCAAGCTATCACATTATACCGACTATACACCGAACACGTAAGGACGAGGGTGAGGGGGGCGGGAAAAGAATAAGAAAAACATCTTTGATCACCAGCTTTCACCGGAAAATTTTTCCTTTCCGGGCGGGGGTGAATTTTCTTAAGGAATATTTGGATATTGAAGGAGCTGAGGATGATTAAAGCATTTTTCCAAGAGAGGGCCAGACAGACAGACAGGCACAATAAACGGGATATAAGCGTATGACTTGCTACAAGTTACCTTACGACAGCATCTTAAACTTATGTACCTGGGATACTTGTAGAAGGGGGCGTAATCTGCGATGTTTTCATCTGAAGGAGCTCTCCTGCCGACACATACGCCAAGGAACGACTGCGGGGCCCCCCTGCCCGACCAGCATCCGAAAAACCTCTCCCGTCGAGGCCTCTCGATTGAACTCAGTTGCCTATCCGTCAAGCAGTACTGCAAGCAAATTAGACCAAAGACGTATCTCCGAATCTTCTATCTTAGACTAGAGAAAAAGAATGCTAACGACTAAGGACTGAGGACTAAGATCTAGGGACTAGGGGCTAAGGGCTAAGGGAAGCGTTCCCAGAATTGGGGGGGGGGGATAAACACGGGGGCTAACAGGTGGAAGGATATTTTTTTTCCATAGCCAGCATACGTTTCGGCGTTTGACACACTTCCATTCCTGGTAATTGATGGAATCTTGGGACGAGGTCTAGTTTTGGGGGGATGATAAATGGGTCCTCACCTGCTCACGTATGTCGCCCTTCGAGTAGACCGACGTTTTCGGGTAAAGACCACTCGCCGCTGAAGGCCCCGTCTTCCTGCGGCCCATGTTCTCATCCTCGGAGTCGTAGCATCTGGCCGGCGTGTGAATGCTGTTCGTCTACAATGGAAACAGACTGCCCTCAATTTGGCTAATTGCGAGGAGGACGGCTACGGCTAGGGCTAGAGCTAGGCAGGTGGCGTGCAGGTGCTGCCCGGGGGTGCTAAGTGGATGGCCCGTAATAAAACTTTAATCAACTAATTTCTTCCCGTCATCCCCCCCGGAGAAAGTCATTCCCGGGGAGTGACACGAGATTTGCACCGGCTAATCCGCTCTGTAAAACGCTACAGTGGGCACGTAATCCTGCGCTAGCCCTTAAGTGAAAGCACGATTTAGTACGTACCTTCGCTGATACTTCAATGTTCCCTAGAGAGATTGCATGTTGTAGTCCTGTAAGAAATAAAAAAAATAGGTGATGCTTTAGTGCTGCTTGACACACTCTGGACAATTAATAAACTTTCTTGTAGGTGAAAATATACAAATTTTAAAATCAACAGGTGCGGAGCTAATTTAGCAAAGAAATGCGCTTTTTACGCTCAAAATGTAAGAGAAGTCGTTGAACATTAATAAACCAGAAAATTATTGGTATGTTTTTATATACAGGGGTTTTTTAGATCGCTGATTAAACATACTGTAGGTATATCTGACGTTAAACTTCCAAAAATCAAAATGACGAATTCAATATAATGGACGTTAAATTTAAAACTGTTTGTATTTTTAAGAAAATTGACTTAACCGAATTTTTCGAGTCGCTGATTACAAGTTCGCTTTAGTTTAATAAAAATAAAAGTTTTTTTTTTCGATTTTTCATCCATTGTGATAAAACTCAACATAATATGTATAAACTAATTTCAAAATAGGATCATTTTGCGGATAGGTATCAACAATTATTTCTTTGGAGATGAATTTGTTTTTTTTGTAAATTTGGGTAAAATGGGGTATCATTGTGTAGGGTATCGTTGAATACTTCTTTCAAAAATATTGGATATATGTCATAAACACTTTTTCAATACAATAAGATTTAGTTGGAGAAATTGTTGAACTGATATGTTAAAAAGCTGGACTTATACCCTTTTGAAAAGTAACAGCTTAAAAAATGATCATATAAGGAGTCGTTATGCTCAACCACTTGACTGGCGGGCTATAAATTATGGGACCTATTCTTGTAATCATTCGAATCCGATCGAAAAGCATCTTTTGAATTTAAATTCCTTAATAAACTTCATACATTTTTAGTAGATTCATTTCTTTTACCTTTGACATCAATTAATTTTGTTGTTCTAAGTAGTCAAAATAGTCGGATAAAAAGATTCAATACACTTTTTTAATAATTTTGAACGGCAAAATTAATTGAAGTCAAAGGTAACTAAACTGAATTTGGGAAATTTTAGCAACTTTATTAAGGAATTTTGTTTAAAAAGGACTTTTGTAAACTCCTTTCAATCCGATTCGAACGACCACAAGAATAGAGCCAAATTTTGATTACATACATTAAACAGTTCCGTATTTATAACAAAAACTATAAATGAAAAATCTCATTAATATCATGAGATTTTCTTTAAATTAGTATGAAAATAGTAGGATAAACATTACAATGGAGGTTTTTAAAAATTGTATTGCTTATTACGTCGGAAAAAATTGATATACCTTGTTTTTGTCATATTTTTGTTATGATTTATTTTAATACATCTATCATATACATTAAATGGACAACGAATAGATATGCCTGAGAAATCCCTGAAGGTATGGAATAAAAATCCCTTCTCGATCAGCTTCTCCATCATCGTTAGAAGGACTCCAGATTTGCCCCCTGCACCTCTGGAACCCCGGAGAGCATTGAGCTCTTAACGAGTTTAGTCTAAATGTTACAGCGGTTTATCAGGACGTTTATGAAGAATAATTGAAAGCAATTTAATTGCGGGCCCCTCCTTAATTGGGGAGCCAACTCTGGTGCAGACGCTAACCTCGTAGTGCTCCTCTGCTTTGTAAACGAGTTAATGCCCGCCGAAGGGGCGCCACTTACTCTTCTGAATGGCAATTAAGCCGTTGACAAATTTTTAATTTAATAAATGAGACGGAGGCTGAATAGTGTGTCCCTTTGGGTGCTCTCCCTTAATTCGAGCAGGTGTCATTAGAGTCCTCTTAGAGCGTATTATGGGAATAGTTATTTACCAGTCGACCTGAAATATTCTCAATTTATGGTACTGCGTTGGGGGACAATTGATTTCGTAATTGCAATAAACTGCTTAAGGCCTATTAAAATTATATTTGCGTGGTAAACATTAAATTTATATGTAGAGTTGCAGATTCAATAATGCAGTTTAATTAATTTATACCTTTCGCTGTGTTAATTGTAGATTGTACATACATCACTCATCACTTAATGCCACATACATATATTTAATGAAGTGCTTTATTGTTAGCAAATATTGTCTCTTCGAAATTATTAATCCTCTGAGTGCACTGCTCTAAATCTTACTGACGCATATGACCATAGATGCTTTTTAGACCATAAACCATTATTTTCTATGAAAGTTTTGAACTTATGAATAATTTGTTGTATGCTGACTAGGATGGGAACAACATCTAAAAATATATTCTGCGTTCACCATAAGAAGACTTTGTCCTAATTTTTAAGTTGATAATGAAATAAAAGTGACAGAGTTATAAAATCTAAATTGAATTTTTGCTTAGATTTTTTTTTTGAGAAAACCATAGTTAACCTAAAAATAATGTGATTTTATGTGCTTATCCTTAAAAAGGTCCAAGGTCAAAAGGTCAAAGGGATAACATATAAAACATGATAAGCCTATAAAGAAAGGAATAATCTATTTTATAAGCTCATTTCATTGTTGTATAACCTTCTACATCTTGTACCAAAAACATAAAATCAAAACAATATCTTTTCATCATACCCAGAAATAGAATCCATATTCTACATGAAAATGTCTTGTTTCCATTCATTTTGGATATAATTTAAAAATTCATAAAATGGACTTGTCACAAAGGATATAAATTACCGTTATATTCTCATCTAAGCCGGCAGGCCATGAATTTAAGGAGAGTTAATCATTGGATTACAAAACGAATATTTGAATGGAGTTGACCGTATCTCAGCATCATGACCAGAATATAAAATTGCCCGTCGGGTCCGGAAACACTGAAATTCTTGCGACGTACCTAATCGGATGAGTCCGGGAACAAGCCTCCCGGGGCCAAAACGTGACTCTGCCGCAGTAAATTGAATATTCGGCGGCAGTAAACGTTTAATTACCTCGAATAAAACGAAAGCAATCCCCTTTATCTTCATTTTGCCCCCTAAATTTAATAAAGCGACAGAATTTTCGCTCCCAATAGGACACCCAAATGGGGTGGATTCAGAAGACTAGGCGGGATTATTTGAATTTTAAACGAATGCATCTAGTGCGCTGAAATATGGAAATTGGCGATAAAAACTAAAAACGTATTTTTATTTATGCTTCTACAGTGCAGGGAGCCTGGGACATAGTTTCGGAACACGTCCCACCGACTGTGGCCCAAATAGGGCCACGCTCGATGCGAACCATTTCCTGTCGCTCAATTTGAGCGTCAGCAAGAGGACAAAGTTTGCCTGAAAGCGTTATCTCCCGCATCCAGCTGATATGTCTGGAGCAGAATTTGGTTATTACTTTCGGAGGGAGGCCCCCCCCTGAGTCCTGCGGGAGCCCCCGTCGGAGCCTTGAGCAGTCAACAAGCGCTGTCTTCTTGAACCAGTCCCTGTCTAGTTGCAAAAAGTTTTCAGTTGCAGTGCGCTGTGCCCCAGAGATGAGTTGCCAGCTTTGGCGGAGCCCTTCACTTCGCATCTAATGACAAGTTGGCTAGAGCTAGAGCGAGTCTTGCTGACATTTAGTAAGCAAAACGGATATAATCATTTCACGGGGTTTTACGTACGAATTACCCGACTGCCATTCAACTTTTCTCGTTAGCGTTGTTTGCCGGGAGTATTATGAAATTAAACGATTTTGGGAAGTTGGGACTTCTCCATGCCATAGGGCCCTTCCGGGGCCCTTCCACGTACTAAAAGTACATGAGAACAGAAGTTTCGCTCGGTTCGTTGGAGCGAAATCGGCGGTGCAATGTAATTACGTGCGAAATAATTACGCTACTTTGGTGTATTATCACAATAGACACAGAATTTCTGAAATTTAAACCAAAAATTATGGGGCTTTGTATGTTTGAAAATATGCACAAGAGCTCTTCATGAGTGAGTGACTTTTGTTCGCGTTAATAACACATGGTCTTTTCTAAATTTTATACACTAAATTTCAAGTTTAATTATAGAAGACATTTTTTTAAAACCTTCGAAAAGAGATAAGTGAGAAATAAACAACGTTAGCAATATCCATTTTTTTCAGTACCTACGTATTTCTAAATATCCATAATTTAAATCAAACTAAGGGTATACTTGATGCTTGAAATCAGACTTTTAAATTAAAAAAGCATATCGAAGGAAAAGCACCCATTTCTGTGCATGCACTAATTTAAAATGCGTTCGAACCTAGTTCTAGGAATGTTGTGCTTTTTGCCTAAATGGCTGACTCTAGATATGCCTTTCAAAATCTAATGAAAATCTAATCAATAATTTTCTATAATAATTATTTCCTACATTACTACATATTTTAGAAAATCTTAGGAAATACATATTATACTTGAAAAAGCCGGAAACTTTTGACATTATTAAGTTTTAAATTCTGATTGGTTTTGTTGGAAATTCAGTAAATTTTACCAGAAATATATCGTTTAACTGATATTGTAGTACCTAATTTATAATTCAATAAAATTAAGAATATTGAGTAGCGGTTATTCGAACCAGTGCCGGATTTACCTATGACGGGGCCCCAAGCAACCTCAGGTTTTTGGGGCCTTCATTCCAACATAACCCCCCCCCCCCCCACTAATTTTTTTAAAATAATAAATAACCAGTTAATTTTGCAAAATCAATATATTATTCAGTTTACTTATAATTTACTAACTAAATTACAACTTTTTTCTACTTTTCTCAGTCGCAAATTGTTGAATTGAAGGTTCAGATTCAGATACATTCACCTCTAAATTACCAATAAATCTAATAAATCAACGTAAACAAAGCAGAAAAGTCAGAATTGTCAGAACTGACAACATTTTAAAGACGAAATATGGGGACAGCGCCTCTGGTAAAATTTTTGGAATTAATTTTCAAGGTTTATGACCGAAACCCTGGTCAGAGACAGGATTTAGTGATTTACAATGAATAGTCGATATTGTTTACATGGATTTTTTCATTTTGCATTTTCTATTTTTTTTTTCAAATTTCCGAATGTGTTTTCAAAATTTTTCAATTTTTGGGGCCCCTGTCCAAGCGGGGCCCCAAGCAATTGCTTCCTTTGCTTCCTGGTAAATCCGCCACTGATTCGAACGAATAAAAATTAGTAATTAGAAAAAAGAAGGAAAGCTTTTGAAATTATATTCCGAAGGTATATTGTGGGTAAACAAATAGGATCATAAAACAATATTAATATTTTAGAATATATACATATAGCACAAAATTAATTAAATTGAAGTAATTAATTAAATTATGTGGCAATGACGATTAAGAAATTAGTTAAATATGTAGTTTTGCAATCTCTTAGAATTCCAGGGGTATACACGACTAGGACTTTAATTCAATTAAACGAAATTTCAGTAACTATTGCGACACCCAAAACAACTTCCAGATGGAGTTAATTTCGCTAGGATTGCTGGTAAAATCTATTAAAATACCAGTGATTTTGACAATATGCTATAGAAATTCACTAGTTCAGTTTTAACGAAATAGCTTTCCGGTATTTTCAGACAAAATTAATTAAAAATAACTAAAATAATTTACTAGAGCTCACCCACATAGTTAAATTTTTAGTGTGAACATGATTTTTAAAATAGTAATTTGGTAACTGATTCTTTATTTTTATTTTTATTTATTCTTTTAGAAATAATTTTAGTAAGTTTTTTAATATAATCGTTCGAATTCTTACCACATGCTTCGAAATGAAGTTGGCAGCAATAAGGCCGGATAGCGTTCCAATCGATTGGCGTCGCCAGATAAAGCCCATCTGAGGACAAAAATTTCGTTTCTCAATGAAACTTATTTCTTAATCCCATCTGGGACAGACAAATTGAATTGGCTGTCATGCAAGGGGAAGATTCGCATCTGCAACTGAGGACTCCATAAAGGACAATCAAACTTCTTGGCGTCCGAGCGGGCCCCGAAGACTTCGAGGTCAGAAACTCGATCCTTTTTTAAAACTCCTCGATGGCAAATCAGAAAAGTTTACGGGTGGACCCGCTCCTGTTAGGTGGCCACAATGGAACCCACATGTATAACCCATTAACCCATCAGTGTGGGAATTTTTTGCCGCCGCCCAGCAGGACCACGGAGGAGTCCGCTGGGTGTCCTCCCATTGTTACGGGCCCCGGCCATTGCTTAACCAATTTGTTACCCGCCACTGGTTTTCATTTGAAAATTGTCACACATTGCCCGGGAGCCATTTGGAGCACTTTGACCCGTCGTCGTGCGCTTCATTTGGTCCAGATCAATTGCAGGGTGTGTCGGCGGCACAAATCCCCGCCACTTACAGTGGATTCCGTGGTAACCTTTCCCCGGGAATGGCACTACAAAATAAAAAGGGCGTGCTCTAGTCGCTCCCGCAGCAAAATCCCACTTCCTGGTTCTACCTAAATGGATTAAGAGCTCTGTGTGACGAATTGAAAGCGCTAATAAATGTATAAGCCACAGTGCCTTCAAATCCCAGTTGAAATTTTACTTTTTTTAACTCTCTTTTTGAAATTTTTATTGTAGCGAATGAATTGAGGTACTTTTGGCATTTTCCGCAAATTAGTCAACAAAAGAGGGGTTGTCTGGATGCGATTCACCTGAAAAACCGAAAGTGTAGCGGAATTGGTGAATTTATTGTTTAGTTCAGTTCACATCGTTTTATTGAAATGCTGCTGTAATATGTGTTCGTTTAGTCGAATAAAATTGCAATTTTGGTTTTTTTAGTGACGTCATATTTATATTTCATGTTGATTTTGTTATATGTGGCACACAAATTTTTAATGTTTGTAGGTACTAATTGGTTCTATTGGTGCATTCTATACCAAATTTTTGGCTACTATAACTTCATTGATAACCTTTTGGTAGGAATTATTCGGATTCATTTAACTATATGGACGATTCTTTGTTTTTCAAATTTCTTCGAAATCTCTTTTAAGAATTGAGAGAAAACTACATTATAATAATAGTTCCTTATTATGGAGTTGAGAATGATTCGTGCTCATTACTAACAAATTAATAATTACAATTCTTTCTAATGGAATTGAAAGCTTTTTGGAATCAAGGTAATTTAGTTGTTTTTTCAACAGGAAATTTTGCAATAAATTTAAATTTATGAAAAGTTACCCATATAAAACACTTTTTATTTCGCGAAAATAGTTTCCGTAAAAAAATTCATCCAAACATTTATCTGGTTCAAGGTTCGAAGTTTGGATGGGTAAGCATCATAGTATTTTGATGTATAATACTTGGTATACGTGAGGGCTTTTAAAATGTAATTCATTTAATTCTATTTAATAAGATAGGTAAATGAAAAAAAGCAGCTATTGATTACAAGTCTCTTAAAGAATAATTCTTTACCTCTGTTTATAACATTAATAAAAATTGTAAAAGAGTAGGTACTATACAATCTACAAATGTTGTCATAAAATTTAATTGCAAATGTAAAATAAATCAACAAAGCCATTTAAAAATCTTAAAACTCACAGCACCTAAAAGCGCTTGAAGGTTTCTTTTTGCAAATACTTCTGTTGAAGTCTCACTTTATTAGCCGCAATTCACCCGTCAAGGTGGCAGCCGTGTGTTGTCGCTGACGAGGTGCCAATATGCACATATGCCATTAAGGGACTCATTTCACGCGATTGTGTGTTTTTGGTGCACGCTGCAATGAGTTCTGTTTTGCGGCTGAAGCTGAAGTACACTCGCGAATGAACGCCCTTACGACGAAGCATTTTAATTGAAACGCCTGGAAATAATGCAGCCAATTGAATGGGGCTCCTGTGGGGGCGCTGCTGTTAATATCCCGGCCTCCCGGTGACTTTTGTAAACATAAGGGGCTCCGAGAATGAGCAAATTATTGATTTGCTTTATCAGCTCTCTGGGGCACTCTTGGCGCCGCAATTCGGGGCTTGCTGACTTGCATATTACCCTCCTTTCATTGGGGATGAACGCCTATTTGTTCGCATATATCTTCACATATCCCCCCAAAGAGGTTTCCGCATTTATCGAGGATTTGTCTCGGATTTCTGTTAATTATCTTAATTCATACCGCCAATTAAATATCATCTTTTGTTCAGGATGCTACACTCAAGTATTTAATGTCGCCCTCATTCTAAACAGACACAAACTTAACAAAATTTAATTGGACTGACATTGATCATTTGAAAAGGGTAACAATTACTGAAAATAATTGAGCTGTAATTAAAATTCAACTTGATTCTTTCATTACCAGGCGTAACACAGCAAAAAAGTTTTATAAAGTAACATAAAAATTAAAAACTTTGGAAAAAAGAGGAGCAACCAACTAACCATTGGCTATTTTCATTATGCTGCGAAATATGTCAAGCATAATATTCCTCTAAAATGCTGTAGCATATTCTGGCGTAAATTTGTCCGACAGTTTTCACCAGCCTTGTGATGTTCAGGCTGCACAAATTTAAAATTTAAATTTACCGAGGTAAAATGTGATAAATTTTCTAAAACGTTCCCCATGCAAAGAACGGCTCTCTCTGTATGCGCCTAAAAACAGAATTTGTTTGCATAGTTTAGAAAAACACAGATTGGTCTGAATTGAAAGCGATGTTATCACGTCCAACAGAATAAAATTGAATTTATTTTTTGTTTATTTAAAAAAGAATAATATTGTCGTCCATTAGATGCTTTTAACTTTTAGTTATGCTTTTAGGTGAAATCTTCTGAATAATTTAGGTTTTTGAAATGTTGAGTATTAGGTCTATCATGCTTTATTTTCCGAATATATGAATTTGAATTTTTTGTACAATGACATGATGTTTGCCTAGTTGGTATTTGGTCCATTCCTAACTAAGATTTGTACAAAACTCAATTTTCTAAATTCTTTGATTGGAAATAACCAAATTGTAACTTTTAAAAAATCACTTTTAAAATAAGCCTAAGTCAAACGAATCAATATCCGCGAAGCGATGGCGCGATTTCTTATACCGTAAATAAAATCAATTTTTTACAGATTTCGTCTTCGACATTTCTTATTAACTGGATACGGTCAATGATCAAGATGTATTTTTAATTTGCTAGACCACTGTCCTTGGCCATATTTTGTTTCTTTTCATAAATACAAAAAAGGTTTTGAAGTAAAACGAAAAGGTAATGAACCCTTTTAAAAACATTTCGACCTATCTCATCATGGACATCATCGTCCGAGAGCCCTTTAAAAAATGGAAAATTATTATAAAGCAAAAAAGGGAGGTGAAAAGGGATAACCTAAAAGAATATTTTTCCTCATATTTTTTTTTCTTTACCTTTAGTTCAAATGAAAAATGGATAAAAGTTTGAAATCTTATCGACAGGGAATTGTCGTGAATCAATCGTGAAGGAAATCAGTGCCTTTTTATGGAAAGAGGAAGAAATTCTCTTAGAAGAAGTCTAAAGCTCATCGATGCACCAAAGCGTAAAAATCTTGAAACACTTTTTCAGGAAATCAAAGGTATAATCAGACCTTTGGAAGAAGAAATTTTTTTTTTAAATTACTTTAAGGAGTACATTTTATTTTTCAACTTACATAGAAAATATGAGTAAGGAAATGAGTTGAGATTTTTCATTTATTTAAACTTATTGTGGAGAACAACGTAGAATGAATTCATGAACTTTAAATATAGTGTGAAAAATAAAACCAGGTATACTATTTAGTAAAAAATAAATGATAATTATTCATGATGAAATCACAAAAGTCATCTATCACTGAGTGCCAAACAATTGTTTGTCATCAATGAAATTTAATGAAGAAAATTTTTATTACACTCATTTTATAATCCTTAAAATTTGTCAACAAAATCGTGTCCCTCTGTGGTAAAAAAAAATCTTCATCTGTTCGATTTTTACTAGAATGATACTTTTTTATTACACCAATACTACAAATGTTTATTGTGCGTTTTCAATTTAGTACGATTGCATCGTAAAAGGGAACATTATAGAAGGAATCACGAATTGGCGACGTGCAAGATGGATGCTTTTTGTCGACCCAAAAGGAGACCACTTTATATAAAAATTTTTGGATATTAAACCATAAATGGATGACATAAAATTTGATGGGATTGTCCTTCTGGGCACTGTTGAAAAGAAACTTTAGTGGGCGGACTTTGGATGAAGTTTTGATATGGTCAGGTGGTACATTTAACAACTTGTTTATATTACCGATTTGAAAATAAGTTTGATATAAAATTTTTAATTGGATATAAAATTGAACAATACTAAAATTAATTTTATGCTATTATGTTATTTTAAGCTTTTTATGGTTAGTTGTTTGATAATATTTATGTTTAATTTGAGAAAGGTAGTCAAATGTGTTGTTTTACACTTCAATTAGTATAGCACTTTTTCATTAATCTGTACTTTAATATTTTTTGCCTTTGGACAAAATTCTGAAGCACTTTATATTTAAAAGTATTTAGTCTATATTTTGCAAAATTTTCAATATTTTAGATAAATGATTCAAAAAGTCCTGTTATTGTCTTAAAATATTATTTTTTTGGTAAATATAACAAAAACATGTTCTTAGACGTTTACGAGATCGCTTGTTAGAAATTAAAACAAAAAAGACGGTCAAGTGCGAATCGTGACTCGGGAAGTTTGCGTTCCGTCCTAGATTATCTCATCATTTAATATAATAATTACTATATAAGTAAAAGTATAAATATGTCATATAAAGTTTATCGTACTACATTTACACCGAATAATACCTCGCTTTAATTTTACCCGTAACGTCATCTAGCGGCAAAAGGGACGATCCAACTGAAGGAGGAAGGTTATTTTTAAGCGATAGAAACAGAACTATTCAAAGTAGTATTAACCTAATCTCAATTTTGACCTTATTACCAATGTTAATGATTTTTTTAGAGAATTTAAGTGGCTAGAGTTGCCAGCACTTTTTTAGCGTTTTATAAGGCTTTAAAAAAAGTTTTGATGAGAAAAATAAAAGAAAAATATTTTTGAACTCGCATTTTAATAAGCTTTTATTAGATACCTCACACGCTATTGTAGAAAGTAGATTTTTTTTTTAATTATTCTCTTCTGCCCCCCAAAACTGACTTCTAAATTAAAATTAAGTTTTTTTTAAAATCAATTCTGTTTTTTGGTCATAAATGAAGTGTTCCGTTTTGTCTATTTTGGTATGGAACACTAAAAATCAAAATATATCATAGAATATATAAAGAAGAGAATAAAGCTCATTCATATCATTATGCTAATCATTAAAATTGTTTACCTAATTATAATTGAAAATGAAAGAATAAAGTACAAAATAAAAATAGAGCTACCTGGATTGCAGGAAAGGGTATAAAACCTGCAATTCATGTTGAAATGTTCGAGAGGAACTCAAGAAACTTTCTCCCTTGTTGGCAACAACCAAGTTTCTGTGTGATCAACTAGAACAATTCCAGTTCCCATGCCCATTCCACACATGTGTCGTACTAACAAACCGTCACTTGAGTTGGTAATTATTTTTTCCGCGGGTTTTCTCATAAAATTGCTGTTCGCTTCCATCTCGGAACATGTATAGGATATTTTAGCCGAGCAGTTTCCTAGTCCTTGTGGGCTTTGTCTCAATGCTCAATCAGCTTTCAAATCATGGAAAAACATAGTCAAGGATGGAGTCGGGCTCCATCCTTCGTCCTCGGTCTCCTCGAAGCGCCTTGGTTTTGTTGTTTCTGCATCTATTCGCAGGTCTTCTTCATATATGCGGCCTATTTATGAAGAAATTGCTGGCGGGAAAAAATAAAGGACTCACAGAATGGGCCTTTCCTCGATGAATGTGTGTGTTTGGAGGGCGAATACAGGTTGCATGGTATCAAGGAAATTTCTAAGTGAAATACATTAACATACCATGAGAATACAAGAAAAGGGTTGGTTAATCGCCATTCACACTAAGGCCCCTTTCACAACACCGCATCCTCCTGCTTCTAGTATCACACTCTAAAAGAAAAATATATCGAACAGGAAGGAGAAAATCTTCCTCAGATAACGAAACCACTCTTTTTTTGCCTATAGAGGATTACATCGGCCCGCCCCGACCTGGTTATTGGGGCGATGTAGTTGAAAGATTTCGCAAATAAAAACAATTTTGCGGCTGAGATATGACGAGGCTTGGTTTAAGGGAGCTCAAGGGAGCAATATTGTGTTTGCTTATCCCTTTTCGGGGGAAGTCGACTGGATGCGATAAACCTTCTCAGGGTAAAACTCTTGGCTTTTCGTAAATTTCATTTTTTATTATTTCAATTTAAAAACGAGAATGTGAAATCAATTGCCCCTTGCTGCTAATCGCAGTATGTGTTTCAATGTTACATATTTTTTTGGGGATTGTGTATCTTCCACAAATGTATCTATTTTCATAAATTATGTAATGTAGCTATTTTCATAAACTATGCAAGTGCTCACCAAACCCAATTTAATCCTAAAACAACACTTCAAACGAAACTGACAACGCTTTTTCAATTAAATGCATGTTGCATATAAGCACATTATCTCAATAATTGATTGCATAATACAAAATAAAAGTACATTGTACTTGACTACCGGAAACAATTTTGCTTAACAATCATTAATTAGGGAAAAAACCTTTTGTGTTTCTAATTCTACCAAGACTTCAATAAAATCAGAAAATTAGGAAATGTATAGGCCTTATCACTTTTTAGGGTTTTGATTAAAAATTATCAGCAATCAGATAGTAAAACAATTGTGAGAATACAATCTAGTATAAATAACGAAACACGTTAAGTATGTTATTGTATTACAAAATTGTTTTAGTGAAGTTAAAATCTAACAGAGGTTTGTTTCCAATAAATTCGGGCGTGCAACTAATCAAAGCATTTGCATATCTTCCAGAAAATGAGGACATTTATTATATTTCTTTTAATCGCTCTTTGCGCTACAGCAACACTTGCTAGAGCTGTAGAGGAATCCGAAATTAATCCAACCGAATTAATTTTCGAAGGAGGATTTGACGTTGAAGAAGCTATTTCGGACTTAACACCTGAAGAATTTGATGTTATTGTTGATTTCGTGATTGAAGAACTATCTCAGGAAGACGGATCATTCGAAGATGAAGATGACCAAGAATATAAAATTCGCATTAGCAAAGCTTGGTTCAAGAGATTGTTGAACAAACTCAAGGGAAAAGTTGTCGATTTATACAAAAAGGCATGCGAAAAGAAGAAGAACCATGATGTCTGCAAAAAATGGATAAAGGCAAACATCAATAAGAAAAATCTTGAGAAATTCTGGAAAGAAGTTAAGCCCCTAATCAAGGACTACTGCAGTGTGTCACCTCAGCCTCTCTGCGTTGCTGTAAGGATTCTTATGTAGATTAGAAACACATTTATATCACTATAAAAATAAAATTAATAATAATATCGCTTTAACTTGAAGATTTATTATTTACAAAAACCTGACTTAACCACTTTAGAACAGATTCTACTATTTCTACCATTTATTTACTAAAACAATTAAAAATTTACGCATTTTATTCCTTTTCGTTTAAATTCTTTTCGTAGTTAATGACGTATAATTAACGAAACGTAACAAATGCCTATTCACTTTTTTTATATTTAAATACCATCACGAACAAGTTGTAGTGTGATAACTTCGCTCATTATTTAAATATTTACATGGAAGGAGTTCACTTCAAAAAATTGTTTTAATCATACAACACGATAAGCATTTGTAATTTTACGGAATAATAAAAAGTACCCATATTTAATCCTCTTAATTGCAGGTACTACATTTGCCGGAAATAGCAATTGTGAAATCCTTTCTAATTAGGTAGACCGTCGAAAATCGTTTTCAATTAAATATATTTTTAGATTATTAAGGCCACTTAAAAATGTGCTACAAATAAATCTTGCTTCATAAAAAAAAATTAAGCAACTTTACAAATGGGATGGAAGTTGATCTGTTAACAAAATCAAAGAAGAAATTAAGGGTAAAGGAAAAATTCAGAGTCAGTCTGGCCAAAAAAATATTTGATAGATTTAGTCTTCTTCAATTTTTAACAAATCATCATAACATCTCAAACCGATGGTATTAACGCATTACCAAAAATAAAATAAATAGTAATAATAATTTAAATGGTAATCGAAGACATCAAAATCATGTTAAATAAGTATTTCAAGCTCTATTTTCAAATATTTATTTGATTTGCTTTTATAAAGCAATTCATTAATTTGAAGCACATTTTGAAGTGCTCTTGGTGCGAGTGATTTATTTTTAGATATTCATTTTACTAGATAAGTCCTAAGTGCTAAAGTTTTAAACATTTCAGTGAGTAATTGCAATTTTTTAAAACTCGGAAAATTTTCATAATCATTACAAACTTCATTGCGCGTATATTCCAACATAATGCAAAATTCCATGTTATTGTAATTTTGTTTGTTTAAAATTAAACAAAAAGTATTCACTAAAAAACTATTATATAAAAGTTATAAAAAGTGTATGCATCCAAATTTAAAAAAAAAAATTTACATCATTTCCCATATGAGATACTTTCCTTAGTTTCGTGTTTTTCAGCAATATACGATCAATTTTTATTTCTATAGAAAATACAATACAATAGGTATTTTAAACAGTCTCGAATTTTATTTTTTTTATTTTGCTTTATATACTTTTCCATGCTTTCATTTTCATTGACAAAAAGTTAACATCCCATTATTTGTTTTTCTTAATGAAATACAGTCCATCAACTGTGTAACTAAAAAAACGATTTAGACAAAACAATGGTTGTTTTGCATTAAAAAACGCCATATGTTTTTGGGTTCCAATACAACATTGTTTTTCATGGTTTGTTACGTTTTTGACAGCTCATTTTGGTATATATTATTGTAATTTGCAAAAAATTCATCACTTCGCTGTACCTAAAGATCGTTAATTGTTTTCTGAAATATTATGAAATTAATTATGAAATATTTCTTTATTGTGACTGTGATATTTTTTGTCTGTAAGGGCATAACCTCGGCGTATAACACGAAACACGCATGGGGTGAAGATACAGAATCGCAAATTTTCGTGTTTGGGAGACGATCTTCACATGATGTCGATCTACATTTTTGATTCCCACAAGTAGTAAGTTAATTTTTTTAATTTGACTATTTCCTTTTGTAAAAATTTTATAATTTATATAGGGAACTCCAGAAATATTCAAAATAACACGTGTAGAGGTTTTCGATTACGCATCCAGCAAGGGAATCCGACTTAACCAGGGAGGTCCAGGTTATAACTACGTCAATTTGTTTGTAAGGAAACGATGGTTTCAAGATTTGGATGTTTTAATTTTTGTATGGGGCGAATCGAGACGTACTTGTAATAAAACTTGGACAGAATCTTTTAACATGGTGTAAATACATATCAAGTTTTAATGTTGAATAGTTATGTTGTCAGTGCTTTCTACACTCTTTAAGTTCGCAGTATCCAATTCCACTCCCTATCGTATCCCATATAACATTTTTAAAATGCGGTCTGAAAATATCGATTACCATCTATTTTTTTTTAACAAAAAAAAAAAAAAAGGACAGAGTTGTAATAATGTATGATAGTAATGTTTTGACTGAGTTCAATTGAACAAAACACGAAAGTAACTAATTAATTAGCTTAAAGCAAACTTTGAAGTGTTCTTCCGATATTTCTACGAAAGATATCGTAAAATAAATTTAATTGAATCGAATCTTTTGTGTAGTCACTGACGCTTGCACTTAACTTTGCTAAATAAGGAACGAAAAATCTCAACAACGCTGTCGCGTTCAATTTAATTTAAAGTTACATTTTTAATGCAGTCGGTATAAATACGATGCGAATGAAATGCATCTTTATAGTCTAGACTTTAACTTAAAAGCGGTAATAATAACCTTTAAATTTTATAGAATTTTTAAATAATTCCGAGTTGAAAACCTTTCAAATTCAGATAAAATGAGGGCTATGTTTGCGTTCATTTTGGTTGCATTTTTCGCAACAGCTTCATTTGCATTCGAAGACGATGACTTTGAAGCTGGTTATTTGTCTTACGAAGATGCTGTTGAACTTGAAGGTATAATGAACGAAATCGCTGATGAATTTGATGAATGGGGATATAAAATTAAAATCAACTGGTTCAAGAGGTTGCTGATGAGGCTCCGCGGCAAAGTTGTTGAAATGTACAAAAAGGTCTGCCAGAAGAAACAAGGAAATAATATTTGTATTAAATGGGCCAAAGAGAATATCAACCAAAAGAATCTTGAGAAATTTTGGCGGGAAATTAAGCCTTTAGTTAAGGAATATTGTGAGGAATCACCTGAACCACTTTGTGCTGTTCTTAAGATCATTATGTAATTTTTGTTTTGTGCAAAATGATATCCAATAAAAAATAGATGATTAAACAATTTTTTGTTTGCAGTGATCGTTTAATAGTACTATAAAATAAAACCAACAAATCGAAAAGTGAAAAGTGAAAAGTGAAAAGTGAAAGAGAATATTAATTATTATTTTGTTTTGTGAAGTTGTTTTTAATAATGAGGATCAAATTTCAAAAGAATCTTCACAGCAGTGCAGAGCAAATCGTTTTTGTCTTGGCAATAAGCTTTTACCAATGGTTTAATTTCTTTCCACAACTTGATGATGTTTTCCCGATTAATTGTTTGTCCTATCCATTTTTTACAAACGTCTTTGTCATTTTTTTTGCAAATCTTTTCGAACAGTTCCTTGATTTTATCCTGATATTTTCGTATCATTCTATCAACTATATTCCGGAAGTAATTATCGATCTCTTCATCGTTTAAGCCAAGATCCTTAAGGCTTGCATAGGTTAACAATCCGTTTTGAATATTCTCAAGTCCAAGTTCAGAAATGTCGAAAACTTCCTCTTCTGTCACCAACGGCGAAGCCAGAGAAACTGCGGCAAAGACGACGAATAGAAGAATAGTTATGCTCCTCATTTTCACTTAAATATTGGAAATATTTTAATTCTGTAAAAAGTGTGTCAGATTGTTAATTTCTTACCAGATTGTAATGTAAGCTACGATCAATAAACTGCTAATGTTTGTCTAAGTGCTAAGCACTTATTTTATATATTGCTAAAAGTGTCTGAAAAAGATTTGCGTAATTTTAAAATTAAATGAGACTAAGGAAATTAAATTTTTATCAAATATCCGCAATCTTGCAATTTACAATCAATTGAAAACTAACGCAACATATTTTATGAGTTTATTTCTATAAAAACAAAAAACAAAAACATTATTTCATAATGTTTTTATTACAAGAAGAAAGAGCTATGAAAGTATACTATAGCTATAACATTTCATAATTGCGATTTAAATTTATGATTTCGTGAGACGAGAATTATTTCCTTATATCACAAGAAAGATAAAGATATAATTTTAAATTGCTATCTACAAAAAATATTGACAAATACATTTTAAAATATTTGTTTGTTTTTGCAAGATCAACTTAAATAACATAAACAATGTTATTAAAATAATTTCTCACTTTTAAAGTTACTTATCCAGAAATATACTTCTACCAAATTAAAAATAAGATTGAGGTTTAGACCCTTAAAAAATATTTTAATTCGCTACCATCTTCAAAACAAATATTGTCAAAAAGTAATAATAATAAAAAAATAATAATAATAATGTCTTTAAAAGGAAAGAGCAGGCAATTACTGTAGAATAAATGAGTTCAAAATTTTCATATTACCTTGAATGAAAATGGTTTAATTTGATTTGAATAGTATTCTCCTCAAAATATGCAATGAGTTAATGAAATAAGCAATTGAGTACTTTTTATTGTAAACCTACCACATAATTGCTATCAAAAAATATATCACTAATTAAGACTGATTTCATTTATTTTTCTTTCATAACTTTTATATCTGCAATTTTGGCAATCTAATCAGAAAATTGTATTTCTGATTGAGTAAATTGAATGGTTAAATGAAAACACTTGATCATAATGCAACGTATTTATTAGTTGTATGTATAGGTACTTACAACAAGATGTTACAATGGACATATTATTATATAATTTTTTTTCACACTGAATCCACAGATTATTCATTCGGTACTCCTCTCAACTTCCTTATACATTTATGAAGAGCCTTCAGAGCCTTGCAGAATTTATCATCAGCGCCATTGTTTCCTTGACAACGAGCCTTGATCAGTGGTATGACTTCCTTATAAAATTTGATGATGTTTTCCTTAGTGATATTTTTTTCTGCCCAGTCTTTACAAACGTCCGTGTCGTTTTGCTTGCAAATCCTTTCGTACTCTTCCTTGATTCTATCCTTAAGTCTATCAAGATCTTCTTTGCTGAGGTCAAGATCCTTAAGATCACATTTTCGTTTACCTTCGTTATCTTGGTTCAACAAAGGAGAAGCAAGAGCTACTCCAGCAAATATCACCAGTATAAAAATAGTAATAGTCTTCATTTTCATTGAAACTAGGATAAAATTGTTACGTTTAAAAGCACTTGGTGAAGACACTAACAACGATAAATTGTTAATGGTTGCCTCACTGGGAACCGCGTATTATATACAAGAATTGTTCAACAAATATTCAAATATTGTAAGATAAAAATTTTAAGATAAAACGGCAATTATAATAAGCAGTGAAATAAAAGTTAGACCCCTAAACTCTTGATATCTTTATCTAAATAATCATGATGCGTTTAGGTCCAAAATAAAAATGAGGTGCTTCTTCAATAAATTTTGTGAAGCAAAATTACAAACAAATTCTTGACAAATGAATGATATGGAAAAATTGTCTTCTTATCTCCGAAGACAGAGAAAAACTTGCTTTGAAATGATGATGTACAAAAAGTATGGAATTTTTTAATTGAAATAAATGAGAAGAATTAGTCATTTGGTTTTTGTTTGGGCGACACATAGTGCGAGCATGGTGCTTATAAATATTTTCTCACGAATTTTTTACTAATGATAAATACAGTTTTAATTAAATTACACACTTTAATTATTTATTTTGTTTTTACAAAATAATTCTAACAGCAGTGCAAAGAGCATCGGTTTTGTTAGCACAATATTTCTTAACTAAAGGCTTGATTTCCCTCCAAAGTTTCTCAACGTTTTCCTTGGTGATGTGCTTATTGGCCCACCTTTTGCAAACGTCTGTGTTGTTCTTTTGGCACACCCTGTTGTACAATGCCTTGATTTTGTCCTTCAGTTTTTGGACCAAACTAGCATAAACAGTGGCATAAGCTTCGATCTCTTCTTCGGTGAATCCAAGGTCCCTCAACTCCTTGTAGTAAATGATAGCATCCTGAGGGATTAGTTCCCTTTCAGAAATGTCGAACTTTTCTTCATCTTCAAAAGCTGGAGCAGCAATGGCAATAGCAGCGAAGATTGCGAAAAGGAGAAAATTGAAGGATTTCATTTTTTCTTGAAATTATTGAAATATTATTAAATATTTTTCTTCAAAACAAAATACCAAAATTACCTTTAGTTTAGTAACTTTGTAGTAATACTTAGCTTGTTTAACACGAATGATTTCTTTACTTTTTAACTCACATTATATACTAAATAATTGAAAGAAACTTTCTACCAATTCTGTTGATAACAGAAAGAGTTCAGTTCAGTAATCGAATCTCTCTTGGAAGATAAAATGATTATCGATAATCAGTAGCTGTGTTATTGTTAAGAGAAAGAACTACGCATTTCAATCATTTTTAAAAATATAAACGATTAAATTGATCAGTTTATCAGAAATCAACTTCTTAGAAAACTAAATTCAACTGATATATTTCTTAAATTTTGTTTCCCAATGCTGATCTACTTCCCGGAAAGATACTTCCGGTAGTAAAATGAATATATACAATATAGGTATTAAGGTGCAATTTTGTTTTCCTTGTTTTTTCCCATTTTTCATGTTTTAGTTGTACATAGTTTAAGCTAACACTAATTTTTCTAAACTTTTAATTTAGTTCCCCATATATTATGTAATTAACATGGGAAACAAATGCTCGTCTCAGCAACACTTTGTGAAATTAAATTGTCTACTAAAAAGATCATAGTACTAAATTCGTAAATCCAGTAGTTTAAAAAATGGACATATCTAAATTTTTGTGTTAAAGCTCAGTGTTTTAAATTATTCTTTAAACGAGTTATTCAGGTTTACACAAAAGGATAAGGTTTTTCCTATGTTAATTGAAAGGGGAAGTATACATTGTTTGTGCCGTTTACAGATTTGGTATAGGAGTCTAATATCTTAGGAAATTTAGTACTAGATCTAGAGCTAAAACATTGACAAATAGGATCGTAAAAAAAACAGAATATGTATGTTCAGATTTTTCGTAGGAAATGCTAAACTAATCGACTCCTTAGTGTTGAACAAACTTTTTTCCTGACAGTCTACCTAAAATAACCAATTCTTCCTCAAAATCGGCTTAAAAGATTTACAGGAAGTATGCTCACTTAAGTCTTTATAGATCTTGGTAAGAATATCGAGCAGTTAAAAGAGTATAAAAATACATTTCCAATGATACTTCATTTGATAGGGTCCATTTCCAAATGTAGTAGTTATAGAGAATCAAAATCAAATTTCATCGACATTTTCGACGAAAAATTACTAACCCTTAAGAAATATTTTTCGATGGAATGATTTAAGCAATCAAATATGTAGTAATTTTATGGTTATTATTCTTCTAAAGTTCTAAATCTATTAAGAGCTTAAGTGCAAGTTCAGTAAAAGTGAATTCCAAAATATTACATTAATTTAAGTTTTAACCATATTAACATTTTGAACGGCGAAAGTGAGCTATTTTTAATTTTCCGTAGAATTCAACACGAAGTATATTTCGAAAATAGCGATTTCATTCACTCTAAAATGATAATAAATCGCAGATCTACGTTTGCAAGCATTTAAAAATCCACTGGAATGTTTTCCATTGTTTAATCTCCTCAGTCAGAAAATTGATTATTGTTTTATTGAATCCTTATCTTTCCTACTAATTCGCAAATGGTCCTTTGGATAGTTCCTATATAATATGTGCTAATTTTTGAAGAAACCATTCTAACAGTAGTAGCCGTCTCAAGAAGGTACTTGTGTATAAAAATAAAGCAAATTACTCAGGTAAGTTTCATAACTATAATTCCAAAAGATAATATATTTACAGTATTTTAACTATTTCAGAAAAATGAAGCCATTCACTTTTGTACTTTTCGCCATTTTCGCTGCTGTTGCTCTTGCTGCTCCGGCTTCCGAAGAACACCTGTCGGATGTTTCTGAGCTCGAATTTTCACCTGAAGACTCTTTTGTGACCTATGAAGAACTGAAAGAACTTGGATTCACCGATGAAGAAATTGAAGCCTATGCAGCGAACTTTGCAAGTTTGGTTCAGAAACTGAAAGGGAAAATCCAGTCCTTGTACAACAAAGTTTGCAAGAAGAACAACACTGACGTCTGCAAAAGATGGGCCAAGAAAACCATTACAAAGGAAAACGTTGAAAAGCTGTGGAGGGAAATCAAACCCTTAGTAAAATCATACTGCTCTAAAAACAAAACTGACGCTCTCTGCATTGCTGTCAGAATTCTATTGTAAATTAATTTTGTTTAAATAATAATTAAATATACATCAACACTTTAAAAGATGAAAACACGTTTTTGTCTAATTTACCATTTTGAAATTTGTGTTTTTCAAATATGATAAAGAAAATTAACATTATTTCGATATATCTAATTTTTTGGTTTAACTTGTTGTTCGTTTTACTGAGAAGCTCAACAAAAATATTGTTATTTTAATTCTGTAATATTTAAGTGGACGTAAAATTCAAAAAAAGCATTTATTTTCATAATTAGTCTATAGTATGATCACCAGATTTAAGAGCTCGATTCATTTCTACCCATTTATAACAAAACAAAAGGTTTGCGAAGAAGATTACATTAATTCATTATCAGAAATTGCGTTGACCATTAGGATAAGATAAACAACAAGTTCTCACCATCAGCTGATTTTCATTCCCGGAACTATGTACATATATAAATAACAGATGCTTTCGTATTTACCTCTCTCATGAATTATTTTCATAAGATAGGCAAAATTGTAGATAATAACTTTTGTACATAGGAAAAAATATCAAATCATTTTTATTTGTTTATGATAAGAAATACATGTATGGTACTTTTCGTGCAAAAATTTTTTAATATTTTAATTCTGTAAAATATTTGCATATTTTAAGGAGCGAAAGTAAAATTTGTTTAGTATTAAGAACTCCCGTTTTGCGAACATATCTTTTAACTTACATATATATCTGTGAAAATCAAAATACGAGTTGAAAATTGCATTCTTTACCACACAAGAAGCAGTAACGAATCAAAGAAACATTCATACATATCTAGATTTCATTCAAAAAATGTAATGGGAGTTCAAACAGTGTTCATGAAACTCTCGAATTTTGGCAATTTCATAGCGTTTGTAAGAATAAGTTATTTTTTTATGTGTATATTTCCACTTATTTATTATTGAAACTTAATAAATTTACAAAAGAATTCTCACAGCAATGCAGAGAGCGTCAGTTTTGTTTTTAGAGCAGTATGATTTTACTAAGGGTTTGATTTCCCTCCACAGCTTTTCAACGTTTTCCTTGGTAATGGTTTTCTTGGCCCATCTTTTGCAGACGTCAGTGTTGTTCTTCTTGCAAACTTTGTTGTACAAGGACTGAATTTTCCCTTTCAGTTTCTGAACCAAACTTGCAAAGTTCGCTGCATAGGCTTCAATTTCTTCATCGGTGAATCCAAGTTCTTTCAGTTCTTCATAGGTCACAAAAGAGTCTTCAGATGAAAATTCGAGCTCAGAAACATCCGACAGGTGTTCTTCGGAAGCCGGAGCAGCCAGAGCAACAGCAGCGAAAATGGCGAAAAGTACAAAAGTGAAAGACTTCATTTTTCTGAAATTGGTAAAATATTTTAAATATATTATCTTTTCCATTTATAGTTATGAAAGCTACCTAATTTGTTTTATGATTATACACAAGTATGTATCTTCTTGAGACGGCTACTACTGTTAGAATGGTTTCCTCAAATTAACACATATTATATAGGAGCAATCCAAAAGACGATTTGCGAATCAGTAGGAAAGATAACGATTCAATAAAACAATAATAAATTTTCTTTGGGAGATTAAACACCGAAAAGGAACATTAGCAGCCATGTCAGAAATAAAATTCCAAGATTTCTATTGTTACCGAGAAATTAAGTTATTTATGTTTTACGTGAGAAATTATCTTAGAGTAATCCGAATTAGTGTTAATTTTATTTCTTAGAATGATTAAAATCCGACGATTTCTGTTTCTGAATAACAAAAGTTTCACTATCTTAATCGGGTAAGTTGATTGCGATTTCATTGAACTGCTATCTCAGATGGTAGCAAATCTGCTTTGCGTTTTTTACTATATAACACGTACCGTACCCGGTATACTATACAATTTATTCGTAGTTCAAAACTAACAAATTGCTTATAATAAGGTAAATTTGGACCGAGGTAACTTTGTGAAAAACATATTTTACCTATTTAATACTTTTCAGAAATATGAAGACTTTCATTTTCCTAATTTTTGCTATATTTGCTGCCATTACTTTGGCCGCTCCAACTTTTGACGAAGAGGATCAGTTCAACGTATCTCAAGGGGAATTTAAAATAGCAGATGATATAGTGACTTACGAAGAGTTAAAGGACATTGGATTCGCCGAAGAAGAGATTGAAGCCTATGCCACTGCTTATGCTAGTTTGGTGCAAAAACTGAAGGATAAAATTAAGGGCCTGTACAACAAGGTGTGCAAGAAGAATAAATCTGATGTTTGCAAAAAATGGGCTAAAAAAACTATAACCAAGGAAAACGTTGAGAAACTTTGGAGGGAAATCAAACCTTTGGTTAAGTTATATTGCTCCTTCCAATATGATGCTCTTTGCATTGCGGTCAAGATACTTTTGTAAGCAATTATTAAATTATAAAGTAGTTATCTATTAAAAAAAATAGTTAAGAAAATGGATTTTTTAGTACTAGGTCTGTTCGTTTAGAAATTCGTTAAAAAAAACCTCGTGCGCCACAGGGCGCAATGAGTGTTGTAAAAAAAAAAACCCAGGACGCTCTGTGGCGCACTGGGGTTTGGTGTCTCAACGAACAATTTCGGAGCAAGACAGAGCGAAGAGGAAGAGTAGAATTGTCAGTTGTGTGTACGATTTTACGCGAACCGAGTTCAGTAAAGTGTTTAAATAAAATAGAAGTGTTTCTAAGTAAGCAAATAAGATTTATAGCCCAAAATTCGGTGCATGCAAAAAAAAAAATTACGAAATTAACCGGTGGGGTATAATGTTTCTCTCATTGCATTGACGGTAAATAAAACAAAATGCATGCACATATAAATCTGGCTGGGTCTGAGAACACATAAATCAATAAATACTTCAATTCAATTTAAATTCAAATTCAAATGCCGCTAGCCGTTACAGCTCGATTTCGCCCCGACATAAAACTCGGGTTTAGTTGGAGCGCACTGTGGCAGTGGCGCACTGGGTTTTTTCTAAAATGCTCAACGAACACCGAATTATAAAAACCCAGTGCGCACTGTGGTGCCCCAGGTGCTGTCAAAAGTCTCAACGAACGCCAAAACGAAAACCCAGTGGGCACTGGTGCGCTCCAGTGCAACTCAGTTTTTTTTAGTTTTCTGAACGAACAGACTGAATTTTATTATAATTCGAAATATGTAAAGAAGTTTTCTTGCACTTTTAAAGTCGTTAATTTTAGACAGTAAACTGCTTGTTATGACCATTTTTCTAGTTCTTATAAAAAAGACAAATTTGTTCCTATCAAAACCAAATATATTTAGGTTTTAAATAAAATTGTTTTTTTTTTTTTACATAATACTTTTTCTGTTATATGCACATTGATTTACAGAATAATCCTGACAGCCACGCAAAGTTTGTTAGATTTCTTAGCGCAGTATTTCTTCACTATAGGCTTAATTTCTTTCCATGCTTTCTCAACATTTTCTTCGGTGATATGTTGCTTAGCCCACCTCTTGCAAACATCAGTGTTGTTTCTGCTGCAGGCTTTGTTGTACAATTCTTGGATTTTGCCTTTTAACTTCTTGATCACTCCACCAAAGACATAGTTTTCAATTTCCTCATCAGATAATCCAAGATCCCTAAGCTCTTCCAAAGTAAATGTAACTTTGTCTAATTCGAATTCTTCTAGTTCAAAGTCGTCGATTTCATTCAAAGTTGGAGCAGCCAAGGCTACTGCAGCAAGAGCGACGAAGAGGAGGAAAGTAAACGATCTCATTTTTTCTATAATAATTATTTTGTTAATAACTACGAATATTATTAAAATTAAAAATTTTTTATACCTAATGATATGTCCGCGTTACTGGCTAAAATAGGAATATTTTTGATTGGCATTAAGAACTCTTTATATACCCGCGAATGGTAGTCAGATAGTCTTTTAAATTTGTTGATTAATACCAAAGATTTGGAAAAAAAAACACTCGAAGTTATAATGAAGCACGATTGCTTCTCATCAAAAGATAATGGAAATATCTAGACATCTCGAGTCTGCAGTTGCCACTCAGTCTGGTGCTTAAAGTACTTATATCTTGGTTAATTTCTCCGATTTCATAGATATTGAAAAATCAATTGTTTTATATTCTCTTTCATTATTTGCTTATTGAAGTATTCATCTTACTTATTTTCTTACGATTTTCGAAGTATTTTTTTGAAAATCCTATTTTCTTACAAAAATATTTTTATAAAAAAAACTAAAATAACTGAGTTTGAACGCAATTAGCTTTTAAACCATTACGTCCACGTCGTTTTTTTTTTTGGGTAAAGTTGAGAGTAGTTCTTCATCCTTTCTAGACTACTTCGACCTTGAAAACAACTTTTGACTGAAACAATTTTTTCGCAAGGTGCGTAGTTTCCGAGGTAAGTAGGCGATTTTGAAATCTTTAGATTTCGATAGAATCCAAATCTCATAAATTCATTGCGACATCCCCAAAAAGTTTATTCAGCACTTTAGCATTATTTAGCAAGCGTTAAACTTGGCATTGAAATGGAATAAGTAATTACAATAGGAAGACACTTGACACATCAAATGAAATCGCGTTACTATGATAGAAACACTATTCAATTACTTATTCTAAATCTCAAGATTTTGGGGAGATGGAAACATGGCATGACCTTTAAATTTAAAATCGGGATAAAGGGCAAATCTGAATTTCAAATTGCTTGGCCTTTTCATTTCCGGGGTCAGAAGTAGGGATTCCTATGAAAAAAATTACGCTGAGCTTGAATTGACGTTGATTCTTGACCTCAAGGTCAAGGCACAGGTCATCACTAATTGGTCCATTCGATATCCTACAATTTTGGATTGACGGCAAAAAATCGTGTTGTCCAGTGTTATCAAGATGATGATCCATCATAAGGAAATAGAAGAGCACCAAAAATACAATATTAATTAAGCAGCAGATCGTTATCACATTTCGATTACATATTTTATCTGAGAATATGACGGAAAAATTCAATTATCAACAAATCTTCGTCAGCATTAGAATTGTATAAATTGCAGTGATACATCAACGCCAAATCATTCTTGTACATTCCCGTGGGCATTAAACAATCTCCTGGAGAAAATGAGGTCCTTCACAGCAATTTTATTAATCGCTTGCTTCGCAGCATCGGCCCTTGCAACACCTGCTGACGTTGAGGAAAACGAATTGGCCACGTTCGAAGAACAATCTTTGGAAGAGTTTGAAGCCCAGTGGGAGCTCGAGCAAGCAAATAATATTCAAAACTACTTTAGCGTTGGAGGACTTGTTCAAAAATTCAAAAACCAAATCATCAACTTATACAAAAAGGCTTGCCAGAAACACAAAAATCAGGACGTCTGCAAGAAATGGGCCAAGAAGAACATTACCAAGAAAAACATTGAAAACTTGTGGAATGATGTGAAGCCAGTAGTGAAAATGTTCTGCGCTGTTGTAAAGAATCCTTACTGTTTAGCTATCAGCTTACTTCTTTAAAAAGAATTGTTTTAATAAAAGAAGAATATTATTTGTAGTCAAGTCCTTTTATATCTACGTCTTGAAAGCTTGGAAATACCATTAAAAGTATCCACTTGTGTGGAAAATTTTCATCTATTATTTTACAGAGACTCCTTTTTACAAGTTCTCCTTTTCCTTTTGCGAGCAATTTAGTTTCACTTGTGCTCACAAACTCACAAAGGTATATTATAACAATTCTAAATGAAAACTTGCTTTTTTTTTCCAACACTACCTGGACAAAAATTACTTTGAAGTTATTGAAGCGAACCAAAAAAAAACTTTTGAAAAAGCAGAGAACATCTATTAAACTTCTTTTAGAAAAAATTCGATAAGGCCATATGCTATTAAGATATAGAATTGTGGAGTAACTAATTTTTAAAATTCATGCGATAAAACTTTTCCGTACAACTTTAGTTGTTCTTTTAAAATGATAGCAATTTAAAAACCATTTAAATGTGACGAAGGAAAAATAAAATAATTTAAAAATTACACATCAGCACGATATATTTTAACAACTTTACTTTCTTAATAACTTATTTAGAATTTTGGGAAATTGAGGAAACCTATTGTATATCCTTTTCACAAACGAAAAAGGAATTCTAAAGAATTTCGTATATCCCACAGAGCAAGAGAATTCAAAAACAATTCAAGTAACTTTAGAGTTAAAGTGAGTTGTAAAGCAAAACTTTTCTTACAGACATAGTTTTATATTAAATCTTGAAAATCTGTTACAGAAAATATATCATATTTCACGGAAGTGTTCTTAAGAAAAGTTTTCCGTCAACAGTGTTATTTACACAGGTGTGCTCGTATTCTCAGGCGATCGATTTGAAACATCTAAAAAGATAGATATAAAAAGGAAACGACAAGTAATACTATTGATAGGTATTTTATTACGTTACAGCTGAACTGATTCTACTTTATAATGACCGACATAAACTCTATCATGTCGTTCTCCAGAACTTACATATAAACGAATCTCGGAACGGGGATATTCAATTCAAAGAGAATTGCATCGAACGAGTTCGAGTTTATATCAAAAGCAATCCGACGCGCGATTCTATGATATGTATGATTTAAATATTGAATATTGCAATGTATTTCATTTTGTCCGATTAACGATCGGGGTAATGTAACACAAATTACAAAACTCGCGTGGTAGTTGTAAAATACTAAAGCCTCATTCATTCAGGGACTATGTCACATTCATCGGTTTTTATGACAGGAAGTTTTGGGAGATTTATAGGATTTTGTAACTGTCTGCGCCTTCAGTTTTATTTGGAATTTATTGAATTGCTTCATACGACCGAAATTTTAATATATGACCTATTGTCAAATGTTGCAATGCTGGCTTTTAATTTTCCCATGTACTTATGTGACAATATATGAAAATGTTCACATTAAAATTTGCTTTAGTACTCAAATTTAAATCTTCTTTTCTCTGAAGAGAGAATGAAATATTTAATTTTTATAAAATAATAACATGCAGATAAAATTAGAAACTGTTTCTGTGGTTTATTTAAACGACAAAGCTGAAACTTATGCTAGTTTTGTTTCTTTCGTATAAAATAAAATCCGATTTCCATTACTCAAGTTCAAAGTTATAATTTACGCTTCATAATTTTAAATAAATACCACTTTATTCGAAATTAGAAGTTACAGCGCACTTCAAGCATAAGAAATATATACTAAATAGGTATAGACGAATTTTCGTTTTCTTCTCACTAAAAACTTTTTGAACCTCAACGTCCTCAACTCATATAACCTCGACCTTAAACTTTAAAATAAATTTTAGAATCGCAAAAGAAGCCACTGAAGCGGAATTTGATTGGGAAAAAAGTTAACCCATTTGTTTGGCTAAAGAATAATCAGCAGAGTGGCGTAAAAGTGTCCATCCTCATAATCCCAAATTACTCAAATTCTACTCTCCAAACAGAAGCAGTTTAGGGAAAAAGGTAAACGGTGCCCGTGCTTTCCGCGGAAAATACTCCCCCAATTTTTTCCCATCGAAAAAAAGGGAAAAGAAAAAAGATATAATCTCTTGCTGCCTTTCAAATCCGCTTAAAACAGGCCAACTGTGGAGCTAGGCTGCATGGGGTCCTGGTTCCGCGCCACGTTCCTGTTCCCACCTATCCTCCAGGAGACCCGAATTTGCAGATTCGCTGTATACATTTCGCGTAAATACCTTTGCAGCCTGCGAAGCCTTCATCCCGGATCTTAAAGCTCGTCTTAAAGTACCTGGGGGAACAATAGATCAGTCCTCCTGTGAGGTCCTCGCCTCAGCCTCCTTCACACTTTTCCTGGAGCAGAAGGATAAAGGGTCTTTTTTTAAGGCGGAGCAGTTCCCAAACCCCAATGATAAAGTGACTGACTTCCGGTTGACTTGAAAAGGAAAAAAAACCCAAAATGGGAACTGCAGCTCTTTAAAGTAATGACTTCAGGGATATTTTAATGCCCCGTGTTTCCAACCAGAGGGAGCCTCCGACCGGGAGCGGTTAAGACGACTTGGTCTATTTTACGATCCGCGACATTGGGAAAAAAAATAATAACGCGAACGAACTCTCAGTGCTTTTACAATTTTTATTGCCTCCTCGGTGGACATCAACGGGAAGAAATTTATGCATGATATCTAGAACATCCGGGTTCCGGAGATTCATCCTTGCAGCCACGTATTAAGGAGACGGTGCACATTTCCTCGAAAGACGTGAAGAGGTGTAATGAAAATGTATGACGGAAATATATATTTACCAAGAAAATGTTCCAGACACTTATAAATGCAAGTCCGCCTAGCTCCAGTCACCTCTCTCAGCCCGAGGATGTGCACATTTCACCGAGGATTCCCACTGCACTCCGGAACACTAATTTATTTTGCAAACAGGAGACAACAGGATGGAAATTTCTATGGCACGCTCTACACTGCAAGACACCCACAGGACGTTAGCATTTCACATGAGAACTGGTAAAATTTTCGGGATAGTTTATCCCACTACTGACACCAGGGATCCTGTCCTGTTTTAATTAAAAATTATTCAAAGAAATTCCGACAAAAAACCGCACTGGCCTACTCCAGAGATGGCAGGTCCTGGATGAACCGAACCATGCAAAGTGACGTCACGCACTGACTCTGTCCCTGCGAACTCGAGGGACGTCGACTCTCGCCGCCGGATCCTGGTGGTGTCTGTGCCCGTCGCATCCGTGCACGTCATCCAGGATCCACTGAAAGCATCCCACCCACCGACGCAAGCTCCCCTGGCTGGGGACGCTTTCCCGGCTCCTGTGGGTGGCGGCGGCGAATTCCTCCTCCGAGGCGCCCGTGCATAAGGACACAGAACTGCCAGCCCTGTGGAGACGGCCTTAGTCCTTCGACTTCGAATCGAACGCGCTGCAACCAGACTTCGAGGACGAACAGGAAAATTAACGATTCGGAATTTAAATTTTATAGCACAAAACCATGTCTTCAGACACAATTTTACTGGCACTATTAAGTACCAAAGTATTTTTAATTTTTCCCTTCGATTGCAACTTATAAAATTTAAACTATTCTACTTAATCCTAGTTTTTAGTTTTACCCATAATCACTAAGAATAAACAACTTAAAATCTTTGGAGAGGAAAATATATAAAAAAGGTTCTTTAAGTTGATTAAAAGTCGTTCCTATAATTATTTATAATATGTAATTAATTATAGATTGATTGATATTTATCAAGCAATCGAAAAATAAAAATCGATAATAGTTATCGAGCGATCGAAAAATAACAATTAGCCGAAAAAATTAAACCTTTCATCGAAAGTATTCTTCAATCTAAGTAAAGCTACAAATGAAATAATTGACTTTAGGTTAACATAAAGTGATTTGTTTGTTTTAAATTTCAGAAATAATAATTATTTTCGGTCCTTGCTTAAAACCAAAATTACTACAACCAAATCTTTGAACAGTTTTCAGCTTTGTTTTCACAAAAACATAATAACGTTTATTAATTTTTCAGTAACTTATAGAAATCAATTTACTTGGTTTGCAGAATTAACAGAGACCATGACAAATTTAACAAATATTAGTTAGTTGAGCAAATAAATTCCTTTAAACAAATCATTAGGAATAGTTCGACTAAATTTTTTAAAAATCATACGATATAGAGTTGACTTTATATTTTTGAACAAGGTTAAGAGTTGATTTCTTGTTGTACTTGTTTACTTTAAAATGAAATTCCTGCTTATTTTCCATTAAACAGAAATTTAAAAACTACTTCTTTTTGTTAAAACTTGAAATATTAATTGTCCAATTAAATTGTTAAACCTATGATGCAATGTGTCGAATAAAAATAATAGGTACAAGAGACTGATATCGTAATTATTCCATACATTTAATTCTTGACGAGTGGATTATTTTATTTATTTTTATTTAACTATTATATTATGCAACTAAACTAAGTTTACTGATTGTACTCAAACTATTATTTAAAGTCTTTTTTTCTATGTTTTTGCAGGTTTACTGATCGGAAAAGATTTAACCTTTTGTTATGTCAATTTTGTTTTTATTTTATTAGTTGTTAGGTTCTGATATTCATAATCTACGTTCTTCTGTTTTTAGATAAACATTCTTTCATAATAAAAAAAATTGGTTTTTTCCATCTCCGTTGGAAATAATACGAAAAGAAAAAACCGAAATGATAACATAAAACCCCTTGCATTTAAAAATGATATTTTTTAAATTCTGAGAAAGATTTGAGACGGATTTTTTCAGGAAACTGATTTTTAAGGTTTGTAAGCTCTCCAGTTTTTTTTTTTTCTGAGTGGCTAAATATTAAATGAAGCATTAACAAGTTAGGGGAATTGTCTGTCCTACAGATTTAAATATTGTATAAACAAATTTTCTAAATGTTTGCACTGTCAAAATATACTTTCTTTAGTGCAAAACACTTTAAAAACAATTTTAAAATAATCAAGGTCAAAATTATTAAAGATAAAATCATTGAGAAATCACTTCATTTATTTCTTCTCCAGAAAATGTTGCTTTTCTTGGTTTCAATTGTTCTGATCTAATATAAATCAAATTGTCACGATTGTGACTGACAACAAAAGGAATAAAATTGCCCCTTTTTTTATCAGTTTGTAGCACCTCTTCGAAATCAGTAAGTAGTAATTTATCGACTTTCTGTAGACGACTTGAGGGGAAACCACTTGAAACGCAATCTCAGAGGCAATAATTCTTACTTAGAGTAAAAGGCGCCTTTGGTGCTCAACTTGGATTGACCCCAAGTACTCAAGGATTAATTAAAGATAATCTCGAAAATGGGATACCAAAGTACTTAAGCATAGTGCAACTAAAATGTAAACAGAGCAAATGACGGCAGAGTTTTTAATCTATCTTGTAATTGAGTTATTTCTTTTTTCATTTTTATGTTCTTCCCAGTTTTATCTTAGGAAAGAGACCACGGTGAAAATCATTGTAAAATGTACCTCAAAGTTTCACCGAAGTTAACCAAAGGACTCTCTCAAATTACCTTGAAAAGAACACTGGGATGGCACTGCAGGAACGTTCAATTAATTTGCTTCTGCAAATAGACGACTGTCCAGTGCGCTAGAAATCTAAAAGGAACCTTTCGACATGTTTGCCGAAGCCTAAATTGACTTAGAGGCACAATTACTGCACCGAAATGGTGGGAATTGCTTTGAACTTTATTGAATTTCAGGAGAACGGGTGGGTTGGCAAAAATTCACCAATTTGTCGAATGGAAGACACATTTGATAGTGCATTTACAGAGGGTTCCTTTAGCCCTAGTATTTGTTTTCTTGAAATTCAAAATGAACCCTTAACGAACATCCGGACACATATCTTCTTTATCAGGAACTTGTAATTGGGAGTCTGTCGTGTAAATATGTTACAAATTATTTGCGACACCAATTTCATATAAAAGAACAATTTTGTATTTTGTTTTCTCTTAGTATACCTACAATATTATTATATGTAAAATTTTCATTTTCCTCCTACAAAGTAGGTATCCATTGTACTATTATCGTATATCCTTTAGAATTTCGAAATTACCTTTCAATCAGTTGTGCTCTTTTATTAGGTTAATTAAATTAGAATATGGAAATATAGCACAAAATTATTAGTGATCTGATACTTAATCTCCGACAAAAGCTTCCGTTTTGAATCATGATTTCTACAAAATTTTATGACCAATTTAGAGAAACTTATTAATTTCACGTCGACACAAACAAAATTTGAATCATTGTATAGTATGGGTAATAGAACAATAATAATTAATTTCTACCCCGTTGTGCTTTAGTGGTATCATGAATATAGGGTGTCCTTTTATTGGAAATATTCCATTCAATTTCAGCTGCCATCTCTGGCTCAGTTCATTTCAAAAACGAAATTGAAATAAAACAAGCAAGACAGACAAAGTCATTCCTATTAATAAATGTAGTTCAGTTTGTGCACCATCCCAGTTAAATCAATTATATACCTTTTGTGCTTCCACCTCATCTACGGTTTACTGAATCTGAAAACATAATCAACAGAGTAGATGGAAGAGCAAGAGTCGACCCGCAGTAGTTTTATAATAGTTCGACTGGTGCCATGGAATGTAGGATTAAATTACTCTAAATCATTGAACATGATGCGGAGGCTATTCGCGTTAATCAACCCCTCTGGGATAACTACCTTTGTGTGTAGGTGGGATTACGTCACGGTGCATTCATCAGCAACTTACAATAAAACTGAAGGCCTCGTGGCGTAATGGTTCACCATAGCGTGTGTGATGATTCTATTTTTAATGGGTGAAAGGGAGGGACACTGTGAAAAATGAATTACTCAACGTTTTGTAAAATAACACCTTTTTAGGGTTCTAGTGTATACTGACTATAGATCAGCCGAAAAACCCATTTAGCTACACCTACTTCGCTTTGTCATCTACATATCTGGCCACCTATTAAAGCTGAATATGTTTCAAAGCTTCTCGCATAGTAAAATTAATGAAATGAATTGATGAAGATAAATTTTTAATCATAAGTTATAAAAAGATAAGATATTGTGATCAGAAGTGAAAGCATTTTTGCGCTTTTGTATTACGTGCAAATTTCTCAGACAAGATAATGACCCAAAGCATTGTAGGAATATTGCAAAAGAGCATTTCTTCCAAAGCTCTATCAAAGCTCAAGTTTAAATTAAGTAGCCAACTTCACGATGCATACAACTTCTAAAATTAGGGTGCGTTGCAGAAGTGTACTTTGTTAGACAGATAAAAATAGTTAAAAGTTACCTATACCTGTGTACCTCATTTGTGACTTCTGAAATTTGATATGATTTGAAAACGAAACCCATTCAAATCGAATTCAATCGAAAAGAGTTTACAAAATTCCTTTTTGTATTGAAATTCCTTAATAAAGTTTGTAATATTTTAGCGAATTCATTTCAGTTACCTTTAACTTCAATAAACTTTTTCGTTCAAATTGTTTAAATTAAACTGATAGAAAAATCCAATCAAATTATTTTAACGTTATGTACGGAAATATTAATTGAAAGTAACTCAAATGAATTTGTGAGATTATTAGCAACTTTATTATGGAATTTTTGTTCATAAAGGGATTTTGTAAGCTCTTTTCAATTCAATTCGATTCAAAATAGGGCAGCACATGGCATTTTTCGATATGGATCGATCAGGTTTGAAAATCTTGATCCGGATCAAAAAAGGGTTTGTTTTAAACCGATTGGTAGCGGCTTGAAAGAGGTCGTGAATGAGGCTATAGGATAGTCAATAGAGCTTCAAGACTGTTTATATGTAGCTTTTATTAAAAAACAAAAACAAAATTTAAGTTGCGAACTGAGAACCTACATTATCTAAAAATGGATGTTTTGATATGAAATTCTATTGATGAACGAACAGTGTATAATTTGGGGCAAGTTTTTTTTAAAGCCAGGTAGATGGGCGGCTTAAATTTTTAAACTTTGCACGTTAGGCGCTGGAATGAAAGTAGCTCACAAAGGAATGGTCTTTAACAATGGCTGCCAGGCTGTGAAGCATAAAATAATTTTCTTCAGAGAAATTATCTTTCATCTGGTGTTCCAAAATCGGGCGCCTCAAAAGGGTCGCTTAAAAACTCTTCTATAGCTAGAAACGATGAGGGCGGCTGTGGGGGGATGAAAGTTGATTACTCTAGCACCGTCATCGTTTTCGCACCCCTCTTGATCGCGCCGAATTATCTAATTTTCTTAAATTTATCTGATAAGAGCCGTTTAACTCCATTCATTACGGGATAATGAAAGCTCGCCGAGTAGCACTCACCACCCGTTGTTTCCCTTTTTTGAGTCCCCCTGTTGCAGTACACATGAGATGAGTTCAGCCAGCTTTTCGTGTTGTCTGTCGTTGTCGCCGCCTTTCAGGAGCGCTTTCCAGAAATAGCTGCACAAAGGCCGTACGCAAGTTTCTTTTTTTAGCGGCTAGAAGGAGGCGGCGCCCTCCCCCGGATTTAGTCCGAAGGTGGCTAAGCTAAGGCCTATGGTGAATGAATGGCTGCAAACAGAGTCCCTTTCAGACGAGGGGTTTCGGGACAGATGAAGGGAGCTTTTGTCTTTTTAAGCTCCTGCAGCTGTGGAACTCGTCAGATATCTGGAATTCGATGGCCGCGAGTGTGAGGTGTTGTGTGGAACCCAATACAGAGGTACTCCACAGTGGGACTTTGGCTGACACCAATATCCACACTATCACCAAAGGACTGAATTCCTAACATAGTCTACATCTTAGGAAGCCACCCTTTTTGCATTCTTTAAAAAATTCCTCCTCAATGGAAAAGGGATAATCGTCTGTATATGCACTGGAAACCCGAAGAAGGTAGTTGTTGTAATAATTTTTTTTTTCCCCATAACCATACATCTACCATAACACCCCCGTTTTCTAATCACGAAGATCCTTCTTAGAGCTGATGTCGTTGCCAGTTAAGACGTTCCCATTTTGAAGCTGAAGGAGATTACAGTCGAATGGACATTTCGTGAGGGTATGAGCAACTTTATCTTCTTTTTTTTTGAAGAAAGATTAGATGTCGACTAGGACTGGGAAGTAATCTTAATTAGTACTGCTAATGAAATTACTGCCACTATCACAATAAAAAAAAAAAATGCGAGCTAATTAATGGCTCTTTCTGAAGGTGCGGCATTACAGAGTCACATGTCGAAGGTAATAAAGAAAATAGAAATAACTTTCAAAGTAGGGGAGTTAGATGGTAGTGTACGCACACTTTATGTTTTATTCAGACCTTAGCTATTAACTTGACGAACTTATAGATACTCATATATGTAGGGAATTAAATACTAAATTCTAAGAACTTTTCTTATTTATTACATACATAATATGACATAATAAATTTCTTTGAAGGTAGATTTAAGATCGATACTATCTATGTAATGAAAAATTATTTTCTATGATTTCCAAAACTGCTGACCCAACTAAGTTAATTCATTTTGTTCTAATTTCATTCCTGCTTTTCTAAATTTTACTAATGATTTTAAATAAGTTTGACTAATAAAATGGATTTCTAAAATATACTACTTATTTACTTTCACTCACGAGGTTCGAAAAATATAATAAAATATGAAATTCACAAAAGCTCTTTAAACATACATACTATGTCATAATATATCACAATAATGACGCATATAAAACTGAAAGTGATTATCATTTTATTTTTTGCATAATGTAAAAGCAAGGAGAGAAAGCAAGTGTTTAATATCGATATTTTGCACGTGATGAAGCATTTTCAGCAAAAATACTTTACAAAATGTAGGAGCTTTTCACTTGAAAAAGTAATTATGTAGTTGCTTTCAGAATTCCAGCAAAAATGTCTCTTTAAATGTTTTATATAAAGAAACAAAATTATTTATAGTACAAAATAATATTTATTAGAAACAAAGAAACAATTGTACCACAAACAGACGCTGTAACGACTGTTTGGTTCCCACAATAACTACGATAATCATTGTTTAAAAAATGTGTTTTTAAGTATGAAAACGATTCTAAAAAGAATAATTATGTTATGAAAGATAACTTTTCCTGCTGTTATATTTGGTGGACAATAATAATCTCTTTTCAGAAGAACTTTTCACAATTAAATGGAATCTCCTCGGAAAATTAAATAAATCGCAAGCCATAAAAAATCAATGCACCCAAGAGTCAAAAAGTTTCATTGAACTTGCGTGCAAACCATCCCCTGGGGGATCTCAATTCATGAAAAGATAGGAAGTTGGGACCAACCCCCAGATTCTTGTCATCATTCGTTTTGTTAAAAGTTTGCCCCCGAGATAGAAATGATTACTCACTCCTGGCTTACGAGCGAGTTATTACTCGCTGCAAAAGTTGTCGCGTTCGGAGGACAAAAGAATGGTAAAAGTTATTGAAGGCTATGAGCAGACTTCCACTTGGTCCCATATCAATTTTATTCCCCGAATTATGTCCCACTAATGCAATTTTCTGGCGTTGACCATCCGGATGACTTCTTTTTCCATTTTACTAAAACTTTCATAGGGAAGTGTGGAAAAAAATTCAGTTTCGGCAAAAATTGTTCATGATCTTTTGTACGAACTTTTTCGCTCTTATTTGGAAAGAAGGACAAAATAAAGTTTCTGTCTTTTAATATTTTACTTATGTATTTCTTAACAGATGGCGGTTTTTGTTATTTGCAATTATTTTTCTTTTAAATAAGTTTGAATATTATACATTTTCCCGCTAAAAGCCTCAGATAAGAATATAGAGAAAATGAAGAAAAACATCGAGAGTTCATTGATTAATACGTTATTTAAGTCGACGTCGAAGCTATTGATTTTACACTTCTAGCTTTATTAATTGAGTGAGTTATTATAATTAGATATTAGTTGAAAAGCTTCGCGTTATTTAAAGAGCAGTTTCCGACAAAGGGGATGTTACAGAATCTGGATATATTCTAAATTTTATAATATTCATTCAACATTTTTACTTATAGTTATTAAAATTACATAAGTAGAAATAAATGAGAAGTAATAAAATAGTTTTTACTGAAAGGTTTTAATGAAGAACTTCTCATCCATTCCAATAGGTACTAACTAAATAATAACCACATGATTGAGAGCTCATTCAAGTAAGAAGTTTTGATCTTTTATGGTCCTGGTAGTTCCTACACTAAAAATTCGAAATTTACTATAACAAAATAAATAAAAATTTAATTTCATTTGCATTAAATGGCTAAATAAAAGTACAAGTTATATGGATATCTTTTACCGGTAAACACTTATGCGATGAGTTAGCGCTCAAGCAGCATACGTGCAACTCATATTGTTATAGTGTAAAATATTTAATGATGTAGTATATTTTTTCCGTCGTAAAAATCTATAGAATATTTTCTATACTTGATAAGTACCTTATTACATGTTGGGTTTTTTTTCAGATTTATTTTTAAAGTGCACATTAGTAAGGATTTCGTGAGATATTCGACCGTCCCGGAACAATTTTTTTTTTCAGATTAAAACCACAAAAATAATTCTAGGTTTATTTTATTTTAATAAGATATAATGATAGTAAAATATGGAACCATAATTGTGCTGTTAATTATAAGGTCATCTATCTCAGTATAGCTTATTTGCGCATCTAACCCACGTTTTAGGCACCTATTCGTTTATACCTACTACGACTTAATATATTTATATTAGGTATGCTTTGCTTAATTCAAACAAATTTAGTGATAGTGTAGTGACGCACCATCAAAAGAAAAGAAAAACTACAAGATGTGTGTAAGACGAGGAAGATTTCGTATATTTCCAACTAAGAGGAGCTCTGGTCTAGACAGCATAAATTGCAATTGTAGGTTTTAACTAAAACAGAGTTCCCAGGCTGTCTCCAGGGTTCGTCGCATTACTTGAAGATACAATAAATAAAGCTTCTCTGTAATTACCTTAACTCGAAGACACAATGACAGAGTTAAGGGATGACAGCATAAACTTTGTTCGCCGTACTCCATTAACTTGAAGTTCGCTGTCTTACCAGGGGCATCTTAAAGCAAACGAGCGCCTTCCACACGTCGTCTTAACGTTGCCCTTCGAGCTGAATTTATCTCTTCTTACCAAAAATCAATGGGTCGGTGCCAAAACTCATCATGGGCCCTGCCTCACGAATGATACCAACACTTGTGGCAGTCCCGGCAATTCGCGCTAATTATATGTTATCCCTCATGTCGATGGAACTTTTTGTACCCTTCACATCTGATTCAGCCCGAATATGATCCAGCCTTGACCCCTTCTCCCGGGCCCACGAGGGCTTTCTTCCACCCCACATGCATTCGTGCAATTATTATTTTTTTAGTTTTTTTTTTCTGTGGTGATGCCGGCGCGAACAACAACGCCCGGACCATGCAGCATCCCCCAGCATCCCTCAGTATCTCACAGCATCCCCAGCATCCAATTCCCGCCCCTGTCTTCGCCTCTCTCGGCGGCCTTGAGCTGCTTTAAAACTTGCAACAGCTGTCGCACTATGCGATTGCAGGAATGAAAATACTTTTTCCATTTGCATGCCGAGGTAACATGAAATTTGCATTAATGACATAAAAAAATTACGAAGTAATGCTGCTGGGTTTTAAAAGCCCGACAGGCTCGACAGCGAATTTAACACCCACACCTCAGGAGGACGAGGGATCTGTTGCAAGTGTTTTGTTTAATATAAAATCATATGGGCGGTTTCACCACTAAAGCGACATTATCCCTGAATTATTGAGAGATACCAGGGAAATAATTCCACTCGTCTAAAGCATCCTCCAACTTTGTGGAATGTCGCCCAGGCTATTTTTTGGGGCTGGATGCAGACGTGATGATCTGGGGAATTCGGTATCGCAGCAACTGTCTAATTTTCTGGAAAAAAAACGAAGAAATTTGTTGAGATGCCTCATTACAACAAAAGATCTCTGATGCTTCAGAAGACGTTGCCAGCTTCCGCCTCCTTGGTGCATTAAAGATGTCTCTTTTAATCACATTTCTTCCAGGAGCCCCAAATCCAATTATGCTGTGATCTGATTGTGTGACTCACCGTGAAGTGTCTTAAGCACGCGAATGTGCTGAAGCATACCTCAAGGCACGGAGTTGTTCCCTTGCACCCGTCCATCCGTCGCTATGTCTTTAAGAATTTAGAGCGTGCGACATGTCGCTTAACACTTGCCCTTAATGGGGCACCATAAAGTTGTAAGGAGCTGCCGGAAACATCGAATACAAGATGCTCACTTTCTTCGAAGACGTGACCGGTTAAGACAGTAAATGACATCCTGCGGCAGTAAGTATTTCCCAATCACAGCTCCTTTCCGTCTTCGTAACTTCGTAAGAAGCTACATAATTTCTTTTTATTTTTTTATTTTTAAAGTTACATAACCCTCCCCAACTGCTTAAGAAAAGGAGAATTTTACCCAGTTTTATTGTATGTAGAATAGAATTTCCCGAGGCTGTAAACCTGATTGCTCCGATTTTGTGTCTTAAGACTTTAGAGGGCACAAATCCTTTTCCTGGTCGGAATGTGGCATTCGGACACTTTGTCGTCCGGAAATTGTAAATCTTACTGTGGGGAGGCATAAAACCTATATATGGGCGCCTTGAGAGGTCCTTTTCCACAACTCTTACGACCCACGAAATGGCACCGCTTTTCCTCTATGTATGGCCCATAAAATCCAGGAACCGATAATCAGAACATAATTAATACTTCCCCACTCTTGAGGCGGGCACGTTATGTGGGTCACTGTATCTCGTAATCTTAACTGATCAGTGAGGTAAATGGCTCGGAATGTTATTAATTTCGGGGGAAAAGGCAGAGTGGAGCCTGTTGCCAATTAAACGCTGTCTATATGTTTTATGGGAGCCCATTAAATTTGTAGTTGGTTTCTAAAGCAATAGATTAATTTTCTTGGGGACCTTTATCATTTAGAGTTGACGTTATTTAGTATCTTCAACCAGATTTTGGGCAATTGTAAAATTGAAAGGGGCTAAATTTTGTAATTTAGATAACGTGGGATTTCGCAATTTTATGATTATTTAGTTTATAATTATGAAACTTCAATTTAAACTTTACGAAATGACATACACACACTTGGAATTGCCAGATATATCTATTATTTGTATTATGTAAGCACACACAATAGTTCTCACTTATGAGTTTATATAACACCTATGTATTTCTTTATAGGTAGGAGCGGGTAATGATAAATTTTATTGATTTTTAGAACCTAGCTACTACCGGACTAAACTTATTCAGGTTTTACGGGTCAGTTTTACTTGCAATATTTTATTATGTCCATTTCTTTTCGAAAAACAAAAATCGTTCTTATTTTTCAATATAACTACTTACTATTATTGTGTACGTGTTATGCATAATCTTCCATTTTGAAAAAAATCTTGCCAGTACTGACAACTTAAATAAAAAGTCGCGCCTGTAGGCATTTATACGAATCAGAGTCAGTACAATTGACCAGTGTAAACGCCGTAAGTTCAAGTTGACCTAAGCTCGACTTAGTTTCAATTTTTACATAAAAAGCTGAACCCGATGTAAATTTTATTGAAAACTTACTGAACTCAAGTCTGTAGTAACTTTGATTGGAAAACCATTCATAAAAGATCAAAAAATGTTTTAAGTACTATACATTGTTACTACACTATTTATAAAAAGGAGGAGAAATAAATCTTAAATGGAACTCCAAAGAAAATCGTATGTTAAGTACAAAACGAAATATGTTTTTCTTAAGTAGTTTCATAAAGTCTGAAATTTTAGTACCAGAAATCGATATCAGTTGAGAGTCTTCTGACGCCGCGAGGATGATACAATTTATTCGAAATATCCACATGGAACTAGGAAGGGTAATTTGCTTTAATTTAATTTCCAAGAATGATTAATTTAACAAGGCCGGACATTACAAAGGTTGCTGCTTGGAACTGGGATGAAAAGTGTATAAGACTGTCGGAGCCGGAGGCAATTAATTAATAGAGTTACTTAGTTACTCGAACTAAAACATGCGTAAGAAACACAAATAGCATTCATTCACTTTCCATTTCCCAGATTTTGCCGGACATTGAATAATCATATTATACAATTCCGGGCCCCTACAAGTTAATTTGTAGTCGCTTTTGGTTAAAAGTAAAACATTTTTTGTTTGGATAAATGAAAGTTTGCATTTGAAAGGAGCACGAGTCTAACAAACAGACAAATTGGCTGTGTCGCTTTCTTATTAAATGCTAATTAGATTCTGCGAAAGATGGCGCATGCCCAGCATTTTTTCGATTTACGAAGTTTTGTTTATTTAAAAAATGTCCACGAAAGGTGTACCTTGAAAGCAATGTCAAACTAATGCTGGTAAAAATAATTAATTTTTCTGTTTTGAATTTTTCTTCTTGTTTTAGTTTTTTCTTCATCCAGGGTCCATGGCACGCCTTTCACGATAATAATTAAAAGATCCTAAGGGTACGTCATGTTAAGAATTAAGTAGAACAGTTTCTTAAGAAATTTTCTAATATACCCCTGGACACCTTTGTAATTACAAATAGCGCCAACTCTGCCTAAAGCACGACCCATTAATTGCTAAAGAAATTATTATTCCTTCAAAGAATCCGGGGGAGTGTTTTTGACAAACAAAATGAAATTTTATAAAAGTAAGGCAATGGACTGAGAGTTCAAGGCATTTGTTTTATTAAAGACTAAATAAATATGGGAGGGAAAGCGCAATATTCTCGAGCTGATGAAGCGAGTCTTGATCAAATCTGGCAATCTATTCATAGCTACGCTGAAATAAAGGCGCTTTAAAAAGAGGGAATTTATTGAATAATTGTCAATAGGGAGACCCGGTTCTTCGGATGATTACAACCGTATTAAATGCACGTTCTAAATTCTAAAAGAATACCATTCGGAGGCAATAATAATTTTGATGAGATTATTTTTTGAAGGATATGAGCTTTTTTTCAAGGGAATTTCTTTACTGCTTAAAAATGTATATCCTTTATGAAGACTGCAGAGAAGAGAACAAAATTGGATTTATTAAAAATAGAATAGAACATTTTTTTTTTATTAAAGAAATCTCTATGGATAAGATATTAAAAACAGATGAATATTTAAAACTGGTCGGAACTGCTCTATAATGGTAATAGAATAATTGGTAAAATTGGCTAGAAGCATAACGTTTATGCTTAATATTTGGTCAGTATCTCTAAAAGTTTGTTTTCAAGTCATATTAGATATTACATAAGACTTATGCACTGCTGAAAACGTTTCACCAGTAAAACGTTATTACGTTACATGCTTTCTTGCCCTCTAAATAGATTAAATTTTTTTTTAAAACGGAGACATATTTGTTTTTGTTCATTCAATTAAAACATGTCAACATAGGCTTCGTGGTTAATTACATGAAAAGCAATTAGAGAACTGTCATTTGCATGTGTTAAGGGCTCTTCAGCTCGGCGCATTCATAGAGCTCTTGCATTCATTTTTTTAGTTATTTTTAAATGCAGAAATTAAATTGATGAAAATGCTTCCCGTGGTGAATATGAATTATGTTTTTAACGCAAACAAGAATTACGAACAAAAAATAAAGAAATTATGGCAGGAAATGCCTTGCAGTGTCGGTGTTATTTCTATTCATATCGGAAAATAGAAATTTCTCTCGGGTTTATTTAAAATTTAATCGATCTGGACCTGCAATGCAAGTATTTTCCAAGCATAAAAATCGTGATATTGAGATGTGTACTTTTGATTTTAAAGGATTTGTTGTTCAGCGTTGTATTGTTTACTTAGGTAATGCTTTTTTGAAAAGCGAACATCATCCAGTTACTTGTTGAAAGTCCGTGGATATAATTCACATTTACATTCATTAAAAATAAACTAAAACACGTACCCAACGCTGGACTGACTTAGCCCATTTCTCTTCGTAGGTGAAACTCTATTTGGTCAGTACAGAGAAGCATGAAAATTCCATAAGCTAAAACCTAATTTAATTTGCAGCCGGTCTATTTGCTCAAGGATATTCTGGGCTTGTTTAGAAATAATGCATTGTCCTGCACAGGACCCTGTAGTTAGACTCTAACTCCAGCTAGTAATGCTGGAGAGTGACCTCAATTACCCACGTAAAGGGAAATTTATCTTAGTAAATGTAGCCCCCTGATAACCAAAACTTATGATTCAGTGAGTTTACTCAACCCACCGCAAAACATGTAGAATCTAATTAAGTTCCACAGTCATTCATCAAAACTTTCAGGAGGTTGTAATTCTGCCAACGATTCTAGCTAAATGGAATAATAAATGAAATTTATCATCCGAAAGGAGATTAAATAGATTCCTATTAGTAATTGTTTTAAAAGGTGAAAAAGTTAGATTAGGTATGAGTTTTCTAAAAACCAAAAACCAATCACTTTTGTGAGAGATTAATTATTGAAAATTGGTGAATAGCCAAGAAATTAGTTAAATGTTAACAAAGAAAAATAAAATTGCTCAATTGGTGTCTAAAGGGAGTCTTTTCATAGAATTAAATGTCCCTTTCCTTCGCAAATGCTTTTTAATTTGTTGTGCCCAAATTAAGTCGCAAATAATTACCGGGGTCGGCATAAAACTTTTCAGTGGCAATAAGCAGGATTTGAGAATTCTGAACTTTACTTCCAAACAAATTAATTTTGAATCACACTTGGAAAGTAACTAGAAGCACAATTTTTTCAACATTTGAGCGACTGGAGGAGTAACGAAAGTTTTATACAATTTCGTAAAACTTGCCCTAGCTTGCTTTTGGGGACTTAAGTTTAAAACTAAATCAATTTAGTTCTCTTGTAGATTTAATTCGGCTAGTGTTTGCAGCGCCAAATATTTACCTCTTTTGATAAATGAAGATGCAAAATTTTCTGTTAGTACTCAAACTAAAGGGATGAGATTTAATTTAATAACAATATTAAGTATAATATAAAACGAAGATGAAAATGGACTATTCGTAATTCGTACTTCGTCTAATTATTTAAGCGTATGGCTCTAAACCCGGTTATGAGTATTGTTTGGAGATTAAATTAATTATCACAAGGATTTTGGAAGAGTAGGTATATACAGATTTAAAATAGATCAATTTATATTTTTAAATATTCTCGTTTTAGCTCAATTAACAAAATGTCAAGTATTTCTAATGTATATGGAACTTACACGTAGTTGTTAATTTCGGGTTTTGTTTCGATCTTCTAAAACATCCCAGCTTATTTGAACAAACTTCAAAATTAGAGTACAATAGCATTACAATTATTGCTCCTAGATTATTTATTCTCCATTTCGGAGCTGGGCTACCTTCCTTTACAAATTTTCGGTTAGTTTAAACATTTTGCCCAACCAAAAATACTGACAATATTTGCGAAGGTATTTTATGGTAGGATAGCTTTAGCAACACCATGAAAGCAAATAAAAACATTTACAATTTCAACTGAAAATTATAAAAGGAAAACTAAATGATGGTTTTCGATTAACGAGCAATCAAGGTAAATTTGTATTACGCCTGATATTTAACATAACCCTCGAGCGGTAGGAAAAGGCAAACAGTAAGTATAAAATAACTTCGAAAAATGGACTTGTGCAGAATTCGTAGTAATAAAAGGGGCGTTTTAAACACTCCGAGGACGTTGAAGTTTGCGACCATAAATCAACACACCAACGGAAAACGGAATTTGCCACCAGCACAGTTAATAAATAAATAATCAGCCATTTTGTGCGCCAAAGAAAGACCTCATTAATCACTTCGCCGCGAAGAGCCAGGCATAACATTTCTCGACGTCGTTAACAGAAGCTGTTGACAAAAAAAAATTATTATGCGGCATTCGCAGAACTTCGAAATTTTGAGCCACCCACGTACGGAGTTATAACGTCTCATTATCTCCACGGAGGCAACTGCAGCTATCCATCCGTGGTAACTCTGAAGATGAATTCATTTGTTGGCACGAAAAAATTTTGAAATTGCACCGAAAGTCGTGAGGACTTCCATTCGTTCATACCTACATAGAGTAAAAAGGTTCAACTTGATATTTCTTTATAAGTAATTTTGCTAATTCAAAGACTTTTTATGCGTGAACATTTTTTATCAGTGAGCTTTTCCTTAAGGTGGGAACCATTTCAGAAACTAACTACACCTCCAGGATTTCATGTTTATTTGAAAAAAACTACGATATTTTCTTATATGTAAGAATGAGGTTTAAATCAGCGATAAGTGGCTATTGATCGATTCGCACCTGCCAACCTAGTAAGCGACTACGAAATTCAAAGAGAAATAAAATGAAATCCTTCCACACATATAATGGATTTCACGAGAATTTGAAAAATGCAAGACCATTCCAGAAAATTTCGTTTAGAATGGAATAGTCCTTTTACTCAAGAAGAAAGTAACTTGGAAAGAATTTTGTGGTTCAAGAAAATTTCTTTGGAAGAAATTGTAGATGAAAAAAAAATCATATACTTACCATTTGAACGAATCGTTGTTGCCATTCTATTCGCAGTCAAGAAAAATCTGGAAAAATAAATAAATTGGTTAAATAAAAGTCACTCTAAGGACTTTCGAATTCAAGATTACATAGAGGAGGAAAATAGAACGTTGAAGAGCGACTCCAATTCCTGAAAATGTTTATTTCTTTTCTGGACAAGGGACTTAATAGAAAAGTCACAAGTACGAAGGGTTTGCTTTTGGCAGACCATTAATCAATAAAAACAGAGATCTTAATGCCCGTTCTGCTCTGTTCCATTTTTATTTTTGCAAAGAAAGTAATTCAGAGGCAACAACCGTGACTAGGTGCACTTTACGTCTATTTATGAATTTTTAAACCTTTTACGTAATAGCAAATAATGTAAAATAAAAATATTCGTTTGTCCCTATTTCGGTATTGAATGTCTATAATTTTCCAATATTTTTATTTCAGGATAAATTATTACAACATTTGTATACCTATCTCTATAGATAATTAATAAATATATTAGTATTACCTAAGCGAAATATGAATGCATTATATTTTTTGATTTAGAATACCTACTTGCTCAAAGTCAATCCAAAAAATAGCACAAATCAGCTTATTTCATGAGTCTTTTATTATCTTTTAATAACCAAAATCTACATATAACCAAACCAAACTAAAACAAATCTATTAATTTCAATTTACTGATACAAAATCTTATAAAGTTATTATGATAAATTATGCAATACAATCAATTAGTACGTTATTATCTTTAAATTTCAATTTAAAATATTGGCTGAAAAAGGTATGAGAATAATAAGCGCACGATCCTTGAGTTAAATTTGATTAAATCAATTTAAAAATTTTGATATAAGTTTCCGATCGATTCTCGTCTTCAGAGTCACGTATCCTTCGGTTCCTTGCAAGCAATTACATCTTCATTTATTCGTCAGCTTCAAGAAAAAGTTTCGCTCCTTTAAAAATCCGGGGGAAAAGAACTCCAAACAAGAGTGCCAGAGGAAAAGAAAACTTTTCCATCCCAAAAATTGCAGGCCCTTTTAAAAATTGAATAAGCCAAAATACCCCGAAAAGCTGTTCCGCGTGCTGGCTTCTCTCCTAATCCACCTGATTTCCTCCCTTCAGTTAGAAGACAGAATTCATAGATCATAAAGCGGGGAGTCCCCGAATTTTCGTGGCCACCAAGCGGGGGTGCTCCGGACCTCGTTCACCGGCTTCGTATTATAACGCGCGCGAAATTAAAAGCCTGACAGAATTTTAAATCGTGCATTAGGGCTTCGCAAGATGCGGGAGGTATTGCCGAGTTGATTGGATAATTCGTTAAGCCTAAACAAATTATCCATGAAGAGGTTCTGAGCAGAGTCGGCCGGCACCCACTTAAATTAATTAAACGGTGTGATTTCGCCTTCGAACAGCGCGGATAATTCGCGAGCAATTCTCGAGCAATTCTCTAGTAATTCTCCGGAACTGTGCGACACTAACTACCCTTAAAATTTTTGAAAGAGGCTGTAAACACAGACGAGTCGCAGAGTAAATCTGTGGAATTTATGTGTCGTGTCAGCACAGTCGTGATTCCTGGCAAGTTGGCCAGCCTTGGGCCAACATATTTATCACTTTCCGGCAGGCGGGAGGGATTTAATTTCATCCCGAGCAGATTGGGCGACATTTCTTCTCGGTATAATTCAGTTTCAGGGAGCTCATGATATCCGCAATATCCGGTGATTTGTGTCCAGAGACGTATTGTTTCTACCGCTGACAATAGGCCTCCGACCCGGGGGACCACACATATTAATCATCGTAAAGCTGACAGTGTTGACTAATTCTGGGCTCGAATTGCCTTATTGCTCCCCGAACGACACCCACGTAATCCTTAACTGTCACAACTGATCGACTTCCATTAATTCTAATACCAAATCCACTTGGCTCCGCCTTTATTTGAAAATTTCCAAAAATTCTCCTCTTTTCGCTGGGTCGACTAATTAATTATTTTGCTATTTTTCAAATGTTATTTCCCAGCGATGTTTACATATGGAGTGGTTTTGTGAAAAAAAAAAAAAAAAGGGGTTTGACCTTTTCGCGCCCTTTATGTACCCAACAGTACATTAGATAATACCTGTGCCTTAAAAAAGGCAAAACATTTTATGAAGTGCCTGACACTTTCTAGGAGAAATACAATGTTTCGATAGAAAATGCGAAGGTTCACCACTTGGGTTAATATGAAAAATACATTTTCATCCCGAGGGATTAAGTCTGGTTTACATAGAAAATGTTAACCCCGTCATTTCGGAGCTTATCTGAGCTGAATGCTATTCTTAGAAAAATATTTCAGGCTAAAATTCTTATATCATCCAATCTAAGATTTTTTTTCTAGTTGTATTTTACTGGAATATCTTTAATTTTCCCGTAATCCCGAAATCTTTTAATACTTCATTTACATAATGCGAAAACCTGCCCTTAAAAATGTTAATCTTCCTACTCCTTTTTTTTATAGCAAAATCCGCCTCTCATTTAAATCAGCTATGAACACGTTCCTATGCTTTTTATATCATTAAACTGTCCTTGAAATGAAAATCGACTTCATTAATTGGAAGAGGCTGTAAATATTATACATAAATAAATGAAATTTTAATATTTTCCATCTTTTATACAACAATTTTTAATGAAGATAAATTTAGAAGTATTTTTATGAACACATTTTTCTTTTAAAATCGAGCAAATTAAAATTTTTTATAATTATTAAATTAAAGTTTTTTCATGCTTTGTTCAAAAATCCTAAAAACAGAATTCCTTAATTCCAATTCGTGGTATCAAGTTAAATTCCGACATATAACCAGATGATTTTTATCAAAATACCTAGTCAAAGATAAAAAAGTTCGCACAACCATCATAATTAAGCTCGCTTAAAGATAACTCAAAATATTTATATATGTCAAGTCTTTGTTGTTATCAAACATAAAGAGGCAAATGATTGCGTTAAGTCTCTAAAAGATTTTATGTTGTGCGTGGTTTTGTCGCGAGTTGAAAATTTCACATAATTAATGAAGCTAATTGAATTACTTTTGTCCAAACGTTTTCTACAAGTTTTAAATGTACATAATTATCGGTTCATGTTTTAACTACAGTAATAAACTTTAAAAGCGAAAATACTTAATTGAAGCTCATTTTTGGAGATGTAAAGTGTTTACGAGAGGTGCAGTTTATGCAAATTTCTTACGGTTTTAGAGTTTAATTATATTATAATTTATATGAAATAAGTGATTCTAAACATTCGTGATTTACTTATCGAAAAATGGTTATACTTTCACTCATTTTGTTGGTAGCGGTCGTGTGGCTATATCTTAAATATGTTTATAGCTACTGGGATAGGAAAAAATTCCCTGAAATTAAGGCATCAATTCCTTTTGGAAATATGACGCCGATGGCTAAAAGGGAGAAGTCCTTCGGGATGGCAATCTACGACCTCTACCTGAGCACGACGAAGCCATTTGTCGGCATCTACTTGTTCTTCAGACCCACGATCCTCGTCAGAGATGCAAAATTAATAAAGAACATCCTCACCAAGGACTTTAATAGCTTCCACGACCGCGGCGTATTCGTCGACGAAAATGATCCCATAGCAGGAAATTTGTTCAATTTGACGGGGAACAAGTGGAATAGTTTGCGAACAAAACTGACGCCGGCGTTTTCATCGGGAAAATTGAAGAACATGTTCGAGACTATCGAAGAAACAGGAAAATCATTGCAAGATTAAGTGGATCAGACCCTACCTGAGGAAGGAGCTATTTTCGAAGTAAAAGAACTTTTCTCTAGGTAGGTCGTATGAACCCTAATCATGAAACTTTTAAATATTGTGTGGCGCTCTATTGATCTTTTAGATATGCAATCGATATTATCGCGTCTGTTATTTTTGGTGTGGAAAATAACAGCTTTAAGGATCCCAACAGCGCCTTTTGGAGATATGGACAAAAACGTCTACAAGATAAAGGAATTATTGCAAATATTACTAATTTTGCAGTTTTCTTATGTCCAAGGTAAGTTGGCGTCAACATTTTAAAGTTTCTAGATGATTCACATTTCTCTTCATTTTTAGTTTGGCAAGAATCATACCTAGTTTCATGACACCCAATCAACAGGAATTGGCCAAAATTATGAAGGAGGTAGTCAGGAAGACTATTGAACACCGTGAAAAGCACAATGTTATTCGTAAAAATTTAATTCAGTGTCTTATTCAACTTAGAAATACTGGAAAAGTGAATATTGATGGCATTTGGAATAACGAAACGGTTGCAGGTATGTAAAATAAATGGACTAGAAGGTAAATATGTACGTATGTATATAGTGCTAAAAAAAACTAGCTTAACCATGTTTAATCAATTTTTAAGATTTCAAATTGCATCTGAGTCCGAAATTCTTATCTACTATTTACGAAATACTTAATTTACTTTCAAGGGAATCTAAAATCTATGTCCATCGAACAATGTGCAGCGCAATTATTTATTTTTTTTTGTGGCTGGATTTGAAACCACATCATCCACAATGGTCTATTGCATATATGAACTAACTCAAAACGAGGAACTCATGAGGAAGGTCAAGGCAGACATTGCCCAAGCCCTAGAAAAGCATGGAGGCAAATTGAGCTATGAATGCATCCAGGACATGAAGTATTTGGAGCTTTGCTTAATAGGTAATTAAACTTCTTTGACCAAACTAGGAACGTATAAAAACAATAATGTTTCTTCCATCACACCTTTTACAATAGAAACACTTAGAAAATACCCCGCACTCCCAATTCTTAATCGAATATGCACCCAACACTATCCGATTCCAGGAACAGATCATGTAATCGAGAAAGAAACTCCTATAGTCATTTCACTTATGGGGATACAAAGAGATCCTGCGTACTTCCCAAATCCTTTAAAATTCGATCCGGAAAGATTCGCCGGGGATAATAAATCCCAAGAGGATGCATATTTACCCTTTGGTGATGGTCCAAGGGCCTGTATCGGTATTTTGCAGAAAATTGAATTTGAGTGGCTTTAATAATTAATTCTGGGCATTTTATAGCTTTCCGACTTGGAAGGATGAATGCTAAAGTTGGGATTGTAATGATGTTACAAAAATTTAACATTGAGGCCACTGTTTACAAAGAGATGGAATTTGATAAATCTACGATTGGACTTATACCTAAAGATGGATGTCATTTGAAGATTATAAAACGAAAGAATTAAGAAAACCTCTGGTTGTAGTTGTAGCTAAATCAAAATTTAAGAAATAATTTTATAAAGCTCAATTCTAAATATGAATTGGATATTAGGTAAGGTACTTAACACGATGAAACCTGAAATATTCTAGCTTTATTTGTTATTTAATCCACTTGAATGATATAATTAATTTTCTTCCAATTTCCACGGAGTATGGATTCTCTTTATTTTTGTACATATTTTGTTTAGTTTGATTAATTTGAGTAATAAATGCGGCAGATATATTAGCAAAGTTAAATAAATAGAAAGATGATTTATTATTAAAATAAAAGGAAATATAAAAATGCCACATAGCCAGGGTTCCTCCCATGAAGATAATTAATGAAGATAGCCTGTATTCTTGAGTTTCTCTGCTTGAACAAAAAAATAGCATAATTATGGCAATTATTTCGTGGCGCTTAATCTAGCTCTATTTTGTTAAGGGCTTTATCTAAACGGTTTTTCAAATACATATTAATGGAATAACTTGATTGTAAAATTTATTAATGAGAAATATATTATTGTTAATGATGATGACCACAGTCGTGTGGATGTTAGACCGACGATCTTAGTCAAAAATGTAAAATTAGTAGAAAACATTCTCACCAGAGATTTTAGTAGCATTCACGACCATGCCCCGGTTTCGATGACGAAAACGATCTTATTTTAGAAAATTTATTCAAATTGACGGGAAGCAAATGGAAAAGTTTATGAACGAAATTGACACCCGCATTCTCATCAGGTAAATTGAAAAACATGCTCGTGACTATCGACGAGACAGGAAAATCATTGCAAGATTATGTTGATGAGACGTTTCTCCTAGGAAGGAGCTATTTTCGAGGTGAAATACCTTCTTGAATATTGAATTTGATGGTTTATTAATATTTAAGATATGTAATCGATATTATTGCTTCTGTTATTTTCAGTCTAGAAATCCATAGCTTCAAAGATCCCAAAAATACTTTTTGGAAATTATTTTCAAGGAAGTCTTTTAGATAAAGGAGTAATTTTAAATTGTACTGGTTTGGCAGTTTTTTTATGTCCAATGTTCGAATAAAGATTCAATTCCGTTTTTGATTCAACTCTTGAATATTGGAAAAATATAAGTGGATGGGATTTGGAATAATAAAGCGTTGCTGGTGATTCATCCTTCCTTTTAAATGCTAAAGTAAAGTTACCAAATTGTAGTAGTATTTAGTCTAGTAAAACTTGTTCTGATTTACAATTTTCAACACAGAAAAAATATATTCGTTATGGTGTTGACTATGACTCCACTTTCTAAAAAGTTTTACCACAATTTCATTTATCTTTCAGAGAAGTTGAAATCTATGACAATCGAGCAGTGTGTGGGCGCAATTGTTTATTTTCTTTATAGCTGAATTTGAGACCACATCATGGTCTTTTGCATATATGTATGAACTAACTTAAAACGAGGAACTCATGAAACAGGCAAAGGCGGACATAGCCCAAGCCTTGGATAGTTGGAGGCAAATTAAGCTATGAGTGCCTCCAGGGCATGAAGTACTTGGAGCTTTGCATAATGGGTAATTAAACTCCTTTGTCCAAGACAGGAGCATGTAACAACAATTCTATTTCTTCCATCACACCTCTTACAATAGAAACACTTAGGAAATATCCCGGACTCCCACTTCTAAATCGAATACGTACCCAGGACTATCGGATACCAAGAACGGATTATGCCATCGAGAAAAAAACTCCCATAGACATTTCACTTATGGGGATACAAAGGGATCCTGCGTACTTTCCAGATCCCTTAAAATTTTATCCAGAAAGATTCACCGGGAATAATAAACCTCACGAGAATGCATACATACCTTTTGGAAATGGTCCAAGGGCTTGTATCAGCATTTTTGTGCAAAATTGTCTTTGTGTGGTTTAAGGTATTAATTCAAACCATTTTACAGCCATCCGATTTGGAAGGATAAATACTAAAGTTGGTGTTGTAATGATGCTGCAAAAATTCAGCATTGAGACCACAGCCTCAATTCCAATTGTAACGCCTAAATAAGTCGATTTATTACGATTGAATCAATGAATTTTTTATAACCCTAACAATTAAATATGTTTACTCCAGTATTTTAACGAAAGTTTGAATCTTCTCTTTAATCATCGATAAATCGTTCAATTCAGTTCTTCATAACATACAATAAAAGGCAGCAGCTGACTAATTACGAAGATACTATATACAATATAAAAACAAAAGACCCGAAAATCTAAAAAGTTTTCAATGAAGATGATGCCAACCAATTCAAGCTTCAATAACAAATAGCCATATGACAACATATGTAGAATCCAATCGGCGATTTTGGTTAGCTTAAGTGCTTACTTTATTGCGACTTTATTTCTATTCTGTCTGCGGCCTTGCTTCAAGTGAGACCTACGCTACGAGGCATTAATGAAGTGAGGTTGAACTTTTTATTTTGAAATGTTTATATACAAAAGGCCAAGTGTTTCCAGTGTTAATTAAAGTTTATTCCGAAAACAAAAAAGGTGTGCAAATTAATCAATTATAAATTTTATTGGTTTATTGCTGGTTGCTAACGATAACTCTTTCAAACATAAAAAAGAATTAATTAAAATATGTAAACGTGTAAACTAATGAACTGTCGGTCCCAAAGTAAGGCATTTTATCAGAAACAAGCTTTCCTGTTAAATATCTTCATTTAACCTGGAAATTCTGCCGTTCATCTCCTGTTTTTTCACATCATTCATATTAACTACTTAAGACGTTGAGTAGGTTTAAGAAAATCGACACACCAAATAAGTAAAAGAACAGTCTTAACAATAGTTTACGATATACATATTTCGTTCGCTTCGAGAAAAACACTAATGTCTTCGTGCAAAAAATGATGAACTAGTTAGTTTTTCGTTAGTTTTAATGAGTGTTTCCGATGACTTTAATTAGTAATTATTAGTTCATTAATATTTTTCCACAAATATAAAAAAAAAAACAATAATATCCTCAATTAATGATAACTTATGTAATTTTGTTATGCTTTGCGAAAACGTACCAAACTAATTACAACTAAGTATTTATGTTAAATTGCTGAAGATTTTTTGTTACGCTAAATTGCTGTTTGCTCATATACGTCGTTTTAATTTGTTTTACGATATTTTTGGTTACATTCAATATTAAAAGCTTCATAGAAGATCTCGCGGTAATTCAAGGTCTTCAAATCAAGTTTTGTTAGGAAACACGAATGAAATGTTTTTCTTCTAATGTAAGTTATTTTTCGGCTTGTAAATTTTGTAATATAGACTAATTAATTATTTTTAGCCATAAGTACTAAATGTGTAATACCGTAATTTTAACTTACATTACATAATATGAGACTGAAAGGGCCAAGTGTAAAATATGTTTTGATTAATTCTTTTTCTTTTAGAGCGTCGCACACAAGTGATTTTATAGGTTTGTGATTATTCTGTGTTGGGTACACATACTTAAGCCCGGAAAAATGCTCCTGCTGTCACTAATTTTGGTGGGCACGGTCGTGTGGTTGTTCCTTAAATATGTTTATAGCTACTGGGATAGGAAGGGATTCCCCGAACTTAAGGCATCGATACCTTTCGGAAATATGACGTCGGCCGCTAAAAGGGAGAAGTCCTTCGGGATGACTATCCACGACCTCTACCTGAGCACGACGAAGCCATTTGTCGGCATCTACTTGTTCTTCAGACCCACGATCCTCGTCAGAGATGCAAAATTAATAAAGAACATCCTCACCAAGGACTTTAATAGCTTCCACGACCGCGGCGTATTCGTCGACGAAAATGATCCCATAGCAGGAAATTTGTTCAATTTGACGGGGAACAAGTGGAAAAGTTTGCGAACAAAACTGACGCCGGCGTTTTCCTCAGGAAAATTGAAGAACATGTTCGAGACTATCGAAGAAACAGGAAAATCATTGCAGGATTACGTGGATGAGACACTTCCTGAGGAGGGAGCTGTCCTCGAGGTAAAGGAGCTCTTCTCCAGGTGGGCCATTTGGAATCGAATTCTTAAATGTTCGAAATTCTTAGTAACTTTTTGAATTTTTTAGATACGCAGTCGATATCATCGCTTCAGTTATTTTTGGAGTAGAAAATAACAGCTTCAAGGATCCTAACAGCGATTTTTGGAAAATTTCACAAACATTTTTAACAGAAAAAGGAATGATTACAAATTTTGCTGGTATTGCGCTCTTTTTATGTCCAAGGTGAGTCGAAGTCAAATCAGCAGGTTTCCATCGAACCTGATAATTTTTTTCATTTTCAGTTTGGCTAAATTCTTACCTAATTGGATCACACCAGAAAAAGAGGCATTGGGAAATTTTATGATGGAGGTAGTGAGGACAACAATCGAGCACCGAGAAAAGCACAAAGTCAATCGAAAAGATCTTATGCAATATTTGATTCAACTCAGAAATACTGGAAAGCTGGAGGATGGTGCTTGGGACAATGAGACGGTTGCTGGTAATTAATTACACTAATTTATATAGTTTTAGGTGTAAATTCTTAAATTGTATGCGTATAAGCCAAAAGACAAAGAACTCAACAGATAAATTTTGCATTCTAAAATATTATACATATATGCAAGTATGAAGAAGTGTTATAAAGAGAGAAAAAGAAAAAAATAGAGATTCTGGATTTAAATCGACTTAAAACTGAATATGATGGAACATATAGTAACATTTGTCTCCCACAAATCTGTAACTCTCTGTTTCGTAAAAGGTTTTAAGACGATTTTATTTATTTTTCAGAAAACCTAAAATCGATGACCATTGAGCAGTGTGCGGCGCAATTGTTTGTTTTCTTTGTAGCCGGATTGGAGAGCACATCATCAACTATGGTGTTTTGCTTATATGAACTCACTCAAAACGAGGAACTCATGAGGAAGGTCAAGGCAGACATTGCCCAAGCCCTAGAAAAGCATGGAGGCAAATTGAGCTATGAATGCATCCAGGACATGAAGTATTTGGAGCTTTGCATAATGGGTAATTAAACTCCTTTGTCCTAATAGAAAGAATGTAATAACAATTATGTTTCTTGCATACCACATTACATCTGTTACAATAGAAACACTTAGGAAATATCCCCCTCTCCCAATCCTTAATCGCATATGCACCCAGGATTATCCTATTCCAGGAACAACTTATGTTATTGAGAAAGAAACTCCTATAGTCCTTTCACTTATGGGAATTCAAAGGGATCCTGCGTACTTTCCAGATCCCTTGAAATTTGATCCAGAAAGATTCGCAGGTGATAATAAACCTCACGAGGATGCGTACTTACCTTTTGGAGATGGTCCAAGGGCTTGTATTGGTATTTTTTTAATATTGACTTTTGAGTAGTTTCAGGTAATAATTCGAACTATTTTAAAGCCTTCCGACTTGGAAGAATAAATACAAAAGTTGGAATTGTAATGATGTTGCAAAAGTTCAACTTAGAGGCAACCGTTCACAAAGAGATGGAATTCGATTCAGTTGCAGTTACACTTGCACCTAAAGGAGGGTGTAATTTGAAAATTACTAAACGGAAGATTTGAGATGATTTATTAATTAAGAAATTACAAGTTGTATGTAGAAAATGTTTTTGTAATATATGTTTTTGGTATAGTTTATTTTTTCCATTAGTATGTACTTGCATAATTAATGATGAACTCCATACTTATTAATACAGACCAAACAAACTTTTTTAATAAATTTTCCAGTAAGTAAGAGCTAATATTTCGAAATACATAATAGATGTTGCTTTATAAAAAAAATAAGAAGAAAAAAAAGAAAACAAAAACATCATAAGCTATCTAAAGTAGTAAACAATCCTATTTAACGAAGGTTTGAGTCTTGTCTTCAATCACCAATAAATAGTTCAACTCATTTCATTATATCACATAAAATGAGTCAACCAACAACTGATTAGTTACTAAAATACATATTTTATATGTCACTGCAGCTAGCAGCCAAAGTGCGAAACCGGCCAAATCAGTTGACATAGAGCTGACAGTTATAAAAATGAAGAATGATTCCTGTATAAGAAAAGAATAAGTTAATAATTAATTAATTTAATTATTTCATTTGTTAATTGCTAATGCAATGAGCAAGAAATTTTGGGGAGCAACATTTATTTTTCCCGTAGGTACATGATTTTATTCTATTTCTACTTTGCAGAAAAAAAATGTCAATAATTTATTTATTTTTAAAATTAATAATAAGTAAGAAATAAGTAAATAAATAAATTGAAAAACAAAAAAGGCAGGATTCGAACCAGAGCAAGTGGGAGCGCGATTCGAGAGCGTTGCCGCTACGCCACGGAATGCTCGACTGACATTTAACGCAACTTATTGATAAAGCGCTATGTAAACATTATCCGCGATTTTCTCAGTTAGTATACTACCACTATGCAAAAAATGAGCAAATCCGTTTCCCGTTGGTCATGCCCTTTAAGTGTGAAGTCATTCAAGTTTCAACAGCAAATTGCCAAAAGATCGCCCAGAATAAAAGAATTGATTTCGGCTAACCTAAATGCAACTTCAGTTCTATTCTGTCTGCGGTCTTGCTTCAAGTGAGACCTGCGCTACGAAGCATTAATGAAGTAAGGTGAACTTTTTGTGTCGAAGTGTTTCCGAGTAGTTTAATATGAAAATTTATAAATAATTGCTTTATTGAAGTTTATTGTTAAAATCAAAAAGGCTTGGCCATTCTCATATTCAAATTATAAAATGTGTTTTAAATCTTGGCTTTTATTTGTGAAATTTTGTTATCTGTATGTGTGCGTTGCTTGTCTTCATTTGAGTTTATTTTGCCAATTGATAACGATAACTCTTATCAAACATAAAATAGAATTAATCAGCTTTTAGCTGTCGGCCCATTATTAAGAGATTTCATCAGAAAGAAGTGTCCTTATTAATTATTTTGATGTAGTCTAAAAGTCATTTCGAGGAAATAAGTTATACATACATTTCATCAACTTCTAAAAAAAAAAAAAATTTCTTGAAAAAATTGATGGTTCGTTAGTTTTTGTTAATGTTTTCATTTGCTTTTATTAGTTGTAATTATGAAGTTCATTAACTTTTCTTCGCAAATATAAAAAAAAATTAATTGATATATGTATTTTCAATTTTTGATAAGTTCTGTATTTTGGCTTCGCTTTGTGAAATCGTTTTATGAAATTTCTGTAGATATTTTGCTCTTGCCTTTGGTCAACATTGGTTTGTGTTTTGGCTTTGCTTCTAATGTTGGTATTCTTATGGTTTCTAACTTTGTAAGATAAATTTAAAAAAAAAGTACGTTATTATTTTTAAATAATGTGCTTAACGAGGAATATTAGTAGTTCTGACTTATGCATTTGGCGTAATATTAAGAATTTCAAACGTCGGGTGTAAAATAGGTTTCGATGAAACTCTTTTTCTTTCAGAACATCGCGAGTGATTTTAAAAGTTTGTAATTATTATTAGCCCGGAAAAATGCTCCTGCTCTCACTAATTTTGGTGGGCACGGTCGTGTGGCTGTTCCTTAAATATGTTTATAGCTACTGGGATAGGAAGGGATTCCCCGAACTTAAGGCATCGATACCTTTTGGAAATATGACGTCGGCCGCTAAAAGGGAGAAGTCCTTCGGGATGACTATCCACGACCTCTACCTGAGCACGACGAAGCCATTTGTCGGCATCTACTTGTTCTTCAGACCCACGATCCTCGTCAGAGATGCAAAATTAATAAAGAACATCCTCACCAAGGACTTTAATAGCTTCCACGACCGCGGCGTATTCGTCGACGAAAATGATCCCATAGCAGGAAATTTGTTCAATTTGACGGGGAACAAGTGGAAAAGTTTGCGAACAAAACTGACGCCGGCGTTTTCCTCAGGAAAATTGAAGAACATGTTCGAGACTATCGAAGAAACAGGAAAATCATTGCAGGATTACGTGGATGAGACACTTCCTGAGGAGGGAGCTGTCCTCGAGGTAAAGGAGCTCTTCTCCAGGTGGGCCATTTGGAATCGAATTCTTGAATGTTCGAAATTCTTAGTAACTTTTTGAATTTTTTAGATACGCAGTCGATATCATCGCTTCAGTTATTTTTGGAGTAGAAAATAACAGCTTCAAAAATCCTAATAGCGATTTTTGGAAAATTTCACAAACATTTGTAAGGCAAAAAGGAATTATTGCAAATTTTGCTGGTATTGCGATATTTTTATGTCCAAGGTACGTAGCTATTAGTCAAACTTAGAAGATTCCGAGTCATATCAGGTTATTTTTTACATCTTCAGTTTGGCTAAACTCATACCTAATTGGCTCATACCTGATCAAGCTGAATTGGGAAAATTTATGATGGAGGTAGTGAGGACAACAATCGAGCATCGAGAAAAGCACAATGTTGATCGTAAAGATTTGATGCAATATCTGATTCAACTCAGAAATACTGGAAAGCTGGAGGATGGTCCTTGGGACAATGAGACGGTTGCTGGTAAATAATTGCACACTTTTATACAATTTAAGGTGGCAGTTCTTAAATATATACATATTTGAAAACAATGCATATAAGTCGACAAAATCATACTGAACATATAATGAACCATAAAGTAATATGTACTTCTCGCAAATTTCTACATCAACTTTACTTTCAGCTTCCTGAAAAGTTTTACGATGATTTTATTTATCTTTCAGAGAACCTAAAATCGATGACCATCGAGCAATGTGCGGCACAATTGTTTATTTTCTTTGTAGCCGGATTCGAGAGTACTTCATCCACAATGGTCTTTTGCATATATGAACTCACTCAAAACGAGGAACTCATGAGGAAGGTCAAGGCAGACATTGCTCAAGCCCTAGAAAAGCATGGAGGCAAATTGAGCTATGAATGCCTCCAGGACATGAAGTATTTGGAGCTTTGCGTAATGGGTAATTAAAACTCCTTTGTCCGAGTTTTGAGCATATATTAAACACTCTGTTTTTAACATATCTTATCACACCTCTTAAAATAGAAACACTTAGGAAATATCCCGCCCTCCCAATTCTTAATCGACTTTGTACTCAAGACTATCCGATTCCGGGAACAGATTATGTAATCGAGAAAGAAACTCCGATAGTCATTTCACTTGTGGGAATTCACAGGGATCCTGAATATTTTCCAGATCCTTTAAAATTCGATCCAGAAAGATTCACCGGGGATAATAAACCTCACGAGGATGCGTACTTACCTTTTGGAGATGGTCCAAGGGCTTGTATCGGTATTTTTTCTAATTTTACTTTTGAGTGGTTTAAGGTATTAATTGGAACCATTTTACAGCCGTCCGACTTGGAAGGATAAATGCTAAAGTTGGAATTGTAAAAATGCTGCAAAAATTCAACTTTGAGGCCACCGTCCACAAAGAGATGGAATTCGATTCAGTTGCAGTTGTGCTTACACCTAAAGGTGGATGTCATTTGAAGATTACTAAACGGAAGATGTGAGACGATTATGAGTTTATAAATTGGAAGTTGTTTATTCAAATTTTTGGTGTAATATATATTTTTTTATTCATAGTAATTTTTTTAATTAATAATTCGGACAAGTAAATTTCGAATGTATTGATACAGACCAAACTATCATTTTAAGAGATTTTCTAGTAGGGGAGACTGGGTACGGTTGAAACAATTTAGCTTTTATTGTTCGTAGCATCGCTATTACCGAACCAAGCACCGATTGAGACATGTTAAATACAAGGGCGTGTTTCCATCTTCCAATTTGCAGTATTATTTGAGTGCCCGGTGTTTTGTAAATTGTATAAAATCAAATTTAAAAAAAAAAGTAAAATAGTTTCAACCGTCCCCATGCCAGGGGCGGTTGAAACAGTGGTTTGAATCAATTGAAACACATACAAATAATACAAAATATTCTTCAGTCGTCTTAGACAATATGACTACTTAACAACTGCACCTAAAGTAGGTATCCGCTTATCGAAAAAAATAAAAATTAACAGAATTTATTTTAAAACCGAATTTTAGCTCTTCGCATAGTGAAATTATTTGAAAATTTAAACTAAAAGAATATTTCTATTAACAATGCTATTAATTATTTTTTTAATCGTCCTGCCAGGCGAAGCCTTTCTTGCACGTACCCCCGGCATCTATAAAACAAGAAATTTAAATAAATAACACAAGAAATTTAAATAAATAAATTGTTTCAACCGTACCCACAAAAAGTGTTTCAACTGTCCCCAAGCCCCCATTTGATACAAAACAGTTCATAGTAATGGCAAAAATAATTTTACACAAATACTAATTACGCTGTAATGTTCTAAAAGCATTGATTCAAACACAACTATACCACTCTACACTGTCACTTTAATGAAAAGTGTAGTAATTGCAAAAAGTTTTGGTACATAAATATTTACTTTTGCTTATCAAATAACAATGGGGCCTCCTATAAACAACCACAACGCGTAGTGAGCGACGCGCCACTCAGATTTGTGTTCGGACTTGTCATCCGCTTCTTTCGTCCCTTACACCCCTCCCCCCACCACACACGGTTCGAGAGATATTAGCACTGTTTCAACCGTCCTGCGTTTCAACCGTACCCAGTCTCCCCTACGCAATAGCTAATTTCGAAATAATTTTCGAAGCAATACAAAAAAAAAAAAAAAAACATTAGCTATTTGAAGCGAAGATATTTACATACTACGGTATAGTTAATTCATGCTTTTTAACGAAGGTTTGAATCTTGTATTTTATTATCAACAAATCGTTCAATACATTTCTTGGTAACAATTCTTTAAACAGCCAGACAATAAATTATTTACTAAGAAAATTATATAGAGATAACTAATATCCGAAATCATAAGTAGCTCTCAATGAAGATAACCAGAACTGCTAAATCACTGAGTGATCGCATTGAATATGCGCAAAAATTTCAGTGCTCTTAAACTCGACTCCACTCCTATTTTGTCTGCGGTTTCACATCAACTTAGAGCTTGGAAGTAAGTTGAACTATTTTGGTTGGAGCGATTACAGAAAGTTTAAGATGAAATTCTCTGGTCAAACAATCAGTTTTTGCTTTTAGTGCAGGCACAGAGTTAAACAAATGTTAAGTGATGGACCGTGCATTTGAGTCGTATTCATCTTTGAGATATGTGTTTTAAAAAGAAACATTTTAAATTAATCTAAACTTTTGTGAATCTTGAAGCTGAATAGCTTTTAATAGTGTAAACTGATTTTGGCAGTGTGTTTGTTGAATGCTTTATATAAATTTTACCGGTGAATGACGATAAATCCTATCTTATCTTATCGTACAAGTAGTCAGAATGTATTTTAAGATGTTTCAGTGCTTGTTATAGATTTTTAAAATTTAATGGTTATTTTCAGTTTTTTTTTTTATACATATAAAGAAGTTATTAAGTGCAATTTTGCTTTCTTTAAAGTCGTACAGCATTCGAAATTAAATCATTCAAACCGAATATTCATGGAATTGTACCAGATCGATTAAACCTATCTTACTTCAAATAGTACTTGCACACCCAGTTTTAAATTAATTAAACTAAACTTAAAACTCCTTCTCAATTCTTAATATGTTATATTTCTGCGATTTACAAAGTTTGTTAAAATCTGCAGTGTAGTTGCTGTTCGAATTAAAATAAATTCTGTTAATAAAACCTATTTGCAACGAAACCTCAAGCACTTTGGGAAACTTTATCTTGAATATTAATTATATCAACAAAAGGAGAGGTGCTGAAGGGTGAAAACTAAAGAAAACTTTGGTAGTTGCAATGGGACTGCATCTATACTTCCTCGAAGAAGTTTTGAAGTTAAGAATAAGGTCGGATGTTTCTATCGTGAAGCTTCTTCTTAAACTCAAATTCTTTAAGCAAATTCGCTTCACTTGGCTGTTGAAATGTTCATAACTTTTACGAGGGCTCTTTGTTCATTAGATGAAGAGCTGACATAACGCCACGCCAAGCCATGGCGTACGAAATGGCTAATCTTTGCACGCCACGTCGTTTTGGTCTGTTTCTGACAAATATTTTTCGTTAATTGACTAAAACCTTCCTCCGACTTCGTGCGATGATTCAAGGTCATTGAATCAAGTTTTGTTAGAAAACACGCATGGAACGTTTTTGTTTTGATTCTTCTTCTAAAACAAATACTTTGGCTTCTTGCTGCGTAAAATAGACGAAAGTCAAAGATTTTATTTTGTTCTATTATATACTAATAAAGTAGAGCTTTTCAGTTTTGTACTTAAGCGCCAATTTTTTCAAGTTTATTGGGTCAGAAACCTTTAAAAACGTAAAAAAGATATTAGTCGTGTCGATATAATTTGTAGACTGTTTTGAGATTTATGTTGGAATATATAAATTAATTAAGCATTAAATTATTATGTAAAAAGTGACCGGGCAGAAATTTTGAATATAGAGCAAAGATTTTTGAAATAATAAAAAGCGAAAATGTTTATTAATGGTTTTAATACACCATTAGTCAAGTCATTTTACTATATACTGCATTTTATTCCTATTAGTCCTATTTACTGATTGTAATGGGAAGCAATTTTGTTTGTTTGTTTTTATTTGAACGAAAATAAATTCATATCTTTTAAATCGGGACGTTTTACATCTAAGAGGTTCACCCATCCTTTAAATTTCAGAATTATAACCACATTAAAGAGCCACCAATCGAATTTCATGTGAGGCACTTTACCACTTAATCGGTAATACCGCCAATTATCTGGGATTAGATTCGCTCATGGGAACAAAACCCAATTCCGTCCTCGCCCTCCGCGATTAAAGTTCAACACCCGTGTGTCCCGCTCACCTGCTAAATTGCATCGGCGGATGGGAATATTAATGAGCAGAAATCGTTACACAGCGTGGGTGCCTTCTAGTAAAATTTTCGTGCCTATCGGGAAATGGACGCTTTAATGTTAAACTCCTCCGTAATTAAGGCAATAAACTTCAATCGCATAATGCGATAAAATTACTTCAGTTAAACATTATCTCAAAACGACACTCTTCTTTTCAGAACATCGAGGAAGTGATTACAAAAGTTCGTGATTCTTCTGCGCTGGGTTGACATAGTTAAGACCGGAAAAATGCTCCTGCTCTCACTAATTTTGGTGGGCACGGTCGTGTGGTTGTTCCTTAAATATGTTTATAGCTACTGGGATAGGAAGGGATTCCCCGAACTTAAGGCATCGATACCTTTCGGAAATATGACCTCGGCCGCTAAAAGGGAGAGGTCCTTCGGGATGACTATCCACGACCTTTACCTGAGCACGACGAAGCCATTTGTCGGCATCTACTTGTTCTTCAGACCAACGATCCTCGTCAGAGACGCAAAATTAATAAAGAACATCCTCACCAAGGACTTTAATAGCTTCCACGACCGCGGCGTATTCGTCGACGAAAATGATCCCATAGCAGGAAATTTGTTCAATTTGACGGGGAACAAGTGGAAAAGTTTGCGAACAAAACTGACGCCGGCGTTTTCATCGGGAAAATTGAAGAACATGTTTGAGACTATCGAAGAAACAGGAAAATCATTGCAGGATTACGTGGATGAGACACTTCCTGAGGAGGGAGCTGTTCTGGAGGTAAAGGAGCTCTTCTCCAGGTGGGCCATTTGGAATCGAATTCTTAAATGTTGGAAATTCTTAGTAACTTTTTGAATTTTTTAGATACGCAGTCGATATCATTGCTTCAGTTATTTTTGGAGTAGAAAATAACAGCTTCAAGGATCCTAATAGCGACTTTTGGAAATTTACACAAAAAATTCTTACCAATAAAGGATCTCTTACAAACATCCTTGGTTTGATATTTTTCTTATGCCCTAGGTAAATTCAGGCCAGATTCTCTGTGAGTTTTGAAAAATTTAAATGGTTTTAATCATTTTTAGTTTGGCGAAGTTCGTACCTAAATTCTTGAATTCTGACGGAGACGAATTGGGAAAATTTATGATGGAGATAGTTAAGAAAACCATCGAACATCGAGAAAAGCACAAAGTCATCGAAAAGATCTTATACAATATTTGATTCAACTCAGAAATACTGGAAAGCTGGAGGATGGTCCTTGGGACAATGAAACAGTGGCAGGTAATAAAAACTAAAATACTATTTCTATGTTAACTTACATTTTATGCAATCTTCATATGTATGGATAACATAGATTTATTTACATTGGCTACTTTATCGATTTTATGAAACATACGGAACATCATAAAATTAAGTTACATATCACTTCCACAAATCCCTATGTCGACCTTACTCTGAACTTCCTGAAAAGTTTTACGATGATTTTATTTATCTTTCAGAGAACCTAAAATCGATGACTATCGAGCAGTGTGCGGCGCAATTGTTTGTTTTCTTTGTAGTCGGATTTGAGACTACATCATCCACAATGGTCTTTTGCTTATATGAACTCACTCAAAACGAGGAACTCATGAGGAAGGTCAAGGCAGACATTGCTCAAGCCCTAGAAAAGCATGGAGGCAAATTGAGCTATGAATGCCTCCAGGACATGAAGTATTTGGAGCTTTGCATAATGGGTAACTAAACTCCTTTGATCGAACTAGGAACATAACAATAATGTTTCTTCTATATCCCATAACTCTTCGTTGAAAATAGAAACACTTAGGAAATACCCCGGTCTCCCAATCCTTAATCGCATATGCACCCAGGATTATCCTATTCCAGGAACGGATTACATTATTGAGAAAGAAACTCCGATAGTCATTTCACTTATGGGGATACAAAGAGATCCTGCGTACTTTCCAGATCCTTTAAAATTCGATCCAGAAAGATTCGCCGGGGATAATAAACCTCACGAAGATGCATACATACCTTTTGGAGATGGTCCAAGGGCTTGTATCGGTATTTTTTTTTCAAAATTGACTTTTAGTGGTTTAAGATATTAATTGGAACCATTTTACAGCCGTCCGACTCGGAAAGATAAATGCTAAAGTTGGTATTGTAAAAATGCTGCAAAAATTCAACATTGAGGCCACTGTTCACGAAGAAATGGAATTCGATTCGGTTTCGGTTGGACTTGTTCCTAAGGGCGGATGTCATTTGAAAATAACGAAGCAAAAAATTTGAAAATGTTGTTAATTAATCTAGGAAGTGTTTATTGAATTTTTGTAATATATTTTGTGCAATTTATATATTTAGTTTAGAATATTATTTTATTTAATAAGAAACTTCAACGTCAACCATAGTGACATTTTCACAATATTGTATGCGCCAAGAATAATCTGATCTTAGTTTAGCTTCAGTTATTTCTTATTTCTCAATTTAGTTCAGACATCCAAATAAAACTTTTAGGATATATTTAAAACAGATGACAAATTGCGTTGTTAAAATTTGAAAAGTATTCCTAGATAGTAAGCTAATTTACTAATCACAAATTAATTGGATTAGAATTTCAATCAACCTAAACAGTATTTAGTGAACTCTATTAATTGAATAGCTAACTAATTACCATTAATTTTCTAGTGAGCTTTCCATTTGAAAATGTAATTGTTTAATATGAAAAATAATAGCTAAACAATTACCACGTTAATCAAATAAAATTTTAATTAATTCAATATTTAGTTGAGCTTTACGATTGAAAATGTGATCACTCTGATTACACGAGCCACAAAAAGTGCAGGATGATGTAAAACTTTATTTTATGAACAGACTCAATAATTTTACTATACATAAAGATATTTTCCTTACAAGAAGGGGAAGAAATTAGTTACTAGATAGCAATTTATGAAATTGTTTTAATATTATTTTATTAAAAAAAAGCTTAGAACAACTGAGAAATAACTAAATTAATAACATCTGTTGAACAAATAACATTTTAAGTTTGTTTCTTGTCATCCATTATTCATTGCTTTCACAAAAGGCAAACAATATTAATTTATTCAGATGCTGATGGCCGCATAGCTCAACATGAAGAAAGTCTCAAATATCTGCAAAAGCGCAAAAAGTAGTTAAGCAGAGCCAATGGGAATTGCATTTGTCAGGGAAATTTTTAGTAGTCTTAATAGCAACTATGACACAAAATACGATTAAAAGTTGGGAAAACTGCAGCTGTGGAATTAATAAAGTCCTAGCCGTGGAGCTAGTTGAAATTCCAGGAGCTATTTTGCAACTCTACAAAGGGAATTTTTCACTATTATAACCGGCACAAATTTGCATTTCTTGAGCAGTTGAAATAGTCGTAGTGGGTGAACTCTCTAATCAATAGAATTAATTATATGTCCGGGTAGAGCGTGTTGTTCTCATCGCGGAAATGCTTTTGTTTCTGATTGTTTTTGTTCGCTTTATGGTGCGATTTTTCTATGGCGAAGTATTTTTGCCGCCTCTGGGCTGACCAGAAGGGTTTGCCATAAAACAGCGTTTCTATAGCCCCTCTTTGGTGGATTTTAGGACGACCGTGAAAAAATGATAGGATTCGGGTATCACAATTTATGATGTAGGTACCTACACCGAAGTCATGCACTTCTATTTGTTGGAATATATCTGGTGTTCCGGCCAGGGCCATTATTCTGGAATACTAGGCAAAAAAATATCCTCACAAAAGGACTTCAACAGAATCTATGACCACGACGTGTGTGGCGATGACAACTGTCCACTATCCCAAAATTTATTCCCTTTGGAAGAGATACAGTAGAAAAGTTTTACCAACTAAATTGACGGCAACTCTTACGTTTCTGGGCTCCAGGACGATAAATTCTATACTATCGCGATGCAGAAGTGCATCTGCAGATTTCGATGAAGCGAAGACGAAGTTCAAGGATGCGTTCTAAACTCAAGGACGTGTAGTACATAGGCGTCTAATCAATTTTTAACGAGGAAATTTTCTCTATCTTGTTGAATTTGTTTTATAAACTCTTGATACGATTTCCGTTCCACATTTGTAATAGATGTAAATGCATTTATGGATGGTGAAAACGAGTTAAGGAGTTTGTCGCGTCTAGAGACAGACTCCGGATTTCACAGGGATGTTGAGTTCTTTAGCAACTTTTTCTCAGCCCAAAGTATGCCTGTGGTTCGTTTTGTCTGTCCCGAAGGACTTTCAGCTTATGAAAGTTTTTATTCCCTTTTTTCTCTTATTTTTTTCACTTAAAGGTTTGTCGAATTGTTTGCGTTTCTCCGACAAGGAAATGTTACCGCTGATTAAATTCTGAGGATCGTGAAGAGAGTTCCTCTGTTCCGAGAGGGTAAAAAAAAGACAATATCTGGAAGAAGTTTTATGCTGTTTTTACTGCAGTTGAGGATTACTAGAAAACACTCTTCTGGATGATGCATGGGACTTTTAAATGTCTAGTGTGGATGCATGTGAAGTGCGTAATAAATGGTAAAGGGCTATAATGGGAAATTTTGTGGAGGTGTTTTAAACTTATTTTAAAAGCGTTGTTTATCACTTAAAAGCAGATTCCTAAGTGCTACAGTAATAAAAGTTGATGTGAATAAGATTTATTATAATTGCTGCAATGGTTTGAAGGTTTAAAAGTTAAAGAAAGTCGTTAGAAAGTAAATTAGCATCGTTTGGTATGGTATGCTCAAAATATGAACGATTATTATATAATAAATGAATTAAACGTCCTAACCAAAACTCTATACACTTTTATCAATCGTAGATCTAACATTAGTATAGAAAAAGACAAAAGTGAAGCTCTAGTAGACAAAATTTTTGAAAGCTGCTCATTTTTAGACAATTCCTTAATAAGACAACTCAAAGTTGATCATGTAAACTAGGTATTAGATGGTTACTAATAATAGATTTTTTTTTATAAATTAATTTAAAATTCGTTTCTTTTCCGTATTAGCATATATAAATACATAAATACTATATTATACTTTGAACTCTAATGAAAAAGTATTTATTGATACTATAAAATAGGTACCAAAAAACTTAATTTTAATAAATATCCTAAATTTATTAAAGTTTTAAAAATCTTTCCCTCTCAAATTTTTTCATTCGTGCATATACGAGTAAATTGCAAACGAAGCATTTCCTTTAATTAAAATCAAATAAAAAATAAATATCTCCTATTTAGCTGAAAAAAAAAGTGAATTTTTTAACAAAAGTTATCTGCACAATTTCACCCCAAAGCCGCTTGATATTAGAGGTAAAAATTCGAAAAAAAAGCCTTTTTGGTATAAAATTTCTTCGCTAAAATGAACATTTAGAGGGTCTCCGAGGAGCTCCTAAAAATAAGCGCTTAAATTCGTTCTCTGCACGTCCCGGCGGGAACGAAAGTAACTGCAGCAGCTTCTTTCACCTTCGACTTCCTGCTTCCCGCTGTGCTTTACGAATTGCGAAAAATGGCGAATTTCTCATTTTGTGTTGGCTCCCTGCGGGGGAGTAGAAAATACTGCATACCAGTGCCATTCATTAACTTCTGTACGGTTTGAGTGCCACCACTTTGATCTCTGCGGGCGGAACTCCGCTGAAATGAAATCCACCCCTAGAACATCGCAAAGTATTGAGGAACTCAATAACGAGCATAATACCACTGAACGCCGCAGAAAATTTTGCATGAATTTTAATATAATTTATCGCATTACTTTCAACGAAATCGGACGTGATTTAATACGTGAAATATGAGAAAACTTATTACCTTTGTCGTTCTACAAGCAAAAGAAGTTTTAAATCATATTTAAAATAAATTCTCATTATTTTGATTCAATTTATTTAATTGCGTATAATTTTGTTTTCGGGTTATTTCTCATCTTTTTTAAAAACTTGATATTAAAGTAAATCAAATCATTCTATATGTTTTAAAAATGATTTTTTACTTTGATTGATTTCTGTATAACCGCTCTGAACATTTTTCATTTAAATTTCACTCGAATTTAATATTGTCTCTATGATCTCTCGATAATCGGAATTTTATTTTGAAAGCATCAAAATTAATTCACTTATAAAATACATAATAATTAAAATTAAAATTGCTTGTAAATTTTTGTCAAAATATGACCTAAAAGTTGGCAGTCCACTATCTTGAATTCGTAAATTATAAAAGCTGGATTGAAATCAACTATCCCAAAAACCACTAAGTACCAATTTTAGTAAAATTCACATAATAAGCTTTAACCCCTTACCGCATGGTGGCTCATATATGAGCCAAACCATATTAACTTAAATATTTTTAAGTTTCAAACTGATTTTCTTACTTTATGCATACTGTGTCAAATTTGTACTAAGTATACGAGTTTCATTTTATGTATAAAATCGCCATCTATAAGCAAGTTGTGTGAACTATATCGTTAATCAAAGTCAACGAATGGGTGCGAACCGGCGCAGAGCGAGTTTGTGAAATTCGAAATTTTGTAAAAAAAAAAAAAATGTCAGTGTTAGCGCTTACAAATACATAAATATTCCAGAAAAAGAATTAATCTAAATATTAGTTCTAAGGTTATTTTTTTTTGTTTTCACAAGTAATAATTACTTATGAGTGGTTGTAACTGAATGGATCCAAAGAGGAAAAGTGTAAAATTTTCTAAAATTACTCAATAAAAAGAAAAATCCTGAAACACGTGTCCACTTATTTAGTGTTTCCTATCACATATATTTTTTTCATGAATAAATAAAAAATCATGCAGTAAGGAGTTAAAATTTAATGGTCATGTCCGCCATTTTGAATTCGTGAATTATGACAGTCGGCTTGATCTCAGCGACCCCGAAAATCCCTACTACCAAATTTTGTGGAAGTCGTATATCTAAGCTTAAAAATTTCAATTCGTAAAGCTCGTTCGTTCGTATTAAATGAATTTTCTTAGAGGTAAGACCTATAGCTTGATTGATTATTTACCCGTTCGTAGCTCCTTCGTTTTAAATATTATAGAAATCGTTAGTGTTTTTTTCAAGAACGCGATTACAGATGTATATATTGCTCGTATTATATGTATTATAGGATTATTACCAAGACGAATCTGCTTAGAAGTAGAATGAATATCAGTTTACCAAAATAGAAGTAATTGTGTAATAATTTTTATCAAGAATGAATGCATATTTTGAGAACAAAGTTAAAACATGATGTATGTACATCCATTGTTTCAAAATTCAAAATATTTTCATTAAAGATTTGTTCTTGTAAGCCAAAGAGAATTTATGTGTTTTTGATCCGAAAATCTAAATCGATTAATTAAACGATTAAAACAGCAACAAAGTGCAGGAAAACTTATCAATGCAAGAAGCTGCAAAACTCATTGTCCATGTAGAACAATAAACCATCGAAGTGTTTCTCTTCTGGATGGGTGGTCCCGATAATACGGGCAGCAACTAACACAATAAGAACGTCAATCTGCCTGCACCACGAGATAACATAGAACCCAGGCACCATGACTTAAGTGCTATATAAGACAAAGAACAGGTTACAGCTCCACGTCGGTTAGTTCCCTTGCAAGGACTCCCAAAAGTGGGTGGTCAGTCCCCATATTGGAGCCGATTTCCATAATAGCCGCCCCTTTTCTAGAAACCTTGAGCACGTAGCCCGTCCTCATCCCTCTGGACCAAAACATGTAGAATGCATGGAAGATTACTAAATTCCAGGAACAGATCATGTTATCGAAAAGGGAACGCCAATTATTATCTCGCTTATAGGTTTACACAAGGATCCCAATTATGCTCCAGACCCTGTGAAATTCGATCCGGAAAGATTCCTTCGAGAAAATAAAAATTATAGCGAGAATGCATAGTTCCCATGTTTTGGGGAAAAACGGATATCGAGAAACCTGCATATTGGTTGGTTGGATCCTCCGATATAATTTATCCTTTACGGGCCTGTTTGGCCCCGTACAACGTCTCTTATTTCAGGACATTAGGTTTGGACAGGATAAAATGTTAAAGTTAGTGTTGTAGTCACACTTCTTTCCGAATTTAAATTTGAGGCCATCGAGAAGAAGGAAGCCAAGTTCGACAATTATTTGTTTGGACTGATGCCAGGAGGGTGGAGTTAATGTTAAAATATTTAAGAAGGTTGCTCTATCCGCCTAGGAAGATGTGGCAAATGATATCGATTTTATCAGGCTACGATTTGCACTTAGTTCTTTAGCCATTTGCAGTAATTTAAGCACCTGTTTGAACATTGGCCCCCGTAAAATCCCTTACACATAACGATTATAGCTACCTATAGAAACAATTTAGAAATTTACATCCTTTTCCCGTTTAAGTAGAGATTTAAAAATAACAAAAATGAGAATCAGATTCATTGAAATTTATAGCAAAGTATAAAAATAATATAAATTTTTGGCAGACATCCATATTTATAAGTATGTAACGTTTTTAATATTTATTGAAAAAGTAACATGAATTCAAAACTCATCCTGCGTACTGCGTTTTAATACCAAAAGCTTCAATCAAAACTTCTCCACTATAAAAGGGTTTTACGCCCAAATGTGTATGAGTTATCAATACTTAAAATTTATTGGAAAACGCCTTGTACCATGGGAGTTGAACAATTGATTCGTTGATATAAATCAAGTAATGAAACGTGAAATATCAAACGTTTCTTGAATTATTCCCTGTTTCCAACTCACCCACCTTAACGCTGCTTGTTTCAAAGGCCCGTTTACGTCAATTCAATTCCCAAATGAAATTACATGCAATTTCAACTTTGGATGAATCTTATATGCCTCCTCTCTGGAGCCGTATCGTTTTCACCTTTGATTGATGACAAGAAAGCATTATGTTTTTCTCTGACATATCACGTGTTAATGACTTCCTATCATAACAGAAATTTTACACTCGTTGAAGGAATGTGTGGTAAGAATAAAAGCATCTCAACAATTTATCAGAAATGTTACATATTTTTGTTACCTATACGAATTTAAAAATCTTTAAGTGAAATGAAGAGATGCTTAAAAAAACAAATATTTTTTTAATTGAATTTTAGGTAAATGTTTCCATGGAAGGTGTGGTTTTATTCGTGAGCGGGTTGGATTTAATTACTTTGTAGATATACTCATATATATATATATATAAGTTAAGTTAGTTTAGTTAAGATTTTTACAAAAGGACCATCAAGTTCTATGTATTTCATGTACATTTGATACAACAAATATTTAGTCTAGAAGTCTATCACTCCCATAATCATATAATAACTAAATTGTAGTTGTTGTCACAAATAGCTTTAGTAGTTTGAAAGCCCGAATTAAATAAGACGAATATTTGAGTCAAACTCGACCACTCTTTATAAATTTTAATTGACTACGATGAATAAGCCATTATCATTTGTATAAAAATGTTTAATTAAAACATCATCATCATTATCAATAAAACTCGAATCAAAACCAATATGAAACAAATTTACACATGTCTATTAAATAAGATGCCTCAATCCAATTTTAAAGCAGTGATACTTACCTTGTTATCAAATAGTTCATCTACTAAGCTCTTGAAAAGGAAAGAAACTAAACTATTCAAAACTTTTGGAAGTTGAACATACTGCATAAACCAAACAAACTTTTAATTGTAATTAAGAATAAATTTTCAAATCCTAAACTTTGGGTAAAGTATTGTATGTACTTATATATGAAAGGAGCTATAAAATCCTCAGCGCGATAACAAAAAAGAAAATTTTGCTTTTAATATTTTTATTGAAGCTATGAATAATACATGATAAAAAATTTAATTCTGTAAAAAACGTCCATCCCAAGCGGCACCGTAGGTACATCACAAACAAGACTCGTACCTGAAATTAATTCTACATTCACTAAATAAATTACATTATACAAATTTTAAAGCTTTTTTAGGTTTGTAAGTGATTTTGTGTTCCTTTATTTACAAACACTCCACACTCTGGAAGCCTAATTAATTTGCAGCATTGCTTTAAATTATCCACACTGTTAGTTCATGAATAATAAATAAAAGTTTTGCCAAAAGTTTCATATATTTTTGTTGGAAGGTAATATTTATGAAGGGTTTAAGATGCTAGCGTTAATTGAAGTATAATTATCCAAGCAGAAAATTGAGTGAATTAAAATGTAAAAATTCTAAGAATTCGAATGGGATTAATAATGTATTTTAATTAAAATTGTATACTGTTAATAATAATTACTACTGTATTCATTATAACTAATATTGAATATTGAATGCTTCTTCCGTATATTGTAAAAGCAGATGGTTGAAGTAGGTACGTATTAATTTTCTAGATTTTCTAGGAACACAGTTTAGTATTTCCAAAACTTCCGAAATTTTTCTTGATAAAATTAATGTAGGTAGAAGACAGTCTGCTTTTATAATGCAAACAAGAAGCATTTCAATATTTAATACCATATTGATTCTCGGGAAAAATTTTGAAATAATTGTGTTCTATGGAATTTGTGCGGTTTCTCTTTTACGCAGAAATGTAAAATAAATTGAATTCCTAAAATTACAACAATATAAATACCTTTTTCATAATCTACCAACTCAATAAATTGCAATAATCCAGTTGATCCTGTACACGTGCATTTGGTGCAGAAAATAGAAAAGGGTCAATAAATCGAATTTTCTCGTGTGTAATTTGCAAGGTGTAATACGGCATTAAATACAATTTGCTGGCATTAAATGTCGCCTTGTTTTGTATATAAATCGAAAATTAAACCCCAAAGTCTCACTGCGGCACTCAGCCTCATCCTTTCCGAGGTCGAATATGCTTTTCACAGATAAAGTTCATCGATTTTTTTAAATGAATTTTATTTTCTGTTCGAGACAATTAAACGAGTAAAGAGTCCTTTTCCTGGCTGTTTCGTGACAATTATCGCTCCCAGAGGCGAAACGGCTCATTATCAGCCGAAATTGGAGTTTCACTTTTTAACAGAATTACCTTTAATCAAGCAGCAGTTCCATTAGCTGATTAACGCAAAAGCGCTGCTCTGCTCGTGCAGAAGTTGTCCGGGGCATTAAGACGGGTTTTACATTTTTTGGAAGGAGGTTACCATTTCGAAGAGTACCTCAGAGCTCTGGGGAAAAAAAATTAATGGTAATAGCCGAATCTGTGCCATAAATTTCAGCTTGGTAGATAAAATGCTCAGAGGGTCTAAAGAACACCTGCTTCCATTAAATTGAACCCCATCCCTAAAAATTCGGTGTTCACGTGTCGAAAGCGATCTGCGTTCTTTTCGAGTATAATGAGAAACGTAGGCGAGTTCACCTCAATAAAAAAATAAATAATAATGGCAAAACAAATTAGAACCTATCTGGTCTGGTGGAGTGCATAAAAGTCAAAGTAAACTCCATACCAACCGAAAGTGACTTATTTTCACTTCAGGATTGGCGGGTCGAAACCATAGGCGAAATTCTTCCATTTAGCGTGGTTTCCCCGAAAGTAAGTGCCAGACGAGACATTAATCTTTCAGAGGCATAAAAATAAAATGAAAAAAATAAAATAAAAGGAGAAACCTCCGGGTAAAAGACGCCCGACAAGTAACCAGGAGTTCTGCTGCAAGAAGGGCATCTTTTCGTTATTCCATACAAAGCGGCAGAAAATGGAAAGCACTTGTCACACCCTCAATTTAGCATAAACATAAGGAATATTCCACATCGGAAAGAAGTCTACCACCCACCCGCAAGCCTTTGTCTTTTTCTGCTTCTGGTTTTTACAGCATCCGCTGTACCATTTTTTTTCCCACGCATGTCATCGCGTTACCAAGTCGGGATCCCCGAAAGAAAAATTCCAACGATTCCACGCACCCACCTTACAAGGTGAGAATGAATCAATTATTTTTATAGGCTCCACCGGGGCGCTGTACGCTTCAAAATGTAAGCAATAATACACTTGCGAGGTTCTGTCTCGCGTACTACCGCCTTGTTTGCGTTTAATTTAATTTTCTCTCGGCTAACGACAAATTTCAAGAAAGTTAAATTGTTGATGTGGCTATAAATTTTGCTTAAAAAGTTTACTTAACCAGAGTTATTGGCTGAGTGCTTTTCCTTTTAGATGCGATTTAAAATTCATCGCGAAAATTTGCAAATTTTCTAACTCAATTTCAAAATAATCCAACCTGAGCAGAAGCCCATCAATTGTCCTTCTGTAACAGCTAGATTTATGATTTCAATTTGTACCTTAGTTACAAACAAACATTAATTGAAATTTCTTGTTTCTAGGTCCAGCCATTTCTTAAATTGTGACATAGATAAAGTATCAGCTGCATTTAAGAAAAAGCATTTTATATCTTTCTGGGTCATTCAAGTATACCTAGGTATAAAGTATAATTTATTATTCCATATAAAATTTAAGAGGCTGAACTTAAAAAAATATACTTTTTCAGAATATGCACATCTGGCCACAAAAAGTTTACTTCTCGTTCTCAGAAGTTCAAAATACGAGTAAGCATTGCCATAGCAATGATTTTCGAACTGATTTAGTTCAGGTAAGAAAAAAACATTTTTAGTAAATTTTCATGTAAAACAATTCTGACTTTACTCTCAATGGCAGTTAAAATGTAGGAACCTAATGAATTCTTTGGAAGAAATAAGAAATCTTATAAATACAAAAAAATACAGAAGAAACAACTTGGATTTCTTAGAATGTTTTGTGAAGCATAAAACCGCCTGAATCAATACAGAAAACTCATGTATGTGCATGCATACCAATCAGTTGAAGTTTGAAATTTAAAAGGGGCGATGTTTCAAGAACAGAAGACAAGTAATCTAAATACTTTTCTTTTATAATGTCAAAATAAGGTATATTTGAAACTTTGCCTAAAGAATGCAACTCCTAAAAAAATCGCGAAAATACCAAGAAGACAATATCTTGACGTAACAACATAAAAGCAGAAACATCTCAACATCTCCTTTAGGAAATGGTCTTATATTAAAAATGTTTTCTCTTAAAATTTTATATGGCAGTCAAATGTCTCTGGCAATAATACAACGAAATCTGCCACATCTCCTGAAACAACATATTTTTTCCACGTGCCTCATTTGTGAATATAACTCGTAATAAAGCTAGGGTTTAGTAGAAGAAAACGAAACCCGAGTGTAAGACACAACGTCCTCCCATTCATCTTAAGCATTTCTCTCATGGGCTCACGTAGGTCCTTAGACAACTTAAAACTTCGAAATGTTTTCTTGGGTTTTCTTTTAAAATTAAATTAATTCGCCAAAGTTTCTTCAGAAAGCTAAACGTTTTGTGCGTTTATTCTGGCAATTAAATTATGTATATTTTCTGCATTGAATAGGAGAATCTCTTACATAAGTCTCCTTTCTATTTAATTTATTTGTCAGATTGAAATAATTGATTCTGGTCAATGATGTAATTGACTAATTGGATTGGAAATAATTAATCGTCCATTTATAAGGACAAATTCTGATACCTACTATAGAAATCAGTAATTGGTTAATACTGAGAATAATGCAAATTAATTGGTATTTCTGAATTCATAAACTAGGATTTTATTACTTTAATTAAGTGAAATTTAATATATTTTTATGTAATGTATTACCTGAAATGGAAAAATCCTTGAATAATTTTTCCATTACACACTTTAACACCAACCTCGTGACCGAATAGATGGTATGCACATTTTTGAAGTTTTTTCTGTAGATTACGAATTTGTAAAAGTTGTCATAACCACTTTATTAAAATATTTCTTAAAATTAATAAAAAAATAAAATTTGTTGTTTAAAATATTTTCTCAATAATTTAATTTCCAAAAGTCAATTCTTAATTAATAATTAAACCGCTTAATGAACGCATGAAAATTAGACATGATAATTCATCAAAATTCATATAATTTAATTGTGGAAGCTAAAATTTAATTTCCTTTATGCTATGCAGCTGCCCCAGAAAATAAGTTAATAAAAGTTTTCTCGCTGCTTAGTTTGGTATAAAGGTGCTTGGGTTTGTTGCTCAAAATAAAATTAATGAAAAGTTAGTCGCATTCACAAAACTACGACCTTATGCCGTGAGAAATTTTAAGAGGTAATTCGGGTAAATGCTGCGCTTAAAACGAGATCAAATGTTAACAAAGTTTGTAGGATTGTATTGTTCGAGCAGAGGACGCCAGTTAGTGAGGAGAGTAGAAAAATAAAAGGTTATATTGCGCAAGGGAATAAGAAAGTCAAACTATTTAATTCGTAAACAATGTTTCGTGGAAGTCTGTTTATCAACAGCGAAAGTCCATTATAAAAGTCCAATTAGGACGAATTTTACGCCGCTGAACAGGCGATAGGTGGTTTAGGTGCAGGCAGTGCAATCCAATAATTGGTAAATGTTTTCGACTCCTCCCTCAATTTCCGGGACTAAATATTCCAGAGAGGAGGTTCTGGGTTTTAGACGAATAAATAGGGACGATGGGAAACTGCACCCGTCACCTGAAATGGGCGTGATTTGCATTTGCTCAGCACTTAGCTCTGTTTGAAGTCAATAACGCTCCAGAACTCGATTTAATTGAATATTGAATATGCGATTCCTCGTAACACCTGAGTGGCAGTTTATTAAAATTCCAATTGCACTCTGATGACATTTGATTTGACCGTATACTACCCTATTCCAGAATTTTCATTTTACTATTTTGATAGGTGGAGTTTTGCAAACATCATGAAAAGGTTTTTCGTCAAACATAAAAAAAAAATTCGTCGGACTTTTGTGTGTTGAATTGAAAAAAATTCAATTTAAATATTCTAACGAAGAGGAAATTTTTATTGTTTCAACTAGAACGGATTGTTCGTTTTTGATTAAAATTGTTTTTCGGAAGTTCGACAAAAAACTCTAACACGCAAAAGTGCTTTTACATTCAATATAAATATACAATAAAAAATATTTCCCCATTTTAAAAATGGTTTTCATCATAAAACATCTAAAACGTATTGTTCTTGTTTTAAGCGTCACTTTCGCGGGTTTAAACGTTTATCAGTTATGCTATAAAAAGTTATTGACGCTGATAGTAGCTGTAGAAAATTTGTAATTATCATCCTGATGGGAGTTCGCATTTTACGACGTCCTTGAGTATTTTATGCCACACATTCAGATATACGTATATTTTAATGTGAGCATTTTAGTTATGTTATGAAGTTAAAAAAAACCTCTTCAGTTAACCTTATTCAACTTTAGCATTATTCAACTTAGGGCATCTACATTCTGGCACATAAAAAATAGGTGAATTGTAAATCGATCTTTCTGGAATTGAATAATTTTTAAGATTATGAAGCAATTGAGTAGTATGTAGTTTTTAACATTTTTAAATTTTAAAACAATTTTCGAAATGTGTGGTGTTGCAATAATTGAACATTTTAAAATTTTAAAAGGAAACAACATTTTGAACTGGATTGTTAATTACGATCTGATCGATCGAAATGAATAAAATTTTATTGACTATATCAAACTTATCAGGTTACAAAATAAATATTTATCATGAAAAATCTTAACACTTCCATATCTATTTTATGGTTTAGTTCGCCAAAATAAAAAAAGAATTAATACTATCTAAATTTTATTATTTATTATTATTGATGGTAAACAAAAAACTTTTCTAACAAGAATTTTATTATTTTATTTAAGTATTAACTGAGAGAACGAAATTAAAATTTGATTATATTATAATATATTGTATATATATGTATATACAAAATTAAGCACCTTTCATCATAAATGTTCGAGAGATAGTAAAAACAGAATTAAAAGAGACTGAAAGGATTAATTATGCAATTAATAAATCCAAATGAATACTATTAATGTTCGGAAGCATGATTAACTCGAGTTTTATTTTATGTCTGTAAATTCTGGTATAAGTACATGAGAATGGTATCGACTGATACTTTTGATTTATGGCATCAGACATCCTTGGAATAAATAAAGTTGCAATAACTCATAAAAGAAAATGTTAAAAATTATCTGAATCAATGCATGCAACTGCATTCTTGGTTAATGATGAAGTAATTACGTTAAAGTTAATTACCTACGATAATACTTTTAATTCCGCCCTCAAGTTGGTAGCGATGCAAACCAGCGGGGAGGGTGTTGCAACTGGGCGTAAAACAATTTAGCGGAGTAGAGTTCGGGTTCCGACACAAGCGGCGAAGCAATAAAATTAATTGTATTCATGTAAGGACCCTCAGTGCACTAAATGACTATCATGACACACATCGCTCTTACGTAAAGGACCCGGAGCACTTCACACATCAGCGGCGCGACACGGCACGGCACACACACGGGCGAGGGGGCTGCCGGAACACTTGTGAGATTTCACTTGTTTCTTACCCGGGATTCGCCCGGAATTCCGGAATTTTATTTAGCAGCGAGGTACCACAAGGCAGCAGATTTGGGCCGAGATTTGTATTCAGAGCACATCACTCACCGAAATTTTTGTTTCTCGCAATCGGCCCTTGCCTGTCGATCGCATGCATATTTTTATGCTTTTATTACTGACTTGCGATGGTCGGATGCCTTGCGGATCCCCGGGACTCAGTCGTGTATCAAAAATTTACTTCTGACTGTTCGAAATCCCGAAAGTAGCGCTACTATAGAACGTGGAATGGAAATTGGTTTTTCGCTGGTAAATTGATGGCACTTAGATCGCCGAATTCGATTCAGCGTTCAAAATCAGTTGAGATTGGTAGACTTTGGGGATGGGTGTACACTTCCACTTATATAACATAAAAACAGAAAATAAACCGACTCCTCTGGATTCCGTCAATTACGACCAATCTTCCGGTAGGAAGGGGCACAGAAGGTGTGCAGGTCTTCCAGTAAAATTTGCCTATCCGCACGTAACGATAATTTCGCCACCCACAGGGGAGCAGATTCGCGGACACAGGGTGATTCCTCCCCCGCTCGTCTCAACATCTAAAGATACGAGCGTTATGCACACGGACTATGGGGCCCAGCAAAAAAGGACTGTCGATGATTCCCCGAATCGAGATCCGGACAGACACAAAAGCTGGAGGAAAATTACGTCACATTCGGTTTTGGAGCTCCCGACAAATTTGCACTTTCCTAAATCGCGTAGTCCCTGAACCCGGGGACGCACCCGCGATGACTCTAGCCCGCAATTAGTTCACTAAATATTCCAGGTAAACTGGGCGAAACTTACAGGAATTAGCTGCAATTTGCAGTAGTTTGAGACTAATTTCAGCAGTGGTGGCGGATGTTTTTCACGGTGGCGGGGCTATGCCCTTCGCACGAGTCCCTTAACAACTGGAGCGCTGGCAGGGTGAAGTTTCATCTCGACTGGGGCTCAATTGATGTTTTGCGAGATTCGTGTGCGGGTCGGCTGGATAGAGACAGCCACATCACCGGATTCTGGGAGAGGAGTCCCCGGCTTTCAGTGTTGGTAACTTTTTCGTAAAAATTCTTTCGTTAAAATTGGTAGCACTTCTTCGCTTTAAACATACATGGTTTCAATATAGAAGAACTCTGTTTCTAGTCATATTCTATCGTCATAAGCTAGACTACGAGATTGTGACGAGAAATTCACATGCATTTATATTGGGTAAACATATTTTGGCATATTCCTAAGTAACTTACTTTCGCTTTATCTGTTTCAAATTTTAAACTGCATTTTAAATCAACTCGTGTACACATTTTTTGGAGAATTTGATGAAATTTTGTATATATTTGTATATTAAGAGAGAGAACCAAATTGCTTATGGAATTTGAAATTACAAACCCTTAAATAGCTTGCTTTGAAAAGTAATATATGAGAAAAAAGCGTAGGTACTAGAAAATCCCATTGTATTCATTTTTTTTCCTTACCAAATCAAGGAACCCTTATAGTTTCGCCATATCCGTTCGACCGTCCCAATGTCCTAGTAATTTTATTCAAAAATTATTAAGATTACAGAAAAAAATCTTTATTTACCCTACCGAGTGGGGTATCATTTAAAAGGGAATTTAAAATCATTATGAGGTTTCGTAAACAGTTTTCCAAAATTATGCCCCATTTTTAAATATTCGACTTCAAAGTGGCCATTTTGAATTAGGTTTATTTCGGCCAAGATATCACCTTGAACGCAATTTCGGAAAAATCTAGAATACATATACCGGAATTATATTTAAAAATAATACGAATTACTATAATCCAATAGTTTACGAGATACATATATATAGCTACGGAATTTTACAAAATACAAGTACACATTTTGAACAACAAAGATTATTTAATTACAATGGTATTAGTTATCAGAACCAAGACCCTATTTTTAGTTACTATAGAAAAATTCTAATCGTAGATAGGAACCGTTATAAAGGACATTTCTTAAGCTAAAGTATCCGGTATGAAAAATATCCCTTTTTCGTTAAGTTTCCTTAGCAACCCGCTGGGAGAACCGTGAGAACAGCTCCCGAATGCCCCAAAGCTAAATTAGGCTCTATGGGTCTTCAACGGATGAGTCAATCTTTAATTTCTCACGAGAAAAAGCCATCCTCGGTCCAAAGATATTTTGCTGACAGGGTTTTCTACCCGAAAAGCAAGCTTTTTTAATGTCAGACGAAAAACATTTGTAGGACGCATGCCCGGGATGAGGCGCACCATAGTCCCGTCGTCCTGTTCCAGGTTATGTCGAACCCCAAACCCTCCAGGAATTCCCTTAAATTTCGTTCAACTTTGTTGTGTATGACGGCACGCACATTTGTCCAACTAGACTCTGGATTTCCTCGATATCCCGAGAATGGGACAGGAAGGCGAAGACATCAAGGTTCGGACTTGGTGACTTCGTCCTCAGTTCACCTGGAGCTGATGTTTCAAATTTTTATGGTCCAGCGATGAAAATCAGTTGATGGAAACAAAGCAGATGAATCGATGAAAAAATTACATTTTATACTTACGTTTTTGTAGATACAATTTAAGAGCAGTTTTCTATCTAAAACAGCAAAATGTGCATTTATAGCGATGGGTAAGGGATGAAATTTTTGGCTGAAAACCCGCACACTTGGGCAAATCCTTGAAGAAAAGGAAATTTACCTTGCGGCGGGTTAGCAACTTGAGCCATTTTTCCTCTTTCCATTTTAATTAATTTCGCTGCTAATCAGAAAATTTATTTATCAGGTGGTATGAGTCACGTGTAACGAAGACGGGGGCGCTAATTATGCCGGAAATGAATTAGGCGTATCAGCGATCCAAGTTTGCGATTTAAGGAAATTAATTTTGGGCGAGAGCTTTTCACTTCGCTCTTAATTAACTCTTTTTTCATTATAAACATTGTTTTGTGGATGCATCGGTTTTTAGAAAATAGAAGAACATTTTTGGGAAGTTTCTTGAATAAACAGCTAACAAGGTCACATTCACGTCTGCATACCATAAAATTACTAATTAATTAGCTCAATTCAGCGCACCTGAAATATTCTCACTGGTTTTAAGGGGTGCTTCCCCAAATATTTTAATAAACTCAAAGCTAGGAGGATTCCCGAAACTTTTCATAAGGGGGCGAAAAATGAATTTCATAAAGGAAGTGAACAATGCGGGTCGAGTTGGTATCCAGGTTATTTGCATTTCTTTTCATTATGCATGCAAGCCGCAGAGGAAATCCTCTTTCTCGCCCGAAGAGTTGAACGAGTCACCTTAAAGCCTTTCTTCCCCCTGAATAATTTACATAGTTTTAATGCGCTTTAACTTTAAAATGAATTTACAATTAAGCCGGAAACTCAAATTTTTGGCAAATTATTTGCTAAGTGAAGATCTAAAAAGACAAGAGAAGTTTCATTTACACAAGGAGTTTTTGGACAAAGTCCCAAGTGCTCATCAGAGCTTAGTATTTCTACCCTTGTTGTTGGCTTTGAATAGTTTCATAAAGAAAATACACATTAACCCTTTCACTACCAGCGCCTCAGGACAAAAACCGCTACCACAGCCCAGACGCTTTATTTAGATATGATATCAATTATTATTAAAATTTGTGGGATTTATTTTTAACGTTCCAAATAAGCGAAATAAGCAATTTTATTTCCGACACGAATAAGTGACGCTGGGCCCAGGAAAGAAAATCGGGTCGTCACATATATGTGACGCTGGTAGCGAAAGGGTTAAATTAAAGGAAAGAAATTACCTCCGAATTAAAACTCTGAGTACGATGTATTTTTGGGTTTAGTTTTTAACCGATTTTTCGCATCCGCAAACTAAGTTAAATGGTTGGGAAAAAAGCACAACCTTCTGAAGGTATTCATATTTGCTGGCGCAGATTTTTCAATGCGATTAAATTCATTGTAGCATTCATAAGCATATTATGACGAAAGCTCGAGAAAATGGGATTTTTCGACGGTATCTTAAATTTTTCGTTATTTGTATCATTTTTATTGCTCTGAAGAAAAAGATACTTCTTTATAAAAAATATGATAGATATTTTGATTTGTTTCAAGGATGTGCAAAGTATCTGACGACTTGAAAAAGTTTAATTTACGTTATAATAGAAATAGGCTTCTATATTAACATATAGGATTTATAGTTTACTAACATTTTTGAAACTATTAAATTGACCTAAACTAACTCTTAATCTCAATATTTTCATATTAATAAGTTTTTGAAACGGAAATCGCAAATAAATAAGCAATATGTCGATTAATGCAGTATCTGAAGACATCTCAACATTTTCTCACTATAGTGTTTCAAGAAAAAAGTTCACAAATAATTCAACTTCGGAGATTGGCCCAGGCCGGGCTAAATAAAAGTTTTTTTTAAACAAAATAAATAATGGCTATGACCAAAACCAGAAAAGGGGCAATCTCAATTTTTATATAGAAAATTCGAGCTCCCAATTTGAGTGAGATAAAACTCGAGTTTTCTATATATACAAATTGAGACTGAGCTTTTGCTCACTTTTTAAGTATTTCGAATAAGACTTTTACCAATTTTTCAAAAATAGAAATATTGCATTACCTCCAAAATTTTAACTTCAACCTCTCGGAGCTTTACCTGCAACTTAATTTTGATTAAAGAAATACAATTTTAAAATTCAAGTCAATTTTATAAGGAGCAAAAATGATAAAATTCTGTTTTGAATTGAATTTAAGAAATACTAATTCTTTTTATAAATTAGCTTTAATTAGGTATTTAATGTGAGAATAAATTTATTATTTGCTAAGAAGTAAACCACAAAATTCCAGAATTTTCCGCTCCACATATATATCGATTGCGATTTCTAAGCTAAAACAATATAAAAGATTGTGCCTTAGGCCGAAGGCGCCGTAATACGTATGTACAAAAAGAATTCTCTTAAGAATAAAAATGTCATCTGGGGACATTAACTACGTTAGAGGAACAGAGTCACAATTTTCTTTGACAAACAAAAAGAAACAATTCTTATGGCACCTATTAATATCATCGAGAAAAATAAAACAATGCCCTAAGAATAGCTGACCTTTGTTCCAGCTGCTGACGATTGATTTAGGTGGATTGTGAAAGAAAGTCCTTTTACCAAAATCTTTGTTTTGCCAAAATTCCTTACTTCTATGGTGGCTTATCTGGCGTAAATGAATTTATATGTAATAGCAATTAGTACATATCTGATTACCTCCAACACGATATCATATTATATCCTTTTACCTGCTTTTAAGAGTAATTGGGATAAATTACTTTGATTCATCTCATTTATCGCAATAAATTGTTTTTCTGTTAAGTATTTTATTTTATTTTAAAAAATTTCTTTATTTTATCAACACAACTAAGGAAGGATATTTTCAAAATAATTGTATTTGTATGTTTTTAATCTAAGTTGAAATATCTGTCCCAAACCATTTTGATATTTGGTTGGAAACTTTTTGAAATGTCTAATTAGTAAACCTTTTTAAATTTCAAAATATAAAACACAGCCAAATCTGTCGTTATATATTTAAAAGGTTTATTACAACCAAGTGGATGCGTCAATTACTCCATAGATGGTCCAAAAATTTGAAAATGATATGAAAAATCCGGAGACAGGTGCTGCCAACCCAAACATTAAGGGAACCGCATTAAATTAACGAGCGCCTGAAGGCGCAAAATTAATACTTTTTCACCACTTTAAATTAGCCACACACATCCACCGCCCTCAAAAAAAGGCAGGTTGACTGAGGATGAGAAGCATCTGCTTCGGTCACATAAACAGAAAATTAAGGATGCTAAAATCTGACCACGTAGTCATGATTCCTCTTATTTTTGTTGCTCGTTCCCAGCCTGACACGACCTTTAAACACAAATGTAAAAGATGGGTTTGGGGTTTTTACGATGACGCCCGTTCCCACATTTAAAATTTTGCAGAATTTTTTATCTTTGAACCCCCAAACCTCGCGATGGTGATGTAAGTAATTCATTCCACATGCAGCTTTTAATGGAGCCTGAAAATTTAATTCAGGTTCTGGATAAAAAATTCCCAACAGGATTCAGGTTTACGAACCGGATAGCTGTGATTTTGAGATTTTGCGTTTGCCAAAAAATTCACCCTTGCGCGGGAAGCTCGTTGGCATATTTTACGAGAAGCGGGGTCTCCTCAGGAAAGGGCTCGTTTCAGCGTTTTTGGCCATGCGAGCACCTACGTCTGTTCGACGGAATCTATTGCCCCAGGTAAAAATTGTTTTAAGAATATTTACATAACGCGTGTCGACTTCGTACTTCATCTCATACGAGGGAAGATATCGCGATAAGTCAGCTCCTTAAACACCTACCTTTTCCTGAAGAAGGTGCTTGTTGCTGATCGGGGATAAATCGGATTCCCGAAAGAAAAGACGACTATACCTTCTTTGAGAACGTCGAACCAAGAAATTTTGATTGATGTTTAGATTTTCGACAGGAACAGCTTTGGGTTCGATAAAACTAATTAGCATATTTCCCCGGGATTGGTGCCGGAGGATTAATTTTGACTGTCAGTTGGGCTTGTTTGAATACATTAAGTCACTGAATAAAACATTGGGGATGAACTTATCAGGACTTCTCTCTCCTCGAATGCCGCAAGTCCCCCAAATAAATCCTTCGGCTTACCACGTTCCGGTGGTCTGTGCCACTGTTTGTATATTTGCTCAGACTCAACCTTTCCTTTTGCCTTTTGTCCTACTGCTCATCAGATTTTATCTAGATGCCATTGCCCACTCAAGAAATTTTTCTACAATAGTACACATAAAAAGTCTTCTATTCTATATAAATTTTATTTCTAATTTGTTAGTCCTAGTGGCATTAGTTTATAATAAAATAAAATTGTACATGCAAATAAATAGTGCATTTTTTCCGTATTTTTCAATAGGATATTACCTACCTATAAATTTTCCTCGTAAAGAAGATTATGATATGAAAGTTTTCCTTTGATGTGTACATTTACTACTTAGTAAATTCGAAAACCGCAATTAATGCTCACCACGCTGCCAGCTTTCAACTTTTAAAAAGTATACATATAAAAAGAACGTCTTAAAACTTGACGATTTTGTCCATTATATTCACTATTAAAATATTTAGGTATGTTGTTTTAATTTCTTTATCATGAAATCATGATGAACGAGATTTTAATGATTTTCTTTTTTTTTTTCTTTTTTAATATTTATTACAAGAAAGGGTATGAAAAAGTTGAAATATTAATAACAATTACAATGAATATGTGAAATTAAATTAGAATATGTTTATTGGCCTTTCATGACTGCATTCAATAAATCGAAGTTTTCGCGAAGCCTAAGGAAACATTTTATCATTGAAATTTTATTGGATAATAAAATCAATATCACAATTTGCGCACATTTTCTCAATCGGAAGTACTTGAATTTGCTGCGTTTCACTGTGAGGTTGTAAAAATAAATGAATCAGACCGTAAGATAAAGATAACACCTTTATAGCTGAAGTTTGTAAACTTGATTCATTTTATACTGAATCATTGCGAGATTAAGTTTGTTTATTTTTATTTTATACGTTTAACTTCTACGTACTTGTAAATAATCTCACTTTCAAGCAATTTTATTGATGTGTTTTCACTTGCTTTACAAATTGAGCTTCCTAATTTTATTTTAAAAATTTGTATTAAGTATAAGGAAATTGCCTAATTGAAATTTGAACAAACGTTTTTTTTTGCCCTTATATGTTGTAATACTTTAACTATAATTTAACATCCTTTTAAACAAAGTTAATGTTAATTAAATTTCAGTCGAAAAAGTGTTTGAATTTTTTTATCATATAAAACGACGGCTTTGACTGCGGGAATCTCCATGCAATAAGAGTTCTTGTTTTATACCTTGCTATCAAAAAGTGTAAAAGATTGTTTAAGATAAAAAGCTAAAAATCAAGTTATTGTGACCTTCAAATTTTGAATGTAAAATCTTCAAGCTAATAATTGTCTGCGGATAAAACTGGAACCGAGTTCTTCTCTAAATATTTTTTGATGATTCTATGTAAGATGCCGAAAGGTGATTTTTGTATTTTATGTATGAATGAGATTGGTTATACTCTCAATAGGAAAAAAAATTTAGAATTAAACTTTTTTTATTAACTTAAATCCGATAAATTCGCTGATAAAAAACAACACGTTTAAAGAGCTCAACAGGTACATTATACAAAATTGAGGTAAATAAATCTAGATCTGCTCAACATTCAACCAGAGACCACCCTCGGGAGACAGAACGATTGACCTCTTCGAGAAGGTCAGAGGAATATTTGTCTTCAAGCATGGTTTGAAGCGGAAGTGTTTGAGCAAAGTGACTAGGCCAACACGAGCCTGCATCATCCCAAATCGGAGTCCGATACAATTTCTAGGTCCATCGCCGAAGGGCAGAAATGCCTGAGGGTGGCGCCTACCCACAGCCTCCGAGGTGAATCTCTCCGGGTCAAAGATTTCCGGATTTGGATAAATATCGGGGTCGTGATGAATTGCATAAACCGGAATCCAAACAGAACATCCCTTATCTAATCTGCTTTTGCCAAGGGTTCCAGGGAACATGTAATCTCGTGTTGCATTTCGAATGAGATTAGCTCCTGGTGGGTATTTTCGAAGAGACTCTGAAATAGAAGAAAAGAAAGAATAACTTTTTGGCTATTTTGGGGCTCGCTAATAAATCCATTACCATTGATTATCTGGTCGATGTAGGTCATCTCAATCATCGCCTCATAAGTGAAACAGCCGTGCCGCTCGAGCACCTCCTCTATTATTTCCCTGGCCTTATCTTGTATGGCTTGATTTAGGGCCAGTTCGTAAATGCAGTACGTCATCACTGTAGACGAAGTTTCGAATCCGGCCAAGAAAAAGACAAACGCCTGAGCCGCAATCTCTTCTATAGTGAGGGTACCGGCGACTCCGCCAGCCTGTTCTCCGTCCAATCTTCCAGTTTTCTTAAGCTGCATAAGTAGGTCCATGAAGTCATTTCGCTGAATGTTGTTCTGCTCGCGGAACGCAACCGTTTCTTTAACAATTCTCATAAAAAACTCACTCACTTCCTCATCAGTTGTAGTCATTCGGAAGAAATGTGCCAATTTTTTAAATGTTAACATAAACATTTGTTTAAGCGCACTATTTTTTGGTACTTCAAAAACTTTTTTTCCCATCCGACGAAACTGAGCATTTGGATCTTTTAAACTATTACACTCTATTCCGAATGCACAAGTACCAATGACGTCAGTAGTGTAACGCGCCAAAAGTTCTTTAAGTTCTACTTCTGTTTGAGTTGTAACTAATGAACTTAATGTTTTCTGAAATTCATTGCCCACTTCAACAATTGTGGGAAACATAAATTTCATTCTTCCTGATGTGAAAGTTGGTGTTAATTTAGCCCGAAGATTTCTCCATTTTTTACCTTCTAAAGAGAAAAGATGAGCTGAAAGAGGATCATCTTTTTCATTGTAAAACATTCCACGATCTTGAAAAGAGTCAAAATCTCTGATTAAAATCCATTTAATCAGATTAAGGTCCAAAACAAGAATTGCTGGTTTTGTAAAAAAATAGAGTCCGCCAAAACGTTCATTTGATGCTTTGAAGTGATTGTAAAATTTTTGCATTAACTCAGAGCTGTGAAATTTACGTTTAAATCCCTGTATATTGCCTAGAGGTATAGTTGGTTTTATAAATGGAACTCCCATGCTCTCCCAGTAATTAAATTTGCGCCTAAAATATAGATAGACATACGCCACCAGTGCAAGGATGATATAAATCACAGTACTCGTCTCCATGTTTATCTTTCTCAAATTCAATATTAGTCTACAGTACACTTTGGTTATTTACGCGCTATTCATGCGCTCCATTAAAAGTTCATGAATGCAGATATTAAAATCAAAACATCCGGTTGAATTATTCTGCCACTAATTCAAAACGCATCCATAAATGTTCCAACTCGTGGGGCACTAATTATTAAAGCACGTAAAATTCAGTAATTGAAAACAACAATAGAACAAAATCGAGTTAACAGCCAAACAAGTGCTCTCGCAACAGCGGCTCGCGGACGTCTAACTTCTAGTCTAACTAGAAAATTTATTGAATCCCACAAGCCTCAAACAACACCGTCACTTTAGTGCTTTTGCTCCGCTGCTTTCCATCGGTTTACTCAGACTCGTTTTATAAGTAGATGTAAGAAATTTATAAATATAACTTTTTTACTTTCCCGAAAACTCGACTATCGGAAGGTCGGGAATTGCTCGTTTCGGTTGCGATCTGAAGAAGATGTGGCTTCGACCGACTTCTTCAGAGTGTTGAACCGCGAATGCACTTCTTCATACTCTCCAAGAATACTTTTAAAAGAAGCTTATCGCGGGAATGCAATCGTTTTGCGCAATGAGGTCACACTTGCAATGAGCTGGAAGTAAAATTTATGTCGTAAACAGAAATGATCAGCAAATTTCAACTTCACTTATGCAAACCATTGTTCCATATCAAATCCGTTCATATATCAAAAGAAATAATATTCTTATCTGGAACTGGTTTTTGGATTTTTTTTTATTTCAACAGGTTTGTTTCATTTTAAATAAAACTTTTTAAGACCAACCTTTGACCTCTAATATATATACAAATTTAAAAAAAGCTCTGATATTATATAGCTTATTTTTTATTTTATCTAAATGAACCCGTCATGCAATAAAATTTTATCAAATTATGGTATATCTAAAAAAAAATGTATGAACAAATTTAAAAAATCTTGCAAGGTCAGAATGATATAATTACACTAAGTGTTTTCGTCAAAAAAAGTTACTTAGTCAAAAATAGATGATCAAAATTATCACGTGTTTAAAAGTTAACATGGCCGGCTATTAAAAAAAAAAACTTTTATGTATGATTTAAATTAACGAATGAATAATTTTTGTAATGATTTAAAAATTGAAGTAATATGGAACGGCCATATATAGTATTTAACTTGAAAGTAAAAGAGCTATTAAAAAAAGTGAATGTTTCTAAAATAAATTTAAATTCCACAATAACCACATTTTTACTTGAGAATTAAGAAGAAATAATTTGAATGAAAACATTAAACGGAAACCAGTAACATTCGAAGGCTTCGAGTCATTCATAAAGAAACATTATTTCGTTTTTATAGTTAACATGAGTACTAATTAACACTTAACCTATCCTCATACTAAAAAATCATAAACAAGAAAAATTAGCAATATTTACAGTAAAATAAGAATAAAGTGAGTGGAGTACCTATTTATTAAAGTTCTCGTATTTCTGAGTTGTAAGGTTTAATTCAGTACAAAGTACTTAACTGCTCCACGAAATTGTTTGTTGATTATGTTTTATTACTATTAAATACTTTTCAACATTGTTCATTAAAATGCGTATTCATGCAATTACTGTAAAAAATTTCATACGACTCATATTTATTATTCACTGTGCTTATATAAATGCACTTTGACACAACTCGGTGTAATTTTAATAATTTATTTTATGTACTTTTATATTAGAGGTATTTGCTGACAAGAAATTTTTTTGGCCACTGCACTACATTTACATATTTTTCATTAGCACTTCAAATAGAATGGAAAATATGGCACTTATAGTGGTTAAATTATTGCCCAAAACAAATGTTTCTGGTACAAAATGCGAGCAAAGATTCTTAGTGGCTGGACTGTGCCACTTAGAATTGCTGAGAATCTCATATTTAATTCTACCTTACTAAGAAGTTTATTTGATTTAATATTAGACTTGTTTATTTTCCACTCTGTGGTGTCATTCGTCGTTTTTCATGGTCCTTAACAACCTTACTATGTCGGGCTAGATATACCTGACGCTATAGAGACATGAAACTGGGGAAAAAGTTGAAATTCATCCCAAGTCACGGTAATGAAAAGTTTCATATAAAATTCTTTGCATATAGAGTTCCCTTTAATGCTATTGCATGTCAGACAGTTGTCTTTTAAATCTCCTTTAAATATTATAAAATAATGTAATATCCACACAATGCTAATTCTAATTTATTTATTTAAATCTTTAATTTGTTGTTACTTGAATTTTTCAGATTCATTCTTTTTGCTAACAATACACCACTAAGTCTATACTTTATCAGCTAAAATAGGTACTTAATAATTCTAAAACCAAAAAGAAGTAACTAAGCCTACCCTCGTCCTTCAAAGCGTCTTAGAAATTCAAATTTTATGTCACTTCTCAGAATCATTTGTGCGCCAATTCGAAAGTTACCAGGGCGGCTCAAATAATATTATGGAGGAACTTTTAATGTCTTAAGGAAATCACTTTAACATTATTCCTTCTGCTTTCTTGTACTCCACCAGGTAAAATGACAGAGCTGCTAGCATTAAACAAAATATAAATATTAATTCCTGTCGCCTTTTGCTCCCGTGGAAATCTTAAGAAGCTTAAGATAACTTTCTCTGAATTTTCGCGCACGGTTTTGGCTTCAAGAAAAATTGTTCGTCTGTATAGAGTTCAAAAACACATGCTTAAGTCAGTGGGAAAACTGCATTTATTATAATGTAAGTTTTTTAAAAGTTTTTGAATATTGAAGAAAATACATAGAAGTACCTAAGCAAAAGTGATTGAAATTTAAAAAAAAGTATTATAAAGTAGCAGGTAAATATTTTATTTTAGATCATTGTTAAAAACAAATATATTTAAGCAGACTTTTCGTACTTGTACCTTGAGCCTAATAGTATGTTATGTTGCCCCAAGTTGTGTGTTAATTTTATAACTTTTTGAAACCAGCTTGAAGTCACTAATACGAAAAGCTCTATGCCTTCGATTTAACTATTTAAAACAATTGCTTATTTTTACAACACTATAAAGAAAAAAACCTTTTTTAAACTATTAGCGCAAATAAATGAAGAAATCCATAAATACCTACTGATAATTTAATTTTTTTATACATATTATTAAAAAATTTTGCATACTTATTGCAGATAAGAGCTATCTTCTTCTTATAAAATTTATCATTTGTTAGATTGGAGAATTATCTTCATCCGCTTGATGAAATAAGAAACGCATTTATATCAAAAGCTCTGCTGGAAAGCTTTATGCGATTATTACTGGAATGAAAATTATTTCCTACTCTAATAAATACTACTCACAACTACAAAATCACATTGGTATTGTTACCCCGTTTTAAACTCTTATGTAATTGATGAGCTCCATTAAAAATTCACGGGGAATTTACGTTTTTATTGATAAATACTGAAAAGCTTTTTGTTTTGAAGTGTTAGTGCTTACGTAAAATTCACATAGAAAATTAGCACCCACCATAAATTTTCATATTATAAACAACGCAATTAAAAAGTATGGCAAATTGTTTTTAATTCAAGTAAAACCTGTTTGCAAGAACTATAATGTAAGGTTCTTAAATTACACAGCCCAAGATTATTTAAATTGCCGAGTTTACATAGAAATGTTTAATCTTGTAATAAATAAACATAAAAATTACATTATAAATACACAATGTGCGCATTAAAACTAATATGTCTATACACTGGTTTAAAATAGAGTTTGTACATTTTATGCAACATAAAAAATTGGACGATAGTTTTATGAAATATCATACTTTTTCCACTTTAAGATTAACGCCACCAACAGGTGATGGAATGAAACCTTTTTTCTCGAATTTTAAAGGTATTTGAGTAGCTTCACAAGTACTGAATCTAAATTTTTTAAGAAGTAAAGTAAGTCCAACGCGAGTTTGCATTTTTCCAAATCGCAGACCAATACAATTACGGGGGCCATCACCGAAGGGTAAAAATGTAGAGGAATGACGATTTTTAATATTTTCTGGTGAAAACCGATCGGGATCGAAAACTTCAGGATCTGGGTAATATTCTGGATCATGTTGAATTGCTCGTGCCGGTATAAATACGCGAGTGTTCTTTTCAATCACAAATTTAGTCCCAGGAACAGGGTAATCTGCTATTGATGCCCTAAATAGAACCGGAACTGGTGGATATTTTCGCAAGGTTTCTAAGAAAAATTAAGTGTTATTAAATCGATAATAATCTTATAAATGAGTGATTACCATTGATAACTTGTTCCATATACTTCATATCTTTCATCGCTTCGTACGTGAAATCATTATTATGTTTTTCCAATACTTCATTAATTTCTTCTCTCATTTTATCTTGTATGTTTTGATTTTGAGCGAGTTCATATAGACAGAAGCACATGGTAGTAGATGAGGTCTCAAAACCTGCCAAAAAGAATACAAAAGCCTGAGCAGCCATCTCTTCTACAGTCATTGTCTTTCCATCTTTATCGTCGTTTTTAATATCGATTAATAAGTCCATAAAATCATTTCTGCGAATTTTATTTTCCTCACGAAATTTGACCGTATCAGTTACAGCTTTCATGAAGAAATCCGAAATATCATCAGGAATCAACTTCATTCTAAGTCGTCTTGCGAGTTTAGGATAATTTTGTATAAACACTTGTATTATTGGGCTGTTTCTTTGCTTTGTGAAGATTTCCCTTCCTTTCTTTCGAAATTCAGCATTAGGATCTTTTAAACTATTGCATTCAATTCCAAATGCACAGGTCCCAATTACATCTGTTGTGAATCTGGCCAATATTTCTTTGATTTCAATGACCATGTTCTTTTCAATAATTTCAGAAAAAGTGTCTTCAAATTCGTGTCCAACTTTTACTATGGTCGGGAACATGAACTTCATTTTACCAGATGTAAATGTAGGAGTTAATTTTGTGCGTAAAAACCGCCACTGAGGTCCATCCACTACAAACATGTGGGCGGTAAGAGGATCATCCCTTTCATTGTAAAACGATCCGCGATCGGTGAAAGAACTGAAGTCTTTTATGAGAACGTTTTTTATCAAATCCAAGTTAGTTATTACGGCTACCGGTCTCATTAACAAATAAATGCCATAAAATGGGCTCTCATTTTTAAATCTTGGATACGCTTTCTCTACTACGTCTGGAAAGCTAAGGTCTTTTCCCATTCCCTGTCCATTTCCGTAAGGAAATGTTGGTGGATCGTGAGGAACACCTTTATTTTTCCAGTATGAATAAAAATATTGCTTGATCAAATACAGCAACGAAAACACCAACACACCAAACACTACAAGCGATTCAACCCCAAACATCTTAGTTAAAATTCAAGATGCACTAGGTAAGGAAAGAAGACGCCACTCTCTAAGTTGCTAAGAACACAAGCTGATCGAATTTAGTGTAGCACTCGATACTTTCTGCGACTGCCAAGTCCACGATCAAAGCTTTTATTAAATCGAAATCTACTCCTAAGACTTGATATCAGTTCATTCATATTCATCGTTATATTGCGGTTTTATTTCTTACCATCGCAACGCACAGACTCTTTAAGAAGCCGTGTTGCTTCTTGAAAACCGGCTCTTGCGTCATATTTGAGATACTGCCACTCACAATCACCGGAAGATCAAATTTTAGGTTGTTTTATCGAAAAATTATAGTGACTAAGCTGATTTTATATTGTTATAAAAACGTAGATACTGCGAGATTTTATTTAGTCATGTTATAAAAGAAATAAATAGATCAAAATTAAAGTATTTTGTGTCTTTTAATTACACTATGTATATATATATATCTACTTTTATTTTATTTTCATAATTTAATTACAAAGCAACAAAAATATATAGGTATTATTGCATAATCTACAAAATTATTAGGAGTTATTTACCCTTTTTTATTCAGACCGGTTTTAAATTTTAAATTAACCTATTTACCTTGTATAACTTCACCAAAAAATGTTTTACATTAAAAAGTAAAAATCAAGTTTTAAACCTATAAAGTCATTGAACTTGAATTCGTTTGTTTTTCTGTTTAAACCATTCTAATTCATTATCAATTAACAATGATGGTAGCATTTTACACACAGAATGTCTAAAATGACATCTATTTTATTTTAAAAATGCAACATTTTAACACCTAATAAATATGATTTATATGATATTACAGCTTTTCCACTTTCTGTCTAATGCCACCTGTAGGCGATATAATAAAACCTTTTTTCTCAAATTCCGGGATATATTTGTAGCCTCACAAGTGTTAAATAGAAACTTTTTTAGAAGCAGAATAGGACCAATGAAAGTTTGCATTTGTCCAAATCGAACACCAATGCAAATACGAGGGCCTTCGCCGAAGGGCAAAAATGTAGACGAATGTCGATTTTTTCTATTTTCTGGAGAGAACCGATCCGGATAAAAAAGTTCAGGATTTGGATAATTCTCTGGATCGTGATGGTATCGCACTCGTATAAATATTCGTGTGTTTTTTCTAATTACAAATTTAGTCCTAGGAACAGCGCAATCTTCGATAGATGCTCTAAATAGAACCGGAGCTGGTGGATATTTTCGTAACGTTTCTATGTAATAAGAAAGAAAAATTTTATTAATAAGAGTACTGGATAAAAAAAGAACAACACCGAAAATACAAGCACTATAAACACGAGAGGAGCGCAAAATAACACATTTTTCATCAAAATTAAGCCTTTCTAAGTCCTTACTAAATCTAAATCAGCTACATATGTAATTAAGTCTAGCGTTAGATATTTTCTGCCGCTAAGAGGTTTGCGCTCAAGTTCTTATTAACTCTGGTCCATTGCCTTGCAAGATAAAAAATTAAATTTATTTATGATATTTTGTCACAATTGACCTTTATTATGTGTTTGCAGATTATTTTTTACAGCAAGATTAAAGTTTATGATAACATCTTGGGTAAGTTTTGTTATCATTTTCAAACTAAAAGAAAAATTAACTTTATATACGTAAGTGTTGTTTTACAAAATGTAAATACCATAGCATTATAGAGCAATTTGAAAAATTATCTTAATCCGTTAAGTGGGTTTCTCAAAATATAATAATTTTTTATTAGGTCATGCGTCTTTAGGCAGAAAAGAAAATAATACTTTATTTTTTACTTATTTTAATAAATAAACTTGAAAATTATTTCGATTAGAAAATGTAAAAACTATTTCTTAATTAAAAAAATCAAATTGTCCTTATATTCGATTACACTTTCTCTACTTTAAGATTAATACCACCAATAGGGTTTGGGATGAAACTTTTTATATCGAATTCTAAAGGTATTTTTGTGGCCTCACAAGTACTAAATTTAAAATTCTTAAGAAGTAGAGTTAGTCCAATACGAGTTTGCATTTTTCCAAATCGAACACCAATACAATTCCGAGGACCATCACCAAAGGCCAAAAATGTAGAAGAATGTCTATTTTCGCTATTTTCTGGAGAGAATCGTTCAGGATCGAAAACTTCAGGATCTGGATAATATTCTGGATCGTGATGGATGGCTCGTGCCGGTATACATACGCCAGCTTTCTTTTTAATCACAAAGTTAGTCCCAGGAACTGCGTAGTCTTCAATTGATGTCCTAAATAGAACCGGAACTGGTGGATATTTTCGCAGGGTTTCTAAGGAAAAATAAGTGCTATAATGAAATTAATAATATTGCTTAATAAGTTCTTACCACTAATAACTTGTTCCATATACTTCATATCTTTCATCGCCTCATACGTGAATTCATTGTTATGTTTTTGCAATACTTCATTAATTTCTTCCCTCATTTTATCTTGTATATTATGATTTTGAGCAAGTTCGTACAGGCAAAAGTTCATGGTAGAAGATGAAGTCTCAAATCCAGCGACGAAAAATATGAAAGCTTGAGCAGCTATTTCTTCTACTGAAATTGTTTTACCATCATGATTGTCATTTTTAATATCAATTAAAAGGTCCAAAAAATCATTTCTATGTACATTATTTTCTTCACGAAATTTAACCGTATCGCGAACAACTTTAAGAAAGAATTCAGAAATATCATCGGGGATAACCTTGACCCCTAACTTTCTTCCAATATCTGGATAACTTTGTACAAACGTTTCGACTATTGCGTGATTTCTTTGCCTTGTTAAAATTTCTCTTCCTTTTTTTCGAAATTCTGCGTTAGGATCTTTAAGACTATTGCACTCAATTCCAAATGCACAGGTCCCAATTACGTCTGTTGTGAATCTGGCTAATATTTCTTTGATTTCAACGATCATGTTCATATCAATCATTTCAGATAAAGTTTCTTGAAATTCGTGTCCAACTTTCACTATAGTTGGGAACATGAACTTCATTTTACCAGATGTAAATGTAGGGCTTAGTTTTGTACGTAAAAAACGCCATCGGGCTCCATCCACCGCAAGCAAATGTCCGGTAAGAGGATCGTCTTTTTCATTGTAATACAACCCGCGATTAATGAAGCAGTTGAAGTCTTTTATAAGAATGTTTTTTATCAAGTCCAAATCAGTTAACACAACTACAGGGCTAAGTAGCATATAAGGTAGGATACCCAAATAAGGCCCACCTTATTGTTATTGCTTAATAACTCAAAGGATTACAAAATAAAAAGATTTTAAATTTATTATAAAAATTCTTTATTAAATAACCTTTTGAAAATTCCTTAGTATAATAGCCTCTTTTAAAATATTAACTGGCTTTTTAGCATTTAAAAACAAACATGCCTTGGGCCTTATAGGGAACCCATACGTCTTAATAAGGCCCCCATTCAATTTGAATCAAAATTAATTGTAAATACCCAAGTGATTTACCAAAATTCAACAAAAAATAATTACTTTCTAACAGAGCTAACAAAAAATTAACAAAATTAATGAACTTCACGTTTTGTAGTTGATTTTTATAAAATTTGACGGTACATACAGTTTCGCTAACGTTTTATGAATGGATACACTGACAAGTTTACTTCTGAGCGAAGCTGAATAGGGCGAACATTTAAGATTTGTAGGCACTAAATTATAACACAGATTTGAGAAATTTCCGATTTCGTTTGGCGCGAAATTTGAAAGATGGGCCTTGTTAGGACTCGGGCCTTATTTGGTTCTACTATCTTAGATAAATAACTAAATATTAAGATAATAAAAGAATAATCGTAATTTTTAACACACATTCTATATAATAATAATAATATATAACGACAACGTAAAAAATAAAACAAAAAAGTATATATTTTTCCTCAAAAATAAATAAAAATACTTATATGTTTTGCAGTTGCTTTTTATAAAATTCGCCGTGCATGCCCTTTCGCTGACGTTTTATGAATGCAAATACTCACAAGTTTACTTTTGAGAAAAACTGATTAGGGTGAACGTTTGAGATTTGTAGGTACTAAAATATAACACAGACTTTTGGCACTTCCGAATTCGTTTGGCGCGAAATTTGAAAGATGGGCCTTGTTAGGGCCCGGGCCTTATTTGGTTCTCCTACCTTAAACGCCATAAAATGGGCTCTCGTTCTTAAATTTCGGGTATGCTCTATCAATTACATCTACGACGCTTATTTTAGTCCCTACGCCTTGTGCGTTTCCAAAAAGAAAACTCGGTGGATCGTGCGGAACACCTTTATTTTTCCAGTATGAATGTATGTTGCGGACGAATAAGTACAACGCTGATAGCACCAGCACAATAAACACAACAAGAAATGCGAGAGAAATCATCTTTGATTAAAGTTTAAAGTACACTCGACGACAACAAATCGCGTAAATGGTGCCTCACTGAAACGCGAATGCAATAAACTGATCCAACTGAGTTCAGGCACTGCATATTAAAGACTTTATACTTTTCATTTTGATAGCGATATTGCCATTTTCAAAAGATAATAGAAGTAAGTGCATGTACTTTCCGATTTTTTCAATTGACAGAAATTTTAATCTTATATTTGAAGCCCTGTGGGTGACTAACATGACATCAAACTTGTGATAATGAGTCAATTTAGTATTCGATCAAGCGCCTTATGTAATAAATTTTATAAAATTTGGCTAAAGGCTTCTATTTCCTAATCACACCCATCTATTTTACAATTATTTAGTTCATGGTCAAACTTCAAGTTGAATAAAAAAAATTTAGAGATAAGAATAAGTTCTAAATTGTCAAAGTAAAATCCAACAAGTTATTGTCTAAATAAACATTATAAACAATTATAGGAATTCATACGCAAAAAAAAAAGTTTATGTAATGACGTCAAAGTCGTTTCATAATCTTTCGACCACCCTCGTGTATAAGGATTATTATTACGTTTATTCGTTTATAAACAGCTTTAAATGCAATTAAATAAAAATGGTTTACAAACAGAAATTAAAAGATAAGGTAAAGAAAACTAACGATGCGTCCTGTTGGCTGCTTATAATTAGGAAGTGTTTTGGAATAGATAACACAGACTTTAATTAATTAATGATATTATTTCTAGTTTAAAATAAAGAGATAAAAACAGGGCTAGTTAAATATTACAATTTTCCACTTTTAGTCTAATACCATTTTCTGGAAATGGTATAAATCCGGTTTTTCTAAAAACCAATGGGATTTCGGTTGAGTTACAGATTCCAAAATTGAATTTTCGCAGTAACAGAACTAAGCCAATTCGAACTTGCATTTGTCCAAATCGAACTCCAATGCATTTTCGTGGCCCTTCGCCGAATGGAAGAAAAGTGAATGGGTGCCTCTTTTTGGTTTCTTCGGGTGAAAAACGATCTGGGTCAAACATTTCTGGATCTGGGTAATATTCCGGGTCGTGATGAATTGCATGGCACGGAATCAAGACACGAGTATTTTTCTCAATCACAAAATTGGTCCCAGGTACGATGTAATCTCGAATTGCCATCCTGAATAAAATTGGAAGAGCGTGGTATTTTCGCATGGTTTCTAGATTAGGAAAAAGAGGATATTAACTCATATTTTAGAAACATTTACGGAAAAAAAATTACCATTTATTACTTGATCCAAGTAAGGCATTTCATTAATTGCTTCATATGTTAATTGTCCTTTGTACTGTTGAAGCACCTCGTTTACTTCGTTCCTCAATTTGTTTTGAATTTCTTGGTTTTGTGCAATTTCATACAAACAAAATCCCATTGTTGTTGAAGAAGTCTCGAATCCAGCTAAGAAAAACAGGAAAGCCTGCGCAGCTATTTCTTCCAGAGATATGCTGCTTTCTATTGAATTATTTTTAATATCGATCATGAGATCCATAAAATCGTTTCGGTGGATGTTGTTTTTTTCACGATATTCCACTGTTTCACGCACAACTCTTAGAAAAAATTCACTGACATCATCTGGAATCCACTTCATTCTCAAGGCTCTAGCGAATTTGGGATAGTTTTGTATGAAGGCTTCTTTAATTGGACCATTTCTTTGCTGTGGAAACATTGCTGCACCTTTTTGCCGAAATTCAGCATGGGGATCCTTAAGGCTATTGCATTCTATCCCAAAAGCACAGGTTCCTATGACGTCTGTTGTGAATCTTGCTAAAATATCTTTTATTTCAACCACAGAGCTCTTTTTAATAGATGTTGAGATGGTGTCCTCTAAATCATTTCCCACCTTGACTATTGTAGGGAACATGAATTTCATTTTTCCGGAAGTGAACATTGGGCTCAACTTTGTGCGCAAATATCGCCACTGAGATCCATCAATTCCGAATAGGTGACCCGTAAGAGGATCATCTCTTAAATTGCAAAAAATGTCTCGATTAGGAAAATTATTAAAATCCTTTATAAGGATATTTTTTATTAAATCCAGGTCAGTTATAACGGCTGCAGGTCTCACTAACAGATATATTCCATAAAATGGATATTCATTCTTGAATTTAAAATAAGCTTTCTGTACAATTTCTGTAAAAGTGTATTTCGTTCCAATACCCTTTGCATTTCCGAATGGAAAACTCGGAGGATCATGTGGAACACCTTTGTTTTTCCAATATGAATAAATGTAATGCGAAATAAGGTACAATAGCGATATTATAAGCATTGAAAAAATTATAATTGATTCCACAAAACTCATCACGTCACTTTTAAGTACTGAAACTGAGTATGTACAATCGCACTTGAATTTTCTCGTCTTGAGGTGAAACGTGCACTGATTGAACTGAGAATTTTCCTCTGTTGCTAGTCTCATTCTCGGAGCTCTTTTAATACTTACGACTCCGGAACAAAAAGATAAATGATTGAATTATACATATAAAAATAATAAACAAAAGACTGAAAAGATAAATCCTGTTTATACAACTGCTACAAAATTATGTTATAAAATACTTTAACATTCGCAATTAAAATGGATAAGCAGCAATTAAAATGGGTGTGCCACTAAAGAGAATTTATTTTTAATTTTTTTAAGTCTGGAATGGTTGAAAACAAAACAGATGCACCAGGTTTTTGGGTTATAAGTGGAAAAAAATTCTAAAAGTAAGATAACCATAGAAATAATATTATAGAAAACTTTGTGATACGGTTACCAATAATAATGTTTTCCTTTTTATGATCAGTTTTTATCAATGTGAGATAAACAACAGAAAGTTTCTTCAAATTACATAGCTTATATTAACCCTAGAACTACAAACCTATTTTTTTACCTCTAAACTACAAACCGGGGTAAATATGTACCCCACGGGTTTCTTGTTCGTAAAATCGTTCTGAAAGCAGCTATCTGACTCATAAGTACATGTACTTTTTTTTTTCATGCCGAAGAGAATGGTGAAGAAAAAATTAAATTTTATCAAGGTTTAGTTGGTGAAAATCGATTTAAATAGCTTAAAGTGCTGAAAAACGGTTGAACCGTCATTTAGCAAACAAAAATTTATAACTATTTTTCTAAACAACCGATTTTCAAATTTCAAACGGGATTTCAAAGAGGACACATAAGGCTTTGAGAAAAAAAATACTATCATGATTTTTTGCAAAAATATCCTATTTATTTGGGACTCTGAAAATTGAAAAAAATTGGGAATCTGATATATGGTAAGTCAAATAAATATCCAAGAAATATTGGTTTTCAAGAATATATTTCGGTTTGTGTCATGCAAAATGTAGAAATATAGAAATTTGATACATATAAAATATGCAATGCGTATCAATTTTTTTGCTACTCCCAGTGTATGGGTACTTTAAGTATGAAAATCATCGCCGAAAATTATATATCTAATGTTTTATTGTAAAATAAGTTTATAATACGTGAATTAAATTTATTTGAGCAAGAAAGAAAAAAAAAATTACTTACACAAAACTCTAACGGGAACTATAAACCCGGGTATATATCAACCCCACACGAACTTCACATCTTTATTACGTCACAGTAAACAAGAAATTGAAAGGTTTCGCGACCTCGCCCTATTGCTAGAACCTTGAACCAAATTATGGTATAGGTCTTTAGTCGATAATGTCACTGACTAACTTAGAAACGTAGTTCAAAGTTTGCCTGAGGTACATATTTACCCCGGTTTGTAGTTCTAGGGTTAATTGTTTTTATTTCAAAAAATTTATGAAAAACAAATGTTTATAAAAAGAAAAATTGTTTTTCCTCCAAGGTATACCACCTCTGATTTTTATAATTTGTGAAATTGGAGGTTTGTCTATGTTTAGATTAACTTACAAGGGCCTGAATTGGCAACGTACATACCATGATCCTGATTTGATTGATTGCTATATTTTCGCTCTTCATAGAAGTTAAAAAGATAAGATTAAGCAAACTATTTGGATAATTTGTTGTCTTTCCGTTTACGATAAAGTAAAAAGAAAAGCATTTGCAAATTTTAATGGGATTTACAAAATAAAAATTTTAAAAGTAGGTACGGCATAGTTCTTAATTTTTATCATTATAATTTTAAAACAAACTTTTCTTAATTTACTAAACATTACACTTTTCTATCTTTAATTTAATACCATTTTTAGGAAATGGTATTAAACCAGTTTTCCTAAAAATCAATGGAATTTCGGTTGCATCACAGATTCCAAAATTGAATTTTCGCAGTAACAGAACTAAGCCAATTCGAACTTGCATTTGTCCAAATCGAACTCCAATGCATTTCCGTGGCCCTTCGCCGAAGGGAAGAAAAGTGAATGGGTGCCTCTTTTTGGTTTCTTCGGGTGAAAAACGATCTGGGTCAAACATTTCTGGATCTGGGTAATATTCCGGGTCGTGATGAATTGCATGGCACGGAATCAAGACACGAGTATTTTTCTCAATCACAAAATTGGTCCCAGGTACGATGTAATCTCGAATTGCCATCCTGAATAAAATTGGAAGAGCGTGGTATTTTCGCATGGTTTCTAGATTAGGGAAAAGAGGATATTAACTCATATTTTAGAAACATTTACGGAATAAAATTACCATTTATTACTTGATCCAAGTAAGGCATTTCATTAATTGCTTCATATGTTAATTGTCCTTTGTACTGTTGAAGCACCTCGTTGACTTCGTTCCTCAATTTGTTTTGAATTTCTTGGTTTTGTGCAATTTCATACAAACAAAATCCCATTGTTGTTGAAGAAGTCTCGAATCCAGCTAAGAAAAACAGGAAAGCCTGTGCAGCTATTTCTTCCAGAGATATGCTGCTTTCTATTGAATTATTTTTAATATCGATCATGAGATCCATAAAATCGTTTCGGTGGACGTTATTTTTTTCACGATATTCCACTGTTTCACGCACAACTCTTAGAAAAAATTCACTGACATCATCTGGAACCCACTTCATTCTCAAGGCTCTAGCGAATTTGGGATAGTTTTGTATGAAGGCTTCTTTAATTGGACCATTTCTTTGCTGTGGAAACATTGCTGCACCTTTTTGCCGAAATTCAGCATGGGGATCCTTAAGGCTATTGCATTCTATCCCAAAAGCACAGGTTCCTATAACGTCTGTTGTGAATCTTGCTAAAATATCTTTTATTTCAACCACTGGATTCCTTTCGGCCAATCTAGCAACTGTGTCCTCTAGACCATATCCCACTTTGAGCATTGTAGGGAACATAAATTTCATTTTTCCGGAAGAAAACGTTGGACTCAACTTCGTGCGCAAATATCGCCACTGAGGTCCATCAACACCAAACATGTGACCTGTGAGGGGATCATCCCTTAAATTGTAGAAAACATCCCGGCTTGAAAAGTTATTAAAATCCTTTATAAGGATATTTTTTATTAAATCCAAGTCGGTTATAACAGCTGCAGGTCTCACTAACAGATATATTCCATAAAATGGATATTCATTCTTGAATTTAAAATAAGCCTTCTGTACAATTTCCGTAAAAGTGTATTTCGTTCCAATGCCCTTTGCATTTCCGAATGGAAAACTCGGAGGATCATGTGGAATACCTTTGTTTTCCCAATATGAATAAAAATAATGTGAAATCAAGAAAAATAACGATAATACAAGCACTGCAAATACTACGATTGATTCGAAAAAGCCCATATTTTACGGTAGCCGTCGAAATGAGTACAACCGCACTTGAATCTCCTCGTTTTGATATGCAAAGTGTACTGATCGAGGGGCAAAAGTTTTCTGTTGTTACTTATCTCAATTTCAGTGTTCTTATGAGTACTTATAGTCTCAAATAAAAAAGATAAATGATTTAATAAAAGATTTAAGATAACAAATAAAAGGTAAAATAAATCCTACCGTACACAGCTACTACAAAAGGTTAAAAATAAAATTGTTTTATATTAGAAATATAAAGGGGTGGATTAAAATACTACTTTGTTGTTTTCGTCATAATATCTATAGAATATTTTTAACTTTTCTAAAAAGTAAATGTAGCACAAGGTTTTAAGCAACTAGTTGACATGTTTTTATTGATCCTGCGCCATAAAGTGTACATAACCATTTTGAGAGCTATATATACTATAGTAACTATAAAAAGAGAGTTTTAATATTTGCTTGAATCGTTGTACATATTTAGGTTCTAAGTAAGCATCGAACAATTTTAAAAAAAATCGTCTTGAGGATTATTACATTTTAATGTGTATGATACATTAACACCTCGTACATTCGTTGCCAAAATAGTTGTGACACCTAATATTATTTCATTGCGACTAAGTTTGCAAACATTGAAAATTTAACTCTAAAAATATCAGGTCAAAAATGCTTAGATTTTGGAAAAAAAATTACTAAAATTGACACAATATTTTTATTTATATTTTGGAACTACAATTTTCATAATTTTCTATGCTATACAAGGAATACCATAAAAATAACTATAGCTACATCTTTGTATTCTATCACTTTCGAACAATTAAAACGGTAGTGTAGTACATTCCATTTAATTAAAATTGGTCTCAACTAAATTAACTTATATACAAAAATTTGGATATCACAAACTATTACAAATAAAAATTCATTAAACAACTAACTAATACTGTTTAATATTTTACAATTTTTCAACTTTCAAATGGATTCCAGCTTTTGGCGCAAGAATAAATGAAGTTTTTGTGTACTCAATAGGAAATTCGGTTTTTGAACAAACTGAAAACTTATGACGTTGTAACAAAAGTGCAAGTCCTATCCGAGATTGCATCATTCCAAAACGAAGACCGATGCAATTTCTTGGTCCATCACCAAACGGAAGGAATGCTGAGGAATGCCTTTTAATGCATTCTTCTGGAGTGAACCTATCTGGATCGAAAATATTCGGCTTTGGATAGTACTCAGGATCATTTTGAATAGCGTGGCATGGTATGAATACATCTCGTCCTTTTTCAAGAATATATTTAGTGCCCGGAACTGGATAATCCTTTATAGCTCTTCGAAACAGCACAGGTACTGGTGGATACTTTCTTAAGGTTTCTGAAAAATAAATAGGTGCATTAATATTTTATTTAAAATAAAATATTTTATTCGGTTACCATTAATAACTTGTTCCAAATAAGTCATTTCCATCATAGCCTCATACGTGAAACTTCCATTGTATTTTTCGAGTACATTTTTAATTTCATGTCTCAATTTATCTTGAATTAACTCATTTTGCGCTAATTCATACAAAGCATATGCCATTGTTGTGGAAGATGTTTCGAATCCAGCAGCGAAAAATACAAACGATTGTGCTGCCATCTGTCCCAGAGTTAGTCCAGTGTTAGTTCCATTTGAATGTTTAAGTGCTATTAATAAATCCATGAAATCATTTCGGTGCACATTATTTTCTTCACGATATTTAACAGTTTCACGAACAACATTCATTAAAAATTTTGAATTTTCATCCCTAACAACTTTCATTCTTAAAAATCTCGCTAAATTCGGAAATGTTCCCATTAAGGATTGGCGCATCGTTCCATTTCGGCGTTTTGTGAAAATATCTCTTCCAACACGACGAAATTCAGCGTTTGGATTTTTAAGACTATTACAGTCGATTCCAAAAGCACAGGTTCCAATCACATCTGTCGTGAAACGAGCCAGCAGTTCTCTGATTTCAACGACTGGATCTTCTTCTATCATTTTCGCAATAGTGTCCTCGAATTCATGGCCAACTTTTAGTATCGTCGGAAACATAAATTTCATTTTACCAGATGTAAAAGTAGGAGAAAGTTTTGTCCTCATGAATCGCCACTCCGGTCCATCTAGAGAAAATAAATGACCCGAAATGGGATCATCCCGCTGATTGTAGTATAGTCCACGATCGGTAAAGTAATTAAAATCTCTGATCATAATATTTTTTATCAGGTCCAAGTCTGTTATCACAGCCAAGGGTTTCACAAAAATATACATCCCGAAGAAAGGTCCATGATCTTTAAATTTGTTGTAATATTTAAGAGTAAGTTCAGCTAACGCCAATTTTTTGCCCAATTTCTTCGCGTTTCCGTAAATAAGTTGCGGGGGATCGTGGGGAACATTGCGAACACTCCAATATGAATAAAAGTGTTGAAATATCAAAAACACTGCGGACACTATCAGTCCGAAAGACACTAAAACCGACTCCAACAATCCCATTTTATTATTGTTTTCTAATAATAATTGATTTGATTTTACTCGCAGCTTAAGATCAGAGGCCTTCGAATTTTGCTACTTACTAAAGAATTACACAGCGCCGAGTCTTAATATAAAGAAAAGCCTCCCTGCTACGCTCGCGTGTATCGTGATAAACTTTATCTTCGTGAAAAGTAATTGTGACTTGTAATTTACTAGTGTACTCGCACGTTACGTTTTAAGATTAGCTGCATCATGTTTGATTACTAATTCTTCAAGATGCGATGGAGTTTTTCTTTTCAGAAAATTATGCAACTCACTGTTGTCTACGAAGTAATCAAAAATTGATAAGCTTCTGATTTTTCATAAAATCACTTTCTTTAGTATCAATTTTACAATTTCAAGTGCAGTGCGCTTGTAATTTATATTGCTTTGATCCAGAACAGAACTATAAATATCTTTGTGATGCATTTTTTTTACAAATTGTCTTTTTAAGTCTTTTAAGTGAATCTGTTTACAAATATGACTCAGCCAGAATTAATGACTTCACCTGCAAGCTTATTGATCGTTTCCGAGTTCTTTTGATCGTTTCCGAGTTCTTTTCTTTGAGATGAAAAGCGTGATGATTTAATATAAATATTGTTCGACAAATAAAGTTTCCATGTCATATTGCTACGTCATCAAATACAGTTCAAAAAACTAGGTGGCCCTTGTTTTAGTTTTCATTCCAGGACCTTTTAAATACTATTGTAACAAATTTTTTATTTTACATCATCACTATTGTATCATAAAAATAAATAGTAACTGTAAATAATAATAAAAATAATTTAATACTTTTAAAACGCTCGCATGTTTTCCTTGTTTTGTATTCATGTTTATTTTATTTGGAATGATTTTTCATTTTTTGTTACATCAAATTATTACCGTGACTGTACGACGAGCGGTGCGAAACAGAATATTTAAAAGCTTGCAAAAACTTTCCATCATGTAAAACTTGCGAAGCAGATATTCAGGCATTCTTAAAACTAATATTTTTATATGAAATACGAAATTTCTGTTTTAAACACATTTTTAATTTTTAGGCACATGTAAACTTCTTGATCTAAAGATTTTTAACAACTTTAAATAGCATTTTAAGCAAAAAATATGTTTTTTTTTAGAATATTGCTTCTTAATAATAAAAATTATTAGTTTATTTGGTGTAGTAAAGTAAATAAAACAAAAATTTAATGACGACTTCATTAAATTTATTTCAGGTTTTTGTTATGTTTCCTCTTAAGTTTTGAAAACGTGGCAAGAATAAATTAAAAAATAGTAAAAACATCGTATCGTATTAAAATCCCCAGTTTTGATTTATTAAAAACAAGTAGATATATATATGCAAATAATTATTTTGTCACAACTTAAAGAAATCGCAATTTGTACTACTTCTTGGTATTTTAAAAAAGGGTGAACGTTGAAACTTTAATTTCACTTATTAATGAAATTACTTATATAAATTGTGTTCATTTGTGTAAAATGCTAATTAAGTGACGCAAAATTTCTGCTTGTATGCTATTTTTATTTTTGCCCCAATAACGAAATGTAATTTTTAATTTAGTACTTTGCGCTGTCATGATTTGTAGTTTGATGACAATTGAAATCTCCGACTGGGAAAGTAATTTTTCTGAAATACTTTTTATTTAAAGAAAGTGAAAGATGTTCATTTTATTTGCATTATATATTTTATTTGCAAAGATTTATAAAATAACAATTTATATAATAGTTTATATTTGAGATATCCCAAGCATAATATTTGGTAATTGCATCGCCTTCTATATTTTTTCTAATTTTAGCCACAATCCACCTTTTGCGGAAAGAATTAATTTTATAGGATCAAACACTAGTTTTTCGGGAGTCCTTGATGATTTTGTAATTTTGAAATTTTTAAGTAGACAAACTAGGCCAATATAACTTTGCAAATTTCCAAATCGACTACCAATACAATTTCTTGGACCTTCGCCAAAAGGTAAAAATGAGCATGAATGTCGTTTTGCTATTTCCTCAGTGGTGAATCTGTCTGGTTCGAATTTTTCTGGATCTGGATAAATATCTGGATCCCGCTGGATTGAATAAATCGGTATGCGGACACTTATGTTCTTCTCTAAGATATAGTTTGTTCCTGGCACGGGATAATCTTTTTCAACTCCTCGAATAAGCTCTGTTACTGGCGGATATTTTCGAAGAGTTTCTAGAAATTAATAATAATGTAGAAATTAAATACGTTTTAATAATTAAAAACTTACCCTTTATAATTTGATGAATATATTTCATTTCCATTAAAGCTTCATAAGTCATCTGTCCATTATGATTTTTAAGAACTCGATTAATTTCGTCTCGAGCCTTCTGTTGAATATGTTCGTTGAAAACGAGTTCGTACAAACAATAAGAAAGTGTCGTCGAAGATGTCTCAAAGCCAGCAGCAAAAAATACGTAAGCCTGAGCAGCAAGCTCATTAAAAGTTATTTTACCATCTTCATTTATTGTCCCATCTAAACTTCCGGTGTTTTTTAATTTAATAAGCAAATCCAACAAGTCATTTCTTGAAACATTGTTTTTCTCTCGAAAATCAATTGCTTCTTTAATAACGCTTGTGAAAAATTCGCTAACATCATCATTTTCAGATTTCATTCTAAGAGCTCTTGCAACATCAGTGAAGAGTTCCATAAATAGTTGGACTAATTGAGCATGTCTTCTCTGCTCCACAACTCTTCTTCCCATCCGTCGGAATTTTGCATTTGGATCTTTAAGACTATTGCACTCAATTCCAAAAGCACAAGTTCCAATTACATCAGTCATGTATCTCGCTAGCAAATCTTTCATTTCAACAGGCTCACCAGATCTAATCATATTTTTAAGCGTAGCCACGAATCGATCACCAACCTCCACGACAGTTGGGAACATAAATTTCATTTTTCCAGAAGTAAAGGTTGATGTTAACTTCGATCTCAACGTCTTCCATTTTTGACCTTCAATTGCGAACAAATGGCAGGAGAGAGGATCGTCCCTTTCATTGAAAAATATTTGACGATCGTGAAAAAAGTTAAAATCTTTAATCAAGACGTTTTTCACTAAATCTAAATCAAGAATTAGAGCAACTGGCTGAATGAAGAAGTACGTTCCAAGAAATGGAGTTTTTCCTTTATAGTCTTTGTAGATCCTTTGTAAGGTCTCACCGAGAGCTTCTGTTCGGCCAGCCTTTCCCAAATTCCCGAAAGGAAACTGAGGCTCAATGTATGGGATTTTTCGCTTTTTCCAATATTGATAGTTTCTTTTGATCCACCAATAAATAACTATTAAAAGTCCCGTCAAAATAGTTCCTAATGCGAGGAACATATTTTATTATTATTAATACTTTTCAATCCGACCGGTTCTAATATTGAATTAAGACTAGTGGAACTAAGATGTTCTCGATCTTATAAAACTTCCTTCTCGTAGAAAAAATTACTGATGAAGAATTAATAATTGCCTAAATACTTGCGTGTGAAACTTCGATTAGAAAAAGTCGAATCATCTTATAACAGGTTGCTTTCTGCTCGTTGTCAACACATAAATCTCAAGGGCAGTTAAATATCGCAATGGTCCAGTAAGATAATTTTCAGGTAAATTACTTATAATTACAGTGCGTCCGAGTTCATCGTCTTAATCAATTTGGGAATAAATTTGTATCAATTGTTATTTCAATTAACTTCAATAGAGTATTGTTTCCAAAACATACAATTCATGAAATTGAGGTTTTCCTCCTACAACCCGGAAATTATGTTTTACTACGAAAAACCTAAATAAGAGGTGATTTTTCGTTGAAAAGCTTAGTCGAAAACATTCGTATGCAATCTTTTAAATCTTATATTAAAAGCTTTAACTTTTCAGTTGTCTCCACTAAAAGACTTATACAAATAATAAGCTCCAATTAAAACATTTTATTTACAACATTTTTATTTGCATATTTTACTATCAGTACTATAAACTTTTTACACGTTAGAGAAAAAATGTTCACTTGATAGTGTGAATGAATCTTACTATTACATTATTTTTATTTAGAATTTAAAATTTTTACCAATTTAAGCCACATCCAGATCTTGCAGTCAAAAGTAATTTAATTGGATCAAAACAAATATTTGTTTTTGTTTTTCGTGATTTAGTAATATTAAAATTTCGAAGTAAAGAAATTAGATCAAGAAGAAGAAGAAGAAGAAGAAGAAGAAGAAGAAGAAGAAGAAGGAGAAGAAGAAGAAGAAGAAGAAGAAGAAGAGGAAGAGGAAGAGGAAGAAGAAGAAGAAGAAGAAGAAGAAGAAGAAGAAGAAGAAGAAGAAGAAGAAGAAGAAGAAGAAGAAGAAGAAGAAGAAGAAGAAGAAGAAGAAGAAGAAGAAGAAGAAGAAGAAGAAGAAGAAGAAGAAGAATTCGGTTACATTATCATGCTCCAGTTTCATCCTCAACATCCTGGCGAGGTCGGCGTCCATAAAGACCTGAATCATTAATCTACATATTTCTTCTTATTTCTAAAACCTTTATTCCCATTTTTCGAAACTTGGCGTAGGTCGGGATGCTTCAAACTGTTGCACTCAATCCCAAAGGTTCGTCATCATGTCCCTCATTTCAAAGCTATCTGTAGAAGTCAACATTTCCTCAAGAGTAGAAGAAAATTGTTCTCCAACCACCACAGACGGAAACATGAATTTCACTTTCCCAGAAGTGAATGTTGAAGTCAACTTCGTTCTTAGTGTTTTCCATTTGTGAAAATGAATAAAATCTTTGATCAGAGCATTTTTGATTAAATTCAAGTCGAGAAGTATAACAAAAGGTGTAACGAAGTAATACACACCAATAAAAGGAGTTTTATCCTTATTTTCGATGTATATCTTTTGTGGGGGTTTTCCTAGATTTTCAGTTCGACCAACTCTACCAGTATTTCCAAAAGGGAAATGTGGTTTAATAAACGGAATATTTCGATTTTTCCAGTACATACTGAAATTTTCTATTCACCCAACAATAAATTAATGTTAAAACTAGTGCGAAAAGAGTTCCAATGAGTTCGTACAACATCCCAACTCGATTTTAATCTAAACACTTTCACTATCAAATAAAGACTACTTGAAAGAAAATCTGGTTATAAGGCGATCAAGAAGCAAACATGATAAATATTCACCTTGAAAATATTCGGTCTACTTATTTTAAACAGAATAGAATTATCTCTGACTGCTTAAAATTATTATATTCAGACTTCGAATGCATTTTATTAATAAGATCCTCAACATACAATATTATCTAATTTTTCAGAATTTTTATTTCACTAATCTAATCACTCCTGTTTAAGCATATTGCACGGACGGAAGAGTGTGAAATTTGGCATAGTTAAAGTTTATGTAAGTAGAAACACATAGTAGCCTGTGTACAGTCGTATCTTTCGTATAGTAACCCAAGTAAAATATGCGATGACGTCTTATAGTGCTTCGAATCAAAGTTTGCGGTCGAATTTAGACTGCTGACGACCACTAGATAGCATTATTTGCTAAAATTCGCCATCGTACCCAAAACAACATTAAAATCTTAAAACCAGTTTTTCCCGCTCTTTAAAGAAGGCAAGAGACAGAACTTCAGAACTTTGCAAAAATTGTTCATTCAAAAATTTTTTACAATTGGTTAAACTTGATTTGTACGTCATATCATAACAGTTACAAATGAAAATTAAATTAACATCTTCATATTATTTTAGGAAGAATACGTTAATATTTAGAAGATTTATAATATCAAGCACCATCGTAAACATTTTTTATATTAGAAAAAAGTTAGTAAAATTAGCTTAACCATAGAAAAGGCTTTTGTCTGCGAATATGTTAACATAATATAAAAAAGAGGAAATTTATCACTAACCGGAACTTGTTCTATGTTTTCTATGTTAAGTTGCAAATTGTACTGGGACAGCTTTGAAAACTTAAAGTGAGGACTTTTTAAGTATTTTAATTATTCACGAAGATTTCAATATTTAGTGTCAACAAGTGTAAATATAACAGGTTAGAATATTTTGAAAAATTTAAGCAGAAGAAGCGATTTAATAATATAAATAACTTAAAACAAAACCCGAATGCCCAAATAGCTAAAAGAGAAAAACGAGCTCTAGAATTTAGAATCAACAAATATTAAAATATTTTGTAACTTTTATTTTTTCCCGCTTGGGATGTACATATATGTATATTATCTAAAAATGGCTTGAACAGAATTTAAAAAAAATAGTTTTTCTCTATACATTTTGGAAGCAGGAATAAAAATTTGAAAAAGTTCTGAGATATGCTGTGAGGCCTCGATTGAATCCTTCGCCTACAATATCGAGCCACGCTCGTGGTCGGTCAATTGAACCAAAAATTATAACTACAAGTCAGGCTCATAGTACCGGCACATGGTGCTAATGGAACAGCTTGACAGACAACGATCAGCAGAATTGTGAAATGGTTTGATGCAGGCTGATCTGTTGATTTTGGTGCATGTTGTTGGATACTAAATAGGGGCTTCAAGCAAAAATTTTCGACAATTGCAAGTCAATTAAACGAGAATCAAAAACCTTTTAAGTAAAAAACAATCGTTTATTATAATTTTAAAACGTGATATGTTTTCTTATACCCCAAGATAGAAGATATGAAGCGACTGACTTAACCAAGTGCATATTGCATGTGTCCATTTATTAGCTCAGTGGTTTGATCTCTGCGCTGCTCGACATACTTTCAAGTTTTATGGGCGTTTAAGCCGGTTTCACTTCCCGCTTTCTCAAAGATTTTTGCGGTAAGTTCGATTAATAGATATTATGGGTTTAGTCATCTTTTGTAATTTAATTGATCATAAACATTAATTTTTTTCTTGGACTCCTTCCTCACAAATTTTTATACAGCGTTAACTTAAAGACTTGTAAGAATAATAAATTTATGATTTTACTGGATCCGTAGTAAAATTTTGGTAGATTTAAAGACTTTGCAGCCAAATATCGTAAAGAGAAATTTTAATATAATAATTCATCTGCAATAAAATTTAACTTTCAGATTTAATTAATTTTTCTGTTTTTTCAATTTAAAAAAAAATTCAAATTGTCAAATCGTTTCTTCTTCCTATATTTTTTAATTTACTACCACATTTAAAGTTTAGTTACATCTATTTTATAACATTTTAGAATTGTATTGAGGAAATAATTCATATCACATTGCACCTAGTTGGCCGTTGAAATATTATGAATTCATTAAACATGCGAAACCGTCTAATTAACTTAATAAAAACTGCAAGAAAAGCCGAAGCAATGTTTATATTTTTGCATAACGAATTTATGGCGTGCTTAATCAAAGTTGTATTTTGTCGTACCTAAATATGCTGCGGTTTTTAATTTTTTTTTCTGCTCCTTAAGTAATTTCGATTATTTCTGCAATCTCAAGAAAGTCTAATAAATAGGACAACTTATCCAAAATCACTTTTATTTTCAACTCTCAACGAGGTAAAAACGTGTTTTGAACTTTAACGAGATTTTTGCTTCAGTGGAGTCTTGACCTTCACAATGAAAGTAGAAGTAAAATAAAATTGCCCGAAGACAGAAATGAGTAACAACTTCAGTGAATAAGTTAATTTTTAAATTTATAACTTTTCTTTAGATCTGGTTTTGTGTGAATATTACACCGAATTGAAGTATTTCGCCTCGGCTTACTGGGATTTTTAAAAATAAATTTGCAAATGCGGAAAATAATTAAAGTTGAATGACCATTCATTAGCAATTATTTAATGAATAATGACCGATTTATATATGCGGAGAAGGAAAAAAATAGCTTAATAAATATTCTTTGTTCATGCACGATAAAGCAACTGTTTTAAACTCAATTATTGCTGCACATTTTGTCCTGTTTACATTTAAAAGTTTTTAGTACCGAACTACATTTTCTGATTTTTGTACATATCATAATTAAGTACATTCTAAAGATAATATGCACAGCGCTGAGAGAAATAAATAATAATTTTTTTTTCTAAATTTACTTCTGTGCAATACCAGAATCATTTTATTGGTAATGATTTTTTTACAAAATTATACATATGTATGTATGTATTATTCAGAACGCTCTATTTTTTATGTGTTTAAATAGTAGATTTTATCTTATTTATACTTTTAAATATTATTACCCAGCAAAACCTTTATTATTTCTTCAAGACATCAGTAATAGTTGCAAAATTATCATGAATGAGCATTGGGAAATAGTTTTTTTTTCTTTGAAAGTGTCAAGTACATTAGATACTCCAAGTACCTCGACGAAGATTTCTTCATTCTGAATAATTTACTTTTTTGATGCGATACATCAGCACTCTTGGATGCTCTTCGAGATATTTGCTAACCACTAATTACTTCTGTACGCAAACTCTTTGCTTTTAACGCTATTTTCTTACAGCTTCAGCACGAGTGATTACATAGATTTACCCTGTGAAGCGTAACGAGAAGAAATTCAGCGAATTTTTCGTTATGTAAATAATAAATTGTAGAAAATTAGCATACCTACATCTTTGTAAGTAAATCGCATTTCTTACCTACAAAGAAGTTAGTTTTAGAAATAGCACATGAAGTTTTTATAGTTTGCTTAAATTTCTTCGTTCTTTAAAAGTTTTATGGAAAATTATGAGGTACTTCTCTTGAAAAAACGACAAACACCAGGCAGATATTTTACTCTGATAATAAAATTTAAAACGCTTGAATATATGTACATATTGCATATTACCTCTAGCTATTCCGTTGCGGTCAAAATGAGGTTGGTAAAATCTTATGAAGGTCGTAAGATTATTACTTTTTTGCTTGTTCGCTTGAAATGTCTTTAAAATTGTCGAGTGTTATGAAGTTGGGACGTTTTTTTGTTGTTGTAAAGAATAAAAGAGATTTTTTGCAATTTATTTAATAAAACTATAGATTTAATATACTACAAAATCCATTTATTTCAAAAGGCACTAGTTAAAATTAAATATGCTAACACCTTCTTCATAATACGTCATGCAATCACAATTCTTATTTTAATTTATGCTTTTTAAGTATTCATTAATTAATGGAAATTTCACGGTATATGTATCTATTTTTTTTATTTATAAAATTTAATTCAGTTTGCTCGCACCGGACTGTAAATAAACAAAATGATTAAAACATTCAGTTTACTTACTGTACTTCAGTCAATTTGAAATTTTTCCACTCTTCCAGTTCTACGTCTACTTAAGGTGGTGATTCCCCAAAATCTATATTCTTAAATACGCATGTAGGTATAAAAAAGTTTGAATTATGACGCACTTTGGACAGAAACCCGATTTTATATCTTTTCAACCTTCAAAATAACCCCGTTTCTGGGACTTAGCAGAGGACTTTTAACATTAACTTTTACGGGAATTTCTGTTTTGTCACATGGAGAAAACTTAAATGCTTTGAGTAGAGCGATGAGACCTATGAAAATTTGAATTTTTGCAAATTTCACTCCAATGCAGTTGCGAGGTCCTTCTCCAAACGGCAGAAATGCGAATGGATGCATTTTTGGCAGTCTTTCAGGCGAAAATCTGCTGGGATCAAACTCCAGAGGATTGGGGTGGTAATCTTCATCCAAATGTATTCCTTGAACAGGAATAAGCAGCATAACTCCTTTTTTAATTACCCGTGCGGTGTGTGGCACTGGATAATCTTTAATTGTTTTTCTAATTAGATTAAAAACAGGTGGATGAAGGCGCAAGCTCTCTATAAAATTTGCGATGAAATTATAAGTTAACATCAGAAGAAACAAGAAATAATTATAAATTATATACTATTACCATTGACCACTTGCTCCATAAAGTTCATTTCGGTCACGGCTTCGTAAGGGAGATTGCCGTGGTGTTTTTCTAGAGTGTTCATTATCTCCTGACGCAATTTATCTTGGATATCTTGGTGCTGAGCTAATTCGTATAAGACGAAGCTAATAGCAATAGAAGAAGTTTCGCAGCCAGCAAAAAAATGTAGGAAAGTTTGCGCTGCAACTTGTTCTAAGGTGAAATCTTTGGTATTGTTTTTAAGTTCAATAAGAGAATCAATGAAGTCATTTTGTTTATTATTATTTGTTTCATGCTGTTGCACTGACTCCTTTACTTTATTCATAAAAAACTCATGTAGATTAATAGGAAACGTTTTAATTCCTATAAGCCGCGAAATCATTGGAAAATTTCTGTAAATACCTTCCACAATTTTATTATGTCTCTTTTCGGTAAATAGTCTTTTTCCTTGCACTCTAAACTCAGTGTTGGGTTCTTTAAGACTATCACAATCTATTCCAAAAGCACATTTTGCAACAACGTCCGTTGTGAATCGCCCAGAAAATTCGTAGATATCTAACTCTGTTGAAGTCACGATTTCATCTTGCACTGTCGTTTTAAATCTCTCGGCAATTTTCACTATGGTCGGGATCATGAGTTTAATATTTCCGGTAGCAAACAAAGGAGATAATTTATTCCTCATTGATTTCCACTTTTCACCATCTAACACGAATAAATGAGCAGATAAGGGTTCATCTTTTTCATTGTAATAAAGATCGCGATCAGAGAAGAAGTTAAAATCTTTTACTAAAATATTTTTAACTAAATCCAAATTGTTGACCACTCCGACTGGGGTCATAAAAAAGAAAATTCCTCCGTAGAGGCAGCGGACTTTTAACTCTTCATATGCATTTTTGAGCACCTCACTGAAGTGCAACGATGTTCCTACACCCTTTAAGCAGCCGTAGGGAAAATTCGTTGCGACACAGCTTATTCCTCGACTTTTCCAATAATTGTATCTATTCCAAACGAATATAAAACCACCAATTCCAACTATTAACACTAAATGCACTGCCAGCGCGAGAAGTAACATTTTTGCTGTTTTGACGAATGCAAGATTCCGTTGTTACTAATCTCAGGAAAATTATCCAACTGCAGGCACGCACTGATTGCACTGGAAGAGCTTGCACCTCTTGACTCCGCGGTTTTCCGCAAAATGATTTCTTCAGAAACACCTAAATACGGTCTGGACTGAAAGAGAACAAGTTTACTACAACGATTCAGTTTGAATCAATCAAATAGAAGAAGGGTAGAGTTGCCTATCCCCTCTATCTTCTAATTTATTCTAGAATGGAAAAATGCGCGAAAGATAATTACACGAAACAAAAAATTTGTACATTTTTTTTACACAGAAGACGTTTATCTTGTTGTTACCCATGAATAAAAATTCTGTGGCTATACCTATTTTTAGAATTTAAATTTTGAGTAAAACCCAATTTCTAGTAAATGGTTGTTAACTTAGATACATACGATTCGCATCTTGCGATCGAACAAGTTTCAGCTGGGACATGCCAAATTTGATTTACAATTTTCTATGAAGCACGTGCACGATGCATTCCTAAAATGCATTACTTGGATAGTTATGCCCTTTTACTGTGATACAGCAACATTTCGTGAACATTTATTTATTTATATAATTTACTCATTGATCAACTTTTTTCTAGTCTTATAAGAGGAACATTTTATTATTCATTAATTTTATATCAATTAACTTAAATTTATTTCTGCATTCGGTGAATTTCATTTCATACATAACTGCCCGCAGAGTATTTTACTATTTTTAATTCAGAAAAAAATGTAATAATGAATGGGTCTTTTTATAGTTTTATTTTTTGTTAATGATATTGTGCATGTTGGCGCACACATCTCTACTACTTTACAGGCTACTTTACACTATCTGATAAATCATATGCCTAGACATATGACTTTTTATTTGAGTTATCAAAAGTTACGCTCATATCATAGCATTCTTACTCTCAGTTTTTTTGTTTACATCTATTTGACAATCTGTTTGTGTTCGAGAGCGTTTAGTAATAAATATTTATTTTTTGAGTCACATAAGACATGGTGTTTGCTCCCAAACGTTTATCACGATCATAAATTTTGCCTATTTCATTTCTTTTTAATATAATAATAATAATCTATCTGTAATAATTCACAAATAATAACAATAATAATTGAAAATATATATAAAACCTTCTTTTTCACACATTCCTTGCGCATTTTTCAAATAAGTCTTCAGCAAAACACTTTTATTACCTCTTTATTTACTTAATAAATGCGCAGACGCTTTCAAACTCCTATGACTTCTCAGATTAAATAAGAAACGATTCTAATTTTCAAAAATTCATATGATTACTCAAATGTCAGGTAATATGAGAGATATGGATGAGCTTACACCATATGAGAAATCATATGCCTTTTCATATGACTTATCAGATAGTGTAAAGGCTACTTAAAGTATCATCTAAAAAACGAAAAACTTTGTTTTCAAAGCGTTTTTACGAAAAATGATCGGACTTTTGCTTTTTTGTTTATCTATTACTATCTTTTAAGAAGTATACACATTTTTTAGTCTTATATGTTTAAAAATAAAAAACGGATGTTATAATTAAATCAAACTTTATCTGAAACAAGTTTTTGTAATACTATCAACTATTTTATGTCTTAAATGTTGATCGGTTTTTAAAATGTGGCTAAAATAATTTTTTCGTAATTTTAAGAATTTTGAGTTACCCTCTAGAAGCAGGATATAAAGTAAAAAGTCTTGCTTTTACTTTGAAAGCTGATAACAAAAAATTTTGAAAAAAATAATCATTAAATTAGAAAATGCAAGCTTTAATTATTGCGTTCTTTAATTATTTTTTAATTTATTTTTTGTTTTTCTAGACGTTATAAATTATAGTACCCGACAGTCTAATTTTGAATTCCATTAGCTACTTAATTTTAAATCGGTAAAATTTACACTAAATGTGGATATGAAGTCAATTCTAATTAAGACCAATTTCAAGTATATTTTTCTTCCTTAAATTTTGTATTTTGCAACATGGTTGAGTAACCAATCTACATTTTCACTTATTTTTTGCAAAATGCACAACATAAAATATGACTGCGGTTAATTCAATGCCATTCTCATCAATTGTACAACATTCCAAAATTGTGCATTCAAATTGTGCAACATCTCCAAAATCTCAAATCATCATCGAAGTTAGGAAAATGTTGACATACGAGACGCGTATAACTAACGCACTATCACTATTTGCACTATTTGTTTTCATAAAATATCTAGATGTTCACGTATTATATTATTTATATTAATAATTTACGATCCACTCATGTCCACTTTTCCCCAATATATCAAAATCCATTACCTATTTCGATTTTAGGAGGGAATAGAAACGAGCATACCAACATAACAACTTACATTCTCTCGCGAAAAGCATAACCCTTCTTTTGCTTTATTTTATTTGACAAATGCCAAACATTACTTTTTCACCGATTTTCGTATAGATCTAAATAGTTTTCATTTCTTCGATTTAAAAGTATAAAAATTTTGTATGACCTATAAATTAAATTTGCCTAGCGAATTTCAATTTAATGCAATATTTTCTTTTAATCTAAAAAAATGCAGCCTCTAAATCCATTCCAATTACAATTTTATGACTTACGCTCAATCTCATTTTGTTTCAAATGGAAACTATTTGCGATTATTGTTACAGAAACAATTTCATAGCATTTACACTGTTTTGCGCACTAACAATAAGCTAATTGCGCTGTCGTGAGTCGCCTTTACGTAAATCAATGTGTCAAGAGTTAATTTCATTCTACTTTTAATTTGTAATTAGTCGCTGCGATATTGAAACTTTTTCATTTTATTAGATTTACAATAAAAAGCACATCGATGAGATGTAGGATGAATCCAACATTCTCAAAATTGTTGAAGCATTTTCTTTAAGTCTTAATTTTTCAAATTTAATAAATGAAGTATATAATTCAAATTATTTTACCCTTTAAGGGATGTGATGAAAAATGTTAATCCACGATATATTTTATAAAGTTAAAAATTTCAAGCACACATTTATTATCAATTATATCACTTAACTTGAAAACAATAAATTAAAAATAAAGTAGAACACAACTGTTTTATTGAAAAAAAAAAAAAATAGTTACTAAACTTGCCTATTAATTTGGCATTTATGTTTATATTTCCTTAATTCTTAGAAGAATTTCATCTTTAACCGTCGTCACTAAGTTCTTTTTGGTCACCTCTAAGGGAATACGAGTTCTTTGACAGAACAGAAATTTGAAGTTTTCTAGCATGTGTGCTAATCCTATAAGTACTTGAATTTTGACTACATTAGACCCGATGTTATTTTCGTTTTTCTCTCCGAAAGGTAAAAATGAGTAGAGATTATCCCTGTCCATTTTTCTTAAGGATTCTGGTGAAAATCGATCAGGGTCGAACACTTCAGGATACTCGTACACGGAGTAATTCATTTGAATTCCGCCAATTGGAATAATCATAGATGTGCCTTTCTCAATAGTGCGATTTGGCGCCCAAGTGAACTCCTTAACTGTCTTTCTGAAAAGATTTGGTACAGGTGGGTACTTCCTTAAGGTTTCTGTAAATATGTAAGGTTATTAATATTTTATTTAAACGAGATAATCAAGTCTATCTTACCGTTGACTACTTGGTCTAAATAACGCATTTCCATAATAGTCTCGTATGTGATTTGGCGATTATTCTTCTTTAACACACTGCGTATCTCTTGACGCGCTTTATCTTGAGCTTCTTGATTAATCGCGAGCTCGTATAAGGCCAAGGTCATGAGTGTAGAAGTTGTTTCGTGAAATGCGACAAAAAGACGAAAGGCTTGGTCCACAACATCCTCAACAGTAAGTTCTTTTGAATTATTTTTCGCCTTCAGGAGTAAATCAATAATGTCATTTTTATTCTCATTGAGTTCAATACGATGTTCTACACTGTTTTTGATGGCTTTGTAAAATACATCAGTTTCAGGAGGATCGCGAAGTTTGTCATTGCTTGAATTCACTCGAGTGTAAAACTTGTACAACTTGTTTACAAACACGAAAAAATCATTTTTAGGTACTGTCGGAGCTTCAGACTTTTCAAACATAAAAAGAGTACTTTCTGGATTTTCTAAGCCGATAGAGTGAATACCAAAGAAGTTATAACCTGTTGCACCTATGGCGTATTTAGAATTGAACTCTTCAACTTTTAAGAAAGGCTGTTTTTTAAAGGCACCAAGAAATGATTCAGCATTTCGTTTTGCAATCTCTGCTATTTCAGGTACCATCGGTTTAATGTATGGAAGGAATTTCATCACAAGCTCCTCTTTCAAATAGGCCCATTTTTTGCTCTCAAAAAGAAAAGCATAAGACGATGGATAGTCATCAGGTTCGATTAAGTTTAAATTGTCCAGCTCGAAATGATCGGAACTATTTTCTAAAATATTTTCAACTAACTTCGGCTCTGTTGGAATGGCAATCGGACTCCAGAAGATGAATATTCCACTGATAAAACTTTTACATAAATAATTGTAAATTTCGTAGTATTTCGAGTTTGTACCACGCAACAGATTTATGTCTTTGAAACTACCGTAAGGAAAAACACCTTTGATTTGATAAATACCGCGCTTTTCCCAGTAAGCGTAACGATATCTAATCGCAAAATATGCCAAAGGTATAGAAATCAACACGAGATGAACAAAAATCTCTAAGATGCCCATCTTTTTTCGACCGTTTTCACCGAATTTCCACAGAGGACTGGTCACGAATTTTTCGGCTATGTCTTTATTTTACCTTCTAACTGCGGTAGTTATACCAACATCGCTCAAATTACGTAAATCTCTTAAGGTTGCGGTTAAAAACACCGAAAACTGGTTATGTGTATTATCAAATACGCGAATTACTAAGACAATCCGGTTTTCGTTTTAATAGATATGAGTTTAAATTGCATTTCATTGAGTTCACTACCATGATAAAGCAAGTCTTTAACCCTCGAACCTGATCGTGAGGTTATTTTATTATAATATGCTACAGTAAATGTAAAACGAAGTAAATGGCTACATTTTAGTGCGCATTGTATATTATTGGAATAAATATGTTAATTTATGTCACTGTTTTGATTGTATAAAATCATTAGACGTTAATTTAAAGTATATATTTTTCTGATTTTTCTCAACATTTTCGTTTTAAAAAACAACATTAGTACAAGAATAATGGAGGCGGGAGAAAATTATATTATGTTTTCGGCAAATTCTACACGAACTTGTTGAAATATTATACCACGTGGATTTTTAGACACACTCCAATAAAAATCACAGTAATTCAGATCATACCTTAAACTTTAAATTACATTTTTCAAACGGGGTTTACATGATATATCAAAAACTACTCAATCGATTTCGCAGATATTTTAATGGTACATGTAATTTTTGCCAGAACTAAAATTATTGTGTTTCTCCTAAACTATTACGCTAAACTGTTTAATTCTAGTTACAGCAATAGCAAAGCCGATGATTCTACCGGATTTAAGATATGCTAAATTATAGTTAACATTTCGATAAGAAGAACCTTCGAAAATCTCAACTAAAGGCTTTATATACGATACCACAAACAAGAAATGCATTTTTGAATAAAAAGACAGTATGTATATGTATAAACTTGTACTTCTCATGGTCATTTAGTGACATTTTCAGATCAAATCACAAATATTATAGGTATATGTAATTCGTTAAAAAATATTTATTAAAATTACGAATTTTCAAAGTGCATTATGAAGGAAATATTTAAAATAAATAAAGGTTTCTTAGCATTTAAATTAATCCCGTATTTCAAGTCGAATCAACCCGTTCGCTTCTGTTCAATTATCATTAAAACATCTTATTGTTGCACAACATTGACCATGACAACCAAACCAACCAAAGGTTTTGGGAATTCTAAAAAGTGTTTTTTTTTCACAACATTTAACTTTCAGAAAATTTAGAAATGTTACGAAATATTATTGTCCCCTTCATTAATTCTAAGTTTGTAATCATTGCGACCTTAAATTTGTTTTTTAAGTCATATGCAAATTATAAATAGTTGAATGAAAGTTATGGCTGAGAGATTTTAAATAATTATTCACGATCTGTCAGTCAAGTATGAGGTTTCAGGTATCAATTTTATATTTCAAAAGGTATCAATTGTAGTTGCTACAAAAGTTTTATTTATCTAATTGCAGGGTCTGTGAAGGGTATGGAAAAAGAAAGAACATTTTCACATTTATGATCATCCATGCCATATGTCCGGTATGGATTAATATTATTCATATTTATTCAATAATTGTTGTTTTGAAAAATATTTCTATTTTTAGTTCTAGTTGATAATTTATTTTTAATTATCAAAGTCTTCAATTTTATTGGTTCTTGTTAGTAACAAATATTGCATTTGGCTTTGTCTTATAAAGAAGTCTGAAAAAAATTAACATAACAGGTCTAACGCGAAATATAATAAATCAAGAATGAAAATGTTAAGGTTTTTTAAAAATATTTGCGGCGTTTTAAATCTAAAATTGTTTATACAAAGCCACATCTAATTATTATTATTTTTCTTTATCAATCAATGAATAAAATTTTTATTGAGAGAATTTGGTTTTAAAAAAATAAAAAAAAATAAAATAACAAACAAATAGTGCATATACTAAAATTTAAGTATATACGTAGCATCACTAGGCCAATAAACCTTGATACCAAGTTCATGAGTTAAACGGATTCAAATTCAAGGTTTTTAAGTTTATTGACTTCGAAAATGCTTTAAATATCACTGTTAGTGTTAAAAAAGTGGAGTTTACTCGTTCTTCAAAAAGGTTGCCACACGATATGAGTCATCTTGATGTTAGTTCAGTGTTAATTAAATCAAGAAAGTTGATGTTTATGTTTTTTAAAATTTCTTCCTTCTCAGAATTTGTAGGGCATGGGAATAAAAAAAACATGTCTGATGAAAGTGATTGTTTTTTTTTTTTGGAATATTTTGGGAGAATTAAATTCGTGGGCTGAAATTCTTAAGCGAATTAGGTAACCAAGCGGCATACATATTTATGTACGTTGTGGAATTAATAACTTTTTTTATTTATACAGTAGTTATCATATTTTTACCATTATAAAACATTTGATGTTTTTTTGAAAATTATAGATTGATCAGATTAAAAAGGGTTTTTACCTACAAAAAATGCTGAAGTGTATCATTTCTATATTATTTCATCCTTAATTTGCGAATTTTATTATTTCATATTTTGTACTTTTTGATTTTTACTTTCTCAAAAATATTGTAGACTAGAGCATTTTCTTTTCCGTTTCGTTGCAGAGCCTTATAAAGTCAATAATATAGTATTTAAAACAACTCTGTTAATTTTAGATTCTACAAGCATAATTATGAATTCAAATACTTTTCTTTTTAAAAATTGTATCAATGTAGATATTACATTTTTTTTAAAATACGTTTAGACCGCTGGCCGCTTCAATATGTTGTTTTATGGAATTAACGGAGGAAATTATTAATTTCAAAGCTTAATAAAAATCGTTGTTAAATTGATATTTTTCGGCATTGGCGCCAAATCATATTTGAAAATTATTGATTCAATATTGTTTCGATTGATTTTACGATGATATTTTTCTGAGTGGGAGTAAATTATAAAATTATATAAAGAAATAAATAAATTGGCAAAACAACATATGATAGGTATATGTCAGACTGCTAATATAATGTAGGTAGATATTACAAAAATATTGAGCTGAAACCTTAAGCTTTGTTGTCTCGTTTTTAGAAGACACTATAACCGATGCTATAACCATAAACTTTAAGATCCGAATAAGCTTTCGGAAATTTTTCAAGATAGCCACCAGGGACGTGGAACGAAAGCGTACAGGGCGTGTTTTTACAAAAAATGTTATCAGTCCAGCGACCAACGCGCGACTTGTTTACAAGCTTCAAAGACGATGAAGTCGATAGCCGTGCGTCCGTCAGCCGCGCGTCGTCAGCACCCGTTGAATAAACAAGGCCACAAAGAGAGAGAGGTTTGTTTAAGGCTTTATTGATCTAAATGTCCTTACAGCTAAAAAAATTGCAAAAATACATTTCTCCTAGATTATGTGGCTCTTGAGAATATGACGTAAGAAAGTGTTTTATCAAAAAGTGACTCGCAAGCACGAGTGCCCCGAGAAGAGGGCCCGGCTGCGGCTAATTAGTAAAAAGTGTTCCTCTACCCGCAACTCTTGCGCGGCGTGATTCAAGCAAAAGTACTTATCTTATCGGATCACAAGTGATAGCTAATTTGGTTAAATGCGACAAAGTTAGGTACTCTTCCTCCTCAAGCAGGTGACGTGGACCCTCACTGCGACAAAACCTTATCAAACCTCAGCCAGACCTGGTCACGGGGGATTAGGGTCATCGCGGCGTTATCGATTGACAGGGGCACTTCTGTTCGCGGGGTGACACTCACGCGAAAGTCCCTCAGAACGCTCCCCAGGGCGAGTTTCGTCTGCATTTGGGCGAAGCGGCGGCCTATGCAAATCCGGGGCCCTTCGCCGAAGGGAAGGTAAGCGAACGGGTGCCGCTTGGACTTGCTGTCGTCTAGGAACCGGCTCGGGTCGAATTTCTCGGGCTCCGGGAAAATCCGGGCGTCGTGGTGAAACGCGTAAACGGGGACAATCACGCTGGTGCCCTTGGGCAGGACCGCCCCATTGGGCAGGCTGAAGTTCCTCGTGGCTACGCGGCTCACATTCGCCACGGGCGGGTACTGTCGCAGGGTTTCTGTAAGTTAGTAAGAATTAATTGTTTTCGAATTGGGGTCTGCAGGAGCTATTTTAGTCTAGAGGGTGAAGAAATCAATCTTTTATATTTCATCGATCTAAGAACTTGTACTCAAAGGGATTTCTGTTTGATTAAACTTTTTTTTTAACGAGCCTGTACAAAATGTTAGTACATTTCCAGGTAATTCCTATTGTTTTCCTAACAGGGTAAAAATTGTAATTCCAAAGGTACAAATTTTACGAAATAACGAAACGAACAAATTTATAAATTCCAAATGCAATTTTTCACATTTCGATATATTATCTCCAGTATTTTAATCTTGAATCTTTTTGGAGATAGGGTGAAGCCTGACAACTTTGTTGATAAGGCTAAAAAAAAAAGTTTAAAAATTATTTTTTTTTCACATATCCTCTTTAACCTTCAGAATACTAGACAAAAATATACTTAAGAGTTTAAAACAACCAAAATTAAGATATGAAGCTCTGATAACAGACGAGTGTTAGTCATGTTCGTTGCTCTTAATTATTGACTACCTACTCATTGCACGTACTCTATATCATATATTTTTCGTTATTTTGTAATTTTGCATTTGAATAAAATAAAGTTGCTATACTATTTCTCAAAACTAAATTTCACTGACTTTTCTCGGTTATAATATGTATTTAAGTGCTTTCCCTGACTTTACTTTATATTATGATGAAATAAAACACTATTAATAATAAACTATCTGGGTTACCTAAAACGCAAACTCATAACGAGAACTTGGAGGGTCATCATTTCTTTCTAGCATAGGGCTTTCATGAAAAAATAAATGTTGGTATTGTGGAATTAACCACTTTAATCGTCATTCGCATTGTACATGCAGTTAATTTTTAATAATAAAGGAAAAGTAAAAAAGAAATTTTCACCCAATATGTTTAAGATATATTACCTGCAATAATCCTATCGAGTAGCTCAAAGTCATTGATAGCATCGTATGAGAATTTTCCATCGAATTTCTTAAGAATCGCTTCAACTTCCTTACGAGCGGCATCTTGAATATCTTCGTGAATTGCGAGGTTGTATAGGGCAAAAGTGAGGGTGGAGGAGCACGTTCCGAACTCCATGAAGAAAGACATGAACGAATTAGCCACGATTTCGTCGATGGTGAGACCTTCATTCGATTCGTAGTCCTGCCTCATGAGCTCGATCATGAACTGCATCAGATCGTGACGGTGGATGTTGTTCTCTCTCCTGAACCCGATCGTCTGGTGGACGACACGGCTGAAGAAATCGTTCGCCTCGGCGTCGAAGAGGCTGTAACCGATCTGACGTGCCTGATCTTTGAATACCCCGACCAGGGTCATCAATATTTTCGGTCTAGTGAAATTCATAACTCTGCGCTCGGCCTGCCTCAGTTCGGCACTCGAAATATTTTTAGAATCTCCTTCCACGCCGAAAACACAGGAGCTAGCGACGTCGGCGATAAAGTTTAGCATCAGCTCCTTGACGTCGACCTCGCTCCCAATCGATGCATTGATCCGATCGATCAGGTCTTGGGTCACTTCCTCGAGGGTGTGCAGCATCATTCCAAGTTTTGCCTCGGTGAAAGCCGGATTCAATTTCTGACGCAGTATCTTCCAATCGTTACCTTCATGGAAGAAAAGATTCGCACTAAGCGGATCGATTTTTCCATTATAGTACAGTCCGCGATCGGTGAATGTATCAAATTCCCGCACGAGAACTGTTTTCGCAAATTCCGGTCCGGTGACTAACAGCACCGGTTTCTTAAAGACGTAGATGCCGGCGTAGTTGCCCTGCTCTTTCAGTCTCTCGTAGAGGTGCTGCACCACCAAACCGACGTGCACTTCCTTGGTCGCCTCCTTAAAGTTGCCGTACGGGAAGTTTGGCTTCAGGTGGGGCACCTTGCACTTGTCCCACAACCTGTAGCTGTTCCTGAAGCTCAGATAAACGGCGGCGCACAGAACGAACACAGCCAGAACCAAATAAATCCAGAGAACCATTTCGACTCGCGGCACTATCGACACTGAAAAGAAAATCGCTAACGAGCAAAGCAATCCACACTCAACTCACCAACGACTGTGGAATTGCACCAGCCAGACAAGCCCCAAGAAGAGCCCCAAAAACCGAAAAATTCGCCGTCTCCTAATAATTGAATTAGCGCGCGATGTGGAGGCTATCAAGCGACAGAATGAAAAATCTCGCGCTCCGCAAACACAGGTCCACGTCCAGACTGCGCCGCAACAAGCGTGCGTGCCGGACAAGAACGGGATGGGGCGGGGGTGTCGGAGCACCACCACGACGCCCGGGGAGCACCCACATCCATACATGGGGCTGCGAGAGGGGCGTTTATCGACTTTTCGATTCCTCCCGATTAATAGCGACTACCACACGCAGGTGTAGGCGCGCTCGTTTTATTTGTAAACAAAATCCAGCGCCGCTTCGCCGGGCGGGTTGCGTCATTTCCAGAAAGCAACGCTCCATCGCCTCGGAAGCGAATTGTTTTGTTCGCGGATTTATAAATAGACCTTGGATTAGCATAATCCGATGCACTTGATTGTGTCCGCAGCTCCGCGGAACCAGCCCCATTGCTCCAGCGGAGCGCATAGATTCGCGGATGGCCTCCGTCTCTATGTTTGGATTTGGGTCGACCGCAAAGAGTTTGTTGCTCTTAATTTGGAGCATGTGGGACGACAAATCCATAAAATATGCTTTTCGTAGAGCTTCTACGAAAACACTGTGTGAAGCTTTCGTAGTTCGTGTTAATACACCCGAGCCCTCCACCTCCGTGGGCTTTTATTACACAGGGTGATTACTAAGCTCCAAAATTCTTGACTGACTATGATTAATTCCATACAACCATTTTAATGTCAAAGCTCAAAATAAGTAGCATACCAATTTAGGAAATATGTAAAATCGATGTTTTTGATTTAAAAAGTTTAATGATAAAATATCACATAACCGCCACATTATTATAATATGTCAAATTTCATAAAGCTAAACTAAAACATTAAACAATAAAATATTTTACTGCTTCTCGCTTTAAACTACTAATTCGAAATGTTATACCTATTTCAATTAAATATTAAACAACATATATGTATATACGAGGGATGATTGATATAGTTAACACAGTTTTTTTTAAGGCACGAGTTTTCCCTCCGAGCTGAACAGTTTATACCTTTTTTTAATACCTGTAATATGTAGAAAACTTGGAAAAAAAATCACTACTTTTTCCAGTATCAATCAAGAATCAAGCTTAGGTATATATGTACATATATGTATACATATGTACATATAAATTAAATATTTCCAAATATTGATTTAAAAAACTAGTTACAGAGTTGGTTTTCAAATACAGTGTTTTATAAAATTTAAATTTTACACCGTGTTCAAATATCATGTAAATTTTATTTATTTATACATACTAATCATGTTAATTTTTATTTATTTACCATACTATACATACTTATTTGGTATGCAGTATAGTTGAATTTGTTGAAAAATGAATATTAGAAAAACTATTACAGATATTCCAAATTATGGTTTTTTCTTTAAATTGCACACATTTACTAATATTGTAAGAAATTTTTATGAAGCTAGTTAAAAATAGAAACTAAGGTGAATGTATAATATACTTATACTTATAGAAAAGTATTAGTATTATCATTATAAAATATTGCAAAAGCTATATCTAGAAATATTACACATATGTACGTAAGACTATTGCTATAATAATATTCATTCTTCTTTTTAATAATTACGACCATAATGTAAGAAAATTTGTCCTATCACGTGACAGAAAATTCTAATGTCCAATTCATAGCAACCATTTCTTGCAATAACGCCAAGTAGTTAGCAGAAAATAAGCGCAAGAAATTTACTTTTATTGTGTCTATGACTAGAATGAGGTCAACACCAGACCGTCTGGTGTTGAAAAGAATTTTGTATATATCTTTCCGGGGAGAAAAATTTAAGAATTATTAAATGCAGTTTACCAGAGCAACTTCCTAATCCTTTCCAAGGGAAACTTTTAGACTTAAGATAAATTTTTTTTTGTTGGCCGCAGAACACCACATGCCCGTGATTCAGGAACATAAAGTTTGGAGGCTGCCAACGAACAGAATTTTTTTTCGTCACTTGTTTTCAGCTTCCTATTTTCTCTTAGGCAATAAGAAAACTCCCCGGAAAAGTTTTATAAGCGCGTAATTTAATTAGTTCGAAAGAAAACTCATCGTTGACACGTTCACCAGGCCTTGGTGGTGCAGCTCAAAAATTTACATAGACATGTGAAGCTCCATTTGAATTGTAAATCGTTCAGCACGAGTAGGGTTTGTGACAACTCATTTAAATGGGAACTGATTAAAAAGGATTCCTCAAATGATTTAATGAATTGAATGTAACTTGGAACCACAACTAGAGGGTTTTATAAAGGAGGTGGTTGATGCACGACACAAGTTGATAGTGGTGAAAAATATAACTGCCTTATCTCTAGAAAATATGCGCAGCTTTGATATTGTAATGGGAGTTTTAACAGCATCTTCATTTTTATTCCACTGCATAAGATGGCAAAAGAACAATTTTTCTGAGCGTTATGACAAAAGTTATTCAGTTCAAAAACAAGGTAAGGATATGCACTCCTGATTAATTGCCTCCACATTCCTTGGGTGTATACAAGGAGCCTTGTGGGATTTTATCGCAAAACTTCGCTACTGTTGGATACAGCCGTAAAATGTGGAACATAAATGGGAACGAGACTTTTACGAGCTTATGAGAAACAAAGTCGTTTTTAAGTGCAATAAAATAAATGACATGGTGTCAATTTCATGGGACAAATGAAGATAATTTTTCTCTACGTACTTCAGTAAATCATCTACGAATTACCACCGCCGTCCCGGCAACAGTGGAGGAGTATTACCTTCTAGGCGTAAGGGCATAATTGCCAAAGTTGGCTGTGTTTTATAGGGTGTTTATGCCCATTTTCCCTCAGCTTTCAGAAGAAATTTAGTTGCTGCCATTTGCCCATTAAGGGATTTGTTGCTGATATTAATATTTTTCTAAATTTATTGCTAGTTCTTTGGGATTGACGGTAAAATTAAAGTACTTGCAATTACATTTCATTGTGATATGATGGAGTTGAATACATTAAATTGCTGTTCTAAAAACAATAGAAGTTGATTCCAGACAATTACTTAAAGTCTGTTACAATTCAAGTCTGCAACAACTATAATCTAACGAATTATTAGGCCACTATTAAAGCAAGTCTAACTATAATTCGTTTTTACTTACAGTTTTCCATTATTAAGACGAATTTTTGAGGTCAGCGTCAATTTGATCCTGCAATGAGAATATGGCATTAAAACAGGGCTCCTTAATGATTAATTGTTCCAATTAAATCATCAATAAAATGTTAATAAGTCAATAATAATACAAGATTCAACACAATTTTTTTATATTGCTTCAGAACATTTACATTTACAAAGATAGCACGAAAATAGGTACTTAGAGGTTTTTGAAGATCGCTTAATTAGAATTTAGTATTGAGATTTAAAAATTAACGATGACGACTTATACCTACATTTGTTTCTCTAATTAGATCACTAAGTCCGAATCTAAACCATATAAGCATACATATTTACTCAAATGCTTGACTTAGATTCTTCCTGCATACGAATTTGTTTTTATCAATGAAGGCGGAAGGGAATCGATCTTAAATTCGTCATCTCTTTAAGATGTTTCGTGCACAAATGGGGAAACAAATGGAATTAAGGTTATACGTGACTTCGTAAAACTTTTACGTAACCCACGAAAGTTTTTCTAACTTTTAGAAGACAAATAACATTTCTCGCATACGGAAGGAAGAAAACGTTCACGCATTGAGGGATTTATGTGAAACTAATTGAGTAATAGGATTTTTCGCTCATCCTTATTGTCATCATTCTTTCACAATAAGTTAATTTTTCTGATGGATTGAAAAAATACCCAGGAGATTTTGCTAATTGGTAGGGGTAGAGATATCAAGAACTCATTTATTTTCAACAGTATAAAAAAATGTTTTTTTGATGCCACACTTCCACCAAATAATTAATAAATAAGTCGATAGAATCCTTTCTCTACAAAAAATGAAATGTTAACAATAGAACCTCTTGTTTCCATCCGAACTTGTGCCTTCTAAGAAATTACCGGGTCCACTTCAATCAATAGGTCCTATACCCTTCAGGATAAAAAGCCAAATTTTCACACTGGAATTTCACAATGGTCTGCGGTAGAATCCTAAAAGGTCCACGTGCCTCCGTGCTTCTTTTGAGTCATGCTCGGTTGGTAGTAATCACGTGGCGGCCAGTAGCCCTACACTGCTCCCGGTAGCCTTAATAGCAACAAGCATTTTCTGAAAGGACCAGACCAACTGAATTGCTTCTTTTATGCGGTTATCTGGCTGACAGAATTATCGTGAAAAATTGTGTTCATCTTTTAATACTTCAGCCACTTCAATGACAATGAGGAGAAAAGCATTTGACCACGAGTTAATTACTTGCATTATTTGCAATTCTGCTTTCTTTCAGAACAACGAATATAAGATTAAATTTGGCTGTAAATTTTATAAAACAGACCTTCTTTTCTTTCTGTACTATAGGAGCTAGAAAAAATCTTTTCTTTAATTGGGTTGTCTTCTAAATATTTCTAATCTTTATTGTCGACTATACCTTTTTAAAATTAATTCATCTCTGTCTAACGATGTTTTTATCAAAATTGGTACAGTGGGGTTTTTTCAATAGTTGCAGTAGCTTTATTGGATTTTGTCTTTTGAATCATGAACGTTTATAGCTTTATGGAAATATTGTAATAAATAATCGATGTTTCCTATACTTTTTACGTTCGTAGATAGATTTTAATTTTTCTAAAATACTTATATCATCAGTATACCACGATGAGGTGTTATTGGAAAATATAAGCAATATTTTCGTCGTTTAAGTAGCTTAAAAACAAGCTTCTGGGAAACGGAAGAAAATGACTGACGTGACTATACGAAAATTACGATAAATTTTTAATTATAGAACAGAAATCATTTTCCTAAAAATAAACTTATTAGTTATATGTACATTAAAAAATTTAATATTGAATATTCAAAATGCCAATTAATTTTGTTCATTCGACAAGAAATTTCTTTTTATCCAATAAATATTTTTATTTGTGAGTAGCGCCCTATATATTTTCAAAATTCAGCATTTTTATACAATCAAACAGAGAAGGTGTCGCGAATGCACATCGAAGAGGGATTGAATCTTATACAAAATCACAGTTCTCTGGCAATTTGCCATCATTTTCGATTAATCCAAATTTTGTCAGAGGGACTTTCAAATAGAGCAATTCATGCGTAGAAGAGAACGAATCTCCTTGAATTTATATTTATAAAAATGTTCGAAAAAGTCGCTTCAATCCACTCCCTTTTTCAATTGGAAGACTTCCTCCTATTCGCAGCACTGAACAATTGAATATTGATCCAGAGTTGTTCATCCCTGTTCCATAATTGAAACAAAACTCTTCCAGATGAAAATCAAGCGCCCTGCAAAGCAGGAGCCCGAGGTAGGTTTATTTATACAAAATAAATTTTACGAAGTCCCTAAACAGAGTCGCCTCTTTCCACAATTTTTTTTGGGACATAGCTGAGAAGTTTCCGCCTCCTTAAATTTCTTCAGTTGGATGAATACGGAAAAACCTAGAATTATCTCAAGATTATCACTTTGGTTCATTTTCACGTATACAGGTTATGTGTGCTTCAAATTTTAGACCCATCTCGGTATTACAGCAGGAAGAATCAACCCAAGGATCGTCTGTGATTCTTTTCCCTTTTTTATTTAATATTATTTTTCTTTACCGAGAATTTTTGGATGAAAATATAAAAGGAAGAGTCTATTGAAATTCTTAGAAATTATGTTAAGGGGGAATGCTAATGAATTTATCGAAAAATATTGAAATTCTTAAGGATACTTTTCTTAATATAGAAAACTTTTATTCCTTTTTATTTTATACGAATGAGTTCGATGAAATTGGAAAATATTCCCATATTTGGCTCAACAACATTTAAATTTAAAAGAGCTTTAAGATATGAACACTTTTTTGAGATAAATTGAGATTATATTCTCAGATTTTATTTTATTTCCGAATGTTGTAATTTTCTACAATGTATTCAATTTAAGGCAAATACTTTTTTTGTATTCCAACAGCGATAATGCTTAAAATTGGTATGAAGTTCTAAGTGCAAAATTTATCTACTATCATAAAAATACAAACTTCTTATACTTTTCAAGCAAAAAGTAAATTGTTATACCAAAAGAAATGAAGACTTACAAATAGAGACACTGAAATGAAAAATTGAAGACCCTTACATTCAAAGTTTTCACAATTAACCTAATTAAACGATAATCGATATATGTACATATTTATTTCCATAGTAAAAATAAAACAAACGAAATTAGGTCAATGTTTATCCGCTGAATAAATAAAGTGACGACGTTAACTAAATGCATTGCCTCATGTCCCAGAAGAGCGCACAATTATTATTCTTTATACTGTTTCATGATGAGCGATAACAACTTTAAATATAGTCCCAATCTTAATAGCCATCCCACGAGTCCCTCGGGAAATTAAGGCAGCGACCGGAGTCATTAATATTTTCTTCGCAACTTATTTCGCTGGCCGCCTACGCAGTCCTAATTATTGCGATCCACGTAATTGAGTGAAGAATAAAGTCCAACCCCGAAAATATCACGAAAATAACGTGATTATCGGGACGGAAATGAAATCGTAGGGCCTCATTGCCTCCTAAATGACGGGTTGCAATTAGCCGCCCGATGAGCGGCGTCGGATTCAATTCTAATGAACTAAAAGATTTCATTGCAACTCAGTTAATCACGCTAATTGCCCATGAATTTGCTGGATCTTATTACTTAGCCCTTGAGCGTTGTCACCCTGGCGAATTGCCGCGATAACTTCCCTATCACTTATGCGGGAAATAAGGGCATAAATTGTCGCTCAGCCCACCGCTAAGACATTACATTGGCGAAATAATTTCCGCGAATGCGACGTCCTTTTACTGAGTTTGGGGGTTCGAGCTCTACGGTGTTTAGTTGTTAATAAATCCAGAGATGCTGCTGTTCCGATATATCCTGGAATCTGAGTGCTAAAGACATAATTACCCTATAACATTCGTATCCCGATAGTGCGCATGCCGAGCCCCAAAAGATCTCTCCAGTCTCCAAATCTATGATGTTGTGGATTTCTTGGGGATTTCTAGAGATATCCCACGTTGGGACTGGCTCCTTGTCGGGAATGGAGTTTATCTTGAAAATTGTTCGCTAAAGGGCAATAAGACTTATATGTGCGATGTCTGGCAGCTGCCTCTTAAAGTGGAATCCTTGTGAACGCGTGTGTGGGACGTATCCACTCGCTCCCTCCTCCTGCCCATTAGTTAAGCAAGCAGACATGATTTGTCATGGCAAATATTTTACAATATTTGAAATTTCACTGCTATTCTGAGCCATTTAATTGTTTCAGCTCCCGTTTTGCGGTGTGGTCCGGGTCAAGTAACTGTTGAAAGCATGTAGGACAAGACAAATGCATTTTCTCTTTGATCATCTAAAATCATAAGGCTGGTTATGGTTTTAATCAGGAAATGAAATTTGCTTAAAATTTATGTTTTCTCATGATATTAGATAAACGAGTACATACGTTTTGGTAGCATATTTGCAAGTTCCAAAACATTTACAAATAATTTCTAGCCATTAACCAATTTAATAAAATGTTTAAAGCTAGTTATGTTATTTTATTTCATTTAATTCTTGTGTTAAATAAGACAATCAAGTAAAAAAGTATTTAAAGCTATTATTACCTCACAATTTATATGTAAATTCTATTTTTTCCCCAAACTTATCTTCATCTAAACAAAATAAAAATATATGATAGGCTATAAAAATATATGATAGGCTATAAATAAATTTATGCGCTACCCTGCACATTGTAGGTACCTAGTTGGAAAAGTAACAACGATTTTAAAAAAAGAAGAAAGAAAAACGTATATTTGGTGTGCTAAATACGAAACCAAAATCAAAAATCAAATCAAGTTTTCGAGAAAAATCATCAAAAATTAAATCAAGTTTTCGTAAAAAAAAATTATTTTTGTGAATTTTAGAAAATTTCTTTAAAATACATATGTATTATACATATATCGGAACGCACTTAATAAGAGTGCCTTACTCTGACATTCTGCCATGATATGTAAATACCAAAAGCTTAAAAACTCCTAAGACAATTCCTTTAAATTAACTTTTTTCTTAAACAAATTTAGTTCATATAATAAATATTGAATGAATATTAGTGCAGAAACAATTTCTTCAAATACGTGCTCCCTTTAAAAGTAGATGTTGATCATATTTTATAACAATAGCAGAAGATATACGTTTTCATTTAAATGTAATTTTGAATTTATTTCGACGCTCTCTGATTTTCGAACAAATTTTCAAAATTGGTCAAAATACGCATTTTCTCATTTTTGGACTTTATTTTTCTCGAAAACATGATATAATGGAGAATTTTTTTTCCATTTCAGATTCTCAATCTACGAAAAATATGTAAACGAATGTCTGTATATATTATTTAACTAATAAATTCAGCTCTGGAATGTATAAAAAAAAACTGGGCTCAACCGGGATTTGAACCCGGGACCTCTCGCACCCAAAGCGAGAATCATACCCCTAGACCATTGAGCCACACACTTTTCATACTTCAGACAAAAGTTTCAAATAAATTAGCAACTGATTTAGTAAAAAAAAACATTTGCTCATATTTATCCATACTCTGGCTTATAAATTTAAATAAACTTAGTAGCCATAAATTTCGAAAATCCACTTTTCTACAGTCTCCTCAACACATTTCTTGGTAGATCCGTAACCAGAACCTAATAATTCCCTTTTTTCCTTGTTACTTTAGCAACAAATACCATTTATCTAAATTAATCCAATTGCTCACATGGACATGATGACAAAATGGGCACCAGATGGCTTTAATTATTTTCTGGCCAGAAAGTTGTTTGGATACATGTAAGTACAACTTCATAATACAATCTTTTAAATTATTCACCTTTATAAAATCAAGACACTTATTCAGAAAGTGTATTAAATCTACATCGCACCTAAAAATTTATTCGTTACTCTTAATTAAATTCAAGGTCACCAAAAATATCTTACGTAATAAAATCGTTTTAAATTAAATGCTTTTCTTTATTCATTATTAGAACAGAAGTGATAGAAATGGGTTTCATTTTATGCCACAAATTCAGTCTACCTTACTGTGATCCCTCAAGGCGATGTGGAACAGGTTTCTTGAGAAAGAAAATTAATGAGACTAATTTAGCTGATATAAATCTCAGGTAGAACGTGATAACACTGCTGCAGCACTAAGTTAACGCGCCATAGTAAACCCTCAGGTAGGCAGGCATACTTTTGCAAATTTACAAAAACTAAGAAACAGTTACCAGGGGAGATTATTCCATTAGGTGAAATTAGACAACCTTCTTCTCAAAACAAAGTTATGATAAAGAATGAAAATCTCAGGTGTCCGCGGCAGAAGGGTCTAATAAAGCGGGTGGCTGTTATTTCTTTTTTTTTCCGGGGCAGTTGAAGCTGCCTTTGATGAAATGCTAGAGATGAAATATTTGCCAAAGGACCTCGCACAATCTCTATGGAAAATGAGTTTCGGCAAATTTTTTTGAAACTTTGCAAATTGATAGTTCTCCATACGCTTATTAAAAGTCTCAACGGGCACGAAACCCGATAATCTCCCCATCCCCCCAAAGTCAAAACCAAAGGTCAGTGGGGATGCATTCGGCGGATTATTGATTAATTGCCTTAGCGAAGTATTTAATAATACTGTAGTCGAACCTACACACTCATTATGTTCCCCCAAACATTCAAATCCTCCTCCCTCTCACCATGTCTTCCTTTCCAGCAACTATCAAAGCCTGAAATGCGACTTTTTCTCTATACGGGTTGTGAAAATGTTTGACCGTTAATTCCATCCCATGTGTGCGTGTCACCTCGTATCGAAAAGTATCAAAAAGTATCGAAACTATCGAAACTATCGAAAAGTATCGAAACTATGGAAACTATCGCAACTATCGAAAAACATCGAAACTATCGAAAATTATCGAAACTATCGAAAGTATCGAAACCATCGAAATTCTCGAAAGTATCGAAACTCTCGAAACTATCGAAACTATCAAAAAGTATCGAAACTATCGAAAGTATCGAAACTATCAAAAAGTATCAAAACTATCGAAACTATCGAAAAGTATCAAAACTATCGAAAAGTATCAAGACTATCGAAATTATCGAAACTATCGAAAAGTATCAAAACTATCGAAAATATCGAAAACTATCAAAACTATCGAAACTATCGAAACTATCAAAACTATCGAAACAATCTAAACTATCGAAACTATCGAAAACTATCGAAACTATCGAATATTATCAAAACTATCGAAAAGTATCAAGACTATCGAAACTATAGAAAAGTATCAAAACTATCGAAACTATTGAAACTATCGAAACTATCGAAAAGTATCGAAACTATCGAAATTATCGAAACTATCGAAACTATCGAAATTATCGAAAACTATCGAAACTATCGAAAACTATCGAAACTATCGAAACTATCGAAAAGTATCGAAACTATTGAAAAGTATTGAAAGTATGGAAAGTATCGAAAGTATCGAAAGTATCGAAAAGTATCGAAACTATCGAAACTATCGAAAGTATCGAAGGTACCGAAAATATCGAAAGTATCGAAAAGTATCAAAAGTATCGAAACTATCGAAAGTATCGAAGGTACTGAATATATAGAAAAGTATTTAAGTATGGAAAGTATCGATAGTATCGAAAGTATCTACAGTATCGAAAGTAGCTATACTACCGAAACTATCGATACTATCGAAACTATCGAAACTATCAAAACCATCGTACCTATCGATACTTTCGACACGTTTGATACTTTTGGTACTTTCGATACTTTTCGATGCTTTCGATACTTTCGATACTTTTCGATATTTTCGATACTTTCGATACTTTTCGATACTTTCGATACTTTCGATACTTTTTGATACTTTTGATACTTTCGATACTTTCTATGCTTTTCGACACTTCGATACGAGGTGACACGCACACATGGGACTGAATTAACGGTCAAACATTTTCACAACCCGTACGCAGATAAAGTCACATGGTAGGTTTTGATAGTTGGCGGAAAGGAAGAGGGGTGAGAGGGGGAGGATTTGAATGTTTGGGAGATGTCAGGCTTGAACATAATGAGTGTGTGTGTGACTGTAGGTTCGACTACAGTATTATGAAAAACTTCGCTAAGGCAATAAACCGCAAAATGCATTGAGACTTTTAATCAGCGTATTGAGCGTATTGAGAACTGTTGTGCAAAGTTTCAAAAAAATTGGCCGAAAATCTTTTTCTATAAAGATTGTGGGAGGTGCTTTGTTAAATCTTGACGCAAGATATATTTCAGCTTTATATTGACTTCCTGACCAGAAGACGCTGAATAGGGGCACTAATACTAATTCCACCTGGAAAATCTTCTAAGAAAGCCTGTTAGAAAAGTTTTAATTGAATTTCATTCTGTAAATACTTCCTTGTGAGTTTCCTGCCAACCTCATTAAGTCGATATCAATTATGTAGTTCAATATTTATCGGAAAAGAGGGAGAATATCCATTTTATTTACACTAGCTAGACCTTAAGCTCTCATTAATATTTAAAGACGTAATTTTCTCGGAATTTGGGTTTTTGTCGCATTCCTTAAATGCTAATTAAAGTACTCGCAAATTGAGTGACTTTCTGTGGATTAGTTACTTTACTTTGCTCTTTCTGCTAGAAAAAGTTTTTGGGTCAATTGAATTGAAACGAAAATCAATATACTGTAAAGGGTAAAATGGAGGTTTTCTTGCACTTTTTCACCTCGTGAAGGTAATCGTAATCAAGAAGGCAATAAGAATTAATTGCATTGATAGGAAATCGCTGCACAGCTTCACACTATATATAAAAACTCAATTCCGGAACTTTCATTGCTTTATTTTCTTAAAAGGTGGAAATTAATGAAAATAATTTCCAGTTTAAATAAAAGTTAGCTTTCGTCTTTTTCTGTTGTTTAAAATTGATAGAATACATAGGATAAACAACTAATCTTGATGAAATCGGAGATATATTTCGTCATTCTAATAATAATCTCTTTGATTTTGCCATTCGTGCTAAATATTCTGTTGAAGCTTTCGTTCATCAATACAGCGCTGACTGCTAGCATCGAAATTAATTTGTTTACAAAATCACTGCGGATCATCGGAAACGTATGTTAACGAAGATGTGTAATCAAATCAGAAATCATGTCCGATTTAATCAAAAAAATTTACTGCTGATGTGTTTTGATAGTTATGAATGAAATGTTGATTTTCCTATTTTATGCAAAAATAGATGAGTAGGTATCAACAATAATTTGTTTTCTTAATTACTTTGAAACTCACTTAATTTTATTTATAAAATTATTTCTAAATTTAATTTAAATGCGTTCATTATTTTAGAAAGATTCAAAAACAGGCTGAAGTACATAATTAAATTGACCAAACTGTGTAAATTATATGTAAATATTATTATAGTAATTTAATAATGATTAATAAAGTGGAAAAAATAATAAATGACTGTGGAAACTAAACATTGGTTAAAGGATATCACTGGTTAACCGAATGGCTCAGACATCTTACTGACAATGAAATTGTGCAAAAATAAGTCGATTGAACATTAAAATATTCGATTCCATTTTTCTAATCGGATCACTTGGAATTAAAAGAAAATGAATGTCAAACGTTATTAAGGATTTTACCTACAAAGAACTTTCGAAAGCTCTTTTCGTCGCAGAAATGACGCTATAGGACCCATTTTTTGATTAGTTCGTTTATTAAAATATCTTAAAATAATGAAGGTCGAAACAACCACGCGCGACCGCTGCCATTTCAAAAGACTGCGCGCCTTCTTAAGGGTTAAGCTATAAGTGAATTTCAAATTTATTAAGTATCAAGAGTTAAATTTAATTAAGTCATTTTTATTGTTTTTTAAACCCCTTATTTGTAGCTAATTTGAGAACATTGAAAATAAAAAAATTATAATATATTCAAATTATTTTAAAAACCATTTATTACTTAGAAGAGTATGTAAAAGCAAAACAAATATACATAAATGGTGTCCTTATACCCATAAAAGGTATATAAAGGCACCTTAAAGTGTTATGACAAAGCAGAAATCCAAAATTCATCTGGATAATAAGATGAAAGGTATTTAAATTTCACCTAGGGAACGTAATATTACAATCCATACCAGAGACATTTTCTTCATAATTTTATTCTTTAGCCGTGAGCTGTTAGACTTGGATACATGAAATTTAATATAAGTACCTTTTAAGCATATTTCATCGTCTGTGCATTCTTAGATTGCAAGATTGAAAAGAAAAATGGAAAAAATGGAATCGGGAAAAAAGCATATATAGGCTACAAAACCTTCCTAAATCTAAAGCACCTTCGCAACAGGTCTTTTGCGGTATTACCTAACTAAGTCTCTTGACTGTAATAAAAATGAATTATACTTAGGAACAAGAACAAAATCCTACCGCATAAAGTCGCGGAGTCTTGGATTTGTCTTGTTATGTTCTACCATCTGAGAAAACGACGAACGCAATTTTATAATAGCTAGAAGGATTCCATTGGCCGAATGCTACGTATAAAGTTATATAAAAATATAGAAAAGAAAAGAACTTCTCCCCTTATTCCGCGAAAAACTAAAATACACGTACCCAAGTATTTTTTTTCCACAAGAGTGATGCGCTCACCGGAGCTTGGTATGATATTTCACAAAATGTCACATACTCGGAGGGAACCATTTTTCAATTTTGAAACATACCCCAAGCAAGCAATTAGAATCAACCCTGAGGTCCTTACATTATGAAAAAAAAATAGAAAAGCTCCCGAGCCTGCACAGTATTCATGTACACGAGTACTATATCTAAAAATTTCGCAGAAAATAAAACAATTTAAGCTATGCTCAGCGCAAATAGTATTTTTACGTTGAAATTTCAGCAGAGCCCCAAAGACTATCATGTTCGGGGTCGGAGCCCCAGGTGGAAACTATGTCTTCGGTTAGGCGCTTCTGTTTTTGGGGCCAAGCCGCATTCAGTGAAATATTCTCGTGCTCCTCTTGTTTTAATTTGGAATTGTCGGGAGAGGCGGGTATTTATTTCGGTTTAGGTGGAATTTAGTTCCTAACCCTACCAATGTATGCATCCTCATTGGAGAATATGTTGAAAGTTTATTCACCACGGATGAGTAGAAATCAACATGGACAGAGGATGATGTTTCCATCCTGAAGAATAAGGAGAATTATGCAAACGGACAAATTATTTTATGAAATTTTTATTTGGTTTACTCACTTTTGCTCCACGAGTGGGACTCGTTTATCTGCTCTGTATGCTACTAGCAAGATTAATTCCAGACGTTTGCACAAGAAATTATTGTCCCCAGTAGAATATAAACGAAAAGTTATAACATCTTAAAAATTGAACTTCTTTTCTGCGGACAATAAATAAAATAAAACAATAGTTCAAGTTCAATAAATGAACACATTTTTTGCTATAACTTTTGGATCAAGTTATATGATACAAAATAAATCCTTTTTGATCTCTCAAATTAATATTTTAAGTTGCATGTAGGTTTAGGTTTACTTGCAAGGGTGAAGTATAATTGGAATTAAATCTTTAATAAATTTCCAGGAACCAGATTACATTTTTCAATATATTTCCCTTTATTCACTTTAAAATCAAGAAGATGCAAGGGTTTCCCTCTCAAGCGCTTCTTGAAATAATAAATTTTTAAAACAACGCATGCAATATGAATTTTCAATTTGAAAAACAATTTATATAAATGAAATTCCATTCAAAAAATTTATTAAATTGTTTCCTGGTGACTCTTCCAACGTTATTGCAGTTTTGCTTAAAAAACATATTACTTTTACCCTTGGTGTCCCCATATTTCATAGCAATAAAATCTTAAGAGCACAACTCACCTCACAAGCATCCACTCAGAAATTTTCTCAAAGGGCTTTTAAAAATCAAGTGGGTGTCCATAGATACTTACATATCAAATTTTTGCCCTCAAACTCATGTCCCGAAGCAAATATAAAAAAAAAATTAAAAAATATCTCAGTTATTGAAATTCTGAATTACATCAAATAAATTAGACATTCCCTGAATTGAACTTTATTCCTCTTCAGGACACAAATGTTTAAATTCCTTATAAGAAAAAAAACAACGACCAGATATTTTCTTATACATATGTAAGATCAGATGTTTCTTCGATTAAAGAAATTGGAACTCAACTCTTGTTCAAAAAGAATCTCAAGGAAATTCAGTTGAGCTGAACAGAAGTTTTCTGATTTTTAAGTAGGTGACATTTACATTTTTATGAAAATGAATTTGAAATTTTCTTCGAAATTAAGCTCATGTCGGTTTGTATTTCCTTGACATTTAAAAAAAGTACTATACATATTAAAATACTTCCGAAAAGAAATGAAAAAGGAAATTAATGCGACATTTGAATTGAATTGAGTTGTTCCTGAAGAAAAATAATTTTGGAAAAATACTCAAATATTCACAGATTAAGTTTTAAAACTTTTCTACCGCTGTTTAATTTTATAAAAAAAAATATATATGTATGTTCATATATGTATATGAGTAGATATGATTGATACTAAGATTTTTACCTTTTATGAATGTTTTGTAAAAATGCTGATAGGAAAATATTTCTTTTTTTTTAATTTTAAAAGATTTTCATTGGTCATTACAATTTTAAGTATAGTCCGAAATTCTTTAATTTCTCTGACTATAAGTACATAATTAAATTCTCTGCATACCTACGTTAAAAATTTTAGGAGCTTTAATAGTCATCGGAATCATTAACACGACAGAGCAGGATATTCGATAAGATTTTTATCCTATTAAAAATGTTTTCCACTGAAGTAGAAGCAAAGTACTTATACTTTTGAAAACTTTTAAGCCATTTTACTTACATATGTACCTACAGTGCCTTTAAACACCTGATATAGGTGTACTTGAAAGCATTTTGCTCCTCTTTTCAGGTCCTCGTTACGACACGAGCCAAGGATTATTACAGGATGGAGGAAACAACTTTTAATTAAAATGTCCTGAAAGGCTCTAAACTCACATCCCACTTGCATCTGAATGAAGAAAATTTCTTTAAAACCATTTCTCGGAATTTTTGCAATTACCTTTTACTAAATTCTATAAGTTTGAGCACTTGAACACAACCAAATATTGAAAAATATGATCGTAAACAGAGGCTTTAAATTCCCGGAAATATTCCATTTGGGAGTGAATGGAGTACAGCTTAGACGCACTTTAATATTCCCAGAATAGCCTCTAAAGAGGTTCAAAATCAAAACAAATTTCATAGCTCGTATGAATGGAGTGCAACGTAAGTGAATCTCAAGGGGCCATTAAGGAAAGGTAAAATTCAGAAAGTCAATGAATGGAACGATGTAAAATTTCCCTCTGCCCGGCCACGAGTTCCCAAGAAGTCCCCATTTCTACGGCACTGTTTAAAGCAAAACGTTTTTCACGGCATGAGCACAATGTTTTTCGACTGATTTGGGTAAAAGTTCGCAAACTTTAAATGTTTTGACAACATTTCTGAAAAGAGGATAATAAATAAATGTTTCGAAAGTGCATAAGAATCGCTTCGGGAGAGCTATAATAAATTAGTTTGAATTTCTTAAGGTGAGTAAATGCGTTTATTTTTATCGATATTAAAACTCCTAGTGAAGAAAAATTTATCTAAATAATATCGTTTAATTTAAACAAGAAAGTTTAGTTTTTCTGTATTCTGTATTATTTTAAAATTGTTGATCAAAGCTTCTTGACACACGCAAAGTTTATTTAATAATACATATTGCCAAGCAGTCTGCAGTATTGATGTAATGTATGAAGAATAAAAGATCAAAGACATAGCTATTTTTATTCTATTCTAGAATTGCATTATGTTCTAAATAAGTTTCTTACAATTTTTAAATTTAAGACTTTTTATACTCATTTCGTATACTAGTATTGTTAAAGACTACACAAAATTTAAATGTATATAGATCTATTATATTTTATCGTTTCACGACTATTGAACTCTGGTTCTGCAAATATATTTCAATTCAAAGTGATGAGCGTGATAAGCCAACCGATGTTAATCTCTTCCCATCTTACTCCTCGATTATTTTCCCTAAAAAATCCCCGTCTAAAATTGCTCGCTCGCTTTTCAATAGACTTAAGATGCCAAGCCGCTTTCGATACGCCGGCAAAATCATAAAACTGAAGCCATTTTTCTCAGAATCCCTGAGGTCTATTCAGTCCCGGGTTGTCACAGGGACAGAAAAGAAAGGACCACGAGGGGCCTTAAAGTACAACCTAATTTCGTGCAAGTGATACTCTAAACCAAAGGACCTTCCCATTTATTCCGGGATGAATGATCCTAAAAGGATAATCTCTTTAATACAGGGTGCGCCTTTCGAGCTTAATTCAACGGCCGCGACGAACGCCCGCCGCTTTTGTTACTGGACAAAATTTTCCTTTTGTTGTTAAGATGCACGAAAATTCGCAAGTGTTTTTAGAGCGCTTAAATCGCTCCTGATAGATGTGCACAAAGGAGAAAATCTCGCTCCTTAAGTTTCATCGAACTTTTCTTGTCCTTTCATGGCATTAAACGAATCCTGCACCGGAAAAGATCCCCTTGCCTCCCCTGGGGGATGCCCCTAAAAACAGAAAATACCTCTGCAAAAGTAAAGCCGTATCCAACCACTTATCTCATCTTAGATAAACTGATGGAACCACTTTCGACGATGCCGTGCTCCTTGACATTCGGCGACGTTGTCACTGCAAAGCGAAAAACGAAAAAGAAAAAAAATTGTTCAACGAAATACTAACTCTAGGTTAGAGGAACTCCACCATTCTAGCCAGAAACCACTTAAACTCAGATTATAGCTAAGTGCGATGAAGTCGTGGACTTTTACGATTCGACAGCTTTTAATAGGTGAAGAGACTTCACGCGTTAATGAGATTTTGATAGTTTACTTTTTGTTCCTTTTGTCCCCACCCTGTGTTTTAAGGACTTTCAAAGTAATTAGTTGTGATCAATGTTTACAATGCGACTTAAAAACTGTTTGAGCTTTAGGAAATTGACGTAGATTTTTCAAATGACAAATACTTTAGGGTGCCATATAAACTCATATGTTTTAATTACTATTTTAAAATATATATAATAACAATAATAAATATGTATATGTAGTTATGTAAGTAAGTAAAAATATGGGGTTATTCAAAAAATTTTCAGTGAATAGCAACAGACCATTGCCACAAAAAAAATTATATTATATGTATAATAACACTAAACAATAATTTTTAATCCCTAATACAACATACTATATAGAATCAAAAATGTACTTTTTCTTTTGGATGTTTGCTACTCAATCACGCCTATACGTTTGGTTCGGTGTTTTTAATTTTTTAACATATGTAGTATATGCCAACTTAACGCATAGGCCACTTTTTATTGGCATTAAATATAAGGCCTTATAATGGCGGAAAAAAGGGTGAGTTTCAAAAGATTGTCATAAAAATTTGTATTTGGGAATCCTTAATTTAATATTTTAGAACCTCTACAGACCTTTGCATTTGCATTGTATTAAAATCTCAATATGCAAAATAGTGAAACAATTTCTCAATTTCTAATTGAAAGGATTTAAAACCTAATAACCCACTAAATTTTTTTTTCCTTTTTATTCTATTACTAAACACAATCTACTAAAAACCAGAATCTAAATAAAAACGTCGTAAAGGTAAAATTATAAAAATGTTTCAAAACAATTGAAATGATAATTTTTATAGTTTTCATTCCTAAAAAGAATATTTTAATAATATTCTTAATTTTTTAATTTATAGAATTTTGATTAGAAAAAGTGAACACGAATTTTTTATGTAATATGGAACCTTTCAAAATTAATCCTGGTAGGTAGTATGAAAATAATCATATAATAATAATCGAAAACAAATTCGATTTTTCATGGTCACTACAAAACATTTCAGTCTAAAAATGTACTTTTTCGGCAAAAATATGTCTTTCAACTCTTGATAATCCGCGTAACTCTCTCAAAATACCATTTCAAATAAGTGTTTAAGCGGCAGCAGATAAGCTCGAGCAATTCCCATACTCTAAATACACTATAATCCCATGTTTATTACTTTCACAGCTCCGGGGCATAGCACTCCTCCTAAATATTTTCAACAAGTCGTCGTGAGTCGTAAAACAACATCCATAATCAGTTCCGCTGCGCTCTTATCTGGGATATTATTAACTTGGGTTACATTAACTGCTTCGGTTTGGTGCGGCTTCATAAATTTTCGGGGATTTGGAAGGGAAAATTTTAAATACTCCCGTACCCCTGAAAATATTAACTGAAGGCCCAACCAACTGGTGCACAATTTTTCTTTCTTCTCTTCTATCTCCGGAACAGATTAGAAAATTTAATGATTTTACAAATTAGCTCAAGTAAGAGGGCCAAGATGTTTCCGGATAATTTTAGCCTTTTGCGATTTTCTACACTTTGATGTTAAATCTAATTTTAAGTTTTAATTAGAACTGTTATTAGTGGCTTTCAGGAAAATTTTAGCACATTTGTAATAATGTATGATGTAAAGTTAAATTGTTTGAACCATCAATTTAACTTCCTTTAGGTGTAATTTTTTTTTTAACATCAATGCGTACTATATTGAGCTACAAATTTTAATCAAACATCATTTCTACCGTCTTAGTGCAACTGAGATACGGATGTAAAAAGAATGTTTTCAAGTTTCGCGAATACTATATCATTCTGAATGCATAATATGCTCGAGTTAATAGCTCTTAGGGCACATTACGATGATTAATAGATCAATTAGCAGCATATCAAATGAGGATCTCGGATAATAACTCTTTGATTAATTCCGCACAAGAAGGCACGAACTCGGATGTGCGGTGAATTTTAATGTGCCAACAATCCTTCTTTCTTCTCTTTAAATCATCCCACTTATGCTGCAAAAAACGAGGTGGAAATCATATAAAAAAGAAGAAGAAGAAAACTAAGATAAAGTGAATGACTTGAATTAGTAAAATTGCGCGAACTTTTGTCAAGTTGCATACCATTATAAAAGATAAATGATGCAATTTAATGCTGTCGTTTGCATTGTTCGTAATTAAACCAATTTATTTTGATGGTTGTGTAAGCCAAAGACTTTAAAAAATTGCAAATCTAATTTAGGGATAGTAAAGCAATTTCTTATTATTTATTATTTTTCGCTCATGCCAACCATCCGGTGTGGCTCAGGGAACAATACTTAGTCCGCATATTTTTTCTACATGGATTAATGATAAAATATTCAAAACTCTACATTTGTAACAGACTCTGATTTCAGAACAATATGGTTGAATTTTGGTATGCAGAAAATTTATTTCAAGTAAACATATGTAATAAATATAGAGTAATATAATTTACCTAATAAAGTAACACCATTCATTTTGAATAGAAAAATTAGAAACATATTGATTCCCCGTATTTCTGATGTAAGAGATCTCGGTGTTTACTTTGACTCAAAACTTACATTTTCCTTCCACAGGGCTTCGTTCTAAATTAATCCTTTTAAGTTAATTGAGTTTGTTTTTCACACATGCAATCTATAAATCCTTTCTCCATTTATTGGAAAATCCTTTTAAAGTATGGAACCGTTTTTATACTACATACTCTGACTGAACTATTAAGACCTCTTAAATACGTTGAAATGTTTACCTATTTTAACTTGCCATCTTTAGCAAATTGTAAGGTGTTTCTTTGTTAACATGATTTTTTCTCCAAATTTAAACTCAAAAATCTAGAAATACTGCTTTTTTGGACTATGTAATTGTTTTTTCATTGTTTGTCTACTATCTCAGGAACTTGTTAATTAATAAATACCAACATTTTTAAAATCCAAGAATCTATATTACAATGCAAGCAAAGTTCAAGAATTACATAAGTATCAACCTAATAAATAAATAATGTTATCCGACAAAGAAAGACATGTACGAGTATACAAAGTAAAACATCTTTACGAATTGAATTACTCTTAAAAAAGGCAACGAAGACAAATTAAATTTACTTTACAATATTTCTCGTACCACCATCATGAGAAGAAACCTGCTGTTTGGAAAAGGTAGCGCCCATAGAATATTTACAGTCATTTTGAAATTAATATTTCCTGATGTTACTTTTGGCTTTTCCGGTCTCCATTCGAACAAAATACTTTTATTGGGAAACAAAATTTTATAATTTTATATTTTCCCCAAGGGAAGAAATAACATCAGCTTTCATTTTAAAGCTCCAAAAGAGAAGCCAAAAGTGCCGTACCTTAATTAACTTTTTAATTATTTTGGCTTAATGCGGTCGCCAAATGCTGCAACCGTACTCTTGATTATTAAAATTTAAAGTAAACACTCAGTAAAAATTTTCACTTTAATTTTCATAAAATAAATGCTGGTCAGAGTGACATTTCCTCAATTGAATTTCCGGGGCGTGGAAAAGTGTTTTTTTTTTTCTTTTAATGACATTAATTAGCAAGTACTAAGGGAAAATTATCTCTTATTGAGAAATTAGCTCGGCTTTGTGCGGCTTTTTTGCTTAATTAACTAATCAAATTTACGTTAAAGGCGCATCCGGTTGCCATTCATAAATTAGTTGCCCTGCCCTGATTTAAAATTTGCTGCCGCAAAACAATTCTAAGTCGAGATGAAATTGGATAACTTTGAGCATTTGCTAGTGGGCGACAGAATCGATTTTTTAACGTTCTTATTTTGAGTGCCACATGTTTATGTTTCGGATAGGGGAATGAAAAGATGGGTGGTTTTGTTCGAGCACTTCTCAAATCCATAAAGGAAAGTGGTTACAACGACCACGTACACGCCTTAAATTTTATGAAATGGCCCATTTCTGCCTTTTATTTTTTATATTTTTTAATGCAATGGATAATGCGGAAGCATGGCAATGAATAATTTTAAATGGCTTATAAAAATGTTTATTTGATATCTTATGAGTAAAGCAAAGCTAAAATTATATTGTTACACTCGTTATTTAACTTCTTTCAAGTTAGGGAAAATACCTTTCTTCATAAATTTCTCTTCAACAGCTGCTCTAAGTATCTTATTTCAAAATAGCACCCTTAGATCCTTTCGTTCCAGAAACTTTTAACAGATACGGAATTGTTTTAATCTGAATGGTTAATTGTAAGTGCGAGTGGTTTAAACAAAAACACTTGTGAAAAACCCTCATCCACAATTTTGTTTAGCCTTACTTTGGCTTTTACTAAGCAGTTCTTCACTGGTCCCTTTAAAGACAACACTTTTTTTCCAGAAAAGACCAGTTGGCAGTTAGCATTCTTCTTTACAAGAAACTCTAAAGGGTTCGCTACTCTGGACTGTTTGAAGGGTTACTTACCGCATAAATAGAAAGTAATTAAGCCCCGCTTTGTTTGAGCAGCCGAGAACTTCACAACGGCTCGAAAAAAGAATGCCAGAGATTTGTGAGCACTTTGTGAAAAGTTCATTTAATTAAAATTCGAAAAGTAAAACGTGAAAACTTTTTTCTAGAACAAAAGATTGTGTTTGCCTAACGAACGTTCTTTATTCTTTTTTTTATATAAAGCTGTTTTTCGGGGTTTTAAATTTTTTCACTTTACAATTTAAATTTAAATTGACTGAAGCTGCTTTAAGTTGACACTTAATTTGTTCCATTATTTCTGTAGAGTTTTAAACAACTCTGGAAAAACAATTTCTTTAACTGGCTAAAATTCGACCTTGTAATAATAAATTAACCAATTTAATTTACTAATTAATAACTATAATAACAATTGTTTTAAATAAGTAAGTATTTTAACAATTAACTGATAAAGTTACTCATTTCATTAGTTATTCAATTATTCTTAACAGTCGTAGTATTCATCCCTCGGTTTGTGGATTATATCTCGACCCAAAAGTTCAATTTCAATTTGGCTTTATTAACCCAAAAGACATAAACGAAACACATCCATTGTATAGTCCTGATATTAAAGACATACAACGTCCCAACCGCAAAATTTCCGCCGTATGGGCAGAAATTCTTGTGCGTTGTCCTAATTTGCTAAGATGATTATGTCCTTCCTGAAATTGAAGGAACACTTCTCTCATTTCTATTAGCAAGATATAATTAAAGCATTAATGAGGGCATTTTACCAAATTGGAGCTATAGTACGGAAATTGCAAAACCGGTCCCATTCACCAAAAACCTTGGCATCCTGCTGCTGTTATGAGGACAACACAGGGTGTCACCAAAAAAGGGAATCTCTGTATTATTTGTAATCTGAAGCCATCATTCGGATGGGTCATGTGGGAAATCACGTAAACGAGTCAGTCGATTATTAAATTTTTTGGGTTCCAGACTATACAAGATTACTCTTAGTTTGCACGGCGGGAAGCTTAATAAAATTTCAGTTTTTCCCTCTCCTCAACCTTTTAGACGACCAAATCAAGAAGAAATAAAAATAGCAGTTTCGATTTGTATTCAATAGCAAGCGACGATTACGTGACCTTTCATTGGCAATTTCTTGAAAGGAAGCTCAAGTGATTCTTTTGTCTCTTTATGTTTCCGCAATTTAAGTACTTTTACGGACCAACAGAGAAGTGTGTCTTGTTTTATTTTATGTCTTCCTGTCAACATGTGACAATTCAGCAATACTCGTAGCTTATGGTTGTTTTAGTGTACCTACTTTTTTTTAATTTATACTTATAAATGTATGGACATATTTAATTCATTTCTCATTTAAATAAAATTTATTTTCTTTTTATCGTAAGGTTAATAAAAAGAAAGTTCCTTATTTCTGTCCAATTTCTTCAACACTTCTCTCAGCATGAAAAAAAATATGTTGAAATTGTGTAGACATTATATGACTTCTCTAACAGATCGAAGACACATTCAACAAAAAGCTGTACAGCTCATAAAAAATGCGTAAGATTTATGTTATCATCATTCCTCCTAAGGTTCCTCCTTCATTGTGAACAAGAATAACTTTTTGAAAGCCATTTATTTTTGTGAGAATGGAGGAAAAGAGCTTCTTACCCCACTCACAAAGATTTTCATTCGTAAATATTAAAGGACTTTTCTTTATCATTTCACTTGCAAGATTTTATTTCTAGATGTTTGCTATCGAAAAGAAAATGACAAAAAACTATAGTGTAATATTTCAAATGAACATAACGAGGAAATCAACTTTAAAAAGAAATTGAATTCCCCTACAATTTTTATCAATTTTATTTTCCTAAAAATGTTTTCTTCATTTAATTTTTCTGTGAATATGACAAAATATTTAAGATATATTTTTTATTACTTTTAAAACAGAAAGAAGGGATTTGAAAGAAAGTGTGAAACCTTGAAACCTTTCAGGAACTAATTAATTTAGGTATTTCAATGGATTTTGAAAGTAATTGATTAAATTTTAATGCGTGAATAAACAACAAAAGGTTTAACCTTTTCTCGGCTTAAAAGCAAAAACTTGCCATCATAATCAGTAAAACGGCCAAAAAGGTTCACAGAGACGTAGATAAATCACGGTCACTCTAATATTTCCGACGATGTGTGCGGAAAAGTATCGTGAAAAATAATTTCTAGCCAAAAGAGTCTATGTGATATATTATAGTTGTTTGAACGTTTCCTGGCCCCAGTTCTGGACAACTGGGACTCACCATTAATCAAGTGGTACGAGCACAATTAAAACATTACCAAATCGCTATTTCTACGGCGATGTAGGAGTAGAGAGAAAATGTTACCAAGCAAACTTTCACATTATTCTCCATAACGTCGTTGGTAAGTTCAACCATTTATCTGGTTCAGAAGTGGCAAGTTGGCCTTTAAACTCCACCCAAACAAATTTTCTTTTACCAAGGTCATTTTCTTTTACTAGGTCATCAAATTGAGTTGATTTTCAATCGTTACGTTTTATGTATAATTGCTTAGTTAATAATACAATATTTAGCTACGATTAATAAATTGAATAAAATTCTTAATAATGTAAAATTCAATTAGATCATTCCTGGCCATTTTGCTTTAAGTAAAAAATAAAAAACAAAAACAAAATGTGCTTGATAATTATGCAAACAACCTTTTTCGGGTTCATCTGTAGGGGTATCGTTGTTGTATTTAGCCTCCTTGAAATGTGTCCCTCAAGAAATATATTTTGGCCACTTTCAATACTTTAAGAGGAGATAGCCAAAATTTGAAGGGACTTCGCCCTGATGTTATGGCACTATTGGGGCTCCTTGAAATATTACAAGTGCTTACAGAGAAGGGATTTCTGCAGTTTTCCTTCATTCTTTCGAAACTGTTCCCTCTTAGAGTGTCCTGTTTCTAAGAGCACTCGGAGATAAAGAATTATGTCTCAACATGTTTGGCTATTTTTCCACTCCTTAGCTATAAAATTAACATTTTATATGTACCTATAGGAGAAAAAATTCAAGGGAGTTTATTATTATTTTTATAATCACATTTGTTAATAATCCTTACTTTTTTATTCTATACCTACCTAACTAACTAAACTTTTTCGGTATCATTAAATTACTTTTCAAATCGTAATTAGGTACACCAAGAAATCGTTCACTTATTCCAAATCTTACGTAAGTTTAATCGGGGAATTAATTTTCATTTGTTCAACAGCAAAAGATTGGATTGCATGGCTAAAGCTACATCCTCACTGCAGACACAATCAAAATAGAGTGCCTTACAAACAACTCAATGGCTTTCTATCTGGAAGAAGGGGGTCGAAATATTGAAAAATTTATTGAACTCACCGGGATCAAGACTTGACTGACCAAAAGAACTAGAAGATACAATTTCATGGTAGCTTAGCTGACTTCACAATTTCCTGGAATTCGAACATTTCAACGAATTGTTGTTCTGCAATTTTTCCTTTTCGATATTGAAGGAGTTACTAAATTACGTTGCTCGACAAAAAGGTTATCATTTTGCTTGGAAACTATTTTTCTTGTAACTGAAATTATACTGCGATAACACTTTCAGTGCTATAAATAATATAGTATATAAAAGATGTTATAAAAAAAAAGTAATAAAATTTACTTTGTTTTGCGGATTTTATTTCCATCTTAATTTTCTTTTTTATTGCACTTTAAAAATTCAAAGTAAATTCGAAATTGATTGGGTCTTTCATGACAAAGTCACCAAGATTGACGATTTGAATAAAATCCGCAGTATTAGTGTTGAAGAACTGAAGGACATAAATCTTGATAGATAATCAAATTTAAGTAATTAATTTACTTTTTCATCACTTGCATAATCCAATGAATAAATGAATTATTGGTTGTTTTCACCACAAAAAGATGACATCTCTTTTGGGGTTTCTTTTAAAAAACATTGTTATTTCTTGCGCGTAGGAGATTAAAAGATGGAAAATTTTATTGGTAGCCATAAAAGAAAACATTTGTGGTAAAGTACACTTGATGCTTAAAAGCAATTTTTTTTGTGTTTTCTTTTTTACGATAAGAAACTTAGGCTATATACGCACTTTGTATGCTTGGCGAGAAAATAATTTCGGAGATGACACGACATCATTATAAATCCCCCTGGGGCACTTCCTTTATTGTAAAGTATCAATCAACTTAATGCAGTAAAACGTTCTTATGTCAGCAAAGATAAATGGTTTTGCTAGAATTTATGAAACGTAAAGTTTTTTGTTGACACGGATAATAATTTTATGCTGTAAAAATGTAATGTATCACTAAAATTAATTTAGAGAAAAATATGTGAATATTTTTATACTGTTCATCAAAATAACAGAGAGAAAAAAAAATCAATCATCAAAATAATTCCTTCGTTAATAGTAGCCTCTGGTTCTAAAAAATATTCCTTACTCTTTAAGAAAATTAAAAGATCACAGAAAGTTTGTATTTTAAAGAAAAAAATTATAAAATACAAAGTTTGTATTTGTATCATACTTCTTCAAAAAGAATACATAAAAGAGAATGAGTATACGAATAAAAATGCAATGAACCTTTAATTGCTTTTTCAATTTTAAAGAGAATTGAAATTCTTTCAAATTAACCAAGTGTGCAAAGTTTTTCAAAGGAGTTGAAATTCATCCACCGAATCGGCTTTCTTTAGACCATGAAATAAAAACAATAGCATCCTTGAAAGCACTTCTTTTGAGATCAAGAGACGGAAAGAGAAATGGTGAAAACGAATAGTACTAACAAATGAACATTTATTCTATGAAATGAGTTTAGAATCCTCTGAAAAGAGCAAGTTTTTCTCCCACTCCTTTATCCATGGCAGCCCTTAAAAGGATTTCGTTGTTTCTGGCAAGTAACTAGTTAAGTTCAAACAGAGCCAAGCGGTGAAATTGTCTGCTAACGATTTTAATGCCCGTATAATTAGACCCCATAAGTTTTGGTCTATATCGCAATTTGCATACGCAAACGTCCTTTTGTACAAAAAACTGCACAACACTACGGATGAAATTTGTTGTCGTGGAAGAGATTTAAATCCATGGAGCATTATAACTTTTATAAGTCACGTTTAGCATCCCCCCCTCGAAACATAATCTCCTTCCATGCTATGCTGCCTTTCATAAGATTCTTTACAAAAAAAAAATCGCTGAAATTCAATGTTGCTACGAGATGCGTTTTTTAGAGGGCGCGAGCGCCGTAAAGAGAAAATAAATGGGCGTAATGTCGTTAGGTTTAGAGCACTGATAAGGCTTTAGAACTCCCCATCTGGAAATAACAGATATGATAGCTTTATAGGATTAATGTACGTGACGCATAATCTTTTTCAATTTTCTAAACGACACGCGATTCGCTCAAATGACATGCAAAAATGATTGTGGGAACAGACATAAATGGCGCGTAAATGTGATGAGGTGAGAGGAAATTTTTAGGCGAGGATTGCCGTGCTAAATTTAAAATCTTCATTTTGACGGTAAACCTATCTATTTAATGAGATACCTTACTTTTACATACCGCGGAAAAATATTTTCGGAAAAACTAATTTTCAGTTGAGCCTAAAGTGCCATTTGCTACAATTATGTTTTACAAGCATTTTTTTTATGGCTGTAATGATGTACATTGTCAGTTTCTGTTCACAATTTTAAGTAACTTTTTATTACATTTATTATTTAGGTACAAGCAAAGGTAGACTAGATAAAAAGTAATTCATTATTATATCATATAAGTATAACTTCCAAAAATTTCTGGCCTGAACTATAAAACCAAAAGTTAGTCTCAAACTAATATTATTATTATTCATGATAAATAATAATATTCTTTATTAATATTTTTATACCCTTAGAGAATAAGTAGTCTGGATTTTTGTCCTTAAAATGCGCCAAAATTGCTGATTTCTTCTCATCATCAGTGTTTTTCTTCTCAAGTCAAATTTCAATTTTGAGTCGTTTGACACCAAAAATTTATTTAGGATAATTTAATTCGATAAAACCGCATCCTTTAATGCCTTGAAAATTCCCCATGTGTGGACAAGCGTGTTGTCATGCAGCAAAAGTGTACTCTTCGCGGCAGTTTTTCTCCACAATTTTCCAAAGTCTTATGAAATTAAGAGTAGACTGTTTAACACATTAACGCCGGAGTGTACCACCGGTGGCTCACACAAGACTGAATCTGCGCAGCGCCGTCCTCAACGTTCCAAACACTCTACAATTGTTTGTCGGTATATTAAGTATTTGTAAAAATGCTCGTAGATTTTGAGAATAATCGAATATTAACTTAAATTAGCCATAACACTTAAAATCATCCCACGAAAACCTCTATTTCTTTGAAATATCATGAAGACAATCGATCTCTCCACATGACTTTGATACAATTTTGTTGCTACCATAAAAAATGATTTTTTAAATTGGTTTTGTTGATTTCCGGTATCGTATCAAAATATTCATGGTCACGTAAGTGCAAACTTCTCGAAACTGAGTATAACACTGCCGTGATAAGAAATTTGACTTATGTCCGACAACCTCATGAATTTTAATTCACCCAAAAAACCTCAGAAAATTTTCGACTGTGTTCAAGAGAAAATTGGATTCGAGTTACTTTTCCGTCCCACTCCAACAAAGCGGAGAGTGGTAAAATTGAATTGAATTTAAATAACGCCCAGGAACGGCGGCTTTTCATGCAGCTCACGACGTATCCTGGGGGCTTTTAGTTTCAGGTCCTTGCATAAAATCTAGTTTCAAGCTCATTTCCGGGAAACTTAAAAATATTTCTCCAAACAGTGATGGTGTCAGTTTTCGGGAATGAAAAGACAGTGCATCTGCATAGCGTTTGGGGGATTATTTATGCAACAATCTCAGAATTTAAGTTTTCTTCGTCCTGGGGAAACTGAAAACCTCATCAGGAAATGGAAAATAATGCATCAGGAATTGTGAAAATGAAAATTTTAGCGCACACGAAGACAGAAGCTGAGATAAATCATTTTTGAGGTTCACATTGTTTGGAGCATTTTATTGTAATTATTTGTTGCAGTCAAAAGGAATAAATTTGATTTTAATTCTGAATTAAATATAAATCATTAACAGAAATATTAAGGCAGTCACTCGAAGCGAAATCATAAAATTTTGTAAATCGAAAATGCTTTTGTCGAAGTTAATTCAACAGGAAAACAAAATTCAAGGATTTAAATTTTATTCAACTATCAAAAAACTGAAGTGAATTAAAATGTGGACCAAATATTTCTGTTGTGGTTAAAGGCTGCTCGTTGTAAATATTTTAAGCCTGGCAGAATCATTAAAATAGAAAAGGTCATTTTTTAACTCACTGTGGGTATTTCTATACCGAATGAAATAAATTATTTATTTATCGCAATGACACTTTAGGGAAAATACTGCTGGTTCTATGCAATTGAAAATAACAAGTTTTGTGGTAACAGCAATACCTTCAGGGTTTAAGTGAAAACAGTTTTTGCTGCTAAAGTGAATAAAAAAAATTGTCTTCAAATTGCAAACAGTTGATAAGAATATAAATGAATTATTTAAATTGGCGACAATTTTATTGATTTTTATTAATAATATGAGAATTATTAGTATGTAAGAAATTTAAAAAGAAAATTATTTCTGTATGTATTAATATTTCTAATATTTATTAATGTCGTTGAACTCAAATCAAAATATAAACAAAGAATTAAAGATTAAAACATTTCAATTCAAGACAACTTAAGTGCAGAAATTGCTGTTAAACGAAACATTCATTGGCCTTCTGTTTTCCCACAATCTCTAAATAATCCTCGCTTTCGGGAATTCAATACAAATCATAAATCACGACGAAACAGCCAACATTTGAGAACAGTAACCTCCTTCATTAATCAAACGAAAGACCCTTAAGTCTTATAATTCCTATTAATTGATACAATTAATATCTGACATTTTCTACCTCCAACGCGCCTCTGTTCGCCCATGAGTAATTCACTTTTCAATTTAATTATTTATTCGTCAAGTGAACGTGAGACAGTACCAAAATAATAAATCAATTTCACAAAACTGCTGCCATTGGTTGTATTACCTTTTGCTAAGTCTTTAAGTTATTTGATACATTGCTGTCATCACTTAATATTATCCGACAAGAGTTGGCAAGATGAATGTTTCATTTCCGCAAGGAACAATATATTATCCAGTTTTACTTAAAGTTTAAGGAGAATTTCCACTTTACTTTGTCGTTTTTGTTATTTCGGTTCATTGAAGGTAAATATTTGAAAAATTGCGAAAAAAAAAGGTACAGCAACTGGGAATTCAGCAATCAAGCGAAGAAATTGTCTTTGAGCAACTTAATGAAAATTGGCGAAGGGCATTTTTTTTTTAAAGTGACTATGAGAGAATTGAAAAAGTAATTTTAGGTGATTACAAAACAAATTTGTGCCATGAAGCGATTTACAAAGGAGAATTAAAAGTTCATTAGTCGAAGTTATAAGACTTAAATTGATCAAAAGGAAATAAGAATTTGTTATTAATTAGATCAATTTATTGTTTTTTTTAGCGAGAAACCACGTTCCTTAAAGGGAATTTGTAATCGATAAATTAAAATTGTAATCGATAAATTGAAAATGTAATCGATAAATTTTAATTTTAATTTAAATCGATAAATTCTGAATTCGATAGCGATTTAATCGAAAATTATAACGGTTCCTAGTGACATTGGAGCTCTTAAATTTCGTTGTAAGAATGAATATGGCGAGAACGTCGTTACCACAGAGAAAACCACTTTGCAAAATTCGATGTAGATGTTATAGGAAATAGCCGTAACGAATCAACTGCACGTTTCAATTTACAAAAATCAATGCTGCAATATTTTCAGATTTCTATTTGCTCGCTTAGTAAAACAGGAATCTATGGCTATTTGAAAACGGATAAGTTATTACTTCCGACACGTTAAGTGCATTCCTCACATAAGTGTATGTCGATTCTTCGGAAATAAACTAACATCATGTGGTCGTTCCAATTTAACTTATGCTCAAAGAGAAAACCTATTTTGCCTTTTCCGACCTCAAATCACTTAAATGCCAGTGATATTTGAGAATTTTCTTCTAGTATTGAGGAGAGTGGTATTAAGCCTCAGAAGTGCTCTATACTTTAAGGAAAGGTCGTAAACATGAGGCAAATGTGTTTTAGAAGATTGTATCTGAATGAATTTCGGCATCTGGGACTCATTCGCAAGTATTTAAATTTTCATTTCTAATGAAGGAAATATATGAGACTCTCGAGAGGACAAAATTACTTGCTTTGAAAAAGAAACAATGGCAAACCAATTGCAGCTATAAAAAAATTCCGAGAAAGTACTTTAGACAGCTCTGGAGCATCAATCAACGTAGCAATTCCGTAGAGGCAATGAAGTGAAGCATACTGCTGATGTTGCTCCATAATCTCGACTCGACTGCTCCTCATATTTTCAAAAAATTATGAGTGTATGGTCCGGGAAAAATCATCCTCTACAAAGGGAGCAGAAAGGACTTATTAATATTCTATCGCAGTTAAATTCCTTTGGTCATAATCAGCTTTGGCGAGTGCACTGCCCCAGAGCAGCGTTTTATGGCTGGGAGCGGTGACGGGTTCGATTGCTTAATGAAAGGAGTTTATGAATTCATAAGTTGGTCTCTGTTCAGAACGAGGATATCGCTTCATGTGTCATCAATAAATAATAACAAATTGTTCTTCGGCCCCAGCTGATGGTCGGGGGCGGAACCGCAGTAAGGGTTTGCTCTGATCAATATTTTTCCTGATGTTAGTCTGCCGCCCTGCATTAGTTGGACCCATCCCTTCGACAGACGATTCGAAGGGTCTGAACGAAATAAAATATGACGTCTGCGGAAGGATGTGATAGGCAGTGTCTGACAGTAGCACATGAATTTGAGAGGAAGGCGATCAAATTCATATCACCACCTCAGAATTGATTGTGTTTCGGTACGTCTTCATAATTTCCTTTTCCCAACTGGTACAAATCTCAAATTAGCTTCAGACGAAATGAAATTTATTGCTATGACGCTCGAAATTTATGCTTCAGACAGAAGATATAAAAGCTGCTTGCGGCTTTAGCATATTTGCTGGAGGCTGTATGGAACGGTGAGATATGCTATTCTGTGGATTTCATAAATCCTTTATTTATTGATCAAAACACTTAATTAACAGTGCTGTGGCAGCTGCTGACTGCCAAGAATGATCGATTTATTTAAGGACAGATGTTCCTCCCCGAGGGATGTTATATTTGCCAACTATGAGATTTGCGGGATACTCCCACTACGGCTCAATTTAGATTAACAGAATTGCCTATTTTAGGGTATTGTGCTTATTATAAGAAATTTTAGAGAGTAGCTGATTAGAAATACACATAAAAACATAAATAGATTCGTTTTTTTTAGACACATTTAAAAGTATCTGAGAAAAACCTAAAAAAGATAGTCCATGTCATTTATTTATTTCAGCTACTTTACAAGGTCTTAAGGTGCGTTAATTTTCGTTTAGTTTTTAAAAATGATCAAACTGCTATTCTTTACATTTTTCTCAAAAACATGACGTAATGGATCAATACTTTTAACAAATTCGGAAAAAAAGGTCTTTAAAACTTTCGACTGTCTGTTCTGTAATTTAAGTACCTCCCTACAGGATGTTGGATTTTTAAAAAATATTTTAACTTTTTATTAACCATTTATAACATTTTTAAATTCGTTTGCATGTGAGGTGAAGAGCAGCCAGCCCTCTGCATGTTTTCAAGTTTATTTAGACGATAAAAAGGTAAAAGCTAGGAAAACTAACAAGACTGTAATTACTCAAGCTAGCCAAGATTAGTCACTGTCAGGCACCGAGTCTTCTAGCAGGAAATAGTCGACTAAAAGTTAGGAGTACCTGTGCAATTGACCAAACAACCGGGTTAAGCACGCTACATAAATTCACACCTGCAGAGTCACTTTAGTGCAGGCACATTAAATGATCACTCGTATTTTTCTCTTTCTTTCCCAGGAAACTGTTTCGTCTGAACAAGTACATTTGGTAAAATTTTCTACACAACTTTAGCTCTGAAAAAAATTTAAAAACCTCGCTTTCTAGCTCATAAATAATAATATATCTCTTAAAAGAAAAAATTGTTAAAGCAAAAATAATTTACGGCTTTGTACATTTTTCTTGGATAACTCTAATAAATTTTAAATTTGTGAAACTCTTTCTGTACCTACTATGGCTATCGATTTAAATCTTTTAGACAAATTCCTTCCTTTCGCAGACAAAAAACTATTAATCTACGGTTGCGGAAATGAACTTTGAACATATATCTTTTAAGCGCCTGCCCTATGATTTTTATCTCAATATAAGTAGCTAATTAAAACCAAAATTAGTTCCAAAGAACCCACCTTTGTCCCTCTAAAAGGCCACTTATTTTTCGCATGCAATTTGTGTCACAGAGAAATTTTCTCTGTCGCCACCTCGATATAAAACGGACGAAATTAGGCAAAGTTCCAGGTTTTATATCTCCTGTTCCTTTGGTCGTCCTCACACAAGAAGAAAGTACGACGTCGAAAAACTCGCCAAAAATTTCGCCCATTGAATCACAAATCATAAGCTGTTGGATTCAATTGCCTTTTATGTGAATTTCATAAAAAAAAAATAGAAGAAATATATTCGTCTGGACTTCTGCCAGGAACGCTTTTCGTGGGTTCAATGCTTTTTAGGGTATTAAATGTCTTGTATATGTCCCAATATTTTTCCTTCAGACGTTGAAGAAGCCACGGGTTAAACTCACTTGGGATGAGTGGGCTCGTACGATTTGAATGTTTGCTTTTATAATAACTACCATCATCAGGATTTATCCTACATCTTAGGAAAATCATATCTTCCGCTAGAAATTGCGTTTAAACTCAAATTTCTTTTCTATGTAGCCAAGAAAAATGTATTCAAACGTTATGAGCATTGAGCACGGAATTACGAAATTTATTTTCCATTAACTGAAAGGAAATTGCTTGTCGAGGAATTTGATTCAAATATTTTGAAAAGAATTTAAGTTACGAGCTAAAATAATGCAATTATTGTATATGTATATATTCTTAAATAATATATATTTATTAAATAAGCACAAAAGCATTAAACCGAATTAAATCTTTTGTTGTGAAAAACAATGCCAATAGTTTAACATAAAATATGCTCCGTGAGAAAAATGGTGTGTGGTGTATGGTAATTTAAAAAGAAATACTCTCATTAAATTTTTCCAGAAACATCAAAAAAATTAAGATTTAATTTTTGGTATCTTCAAGAAAATCCAATAATCGTGACGACAGCCAAATTTTCTATGATTTATGATAAAAGCCCTGGATGAAAAAATCAGTGCCAAACTGAATCCAGTGGTTTTTTGTACTATATCAAGCAGACTGAAAGGATTCCATAAATTACTAAAGTTCAAATTGAAAATAGGAAAGTAATTCTGCGAGTTTCTTATTTACAAAAACTAAAAAACATTCTTATATTAAGTGCCAATGATTCAAACTGATTTTTAATTCAAAAATAAGATTCATTTCTAAAATTTAACGTGTCACGAATACTTTTGACGCACAATATATGATTGTACATATGTATATAATATTTAATATTGTCAAAATATATTTTTTTAAGAGCACTTATTTGTTGACTATTGTTGTAAAACCAGTTTTGATTATTGAATTATGTATTATGTATTAAAGTTAATATAAAGTTATGCAATGAAATTTTACTACAAAAGGTTCATTTTGCCATTTAAGATATGAAATGGAAAGAAATCTTGAAATCCATGAAATTGGAATTTTATTTATCTAAAAGAAAATTTGATTTTTTCAATACTATGAGAAATTTCGAACCCAAAAACATTAAGCAAATCAACAAACATTTTGAATAGCTGCTTGACGCTCAATTTCTTTGCGAACCCTTCGTTTTTGTATCCGAACCGCAAGGGCTCGTATCCCTTTCTGAGTTCTATTGTAAAACTGAAATGACAGGAGTCATCTGCTAAATACTAGATCCCAGTATTTAAATATTTGTTCTTTCACTTCTTAACGCGATAAAATCCTTGAAATCACTTTTCTTTGGGGATCCACCGTAAAGATAAATATTTAGATTGCAAGGAATCCTCGAAGGGCACCTGCGAGAGTTTCTTGTCTTTTTCCTCAAAATGGAATCTAAGTTACATATATGCAACAGGCTTTAGGAAATTCATGGGGAAAATAAATTGACAACTGAAAAGGGTACTTCCATGAGAGTTGGCAAAAGCTACGAAGAAAACCGAAAACTAGAGGAAAAGTAAGTAAGGCTGTGTGTGAGTTTAAGACGCTAGGGAAAGTAGCTAGAGAAAGTAAGGGAGCTGGTGAAAGATCTGACGAACAATAGTCGAGAATTTCGCACACTACGACGAGGCCGAGATGATGCGAAATTTGTTGAAGTGCCCTAATTCGGGGCGTGTAATAGGTAGATAACCTGCTAATTTAATCGCTCTTAATGAGGAAATCATCTCATGCCGACTGTGAGTGATTATGCAACGCGGAACATTTCCCGCTCTGTGTAGTTCCGAAAATTAATGCACTCGAGCACGTTTTGCATAGCAATCAAAGGGCATATGGGAATCGCATTCATGAGCCCCTTTTGCAGATATTTACACTTGTCCGTAATCGCAATGATGTTCGCACTAAACGCGGAAGGCGGTTGAATTAAGCCCCTGTGCCCTAGCCCTAATTAATTCAATCGCCCAAGGGATATTTCCAGAGGAAAACAATTGAAATTTTATTTATTCTGCGATAGCGTGCAGCTCTGTCATAATCAAGCAAAGTGCTGAATTAATAAGCACCCAGCATGATCATAATCACTATTGTTTTTCCTTTTGTCCTCTTTGGATGATCAATGATACTGAATAACCCTCATTATCGAAATATTGTATACGCATAACAAAATCCTGTTTTCAACAGAAATTCGCAACCGGAATTTACTTATTGAATACAACTTGAAATTTATATCCCACCTTCATCGCAAGCACAAATTCGGAGCTCTTTCAAGCATGAATTATTCTCTAGAAAATCCATAAGATACATTTACGAGCTTATTGCGAGGAAATGTGCGAGCTAAAACCCATTTCAACTATCTTGTGAACCCGCACTGAACCCTTCCAACTCAACAAGGCATGCATAAATGCGAAAAGCCATCTAGTTTTCCTGAATTATTCAAATAGGAAAAAGAGATTCAATAAAGTTGGGACTAATCCAATTTTGTTAGAATAAAATTTTCTACGAATAAATCCCCCACCGGATGTCACTTTTATCTCACAGAACCTTATCTTAGCACAAAAAGCCTTTTAGCGTTTTCAAGCTGCGAAATGGAACGGGAGACGAATGGAGATGCCAATTTGCTAACTTTCTAATGGTCTTAATTAATGAAACTTGAAGATAATGGAAGAACTCGCCGGGAGATCGGCCTTTCGCATTAGCAAGCTAAGACTTTTCTACAATAAATAAGCAAATGCATGAAGGGTTCTACTACTGTATATGCAGATTAATTTATATCATTGAGGAATTTTCTAAAAGTTATCCTCCTCAAGGTACCCATATATTAATTATACGTGAACTTAAGGAAAATTTAATTAGAGAAAATTTCCCGTATCCGAATAATTTATTTAGCCTGGCGAAGTGATAGTAACTTATTGAAATAATTAAATTTTGGTTTATATACTACATAAATATATGCATATTAAAATTCACATTTCCTGACTAGTAAAGTTCATGATTTATACACGTTCTTTACAATTAAATAATTATTTTTTATATTAAATAACTTAATTCATCAAAGTTGCTTAAGTAGAAATTAAGCTCTCACATACCAAAATCTACAAAGTCTGATGACTTTGGACACGAAAGTAATAAGGATGTTTTATAATTACAATTTAATTGAATTTAGTTGGCTTTGGATTTTCTAGAGGGGAACAAATAAAATAAAAAATAATAATAAATGAATTAGTGGAACATAAAAAAACAATGTCCAGCCAAGACCATAGTTTATTTACATATAGGCATAATGTAAACAAGTTGAGTATGCGCAACTTAAATAACTGACATTTTTTGAATAGTGGTCTTTTTGATGTTCAATAACAATTAAAAATTTTCCTTGACAAAACAAATTAAATATGATTTTTCTTCGTTTTCAGGACTAAAACAGATTTTGTGATTGGAATCTCTCTAGAAGACTTTTCGTAAAATTTGAACAATTTAAAAAGTAATCGATGTTAAGAGAAAGTATGTTTATCTTAAAACTATATTTTTAAAATATCCTATTTGTTTTTAGTAGGTATAAAATGTTTTTAAAACAAATTTTTATTATAGAAAGTTTAAGTCCAATTTTTCTATGAAGAACACAAATAAATCTCTCAAAAAATTAGGGAATATAACGTCTTACTTACATTTTTGAAGAATTAATGCTAAAAAATTATAGCAAGGAATCCTTTAAGCGTCGAACTCGCACTTAACCACTTTTTTATATATATTTTGAACTAACAAACTAACTTTTATGATAATTTTATGATAAATACTCAAGAACAGTTTTGAAAAACTGATAAAGTCTTTTTTGACACAATATTTTCTAGGATGAATTTTGTATTTTTATACATCACAATATTATTTTCGTAAATTTTTGTGTAGGCTTACAGCATGGCTTTGCTCTAAGTGGATTAAAAAGGTGAAACGTGCCACAAATCTTCTACGAAAATCCTTCTGCCAGCAAAAAAATTACGGGGGCGCTTACCTGCATTTGTGTGTTAATATTTCTCACACAGATGGAAAACTTTTGCACCACCAACGGAAGCAAAATTACAGTCCTTCAGAGCGCGTTATCACCCAGGTCTGCTTATAAATTCATGACATTTTCATCAGCGCGGGCTTAATGAGGAAAAGGAATTGAAAAATTACGTAAAAGTCTCCCCGCTGCTGCCATAATACCCTAAAAGCTTTTGCACGTCATGCACGGTTTTACTGCGGAAATTAACGCAGTCATGCCTCATTTAAAAAAAAAAAAATACATCTTCGAATTAATTAAGAGGACTGTAGTAGAAGTGTGTGGGTATTGTGACCGAAAATTAAAAAAAAAGGTAACTCGACCCACTCGCACACCACATCCAGCATCCCAAAAGGACCTTTATATCTCGATAAGGACGGGGTATCACGTAGATGTAAATCCGACTAAGTACGCCGGTCGGAGGAAATTCCCTGGAAAATTGAAAAACTTTTTGATTGCTCATCAGTCCGGAAGTACGGTCTATTGCGTTGCCCTTTCCCTTTGGGAATGGTAGCGCCAATAAAATCATATTTTGGGGAACCAATGTGGCTGAATCTACGACGGTATCACACATTAAAATCCCTGAAATTTTAATGAAACTCATCGGTTCAGCGGCTGGCCTATAATGGGAACGATAAATGTTAATAAAAAAAATACCTTCCTCTTCCGTCCAGCAATCGTTCCACATTTTTTTTCCGACAATTTTGAATTTTTGGCCACCATTCCTTTTTAAATGACATCATTGCGGCCCATTAAGCCCCATTTGTTCGCGTCAATTTTAAAGAGGCTGCCGGATTGGTTCCAGACGAAGCTATCCAGACACACCAACCAGGAATCTAATGGTCGATTTAAGGAAAGCATTTTTTGTATTTTGTAATAGCAGACACTCTAGAGAGTCCTTCAATACGACTGGCCCGGCTACCAAAATCGATACCCATATACAAAATGTTTGTAAGGTCTACGTACATCGACCGCCGAAAGCGACACCCTGTGGCTGATATGCCTCAAAAGTTGGACCTTTATTGTTTACGTTGCATACAAAACTCCAGCATTGGGTTCGGCCAGGGCTTTATTTTTTTTTTTTATTTACCTCGACGAGTTATTACACTGTGCCAGGTTTCTGTTGTTTGCTCCAGATATGGCTCTCCAGAGCACACACAAATGTTATTTCTCTAGATTACTTTCGAAATGGAAAGGACTGAACCAATTTCTAGGTTTATGGGTATGTTTACAGATTTCTCCCCTGGCAAAGTATGCATTCACCTCAGTTTCAGCATCTCTTAACATTCCTTTTATTCTGCTGTATGGGGAGTTTTCAAGGAGTAATGTAAAATAACTTCACTTTTGGGAATTTGCTACTATCGCCATAACCGAACTATCGATTTAATTCGAATGGTTTTCGATTTGACAAAAACAATGATGCTACTCCTACACGATAAAGAAAAATATTTTCTCCAATTAATTTTCACAAAATACATTATGAAAATCGAATTCAAATAAGAAATTGATTCAAAATATTCACGTCGATTTTCATTTCATTGCTTATCTCGTATTCATATAGGCAGGCATCCAAAAATAAATCAAAGGACAAACAGAACCCATTCGCGTCCTTGGCCAGTCTGAATATTTTGATGTATGGCTACCATCAGTTTCCATTATCTGACAAGACAGAGCAATAAACGGCAAGGCTGGGTTCCTATCATAAATCCTGAGGTAACTCGTCGTCAGTATAACACCCTCGGATAGCTGCCGAATGGAAATGACAAAAAGTGAAAAATTGTGCAATTAACCTGGAATAGTTTAAAAAAATGAAATTTCAAGAGACAAAATGTTGAACATTTGGCGCTGCTGTAATCAAGGTTGTCTAGAGTTTTGGATACACCGGACAAATAGGAAAGCAGGTCCAATTAGTACGTCCTATTAATAAAGAGATAAGCATACTTTACGAAACACTAAATTATACAGAACACAAATTTGTTCTCTTGTAGAGATTTAGCAGCGGGACATTTATTAGTCACGTATTCCAATTATCCGAATTATTTATTTGAATACTAGACATGACTATTTTTTCGGTTATTTGGGGATAATCCAATATATCCTCTCAATTTTTAATTTGAACATCTATGACTATTAAAAAAATTATCATCACCAAATTTTGTCGCATATTTATTAGATTTTTATAGATTTTTGTCCTCTAATAATAGGTCCGAGTTTTACTTATGTCAAACCATGTTTTTGAGAAAAATAATGGTGACGAAAAGATAGTAAGATGATGTAAAGACAAGTATCGAAGTAATTAATACTTATAAACTTTTATTGAGATCTCTAAGGCTATATGGAGTGGGAAAGAAAATTTAAAAGAAATAAAAAAATCTGAGAAGAACACAGAAGAATTTTGCCACTTCTTAACTACTTCTGGAACTTTTAACTACGAGACCATTCAATTCCGGAATATTCTTTTCTGCCCACTTAGGTCTCAAAAGTGAAAAACGTACTTTTATTTTTGTAAATCATGCTTAAGCTGAAGAATTGCACTCCCGCGCTCGATCTCTTGTCGAATCTCGTTAAAATGACTTGAAATGTGCAACAGGATCTTTAGAAAATTTACACAAAAGGAAAGTTTTGAACTAGCAAAAGACCAACATAAAATTTTATTCGACCAAAGAAACTTCAACTCTCAGCGAACAGTGCCCCTTTAGGAGTGACAAAAGATTCCTCAAGATTCAGCTGTACGAAGACTTTTTATTGCTTCAGAAAGGGTTTTCAATGGATAAGAGAAGTTGGGCGATTTTATAAGCTTTATTGAGGAAATATGAATCCCAAAGGGGTCGATAATGGAATACTAAATAGTAATTTGTGGACAATTTAGCACCTATAAAGTGGAAGATTTTTCGAGTTTTTTACCAAATATTGTAATGAAGGGGATAGTAATTCGTGATCTTAAACTCATAGCTTCATGAGAAAGCATGAAACTCTTTAAAAAGGATTAAATCGATCCAAATATGAAGAAGGAAAATTTTATTTCTATAGTTTTATGAAATCGGATTACTGAGTATACCTACTACATATTTTAAATGTTTTAATAAACTGTTCTTTAAAGTTTTAGAGATATAACTATATACAGTTTACTTTTGCTTCTTAACCTATAGTCTATTTCAAAGAAACTCAAAGGAAATGAAAAGTATCTTTCTTGACATTTTTAGGTTTTTAAACTACCAAAACTTCAATATGTACTTTTATAAATGTTTCTCCAAATACACTTAAATTTACATTATCTTTATTAATTTCGCCAGGCCCAGATATCAAAATTTTAATCTAGCTTTTACGACGAAATAAATTTCAAATTTCACTTCATGTTAACTACTAAATTGAATTTGAGCCAAAAATAATCTCAAGAAAATTTTATACTCGTTCCATCTGTGACTTGTAGTAAATGTAGATATTTCCTTCCAAAGAAGGAATGCTCACGTACCACAAATTTTACATCTATAGAAACTTGTAGACGTGTTCGTTCAAATCTCATAATATTGCAGAAATACGCCAACAGCAGACAAATTTTGTATCACAGAAACTGCAATATGACCACTTTCCGTTCTATAAAATTTAAAATTTTCTCAGGAAATGGAAAATATGTACGACAGTTAAGCAGACGCCCCTGAAGGAAGGCAATTGATTAAGGTGAAATCTTGACGAATGAAATCGTTTATGGTAGCAAAAGGAGGCTGACGAAGTTTAATATGATAATATTTATAACGTCCGATCCTAAAGTGAGGAGGAATTGCTAAAAAAAGATAAGAAAAACTGTTTTAGCCCTTTTCTTAGAGAACTCTAGGTAGGAAATTATTACACGAAATGCTTTAGGACGGTAAAGAGGTAGAATATAAAAAATCTTGACCAATTTGTCCAGTAAGACATTAAACTGTCATGCACAAACGACTTGAAAAGAAAACTCAGGAGTCTCGCACAAAGACGACCTTTTTCGAATAGTACCCGCCTGAAAGGCACGTCCGTTTCACTGCAAAAGGAAATCGCAGTACGACTCCGGGAAGGCTCATTGTATCTGGTCACTTCCCCAAGGAGCAGATGCCTTGGGCTTTCCCGAATAAAAGGGATATTTTTAAAATTTAAACACTCCTATCTCGTTAATGATACGACAGGATTTCGCTATTGTTGAATAACCTTTTTGAACATGTTGCACATACAAAATAAAATAAAATTGGGACCATCACTTCTTCGAATTTTACCTATAGATCACATATTGGATCATAAGATCACAATTTTTCGGAATGAATATGTCTTTAACAAACGAAATAGCAATAAGATGGCCCTGAGATGTATTTTCAATTATTCTTTTTTTTATATAGAAAAAAGGGAAATAAACACGAAGGGCTCCGGGTACACCTGTTGTCAACCTTTGTCGATCCCTTTGCCCTGTATCTTTCATTTTATTTCGGTTTTTCGGCAGCTATACATATTGCGGATATAAAGGTTACGGTTTGGTGCTTTTAGTTAAATGAAATCAAAAGTTATGCCGGTTGAAAGGAACTCATCTGTAAGTGGGGTGTTTTTCGAGAATTTATTTAGGTGGAAAAACCATTTGTGGATCAAACGTTTCTTAAAATCCCTCTAAGAGCTTTTAATCAAAGGTAGCAGAATTTATTGTGTTGTGGGAATAGGCATGTGCTTACAAGAAAATTTAATTAGAAAGATTAAGAGATAGATCTTAACATCTAGTAGGTACTACCTTAGGCTTTTCTAGATGAAATGAAATTTAGAAAAATGTTAAAAATACGAATTAAGACCATTCCAAATTCTTCTTGATTTAAACAAAATATATATATGTATATATTATAATGTATATAATCGATAAAAAAAATTGACCTTGAAAAAAAGTAAAAATGTATTAATTATAACTAAATATAAAAGCAAATATACTTTATTGATACAGCGATTTAATCCTTATTTCATGTTCAATGTCAACTCACTGTCAACTCAATTTTCGTATCGTAAATTATTTATACGCTTCCACGCTTCGAACAATGTACGATGTTATTTCAAAGTTCTTCAGTATTGAAATCATGCTTCATGTAGTCATGTCAATTCAATTTTAAAATTTTTCAGAAGTTGTAAAGGATTTAGCTTTTCCAATTAAATCAGGAAAACATTAAAACTATTCATCCGTAATCAATTCCTTTCCAATTTCAGAAGATTAATGTAGTAAAAATCCTTTCATGATTAAAATTAAAATGTAATACATTTTTGGAGCTCAGTAATTTCCATAGAATTCTTTTTTGTAGAGGGTTTTTTTAATATATATAACTTAATGAGATTTCTTGTTATGCTGATTAAATTTTTTGTATTTTATTTTAACATTTATATTTCCTTGAGAGATTAATCAAGGGAAATATAAAAGCACACCATTTTATTTTATTTTTTTATTAAATGGAGGTGCTCTTAGCCTCAAGAAATAAATCCTATTTATAAGCACAAAACTAATTAAGAAGTTCTCTTCGTTAATAAAACTTATATGTGTTTGTATATTTATCTGAAGGTGCACCGCAAATGAAAATGCGGGAAAAGGTCGGTACAGGTTTTATGCAAGGATCCATGTAATTATGTTGTGCGCCAAAGGAATAAATTAATACTGCTTCCTTGGGAGTTCTAAAAGTTTAAAGGGTGACGCAAGCTCGAAGAAGTAAAAGTCCCTATAAAGAAACACTCGTAAAAATTGTCATAAAGAGTTCATTTTGCACTCAACTTTCACGCCTTATGCTCCGGTCCGGGGTCAAGTATCATTTATATTTAAAATACCGGCGTAAAACCGACCGGAAGAACCACATTCATCAGGACAGCACAGGATGCTGCTTAATGGTTAAGACCTACTAAATATTTCAATTCGAAACGCTTAAACTTGGGAATCGAATCCCTTGACCACTATTGGGATTTCATTTTTGTGGCCATCCACAATCCCTATATTGTTGAATAATTCATGTCGTTTTTGTTATGTGAAATGTTATACCATTTTCGAATTTTCTCTCTTAATAATTTTATTTTATAATATTTTATGGAAAACGAGAAAAAAAGTCCGCTTTTTACGAAGTAGAGAATGGTTATTTTTTTATATTTGATTTACAAAGCCCATTCAAATGCTGAGTATCTATCATTTTTATTCAATCTTTGAATAGATTTTTCACTTTTGTTGACGTTTATTAAATCGAAAATACATAATACATATTTTAACGATTTATTAAATTTTCGAGTATACCTAAATTTCAATTTTAGAATATATACAATTTAAATTACTAATGTAACATTTCACTTTTCTAAATTTTACTTCAGCTCTTTTGAAATGTATTGATTTACAGTATCGATTAAATTTAAGACAATCGAATATGAGTTTTCTCGATTCTAAATAGAGCATGCGAGTTACATAAATTCAAGTTTGTTTTTTTAGATTTCTCTGAATGTCCTGATGATAACTTAAAGTCAAGATATGTTTTATTAAAAATGCAATATGTTCTATTTACCTACTGACCAATCAATAGTTATACCAACTTTAATTAAAAATTAAAGCAATTTCCGATTATTTACTTAAGCATTAATATACATACTATGAGCATACACCCAAATTGTTTGCTAAATGCCAGAGACAATATCGAATAGTTTCCATTTTAACCAGTTCTAAACATTCCTGAAATCCTTGTCAATTTACAAATGGCCTCGAAATAATCTTACATCCCGAGCATCCCGCACTTTACACCTCATAGCATAAAATTATGTATGTATGAGCATCTGTGCAAACAGGTCCTATTCAAATACAGTCGCATAAGCGGGGGCGACACGTGACCCCGGAAGTGAACCTTAATTGAAGTTTGGGAATGTGTCGAACAAAATACCTCCGACCTTTAGACATTGGAGAGGACAAGACCACGAGACATTTTGCAAGAAAAACGATATAAGGGCTGGTGGGTTTTAGGGGTATATTCAGAGAAAAGCTATGCAAATCTTCAGATTGACTGTAAAATTGAATAACGAGTGTGGGGGAGGATAAATCATTTAAAATTCTTTCTCTAATATGACCGACAAGATTTACTGAGATTTACTCGATTTGATAAAGGCGACTAAATTGACTGAGCTTACAAATTCAATAATAGCGTTCATCCATCAAGAATTCTTGACAATTTGGCTTCTAGAGCAATTTTATCTCTCTCGGGTTACAACTCATCAAATATCTTACTTTTTTTTAGTCATTATTTCCGTCAGCAACAGCTCACTATCACAAAATTAGTAGGAGGAGAACTGATATATTTTTAGTTAAGCACGTTTCCCAATTTTCACACAGATCAGGAACAACAAATTAGGCTTCGTGGTTTCTCAATAAACCTGGAAGTGCTTCAGATGTGAAAAATCAGCGCTTTCAATGAATACTAATGTGACTCGCCTCCTCAAGAAATTCTTACAAATTAACATTCGAGTCGTGGAATCCGCTCCAGGTGTTTAAAGTAATTAATGCGAATTTTAAAAATGTAATTTGAGACAAAAGGAGAAGAAATCTGTAGGCAACCAGCCGAACCCACCTCATCCTCAACGTCTTTAATCGTTTCCAATTCTTGTAAGGCAATCTAGCAAAATAAATGATACTGAGTTTGAGCTATAAATAAATAAGTGGTGTTCCAACCCCTCCAGCAGCAATATGGCTCTTTAGCAGAGTGTTGCTTGTAATCAATAATTCTTTATTTTTTTATTTTGGCAGTCAATCTTTGTTATTTTATCGCAGCCATTTTTGATACTGGGAGCTTTAGATATCCGAGATCGTTTACCAGCGGAAGGAGGGCGCACCCTGCCTGAATTAGAGCAAATAAAATTCGTTTAGGGAAGTTTATTGACAGATTTAAATCATTACTTATTACCCTTATTGAAATTTTAATTTAGTCGTGGATGGGGATAAAATTATGGAGTAATTTGATATAAATTTGAAGGATTTAGGGCATATTTTATTAAATCTTGGCTTTTTTTGTTGGGGTTTATTTTTAGATTTATTTATGATAATCGATCAATATACTTTCAAACAAGGATTTCACTTTATTTTAAGTACGCTACATTTTGTCGCGTTTGCCCAAAATAACTCAATTATTTGATTATTTTCTACCGAATTAATTATAACATAATTATTGCTGCTGAACTAATTAAATACACAATTAATCGATTAATTACATCTGTTTGTTAACATCTATTAATCGATTCATTGCTGATCGAATCCAATAGAGTATTATAAAGAATTCGATTGAATTATAATAATTTTAAAAATTACAGTCAAGTGATTACTTTTATATTGAAAATCAGTCGGCATTGAAAGGCTTGAAAATTCCATTTTCTTAATTTGTTTTATCATACATATAAGAAATTATGGTTATTTCGATATCGCCCCGTATGTTATACATATACTTAAAAATCAGTTTATTAAGAACTATATATTCTTACATATTTCAAAATATATTAAACTTAATGAATATACATCCTCTTTTCACAGTCCATTTGTTACTTCACATTCCACTTCATCTGTTTCCGGAAAACAAACTTAGAATTTATACCATACAAGAAGTTAGGATTTGATTACCATCAATGAATTTGGGTTAAAGACCTAAAGAAGGGCTTGATTTAGCAAACATATCGGATTTAAGATACCCTCATGTAATTAGAGTGCATGCATAAGGTAGCTACCTCGTCCAGCCCGAAGCTACAGATCCAACGAGCGTATATAAAAAGGATACCATAAAATATTCCGCCTCTCCATTTTAAGGCAGGTCAAACCCTTGCGTTCTGGACCTACCGCAAAAGGAGGAATTTTATTATACAAGCTTTTAGTCAAATTAAATGTATTGTGCGGCTCCATTTCCACCCACTCTTGTTTTTGTACGAAATTATGCAGGAGGTCGATTTTCTCAGACGTTGACTAGGTTTCAAGGCTTTTGTTTTATTCTATAGTGCTCGGAAACACCTCAAAAAAATAGTAAAAAAATCTCTTTTCTTCAGCCAGTCATTGTCAACTGGTCGTATTTATGAAACATGCAAAAGGGATTTGCATTTAATTTGAATTTAAATACTTTGTCGCCATCGGGCAACCCTCCAGTTAGCCTCTACGGAAAAGGCAAAGGAGCTGTGTTCCAATTTCCTTGTTTTTCTATTCTGGCACTGGCGCATGAATAAAGCCAATTTCTCTCATTCCCTGATAAATTTCAATTCACAGCCTCTTATGAGGCGACAAAAATTGATTTTCTTCATCAAATTAAAATCTTTTCTTAGACTACGTTCGATGAAACCTTCTTTTTCCAGATGTCGACCATCCGGCCCAGACAGTTTTTCATCGGGGAATCCCCTGGCTCTAAAACCTATCGACATTTTGCTAATTTTCACATCTTACTACGGCTTAGCTGCCTCGACACGAGAAATGATTCTATGGAGACTGTCTATAATCGTCGTATGTCCCAAAAACCCCTTCGTTAGCCCTTTGTTGACGGTATAAAAGAAACGATACTCCTAAAATCGTTAGCACCATTGCGCAAAACATCAAATGTCTCTCTTTTCAGTAAGCTGTGCCATAGCATCTATGGTTTTTTGGGGTTTTCGGCTAATTGACATCCCACTTCCATGTGACTTGGCAATTTGGATGGATGTAAAGAAAAAGGAATTCGGGTAAAAATCCCTGGAAAAAAACAAAAATACTCTTATAATACGAGGCAATTTAGGTCATGCCGCACCTGCAACTGGGATTGATGTATAAGAATTTTATCGATTTGTTAAGAGACACGAGAATGGATTTGTTTTGTACGATTCCCTTATTTTGGTGAATAATTAAAGTCAGGAAAGAATAAGTGAAACTCCTGAGGGAATTCTTTTGGGGGAGACAAAAACTTGTTGGATATGAGGGTATGTTAAATTACACCCTTAAACAAAATTCGAGTAAATAACTTCGAAGGTAAGGAAACCACTTAAGCTCTGAAACATTAATGCGTTAAGTGGAAGAACCTTCTAACAGGCTTCCGCTATATTTCCTTACCCATGTTGTTAAACAGAAGTCAGTGATAAGATAACGTCGCACTGGGGCTGGGATTAATTTTTTATAAATTTAAGGAGTAGTCACAAAACCTCTGTCGTCGATTCGAAATCGGAAGGATTCCATTTCCTCCAGGGTGTTTGCGTTTTCTATAATACTTAATAGCCGAGCGGCTTGAGGACAAAATTGCACGTTTTTCAATCGCTATAATTCTGTTGTTGTTCTGTTCTTCCGCCGAGGCAGACGAGCCCAAAAACAAAAGGTCGGCGTTTCGATCTGGGGCACTGGCCAGATCTCATCAGTGTGGCTGATGACCAGTTCCTCTAGCCACAGACGCCAGATCGGGCTGATCGAGAGCCGATCCTTATATCCTCTCGGGGGAAATCCCAAGTGTGAATTATAGCGAAGAAAATTTTGTAAAAATATACATCTTACCTATATGACACTCATCAAGATGTTCGACTATTACGATAAAAGATCCGAATTAGAATCCCGCTAGGGATTCAATGAATGTTCTGAAAATTAATGTAATTTATAAAAATAAAAAAGGAATATGTAGGTACTACAGATGAGGAAAGTCTGATGGACTATTTCATAATTTACTTTTTATTAAGAAATATTCGCAGCTTTTCATTTAAGATTAAAGTTTTCGTTTTTGTATTTTTCAAACTTATTTCCGACTTACTTACCTGCTCTCGACGTTGCCCGGGCTAGCTTTTTTTGACATAGTGAAAAAGTAGCCTAAGAAAATACTGAACTTTCCTGTCAAAGTCCCAAGGAAATCGGATTAGCCATTTTCGAGATTAGTCGGTACAAACAAACATACAAACTGACAAAAATTGACTGAAACAAATTGAATGGTATTTCATGTAAATTAAATAATCACCTTATAAAATAACAATTATTATGAAATCACAGATAATTCATTTTTAATGACATACATATTTATACATAGATAAAAAGAAAACTGCATACAAGCATTTTTCTTCATGTGCCCACATAAACAAATTGGTTTTGTTACATATTTTGTAATATGATATTTATTTTTTGATTTGAAATTATATTGTAAATTGTTGATCAACAAATTCCCAATGGTTTAGATTTTGATTTTTTTACGGGTTTTCGAAACAGATTTTGTTGTCAACTCGAATTATAACTGTATGATGGGATGGTGGTTGTGTCACAAATAATGAAATTTAATAAAAATGTTATTATATCTGAATAAATTTAGGTAATAGCTTTTTCTATAAATAAAAAAAAAATCGATTTTTTTTAAATTGGCATAGATGATTATTTCGACAAGTTCCATTAAAAAATAGCACGTCGGATAATAAAAGCCTACGAATTAAGTCCCAACAAATTGGAAATAGTAGCCACGTTTTGCAAATGTGCAAAATCCACTTTAGCCCAAATGTGCCGCTTTCGGAATTTAAATAATGTAACTATTCCCGGACGTGAACTACAATCCGTGTTGCCAAAAATTCGGGAAAAAAGATGAGCCCAGTCAAGTGCATGTACAGAAGGAGTGGCTTATCCGGTCTGATCCATAAAGAGCTTCATATGCTCCATATGGGAGCTCGGATTTCGACAGACGTGCATTACTATATTTGGCTCAACAAAGTTATTTCCACCACCCGGCGGATTTTTGCCTCCGTGCTCCATCGCACTCTGCGGGAAACGGACGGTAGGTGGCGCAGTCAAACCGGAGATAAATCCAGCTTCCGTCTGCTCAAAAGGATGCTGTATTTGCAGGAAGTGCACCAGCCCCCGCTTAATGCGCCAACGTGTCACTGTTAAGGTGAACACTTCGTCAGCTCGGCGACTCCCTTTCAACGTGGGCATAATCCTGGCTATTGTGACACGCCGAGTGAGACGGTGCATTGTTGTTAAATTGTTGCACCGCATAGTGGCTAGAAAATGCACTCCACTCAGCGAGATCCCTATGCACCTTTTCTATTTGAAGACTATTACTTTGGCGAAAGATGTGATGCGGTGACATAAATTTTGTTTAACGCTTCCTAATGTGGTTTATTTGTTCTAGTTACTACTACTGTCATTTAAGGTATTTTAAACATGTACTATTTTTCTGCTTTTCAATACATATACATATGCTAGGCAGATTTTGAACAAATTTCGAATTTCGAATCGATGCCTAGTTCTTGACTAGCTATAACTAAAGAGTATAGAATCAATTGAAATTTTAATTTTAAGAATATATTTATCGAAAACGTTAAACTAAAAGAAAGAGTGACCCTAAAATTATCCTATTTGGGGGACCTTGAATTTTAAACTAGAGTGTGTGCGAAATGAAAGTTTATTATGAAATATTACTCTCTGCAGAGTTTCAAAGCTTGTTTCAATTTTGAGAAATGAATCGTAAAAGATAACTAAATCGAGTAGAATAAGAATTTTGACTTTCAAAATCTAATGCATGTCTTAAGAATGAAAAGAAATAGAAGAGTTTATCAGAAATGTCAGTAACATACAAAAAAATCTATGAACACCACCTCAGAGGGGGTAAAACTACCCTCAAGCATGAAAAAAGGGAGATAAATTATAAAGTATCCGAAAATGATTGTGTACCTAATTTTTAGATTAAGCTGATCATTAAATAGCAACTATCAAATATTTTTTTTTTGTTTTCATAGACATAAGCCCCTCGAAATTAAACGCAAAAACTCATTATTCAACTTTGACCATTCATTTCTGTAAATTGCAGCAGAAATTTCTCTGAGAGTAAAATTTCATCATAAACTTTCATTTCGCACATATCTATTTTGATTTAAAATTCAAGCTCCACCAATTAGAATAATTTGAACCTATTTTTAGGTTTTAGGTTTTAGAGTGACCTTCTCTTCTGTCATGCCTAAAACTCTTGATCAAAGAATAAAATACCACTGACCAGTTTCAAATTATTTTGAAGCCCCTTATACCACTTATTAATTTCCGAAACTTAATATAAAATCTCAATTTTAACAATCATTATACGTTTTCATTAAATACTTACGAATGTTTTATAATTTTATTTCAGATATGTACATATGTACATTATTTTGCCCGAGATTGCTTGCATCAGTAAATCATCAATTTTCAACAAAATATAAAGCAAACTATGTTAAAAATGTATCAGCTTAAGAAAAATAAAGTTCAACTAAATAAAAGTAAAGAATAATTATGGCTTTTTTTTTAAATCGTACGCGTCTCTAAGCAGACAAAATTTAATTGACTTAATTTTTGAATTAAATTTTTCTAATAATTGATTCAATTTGTTGAGGTAGAATTGACGACAATCACTGCCTCGCCTCCAAAACCGAAATCTAGAATCAATAGAAATCTAGAAAAGCAGACTTGTCGAATCAAACTTGATTATACAATTCTCAGATAACTTTCCCATGAGTACTTTTTCTTAGAAAACTTATGAACCACTTTCCGGAAAAATGTTTCCCGAAAATTGTCATACCTGTGCCTACCTGGCTGGGCGTAAAATTGAGGAAAAACTTTTCTCCACAGGTGGAATCGAATTTCGTTTCCTTAAAGTAAACCCCCCAGGCACATAGGCACATATTGGGGCCCTTCTGGAGGGGCGGCCCTCGCGTGTCACGCTAGAAGTCGAAATAAAACTGCCTAAAATATATTGCTGGCAAAACTTCAACAAAACAAACCGTCAAAATTTATAATTTTCTCGGAATTGCGCAAAATTTTCATTTCTCTCGGGGAGCTGTCCCAGGAACATATGTCGAAGACAAAAACCTTTTGGGGTGCGTGGGGGGCGCAGGCCGACTGGGGCCCCCAGATGACGAGTTGGGCAGAGCCCGAAAACCTTGAATGCGAAAATTTTTATGCTTCGAAGAGGTCGCCTCGGGGCTTTACACTGATGCAAACTTTTCTTGTTTATCTTTGTCTGCCTGAAAAACACGTTTTGCTTCCAGAGGCCACGGAGTAATTAAAAGGGATGGCGTTCGTCCCGCTCTTCTCGTTTAATTTTCATTTTAATTCATGTAATTTGTTTACTTTGGATGTAATTTGCGGAATTGTTTAAGCCGCACCGTCGCTCATTTTGTGGCCGTACCTTTCTCAGCTTATGTGCAAAATAACATACGCATCTTCGTGTGTGCAAAACAATTTTTGGTGTTTTTCTGGGTCTTTTATGGAACAATATATTTTTACAGAATTATTACTCAAGCTAAAAAATAAATAATACATTTTAATTAAGACAGGAACTCTCCTCTTCCTTTTAATACAAATAGAACTCATGTTTAACCCTGCAGTGGGTAAGTATCTTTCTGAAAATTGGAAAAACGAAAATGAAAACATATTGTTTCATCATGCTGAGCGCCTCTAGCGCTTAATGTGTCTGTACTTAAAAGAATGAACAATTTATGTGTCCTACCAATGTTTGTCGTACATCAAAGTAATGAAAAATACCCACACCCTACTTAAAGTTTGCTTTTCTAGTGTTGGTAGTAAAATAAAAGAGATTTTGAAGATCTTATTTTAACCTTTTTTTGTACTTATTAAAAGATAAAGGTTCTTCTTAGAAATTTGTAACTTGACTTAAATAAAAGCTTTGAAGCCTTTTGTATTTTTGTAGAATAGCTTAAGATTCAAGTTTTTTCTTTAAGTTATGTTACTAGCTCCTAGAATAATTCGTTATTTTTTAATGATTTTTTATAAATGGTACAATTACAGTAGAACCTTTTAACCCTATACTGAAAACGAACGAAAATTCAGTATTTTTTATTTTCGAATTCCTAATCTACGGGAAAATTCTATAAAATAAAAAAATTCCTACGTTAAGTTATAATACACCTCAAAAGAATGAAAGTTTATGAATTCTTATTTTATTTATTTTCAAAGTATAAAATACTGATTCTTGTAAACCTTCACTTGCTTTGTAAGCAAATCATAATTTTATCTTTAAATATGACAACGAGATGAAGAATTAATCACAAGCTGAGAAAAGGTACAAAAACATCTTTCTGGACTATAAGATAAAAGATTGTTTTTCCATTGTTGTTCTTTAGAGGAAATATTAAGTTTGATCTAAAGTTTTTTTACTAATCTAGAAATGTTTTGAGTTAAACTTATGCCAATATTAAAAATACAAAACGGATTATCTATTAAAGGTAAGATGTTTATTAAAATAACTGTTCGTACAGTTCGCCTGATAACTTAATTAATCAAAGTGATTGAAAGGTTTATTTACTGTAGCGCTAATTAATAAGTTGTCAAGTATTAATATTTTCACAAAGAAGACGGTCTGCATAAAACCACACTCCTCTTAATTTCGAAACTAACCCTTGAGGCACGCAACTTTCATCTGCCTACCGACGGATCTGTTTACCCCCTGAACGGCGTAAAGCACGCTCATAACTAACCTCGGAAAATCCGGAAAATCTTCTTCGGCTTTAGTAGTAATTAACTTTTGCCATACGCTTTTCACAAAAGGTAGAACCAACCTCTCGCCGACAATTTCTGGTTTCATTAGCGCGCTTTTATTCATTAAGATTTTCCACCCCTAATTATGCATCCTCATGACTATGAGCGATCCCCGAGGTCTGCTTGAATTCGCATCACGTAAGATTCCATGCTCACCTGCAAAAATCCCTGAGGTTTCACTTGAATCAATCATATTAATTTTGGATGCCCTCACATTGGGGCTCCATGCCAAACACAAAAACTGCGAGCAACTTGGAAAATCGGTAGTCAGTCAACATATCCGAGAATTTGCTCCGAGTCCTTTGAAATGTCGCAACTCCCAAGGCATGCAAAATTTATCGGTGGGACAAGTCCCTTTTTGATGGCTCCATATCTGCAGATGTGTGACCCCCAAAATCGAATCTCTTGCACTGAGCAGAGTGGAGCTGGAGGAGGAAAAACAGTGGAGACAAAATCTCTGTGGATGCTGGATGCTGGATACTGAAACTGGTGGAGAGTTTTTCTATCCAAAAACAGCGCAAGTCTGGATGAGACCTGAGATGCATCGTTGAGATGAGAGCACCTCGGGATGGTATAACTATGGACCACCAGAATTTTTACTTTCAGACGCTGTACAGCATCCGCGGTAGACAGTTCGTTCAGATTTATCTGACGAAATAAATCTCGGGATCCACTGTAGCTCTTCTTATGTAGTGTACTAGTCACCTGGATATGCGGTAATAGTCAAATTTCGAAAAGGTGAGAAGGGCTATGATTTTTTGGTGGGATGCGATAACCATCTGCAGAAAATCCGTCGGTTGCCCTTGGTTGAGATGAGTTCATGTGCCGTGGTGCATGCTTGCAGTTGTGTTTTCAAAGTTTCTCGTGTTTTCATTTAAATTTCAACCCTACTCCGGGACAGTGCGACGGGTGTTTCTTAAATAGAATCAATTTGTGCGAATTAAAATTAATTATCTGTTGAGAAGGGGAAGCATTTTAGTACTCGGATAAATTTTCCCTACTATTAAATGCAAAAATTAGTCAACTGGAGTTGTAGCAACTAAATAGAGTGCGTCGTTGTACGAGTTTTGCATTTTTAATCCCTCGAGTGAGCGCGGTGTGCTTCGGCATCGTTTGTGCGATTCTGCCGCAAAAGAATTCTTAATCCAGGCTCTGTGATCTTAAGCTTTTTGGACCCGTTCTGGAAAAGTAGCCAGGAAAGGATGAGAAATTTCTGGTTTAAAGATGTTGTGCTTAGTGTTGCTGCTGTAGAAGCCGGAAAAAAATTTCCTTTCATCCAACACTAATTTCATACAAGTGCTAGAAGGATTTTAAATATTTATCTATGGCATTTTTTTCGGGAATCCTTGTTATTCCGCCTTTATTAATTAACTACTTAAACCACTCTACAGGTACCACTTTCTAACTTTAAGAGCCCTTCGAGAATCTAACAAAAAGGTGTTTATTACATGTTATACCTCGTCAATCGGGTGATAAATCATTTTTAATGGTAAACTATGGTCTATGATCCTGATGAATAATAAGCAGGATTCGCGCCTCTGCCGAATTGTTTTCGGCAGTTTTCATTCGAGAAACAAGACAAGAAAACCCTTCTCCAAAAAAAGGAGTACTTTATATGTAGCCATAAAGCCAGAGCTTTGATAATGCTCATGTTAACGATTTATTGCCTTGCCGCACAAGACGCTGCCTTATTCCTTCCAATTCCCTCGAAGCAAATCTCTTATTGACCCTAAGGGGCTGTAAATCTTCTACATGTTGGGCTACTTAACCCTTTCAATGTGTTTCGTACAGTTTTTTCTTTTTTTTTTTGCTCTGTTCATTTTCTGGAGGCTTCTGGGAAAATGTTTTGATCATCCTCGAAAAGGGATTTTGAGTTGGGGAAAGAAAAAATAGGGCTTTACATTAATCTTTTATATCTTTGGAAAAGAAAAAAATTAAGATACTTGACTCCTCTGGAGATTATAAATTGTCTAGAGCTTAGAAATTTCATTTTACGTAAACTTAACGACTTTCTTTAAGGTCGTTTAGTGCAACTGTGTCATTTAATATCATTTTTAAGAGGTCATGTTTTTTTCAGATCTTGCGCATTGCGCGGTATATCTCACATTTCATTTTCAAATTTAATCCGGATTTGCTGCAGTATTTATTCCTTATTGGATGTCACGATTTATATATACAATTCAATAATTTTTACGACTTCCTAAAAATTTTCTTGAATACAAAGTAAATATTTTTCAATTTTACATATTCCCTGCACTTTTTAACCTGGTTTTATTTGGAAGCAAAATACAAAATAAATGTATAACACTTTTCATTTCTTTCTCTCTTTAGATACAACAAATTGAAAATGTGCGATCATCACAGATACTTTATTTAGAAAATTTTCGAAAATGATGTGCTAAAAAATATAACTTTGTTTTTGGTTACTTCTTTTGTCGGAATTAAATTAATTTTATGTATAGATATATAATTAGAAAAAGTATAGTGGATTTGTTACTACCACATTTCTAGAAATTAATTAATGCAACCTTACTACCAGGATAGTGTTTCCGAATTATATTCATAGCTATCCCTTACTCTTAACAACTTTTTATCTGACACTTAATTTTTTCTGAACCAAACATACTTCCACCTATACAAAAGAGTGAAAATGTACGTGCCACTGAATTTGTGCCCTGATTGTGACAAAAACTTCGTACAGAAGTCATCTTCTTTCTGAATGAAGTAATTAAGTTGATTAATCCTGAGCACGTTTTTATAGAACAAACTGAAAATAACTTTTGTTCGGTACTCATGCAGGCTCCAATTAGAATTTCAAACGAAAAAACGAACCTTCATTTATCAAGGAAGCAAAACTATGCATATGGGATTTTTTTTAGGTTTTTATTTAATCTAGGCACTCTCTTTTATTAAAGGTCGATTCAAAAATACCTAATTGAAAGAGTTCCTTACCTTATTCATACCGCCATTGTATCGGTTTTAGGTAGTGAATGCAAATCTCATCATCATCAATTATTTTTTGACTTGATTACATATTTTACGGAATAATGAAATTCCTTAATTCAAAACAAAATTTTACCATTTTGGATTTTCTAATTAAATTTAAAGAAGATAAAACCGGTTCATTATCCTGTCTTTCAAATATCATAAGAAAGAAACTGTCATGTTTTCACACCTGAATACGAAAAGTCCCTCAAGGATAATGAAAGAGTTCATATGAATTTTAATGCCCCAGTCAGTTGCTTTTGTGCTATTCTTGAATATGAATATTTATGCTATTCCGATGTCAAATTATGCAAGTCGGCATTTAAGTGAAAGACAAGTAACTTTTAGCATTATTAACTGCAAAATGAACAGCAGCTTTTGGCAGGTTCACATGATTTAATTTTTATTTTGTAAGAGAAGCCAGAATGATTAAAATTTGTATACAGACTCAATTTCCAAATCATTTTTCAACTTTAAACTTGTTTTCCTCAAAACTATATTTTTGTTCCGATTTAACGCGCATTATTTTTGGACTGGATAAATGAGACTTAATACGTTATAATATTTTAGAAAATATATTTTCTTCATATTTAAAAGCAGGACATTTTTTTTAAGTTTCCCTGAAATTTCATGAAATATTTAAGTAATTTCTGTGAAAGTTAAAAATTAAAATCTATTAATAACAAATGAAATTCCAGCTGAATTTGTGAATAAAAGTAAATAATCGACAAAGGATTCTTGGAATATACAGAGGCATTCGATGTTATTAATAATAAATGTACCAGCAAAATGTTTGAGTTTTATTATGAAAGCTTTATTCTGAATAGCTACTATAGATTTTATTGAAATATTTGTCACATTTAATGTGATGAGGCACAATAATTGAAGGTTGGAAAATTCATACAATCTGCCCAATTTACTTTATGAATAATTATAGGAAATGTTGTTCTATTTATGTAAATAATAAAATATGTTTTCTCTCACAAACATTAATAATATTATTTTGAATATATTTTATGCACTTTTGAACATTATATTGAATTCTTTCTAGATTTCGCACTGTTGTATTATTTATAAGTTGACTTTTCAAAAGATTATGTTGCAGTTTTATCCACAAAAAGGTATTTAAAGATAATTTCCGTTTTCCCATCGTAAATGTTACAATTTTAGCACTAAATTAAATTGACGTATAAGCAAGATGTGTTTCAGCCTCAATAGTGCTAACGTCATCTCTATCCGGACTACAAATAGATAGTCCCCGAGCTATTTGTATCACACTTTCAATTAAAAGCCTCATATTCCCTAAGAGCAAAAGGTATGCTATCATCGAGCGAGAGGTCGTCGTTAAAATTTGATTGTCGCTCAAGATAATTCTGTGAGCAGCGTTAACTTAATGAAATTTGAATCACACGTGCCCTTTAGTTTCGAATTTTGTCCTGTACTTACAGGTCGCCGACTATACACCTATTTTGAATATTTCGGGAATTCGAGCCATACAACGTAGAGTTTCATACTATTTAGGTTGTTTCAAGAATGTGTTATATGGACCGATAAATAGGCGCTGTATAACAGCTTCTAAGCGGCCAACCTGAGGCTTGCTTATGCATGGAAACATAAAATATTCATATCGGGTGGCATCCTAATACTTCCCCTAGCATCCTTTTACCTTAGTAAATCATTTATTTTACGGGGACCTCTCTGTCTATAGGTTCCCGAAAGGACAAAGTGCAGCGACTAAGTTCAAGTAGCTAAAGTTAATATTTTGTGGGATATAATCCCCATTATTTTAAGACATCGAATATCAGCCTGTCTGTCCGTTTTGAGATATAAGGGGACATTAAATTAAAAAGAAAACAGCCAACACCACAATGGTATTTACATATTTTTTATGGAGTGCCTCAAGGTTCGGGTGTTTAAGCAGTATTTTAACTTTGATATATGTGCGAATCGATTTTCCGCCAGATTTTTAGCCTAAAAGAGAGTGCCAACCCGCATCCGGTCGGAAACAAGAAATATACAGAAGACTCAAAATAGCATATATCAGCAAAATCCCAGTGTATGATGGTACAGGGGCTCTTTCAAGATTTAACATCAGACGCTTGAGAAACCCATTGAATCTTTATCCGCTTTTGTCCTAAACACATCTTAGGATATCTTTCATATTCCGCCTGCAATTTACCTCTTGGAATTTTTTATTTATTTATTTTTTTCTTCTTAAAGAGACCCTGTCTCGCTCAACATTTTATGTAGAAAGGAAATGTTTTCAACATCACGCGTTGAACAATGTTTGCGTAACTCGGGAATGTGTTTGCCTTTATGAGTTCGCTTTCACTTTTCACTTTAGCGAACATATTCAGTGAGCGGGATTTGGAAACTCTGGATTCTCGGAGAAAAGGAAAACTTTTTTGATTATACTTTAATACCGTGACGTGAAAGGAAAATATGACAAAAGTTTTGTCTTCTGGAGAGTATTACACAATTAACTGGGTCGATTGTCAACATTTTTTTTTTATTATGTTCCGGATGTTTTTGATTAGTCTCCAAAAAAACGCTAGAATTCTTCTCCTATCACTTGCTTATTTTAGGAGACAGGATTAAATCTAATTCCGAGGCGAAGAGGGGATTTTGCTCGTGATCAATTGGATTAAAGAGATAATAATGGAGGGCATTAAATTTAAAACGCCCGAGGTCGTTATCAAAGGCCCTCCCAATCAAGCTCGACACGTAAACTTAATTAAATTCGCCGTGCGCGCGAACTTTGCGCTAATTAAGAAGAGCCTCCTCTGTGAAGCGTTGTGGGTATGCTGCACAGATTTTTTTCACGTTTTATGCTACATTAGCATAAATCAATTTTTAACAGTTTTACCTTGCACAGCGCGAATAATTGTAAATTTTCCATGAAGAGCATAACCTGATGAAGCATCCTCTGTAAAATCGTGGGTAAATACATTTTCAATTTAATTCACCCCTCGGGCTGAGGACGGTGTCCTGAAATTGTACTTTTCCCTGCCATATTATGCTTTTATGAAATACCTCATGAATCCGAGGTGCCTATACCTTAAAGGTTCGTTATTGCGGTATGCACGCTAAGAATTTCCATTAGGTTAAAAATAAGTTAGGTGGCTCCAGAGCATTTAAAAGATTGACTGGCATCCGTCAAGTACAAAAGTTCTAATAATTCTTCGGAATTACAAGAATTAAGGTGCTTGAAATTGCAGAGCGGAATTAATACAGCTCCATTGCACGTCGTCGCCACTTTGGGGCCCCCTCGGGCTCCCGAGGGAAGCATCTGGGACTCGGGCAATCAATCAGCTTAACTCGCCCGTCGCTTACACTGTTTGCGGATCTGATCAGCGTGGTTTATTCAGCAAACACCCACAGGTTGGAATGTACTAAAAGAGCGGGGGCGAATCGATTCCCTTTATTTTATCCCCTTTATGTCGCACCCTGTAGTCTTTGTTCGCTGAATAAAGTACACCCTGTATTAATTGCTTCTGCTTACAGTCTCTCCGGGGAACAGTCCGGGGGTGTGTTTATGAAATAACTATTTATGAGCACATTTATCTGCTTTTATGGTCTTTCAGGGTTCAAAAGACAGCTCAGCGGATGGCCATCGTATTTATTCTGATTATTTGGAAAGGAAATCTTTTTTCCTTTCAATTGGAACCTCATTGTTTCAGTGCTCTGTTTTGATTTTGATTATCAGATTCATGAGGACACGGTCAGGTTTTACTACTTTCTACTAGATCTTATGTTTGTTTTTATTGAATAAGCTTTATCAATTCATTAATTCAGTTTGATTGAACCATTAACTAAAATTCCTGCAGGTAACAATTAAAAAGAGATAGATTGATAGATTGTTGGGATGACAAATATATCACGTAGTTATTTTCTTTATTTTTACAAATCATAAAACCTTTAAAACATTTGATGAGCATCCAACAGAAATACACTACCTATCATTCATGATTACGATAATTCTAATTGTTTTTATTTTAACTTTTTTTCGAATATTATATTTTAATCATGAACTCAGGAAAAGCGAGGAAAAAATTCGAAAAATAGAGAATCGTAGTAATAAAATACTGCTTAAAAAACAGCTTTTGTGATTTATAACAAAGAAAAAAGTTAAAATTCTAAACAATAAAAGACCCTTTTCCAAAAAATTATCCAAATATTTCAAAAATACCTTCCCCTAAACAAAATCAGAAAAAAAAATGTTTTAAATTAATGTGGAAGAAAGGAGTGCATTCTGTAATTAATCATATTTGTTAAATATTCCATCTTGAGAAAATTCTCTGAGAGTTTCCATATTTAATAACGAATTCAATTAAACTTTTTTCTTCAAATCAGCAAAGACGCAACATCTTAAAGAGTCAAGAAAGTTTTAGCACCAGTTTTAAAATGAAATGCTAATTAAAGTCCTTTTGCAGTGAAAATAGCTCTAATTTCATCAGAAAGTTATAAAGAATAATACTTAAAAACTAGAGGTAAATATGGCTTTTCCACTTAACAATAATTAATGCTGTTGGAAAGAGTTTAATCTCGTTGACCTGATAGCTCTCCAAATCATCATTAAATTTGTCGTTGTCCTCATTAATGTAATTCCATTTAGTAGAGAATTTGGAGCGTTATTAAAATTTAATTGTCCGTGTAATTAAATCATGGTGAATTTAACCCAAATCTGAAACAGTTATAAAACAGGCGAATTAAATTAAATATTAATACTACAGAATTGTGGCCGATCTCTAACGATGCCAAAATATTTGAGGTTTTTCAATTACCGGGAGAATCGCAAATAAAAATTTTATTATTCTATTACGAATTCCGAGCTGTATGTTAGTGGAAAAGGGGTTTAACGCTAAAACCTCTCATTGGTATTAATTAGAGAGTAATGTGGGATATGTTTCAGTTTTGCTTGGAATTTCATTAAAATGCTAGCACATTTTTTCCACGAAAAGTTAAGCCGCCTTTTTAGTTAAAAATCCTCTGAAAGAGGTGTATGTAGGCACTCAGTCGGATAATAAATTAAATACCTTTTTAGCATGAAAAAAAAGGATAAAGGGTACCTCATGAGTACTAAAAGTATTACCAAAAATCCCCCGAGTAATTTTTCCTGCAGCAGCAAAAGAGCAGGGCAATTTGGACAACCAGCACATCTCATCCTTTGGTGCTATGTAGTTCCTGAGTTTTCTAAGGATTTTAAAAAAGCTGCTGGTCTTCTGACCGGGCGATGTATCTTTTGCAATTCAGGTCATTCATATGTAACTCTTTCTGGGTTCATGTTCCTGCAACCGAAACTAAGGCCCTAGAGTTATGAACCGCCTCCCAGTTGTAACTTTCTAAAACTCAGGAACCCTTTTTGTTTCATAGCAGCTCCTCTAAGTGAATTGAAAAAAAATATATTTTACTGAACTCGAACACATTCAGCAAAGTGAATGAAAGGTGTAGCTGAAGTGAAAAATTGTAGGACATTTTAACTGACTTCAACTCCGTTTAAAACTTCGTCCTCATAAGTGAGGGTGTGTCGACCTGTCGCCAGGTGGAGGACATAACCATTCAGAGGGATCTCCAAGAGCACTTCATTACCTTCATTATGGTCATTAGTCTTGTGGCGGTGACAGACGCCAAGTGAAGACAACACCCGAAAAGAAGCATATGATGGAGGGGATGGCCTGACGAAGAGCATCCACCCCGTTGTGAAGGACTAATTGAAAAATTCTAAATCGCGGAGATATGCGGACGATATGGATGGAGAGAATCGCATCATCCTCAATGTGGGAGGCATTAGGTAAGTCACAATTTATGACTACACTTCAATTTTTTAATAACTTTAATGGTTTGTCGTAAAATATACACTTTTATGAGAAGTTTATAACGATTCCATTAAAAGTTATGCAAGTGGTAAAAGGGAACAGTGTATTTTCTTCGCATTAAAAATTTAATCATCATCAAGTTTTATTCCCTAAACGGTGTGAAGGTCGTTAAGAAACTTAAGTACTCGAGACAAAAATGTCTAAACAGTGTAAATTACTAGCACAAGCACAATTATACATACTACAATTAATTTAAATGGATACACCATTAAAATGAATTTTAACACTATTTTATTATTAGGTACATACTAATACTTCGTCACTAATTCCATTCGATGATTCTGAAAATCTGTCAATTATCTACATATATTCTAAATAAAATTCCAATATTCGTAATTGAGTCTTACTTTCATATTTTTTCGTTGATAATTAAATAAAACGCTTTTCAAATTTAAGCTTTATTACACTTAAATTAACTCAAGTCATGGTTTAAGCTCAATTCTTATTTAACTTTACGATAACAGCCCCAAAAATGCTTCGTGTTCGCATTTTACTCTACGACATATTTCAGTAATTTTGCTAATAAAAAGAGAAACGAATTTTCATCGTATTGAACTTCCAAAGGGAGGTTTCAATCTTCAAAAGTATGCGATTTAATTTCAGAACAAATCAGACAAATTAATTTGATTGCGATGGATAGGCAACTTTAGGTTTTGAGCCTAAAAAAAAATGTATTACGTCATTGTTCGGGATTAAATTACTTTTAAAAGTTTTTAAATGAGAACATTAGTAAACATTTATGCATTTCTTCTCTTCTAAATAATAATAAACGAAATTTTAATAGTACTTGATTTTTTACTTGACATGAATTTAAGCAATTTACTTGCCATTACTTTGAGCAAAACGGCTAAGAAAACAAATGCAAATTTTGTTTTAGATTTGAAATTTTGTTTTGCCTTGAGATAAATCGTGGATTTAATTTATCCGGGTTTTAAATTTTCAACAAATTCGTTTTTTATTTTAAATAATACATTTAAGAAAAAATTAAAAGAAATATCTGAAATCATTGAGTTTTGAAGAAAAAAGAACATTTAAAAAATTAAATTGGTCAAAAACTCAATCGCACCAAAAATAACATATTATATGAAAATTGGCATCGATAAAAAAAATTCACTATTTTTATAAGGTTTTATTTGCGTAAAAATAATATCCCAAATGCACTTAATCATCGACTATATAAAACTTCTTTAGTTTGGCCCTATTCACTCGGCCGGACCGAGATAACTCACTGAAAGTGTAATTAAAGTTCAAATAAAACGCCATTAAACTCTCCCCACAACAAATTTCATCTGGGAACTGCCTGGATGCAGTCTGATAAATCTTTTGGGAGCCTAAAACCGATTACATTTGCAATCCCAACTGCAAATTCAGACATTTCTGCGAAGTTCGAAGTAATTTCAGCAATTTGAGAAAATTGCAGTCCGCAGACAGCGAAGGAAAGTGATTAATCACACTTCGTTTAAATCTCCAGAAATTTTCCTTCATTTATCTCCCAACTGTGGGGACTTTGGAGGCCCCTTTTCTCTCTAACCGGAAGAGTCTGCTTTTCAATTCTTCGTCCTTTCTGTGATATAATTTGGCATTTGGCTGCACAATTTAGATATAGGGCTTTTTGGTCCTATGACGGAGGGGGAATTGAATGAAAAACAAAGGACGAAGGGGGGGGGGGGGGGGGGGGCAGCTTAACGCAATTTTGACCCAATTTTGGGGGATTTCGCGGGAGGCTAGAACAGACTAGAATGTGCCAGTTGTCTCCCTTAATGAAGTGATTTATTTCTGGGGACGCCGACACGATTCTGAATTCATTAATGTCGCCAGCTATTGACAGTCATCCCATTCTACAATGGGGTCCCTGATTGGGGTATTGATCAGCGCGAAACTTTTCATTAATTCATCGAAAATAGCTCCGATCAAAATCGATTTGGGGGCGTAAAAGTGGTAGAATTTGGAATGATATCGCGGATTTTCTCGTCACGTGAAAAGTAAGATTGTACACACAATCAGGTTAATTCGAGCGGAATATCCAATTTTAAGGCATAGGGGCATTGTATCAGGTGGACGTGGGTATGGCACACTGCTCCTGGAAATCCGCCACTTTAATAGTTGCCCATAAATCAGGCTTAAAAGATAAACGCGTCCATTGCGCCATCGATACAAGAGTTTGGTGCTGCACTATTTCAAGGAGGCGTAATGGAGGAGGGAAATTAATATTGTCGTGTATGCTGGAGGCAGAAATTTGTGTCATTTTTGAAATATGGCCACTTTCTGATATTATGTCCTTTGAAGCAAATAATATGCACAATTAAAAATTGAAACAACAAACTTTGACTTGTATTGCATCGTATTTTACTGGACATAAATTTAATTGTTTGTCGGAAATTTTCAAGAAAACTATGAATTATAATGTAATATTCGTTGCTGCAATTCTTCATTTCCGCAAACCATGATTTCCAAAAAAAAGAAAACTTCCATTGAATTCGAAGTATATTGAATAAAAACATTTGGAAAAGATTGAGTTTGAAATATAAAATGAAATAAATTTAGGTACTTTTAAACGGGTATATTGATGAATATACAAAATAAAAACAATTTACCGTGACAAGCTCGCAGTATTATGTCCAAAACGAACGTAACCATAAACAAAATCTCTGAGGATTTAAAAATTATAAGATAACAAATATGTTTTTGTGATAAAAGAAGATAATATTGTAAGAACACATTATTATTATTATCTTTAGGTTTAAAAATAACATTGATGGATATTGATATTGAATTGCCACAAAAGCCGCAAAGTTTGTCGCATGATTAAATTTTAAATTTAAAGATTTATTTAATGCAAATCCTGACTTCAAAAAGATCCCAAGACATTTCGAGTTTAACAAAAGAACCTTGTAAAGAAAATTCTTTCCATTCAAAATATCATACAAAATGAATTTAAAAAGTTAAAAATATTTCATTTGTTTTCTTTTGTTGGTAAGCACAGAGCTTTTCTCTAAGTAAGGAAAAAAGTCGTTCATTTTCCTAGAAATGTTGCAAAAATCCTGAAGAGTTTCTCTAAATTTTCACCTAAAAGAAAGTGTCTTTCTCCTTCGCTCTGCAGTTATCCAATTTCACGGCATGTTAAGAAGCAATCGCCCGTAGGAGAGCTTTCAACAAAAACATGTTTGTCTTGAATCCTAAATTTCAAGCAGTATCGAAATCTTCTTTTCTTTTCGAAAAAAAGAAAATATTTCCTACCAAAACGTGGTGGGATTTTGCAGTGTCAATAGACATCTCCACGCCGATGGATATTTCGACTCAATTTATCATTTGCTTTACCCACGTTTTCCCGTCAGCCACAAATATCGAGCCTATATGGTTTCCTGTGACACAATTTTTCTTTTCCACCTTACTTTTGTTTACAATTGATTGAACACACAAAATCAGTTTTCGTCACTGATAACCAAACGCATTGAAAGTTTTGTGTTTACCTTCATTTGCCCGAAAATTATCCACATCACCTGTACCCCCGGAAAAGTTTATTGCGTGGTCGGTGCACAAATATTTTCCCCGATTCCCCAATAGTCCCGGAGATTCGTATCGGCGCACCTGGCAAACACGAAAATGCCCGGAAAATTGTGGTCGGGTTTGATACGCCCTGGTAAATATTTAAATTTCATTTCGGTGATCTGATTGCTTTTCGGGCACTTTTTAAAGAGCGTTTCTTGGCTTTATAACTCTCCTTGCCCCAAAATATTCCCAAGTATTTTTTTTCCAAATTTCATCAATCAACATCTTGATCAAAAATCTGTATGCCATCAAAAATAGCAACAATGTTTTATTTTGGGGAACATTTTTATGAAAACCTGACGTAAAACCCCTCGTATGTTCGTTTTTTGTGTGAAGAAATCATTATGCACAGCTGCCCGAAAGTACGGTCCCTTTCAGATACTCGAAATTGATAGATTTATTCATTCCATGGCATCAGTCGAGATTTCGCAGCGACAAGAGTTCATTTGATTTCATCCTTCGCTTCATTTAAATGTAGCGAATATGTTATTCAATAACCGCACATAAATAAGTAGATTTTACCATTCGTTTATTGTATGCAATGCAAATCAGTCAAAAGGATCTAAATTTAAATTCTATGCATGATTTTTTATGATTTTTAAAATATAAAATGAATTCCATTAACTCGCTAATTCCATCTATGTATCGATCAAATTTGCAATTTTTTACCCTTGAAATAAATCTATAAATGCAAATAATATTTCATAAATAATTTAATTAAGAGTGTCGCATTCAGAAGACTCTTTTTAGAAAACGACTATTTAAATGAAAGCTTCAATATTCAAGGATGTAAGAAAAATATCTAAATATGATTTCAATTAAAACATATTACATAAAATATATATGTATATATAAATATATCAAACACTCTGAACTCATGGGTCAAGGACGTTTGGTATATCAGATGATAAATTTATTGAAGCAAAAGCACAGCGCTGTGTGAATGCAATTCAATTACTACGTCGTTCAATGTTCATTATTTAAAACGGCTGCAAGAATGCAATTTCAGAAATAAATTATAATTAAACATATTAATCTCGTATGGCAGGAATTGAATTCCGTATATTTCCGACAATTAATACTATATACATATACAATATATATAATGTGGAGTGAAGATAGTAATAATACATAATAATTTATTACATCCCTACACAATTTATAAATGCCGTAATGGAATTAATTTGAGAAATCAATAGGTTTATGAGAGTACTCGAAAGTGCATCACTTTACTCACTCTGTTAATTCTGAATACGAAAATGATTTTTATACCTGTATTTAAAAAAGTTGGATATAATAGTTATTAAAAAAATTTTAATATCATGCACTCTAAAAAGTAGTTGAAATAATTTTAAAACGTTAAACGTTGACCAAATATTGGGACATAGGTTTAATTGTTTGCATTGTAATATTACTACTACCTATATATGTAAAGCAAAATTACTACTTCCTTAGGGAACACAACAACTCTAAACCAAAATAGTTCAATATTGAGATAGATATAAATATTTACATTATTTTCACCCATTTATGCACTATTTCACTGGTTTATAATACCACAGATAAATAATAATAAATAATATAATAAATATAATAAAAGAACTTTTTTGTATTTAATGTCCAGGCACTTTAAAATTCGATTCTCGAACACAATAATTAATTTTCGTACTATAAATGTTGTCAACTGTATACAATTTAATAGCGAATTACATCAATAATTATGTTACAATATTACAAAAAACCACTTTCTAAAACATCTTTCTTCACATTTTTCTTTTTATATTAAGTATTTATACAGAATTGAATAAACTAATAAATTTGCTAAGGAATTTTCAACACCAAAATTTTACTACAACTATGCACTAAGTTTTATCGCTTTGATGTATTTTTATATAATGAATGTAAAACTTGTTGAATATTGCAATTTATATCTTGCGAATTTATATCTTTGAGTATTTTTTACCAACTTTTTCCCTAAAATATTGTAAATTAGGTACTTATAACGTAGGTATTATAAAAATAGCTGTGGAATATTACACATATTTTTTAGAGCGTGTTACCAACCAGTATAATTCTCATCATTTTTTACCATAAAAACAAAATGTATTCAATAAGTGCAAATAAGTGTAAAATTTTTTCTCAACGTTGAAATAAAGCATAACCATTGGCCATTAATTATGGATGAACAAGTTTTTATTTTTAAGAATGGAAATCGGTTACCCTGCGGCTGTTTGATGAACCCCTCCTGCAGTTTTTTCACAGGAAAAGTCCGTGAACACTTTGAGAAGAAAATCTCTAAAGCAGCATCATTCTCATTAGCATGGGAATTTAAAAAAATCAATAATCGAATAAATTGCTTAAGGTAATTTAAATGTCAGCAAATTGGTAATACTCTAAATTGAAAATTGTTTCAAATGTTTACGTTCGTACATTTTGAAAGAAAACAGATAGTTCGAAGTTTATTTAAAATCAATTTCACGGTAGCCAGCTTCTCTACTGTTTTTTGCCGACTATTTTTGGTGCACATTTGTCTTTATTTTTAAAAATTGGTAAAATTCATCTACATGAGGAGCATGAATTTAGCTTTTGGAGGTTTATAGCCAAACAGGGCCCGCAGGTGCTCACCGAAATCGAATTGCGAAATTAATAGTTTTTGTGGTACGAAATGGCGCTTATGTTTCAATTTATTCATATACGCGTAAAAAGGTGTTTCTATCCCCCGAATTACCATATGTTGAGTAGAGGAAAAAAAATTCAAAGTGTCCTTGAACTGGCAGATTGCTCCCCAAACGGGGGGCTGTCGATCGTAACAGGTGTCGTCGGACGTATTATTCAATGAATCCGCAAAATTCAAGCGCAGCAAGCACTTCGCTGAATTTTACGGTGGCCTGTTCGTGCTCAGGGACTGAAGCATGAGCGGAATTGAATTTGCATGCAAATTCTTTCGTCTTGAACTTTACACGTATGCCCGGCACCATAAGACATCCGCCTCGGGGTCTAAGTAGGATCTTTCGTCTTCAGGGAGTAAAATGTGACGATAATGCTCGGGCAGTGCAACATAAAAGGTCGACAGAGATACGAGGATACTCTGAGGAGCCCCAGACAGTACTAGCGTCTTACTTGGTTAAATAAGTGCACGACGGCGGTGGCGCCAAGGTACGCCAAGAAAAGGTTCTTATCAACTTAACAAGGGCAATTCCACCGCTGAAGTGGCTTTCGGCGACGTATTGAATTAAATAAGGATTCCACCGGTCGTGGAGTGTGTGCCTAAGGATCTTTGGAGTTGGAGCTATGTATGTAAGAAATATTGAAACCTCCCAAGAAATCTCGGCGGTGCGGCCTCATTCTTGGTGCAATGAGGCGCCGTCTTGGGGATTCTAAACGAGGCTAACAAAAGGACACAAAAGAGGAAAATTAACGCTTTTATGGCCGCGGGCAGATCGCATTTTACAGCCGTGCATAATGAAACGGATGAGCAACAAGCCGGCGTGTCTTTTCGACACCTCCGAGTGGCCCCCCACTCGGGTGGTGGAGCGCCTACTGGCCGTCATGGCGCTTACGTTTTTCTCTGAGGCAATAAAAGATAATTGAAATTTTTACGTCTCGCACAAAAGCGACTCGCTCCAATTACGAGTTAATGAAATAAAATTTTCAAGCGCCACGTCACCCACCCACGTTCCACTGACCCGGGGAACTGAACTGACAGGCCTTCGCGGGCATCTGGGGCCCCAACTCCCCAAAACTTGATGGGGCGGAGGCTCGAGGGCTAAAAGGTGGCGATTTGTGCCAGCCCCATCCCTTGCCTGGAAACAAAACGAAAGTCAAAGCTTAAATTCTGAGGTCAGGGGGCATGTCGCAATTGCTGGCCTGCCGGCAGCTATTTCTTGTTTAAACTTTTCCCAACTTCAATTGTTTGTTGTGCCGTTTACGGCCGAGAGTTTCCGCCTTCTTGGGCCTCCCTCGGAGGAGGCGCGCGGAGGCTCCCGGGGCCGACTTGAAAGGCTGCTGCTTCCTGCAGCCGAGTGGTGTAATTTTAGCAAGCGGACTGCTTCAAGAAATTTGCTTATTTTTCAAATGAAAAGTTTCTTGCCACTCCCCCGCCGCCTCTTGGACGGGCCGGGTGGAGGCTTATCTGCAGTGAGCCGCCCCTATTTGGTCAGTTGCATTTTAAGGCTTATTTGTTAACCCCGCTTCTGGGCAATTCTCATGCAATTATTGTTTATGCTTGTGTTTTTTAGCTCTTTCCGAGTAGAAAGGATTGTTTTGTCCCCTCCTGCTCAAGGCAGGTTGTTATCCTGTGAATGCTTTTGAAAGTAGGTTGGGTTCGCTGACACCGAGCACTGAGGACAACATTTTCATTATAAACTGACGACAAAAACATGAAAAAAATACTTTTGAGATTGTAGAAATACAATAGTTTAATATTTTAAAAACAAGAATGATTTCATTAAAAAAGTGTTCCCTCACACCCAAAACTATATTTGAAAGTACTTTATCTTCACTATAATGAAATTTTAAAATTCTATATTTAATTTGAACCTTGAATCAGCGGCCTAAGAACCAAATGTTTTATAGGTAGGTACATATTTTAAATACTAAACATTTGGAATTTGAAACCATCAACCCCAAATAATTACTTAAAAATATCTATTTATAAAAACAGGGTATTCAATTTCAAACAATTGGTCAAAACTATTTGATAATCGTTAAATTAAAATAAATAAAAAAACTGTGTAGGTTCAGAGACTGGGAATGGCACCGGACTTAAAGAAACGTCTTCTTATTGTTTAATGAAAATTGCGTAATTTGTGAATATCTAATTCTTTAGGTACTTTATTTAATTCTGTCGTTAGATAGAGCCGAAAAATAATTCATTTGATTAGTAAAAAGGTAAGGAAAAAATTTTGAAATGAGACCTAAACGCAAGAAAGGTACATGCTAATAACTAAAAGACAAAAGAATTATTAAAGCAATTAAATAGGTGCCACTAAATAATTACAAAAGGTTTGTTTATATGTATGATGCCCATTTTTTTTCAACTAAATTCGGTTTAAAAAGGCCTGAGCAATAAACAGAGACACACATGTGAACCCATTCAGAGATTATAAAAAGAGGTAGGTACAGATGCAAAAGGAACCTTCAAAGTTCATTTTTCAAATATGTAATCCCAAAAACCCGTGGAGGTATAAAAGTCAGGTAGATTGTTTGCGCAGAACTAATAAAATAAAAGCATAGAATTCTTACAACTAATACATCGTCGCACTCGAATATAAGATGGAAAACTAAAATTATACTCACAATATTTCCCTACGAAGTAATAAAGATTTCAAATGAAAATTGAGCAATAGGTACCTACTTAATAAATTAATAAATTACAGGGCAATGAAATATTCAACCCTTATTACAAACATACATATATTCGTTTCAATAGCTGTTTTATCTTATAAATATTTTATGAAACCAAAGATAACATGCAGCATAAAGCAATAATGCAAAAACGACCGAAGATATTCCAACCAAAAACCCAAGCAGAGGCATTTACGAAATAAAAACGTAACATCATCGTCATAATAAAAGGTCTATCATTTTGGCGATGCGACCGTAAAATAAAGGAATTTTCGCGCAATAAATCCGCTTACCCTCGCTAAAGTGCATAGCTTGTCTTGTCTTCTTGGGAACATTTTGGCACCTGATGGAAATCCTTCACGTAATCCCCGAAAATCCCCCGAATAATGCTGAAGATGCAAGAGTTATAGACGCTGAGCTAAGCATATACTATATAACGTGAACATATTTTGCCACAATGTCACAATTTCTCTTGTCGAACGATAAAACCATATGCATAGATTAGGTTTGTGCAACGTTGCTTTGTCAGATTATCTTTTGAAGTCTTGCCAAAAAGCGTCCTGGGGATAATTATTGTTGCCTTAAAATTATCGGCTCGACACAGTCTGCTCCTTGACACGGGGGAATTATCCAAAAAGGGGCAAGTCCAATTTATTGCCGCAAACACTGCTCTTGCTTACGATTAACACTTTGGCTTGACCTCATTAGTCGTTATGCGTTGAGTCTGCTAGCGGCTAGCTAACTTTAATCAGCACGCAATCGCCTGTCTACTCCCATCGCAATTATGTTGGACAAATATGTTTCTATAGCGATCCCAATCTTGTCATCAACTTAACAAAAAAATATAATTCAATTTCACAGCTAATAATTATGTCCCTACAAAATTTAAGGACCATAATTTATTTTTAAAAAAGTAGGATTCACACTTATAACGTAGAAAAAAAAATACAAAATCAACATTCCCAGGTGTCCCCGTACCCAGGGATTCTCAAATTCCCTCGCAACATTTTACTCCAAGGATAGATGTTAATTAACTTCGTAACTGCGGCTTAGCCCTACTTCCTAGGCCCTAGGCTTTTACCACACGCAAAAAAACAAAAAATGTTGGAACGTTTCAGGTTTACCCACCCTCAGGTGGTGGTCAGCTTTGTTCTAATTAAATTAGGGAAAACAGCGGAAAAAATACTTAAAAAGCAAGTCGATTAATGACATTCATTAGGCGAGCCCTTGGGCCTGAAATTTTCTGGTTTATAATCTCTTCGCGCCTAAAAGGCTCTTTTAAAATTATTTTTCGCACAAAGGATTTGGGATCGTCTCTCAAAAATTCATTTTTTATGGATGACTGTAGGTGGGTGGGGCTTAGTGTTCATTTAAGTAAATTAAGTATTTCAAGTATGCAAAGAAGTGACACCTGAGTTTAAATTTAAGTCATCACTTTAATGCTTTTGGTTTTCTACTTCAATTTCCGATAAATTACTATGTATTATTAATTATAATGTAAGGTCGAGGGGAGCCTTTGTATTTTTTAATTTTTTAATTTGTTGGAATGTATTTAACTGCACATCTGAAAAAAAATAATTTTTAATGCCCAATCCTTTTAAAATTCTTTGAGTTTATTAGAGTTTATAGAATTTTATTCGTATAGTAGGCTCCATTTTAGACAGGACGGATAGTTTTTAACCTTAACACTTAAACTCAAAGAATTAAAGAACTCCGCAGAAAATGTACATAAAAACTGTTTCTGATAAACTTCCCTAAATTCTTTATTATAATTATAACTACCTACATATTTTAAAAATTTAATTTATTATCTAATATACCTCATTTATGACCTTTTGCATTCGGATTGAAATTTAATCCAAATTGAAAGCTGTCTTGAGTCAACCCTCTTTTGCGGGTGTTTACGTTCTTTTTCGACTTGCCCTATTCTTAAACACGTTCAAATCAAATCGAAAAGCTCTCATTTGGACAAAAAGCGTTAGTAAAGTTGCTAAAATTCCCATAAATTAAATTCAAACTTTAATTTCAATTAATTTTTTCTTTCAAAGTATTTAAAATAATCCGATAGAAAAATGCAATCGAATTATTTTTAAGTTAATATGCTGAAATATTGATGTTAATATTTTGTTTTAAAAAAATATTAGTCCTGATAGAGTTTTCAATGGATTAAATCAATTAAAAAGAATTAATTATATAATAGTAAATTTTGTTTATTTTTCTTATTAATTTAAAGTATTTTTTTTTTATTTTTTTTATCTAACACTAAACTATACATATATTGGTCTACTAGCTTGGATCAGGTTTAAGCCAAGCTTAAGATAGTTTTAATATTAAAGAAAATAGCAAACTTATAGTATCGCAAGCATTCAAGATTTTGTAAAATCGTTGGGATAAAAATACAATAAATAGCAGCCTAAATGATTTAAACTTTTTAAGGATCCCTGACATGGCTTAATTAAAGGAATTTCTTGCCGCATGGTGTACCATTAAGTGGCTTTGCTGTTAACGGAGTAACCCAATTTTGGCAATTTTACTGACAACATCCTCTGGAGTGAAGCGCTCGTTATTTATCCGAAGACCGCCGGGGGAAGTTATGCAATCTCAAAAGTTTAAGTGAATTTTCAGGAATTGCCATTCAATGCGACCGCAGAATGCCGGTAGCTATTCCTGGTATTAACTATAACTTGATGCGGTGTCTTCGAAACTCGAATATTTACTGAGGCTGCTCTGTTAAAAGTAAAACTAAAACTTTCTCTGCATCTTCTTTTCCCAGATACGAAACTTACAAGGCGACGCTCAAGAAAATTCCCGCCACCCGACTGTCGAGGCTCACAGAAGCGTTGGCTAATTACGACCCGGTCCTGAACGAGTACTTCTTCGATCGACATCCAGGGGTCTTTGCGCAAATCCTCAACTACTACAGGTGAGTTTTAGCGGGCATTTCGCGACGGTGGTTATTTAATCAGGCTTGGAAAACTCGCCATTAAATCAATATAAACAGAAAATTAAATAAGGCCGTGCTGTTTGGCGGCAGTCGTAGCTCCTTCCTCTGACTCGATTTAATCCCTCCTGGTCAAAGTGCGGGGGACGAGGGTTAAATCGAGTTTGTGCTCGTGGAAACGAAATTTAGCTAAAGTTAAACTTCCTATTTCCATCAATGTAAGCAGAACTGGTAAACTTCATTATCCCACTGATGTTTGCGGCCCACTTTTCGAGGAGGAGTTGGAGTTCTGGGGCCTGGACTCAAACCAGGTGGAGCCGTGTTGCTGGTCGACCTACAGCATACATCGTGACACACAGGTGGGAGGTTCTGTGGTTTTTTTCGGCATCCTTTTGCAACCTTGAGCTCTTTTTTCTGTCTTTCTTATTGATTTTAGAACACTTTAGCGATTTTAGATAAGTTAGACATAGACAACGAGAAGCCCTCTGAGGAAGCTGTGGCCAGACTTTTCGGCTTCGAGGACGCTCTGCTCAGTGGAGAACTGACCTGTTGGCAACGAATAAAACCGAAAATTTGGGCTCTGTTCGATGAACCTCAAAGTTCGACTGGTGCTAAGGTAGGTGAAGGCTCTATTTTGGTTATTTGCTTAAGTGCAACCTATGCGGTTCGAACTTGCTCTGAATAATGAAGAGATGAAGCGGCTTTATCGAGTAAAACGAACTTAATAATAAACATTAAATTAGTTTTCTATCTGTTTAAAAATTATTCTAATCAGTCCAGTAGTTTTTAAAACAAATTTTGATTTTTTTTGTTTAATTTCAATAAGTTATCAAAAAAAACAAATAATTTTTATTATAAACAATTCTGAAATAATCATTTATTCAAAATGTAAAATTTGAAATATTAGGTATTGACGGAGTTTTTTCAAGATACTTGTAAAATACTTCCTAGTGCAAAGTACCAAAATATTTTCTTTCATAAAATTTAGCTTTCCTTAAAAACTATGGTTTCTTAAAATTAATCTTGGGTTGATTTTCAAAATACAATTTTTCATTTGTATATGCGATTCAGTGTATCCCTCCATAAAAAATCTCTTAGGCCTCCAGCAATGTACAAATTCTAAAAAAAAAAAAGAAAAACATAAATTAGAGAAATCATGAATTTTTTAAATCAGTTCGTTTCTTTTATTGAATGTATTAATTTGTGTTTGTTTTTCCATTTGAACGGATATCAAGTGAAAAGTGCTGAACATGTTTTGATAGAATTTTTAAATATCATGAAATTTATTATTAAAATGTTTTAAAAATGTACATTTGGAACTTTTAAACAGACACTGATTTTGAAAATATCGCTGCTTTAAAGAGTGTGAAAATAGGTACTATCATTTAAAAGTTTTTTAGTTTAATATAAAGCGAAATGAGGAAAATGAAAGTAAAAGTTTCACGAATGTTAGTTTTTAAAAAAAATGTTATTGTTCGCGACAAAACGCGCTCTTAATGGCTAATGGCAGGTTGTAAAACGCAAATTAACCACCCATTAACAATTCAGACAATTAAAGTGCATTACCACCGAGTGGTTGGCGGTTTGAGGGCGAATGGGGGGAAAAAACCACCCGCCTTAATTGCAACCGCACTAAATTTAGCATCGTCGCAGCCCAGAAAACCGTGGGACCATTTATCCCTCTCCGGCAAAATTGTGCGAATTTTTCACCGTCGCCGTCGCACTCAAGCAAATGGCCATTAAACATAATGAACTTTAGCTATGCTGCCGGGGGGAACAAAGCATATTTTGTTTATTTTCCAGATTGTGGCTGGCATGTCGGTGTTCTTTATATTCATTTCTGTGATATCCTTTTGCTTGAAAACCCACCCGGGATTTCGCGTCGACTTCCCGAAGTCATCGACACTAGCGGCGGCGGGAGCGGCCCCAACGACGGCTTCTTCGGTGGAGGCGGCTGCGTCCAGGATCTCCTCTTCGGCGGTGGCCGCCGGGACGCCGGATCTTTTGACGGGGTACAGCAGCAGTTTGGTGGAAAACCCGGTCGGGGGGGCGGGCCCGCTAAACGGCGAGAGTAGTTTAAGTAGTCTTTCTAGATCCATTGAAAGCGGCCTCGGTCGAAATTCCGGGCCCAACCGGGCCGTCAACCTTACACCGACCGATATCCAGCCCGGGGCTCCGAGTTTTGAACCCTCGTCGACCGTGAGAAAAGGTGCGGCGACGGGAACCACCTCAGGGCCGGAACCCGCCCCGAACAGAAGTCCGGTGCCGCCCCCGATGAGCCATCCGCCCACAGAAGTCCGCTCGAAGCGGTCGCTGGACGGGTACGAGGAGCCCGAGCACCCGCCGGACGGGCCCCAGCACGGCTGGCAGGAGTCCTACGGCCAACCACACGGGGCCTTCTTTTACGTAGAGCTCGTTTGCAACGTTTGGTTCTTCTTCGAGGTTATAATTAGATTTATAGTGAGTATGCTGCGGAGCGCCCCAATTTACCGGGTGCCCAGTAATCGAGCGCCACTTTCTTTTCCAGGTGTCGCCCAACATGTGGCAATTCATCAAGTCGCCCGTCAACATAATTGATTTCACGGCGACGCTCAGCTTCTACACGGACGTGATGCAACGGATGGGTGAGCACGCCGGCCTCCTGGAGGCGTTCTCCATCGTCCGGATCCTGCGGCTTTTCAAGCTGACTCGGCACTCCCCCGGGCTGAGGATCCTCATTCACACCTTCAAGGCGTCCGCCAAGGAATTGACTCTGCTCGTTTTTTTTCTCGTCCTGGGCATAGTGGTCTTTGCCAGCCTCGTCTACTACGCCGAAAAGCTGCAGGTGAGTTCAATTTTTAGGGTTTAGTTTTACGATTCCCACAGGATCCAACAAAGCCCTTTCCTATCAATTGCCTAAGCTTAAGTAGGCGGAGTCTTTATAGAATCATTCTTCTCAGACCTTCTGAAAAATGCCATTTTAAGGATTCTTTTAACACAACTTAATTAAGACTGAGCATTTAAGTATCAGAGAAATAAATTATGAATGTAAATATTTACATATATATTAATAATATATTCACTACTTTTGTAGTGAAAACTAAGTCGAAAAGTATTTTTGCATTACATATTTCTTTTTTGATTTTAACAATATGAGTAGTACCTATCTATCTATTGTATAAAACTGGCCAACATTTTTTATATTCATTTATGGAACAGAACAAGTAATAGGAACCTAACTTCAATAAAATTTTCTCTGTAGACTGCAAAACCAACAATGCAAGTTTTCTATTACCCGACGATTTTTGAGAAAAAAAAGGAAAAACACATAAAATATATGGTTCGTATTTTGAGAATTCTTGAAAATTTAAAAAATAATAATAGAACGTGAAAAGAGCTCGCAACATGGTTCAAATGAAAGCCTAAATCCTTATCGCGATATATGAAATATCATCACTACATAGCTCTTGATAAACTAATTTTTCGTGAGCGGTCGCTAGTTGTGCTTAAGTACCTACCTAATCGGTTAACGAAAAAATTGGAATTTATTGAGAAGCCTCAAAGATTTCAGTATTTTCATATAGCTCAAAGTTCAAACTTTAATTTGACCTTTATTTTGCAACGAATTTTTAAAAACACAAAATTTTGTAGACCAGTGTAACAGTGTAACAAAAATGTTTGTCATTTATAGTTCTTATTTGTTTAAAGTATAAAGATTGACCATTGCGTAAAAGTAAAGCTGGCTTTCTAATCCTAAACAATTAAAAAAAGGAATATGACAATTAAATAATGCAATCCATCTCCATACGAAATACGAATTCAACCGCTTAAAAATTATAGAATTTTAATTTAAAAAAAAATGTAGGTTCTTTCAATATTTCTCTTTCGAGTTTTTGTATCTTTATATTACTGAAAAACATAGAAAACCAAATGTGCCAAAATTTGTCAGTATCATTCAAAATACACCCTGAAAGGTCGTATATTTTTACTTATTATTATTTACTTTTACAAGGACTATGAAGCTATAAACTTTAGTAGTTTTATTAATTTCAAATCAATACGTCCATGCCGTTCCCGAGGAAAGGGGTTTTTCGAACAGACGGACAATAAAGTGATACTACAAAGGTTCCCGAAACCCTTAAACATTAGTTGAGTACAGAGAACACATAAGTGCCCACGTTGAAAGTACTTGTAAATTTTGTAGAGGTGGACAACATAAGTAGATTTATAACATACTGCTTGCATCATGCACCTAACAACAAAATCCCGCAGAGCAATCATCCGAAGTAATTCAGATATTCGGTTGAATTCACGTTCGATAAAGTAAAATATTGCTCACTGAATAATCCGAAACACTGACAGCCCTGTTGGGAAGTTTCCTTCAGTTTTCCGATCTTTAAAAGGCTCCAACAAAGCGCCCTTCGAACCCATCAAAGGCGGCGTCAAAAACTTCGAATCTGAAAAGTTCCCAAGCCCCCGGACGTTTGAGTTTGTTCTACTTACGTCGCTCCCAGTCCACGTCCTGTCGACTGATATCAATTTGTTATTAATTCCGATAATTCGGTTCTCTATATTTTCTGGTCGATTAATATGTTTATCGGGACGCACCTGCCATCCCCAGGGAAATGAGCTATAATTAAAAGCTGAAGCACCCATGGGATGAGGTGGAAATTGACACTCTCGAGGAGAGTGGACGCCCACAGGGCTCCACCTTAGGGCCACTTTTGACCTCTTGCTATCGAACTGATATTGTCTGACCCCAAATTCAATTACGTTTTGACCCTTCCAATCACAACAAACGAGCCTGTCAGCAGTCATCCTCCTGCGGTTTTTCGACATCGTCCTAGATTTGTTACAACTAGATTTAGCAGATTTTGTGGTATTTACTTGTCGGTCACATCTTCCTACTCCTGGAGTTTGGTATTTTCTAGGAGGTCCCACAAATATCTAAAACCAAATTAAATCAAATTTTCTGCAAACAACAGCCTTCCGCATTTTAAATATTGAAGGAAGTGCGGATGGGCTGAATGGTAAAAGTTTCGGCATCGCAAGGAAAAGGAAAAGGAAGCACGTCTGACTAAGATCTATTTACCTCCTTTTTGCAGAATCGCTGTACTTTTTTATCAGTAAACAAAAAAGCGGTGAGACCGGCTTAAACTTTTATTTAGAATTTCTAATAAGCCGCCAGGGAGTCTTTTCCGCTTTGCACCCTCTGACCGGGATTTTCTTCTGTTTATTTTCCAGCGGCCGCGTAAACAAGAAAAGCAATTAAGTGGGAAACAAAAGGATTCCTCGTCTTTGTTCTCGCGTAATTAAAACTGAGGAGATTTTAGGGTTTCGGCGGGACAACAGAGTTCTTTTATTTTCAACAGTTGGGGGGCTTTAAAGTTAGCTGGTCGAACCACAAAAACTTTCCAGACTGTTTAACCCTTCCTTTGCACGAAGGCGCTGCTACCCAATTTGTGCTCCCTTTGAGGTTGAAAAAGAGAAAATATTTTACAAAAATAAAAGACCATCCGCTTGATATTCGAAAAGGGAGGAGACCTGAAACAGTTGATGTCAGAGAATTTCGAATTTTATTCGAACGTGGGAGGACCCGATTACGAAACCAGACGGGACGTTCAACTTGCCTTCGATGGCCTTCAGCTGATTTTCAGCTATGCGGGTGCACATATGGCAAAAAGATTTATAGTCGCAACGTTTGAAGAATTTTTTTCCTAAATTCTACGAGAAGTGGCTTAGCCAGCACCACAAACAAATGTTGAAAGAAAATTTAACGAATAGCACTCGCAGCCGTTGCTCAGTTCCTTTGTAACGACACATTGAGAAGTGGTGGCAGTCTAGTGGAACGTGATAAGAACTCGTTTGAATTTTGTAATTCAATTTTTAAGGGTCAAAGTACATGCGCTTTTTGTGACCTTCATTAATACTTTTGAGCCTATATCGCAAACGTAGGTGCGTAGACTATGAATTCGTAAATATAAATTCCAGAAAAATATAGTTAATATACACAAAATATCATATTTTTGCAGTTTTTGGACTATTTCGAGAAATTTAGAGACTATTCGTATTATGATGTATATATAAATACAAAATAGCTAAAAACTCAATAAATTGACCTTCATAAAAAGATGTACAGCACGAACTGTAGTTGACACTTTAAAAAGTAACATGGCAAAAGGTTCTAGCGATAGCTTTATCCCATTGATCTGAAACACAAAATAATCTTGTTACAAATTACGTCCTTTAGTTCGCTAATGTTGGCATTAGCCAAAATTTAAACAACTAAAAATTCAACGGACATTTTAGTGAAAAAAACAGCATTTTCCGGCTAAAAAAGGTGTGATACAATATAAATAAAAAACTTTTGAAAAAAAAAGAGTTACATTAGCTAAATTGTCAACATGATTATTGGACTAATTGGCGAAAGATTTAAGTCAATATGTCAAATATTTTTTTGTTTTAATCTGATGTGTTTTTTTTATAAATTTTTATAGATGGTCAAAATATGATTTTTCTGTATTTAATATATTTCAACAAATTTTCTCAAAAGTTATCTGACAATAGTATTAAAAACTTTCGTAATAAAACTAAAGCTAATTTAAACCTTTCAAAATACTACAGAACAAGAAAAGACAGTTATTGTTTTCGAGTATAGCTGGTTTTTAAATAATGAGAAATTACAATTGAAATTGCAAACAAATATATTATTTAAGTGTATTGTAACCAGAGTAAGAGTTAAATATCTGGAAATTCGTAATTGGGCTATAAACAACTTAATGTATATAATGAAGAGTTTGCTTTTACATAAACCTAAAACATAATAAAAATTTACCTCCTTGAAATTAACTTTGACAGAACCATAGTTAGGAGTACTTCTCCTTAGCTGAAAGATAAAAGTCGTTAGTCCCATTCTCCCTAGAACATATTTTAAGATGAAACTGAGCATCCACCTGGAGTGAGAATTATCTCGAGTCTCTTATCACTTTGAGTTGCCAATAAATAAGGGCACGACTGCCAGAAACCATCTCCGGAGCGAAATCCGACATAGTGTGGGACCCAACACGACGCCAAAGAAAACAAATATCAGTGGTGCTGTTGGGTAAGAAAATTATTGCGACCATTAAAGGAATCTTATCGGGTGAAAGACAAAAAAGACAGCGATGGTTTCATCCCTTATTGCATGCAAATGACTCCTTTGTGCCGTTTAACCCGGGAGCGCTCCTCCAGCTCAAAAATGTCTTTATTGCAAAACTCGTGAGAAACTTCCGGCATCCTCGAGGAATGCTTTTTAGGAGTGAATGTCGAAGATCGATAAATTCCTGCCCATGGAAACAATCACGGACCGGGGTCCAATAGTTCGGGAGGACGAACAATTTTAATGGAAATTCACAGAGGCCGTCACGTTTTCTCGAAAAGGACTTAAAGTCTTTTAGGGAAGAGATCCCCCTTCTATATTCATTACGCAGGGTTTAGCTCATCATGTCCTCGGGAAGCTGCTTACACAATGAGATTAAAGATTATTCCATCGGCGGGGGAGTGAACGTGGAGTGGACGGGGGCTCCGGGGCCCCGGGACTCGAGACAGGTAGGGCAAGGCCGGGGCTACGTGGCCCTTAACTACCGAAGTCATTAGACCTCCGGATGGCACAAAAACGACCATTAAGCGGACTCAATTCAGGCACAACAAGGCAGAGTAAGCCGAGCTCATCCGGTTCGGTTCGTCCCTTTTTGGACGCCGGCGCTCCCCGCCCGTTCGGTTCCCTTCATTTGGGCGAAATCATCCCTTTGATTGATTAGAAGGGAGCAATTAGGGAAATCAGGGAATCATCTGAAGCAAATTGTGAACCCGCCCACGCCATTCTTCCGCTGCTCAAATTTTAATGGGTCCAAAGAATAATGCAGAGCAGATCGTCAATTTGCAGCTGATGAGGAAATTAAAATTGGACGATTCCACCATTGGCATTGGTGCGAATTTGTTTGCAGGGACAGATTATCCCCGAAAATTGTCTTGGGATCAGCTCAAAATTATTTCAAAAACATTAAACAAAACATGAGTGTTGAGTAAAACAACCAACTTTGAATGAGATCTATAAATAATAATACTATCCTTTTGTCACAGTCAAAAATAAAACTTGTAGTTTTTTTAACGACGTCCGTCTGATTATTTTTTGTCGACAATAGGCCTCTAACTTCAAATCGAAGTGAGTTATAGTATAGGGACTTAAAATTAATACGTATTATTTAATGTGTAAGTCCTTAACTTTAAGACGAATTTGGGTCATCCCATGCAAAAAAGGAAAGGCCGTACATTTTTAATTTACTGCTATTATTTTTATTTAAACAATAACCTTTAGTTAAATGTCTAGCTAGATACTTTACTACCCCATAAAAAAAGATTCCTAAAAATGATTTTGTTTGTCCATGGAAATTATTAGTTTCTAAAATCTACTATTTTTGTTTCAATTTACACCATGTTTGGTCATTTAAAAGCATACAAAATGTCTCTTTAATAAAATAAAGAATTGAAATTTCACATTATCGATCACTTAGTTGAGATAATTTCTGGTCAGGATAAGAACGTACATACAAATGTTACATATAGAGTTTTCTATAGTGCTCTAGTCCGACTCGCACTTAACCAGTTTTTTTACATTATTCAACCCAAGTCGTTTAAACTATTAAAAGTCAGAAACAGTATAGCCAAAAATTACTAGCAATATTTTCAGTTTTGCCTTCAAACATTTTATTGACCTATAAGTACTTTAGGTGGAAAGTAATAATAATGAGAACGAATAACATTTTCATGCCTAATAAAATATTAAAGTGCTTGTAATTTGGGCACTGAGGACAAGCAACACCCACTCAACATTAAGTTTGTAAATAATGAATTTATGTTTAAAGCTTGTCACTTGACATTTTATGCGCAGGTAATGTAAGAAAGTGTGCGTTCAGTTATTTATACAAAAGTGATCACCATCATTTGCGATTACGAACAAATAATATCTGCCCTCAAAAGGGCTTTATATATCTAGAAAGAAGGGAGGAAATGATATAGAATATCTTATGAGCCTCCATTATTTATCATTTTTATGGAGCTATACGGGAAGGCCTTCTGGCGTAGGTAGGTACATCAGCTTCAGCAGCAAAGGTGCCGGGGGACTGAGCCTGATATTCCTAAGCAAGCAATAAAGAAGGCTTCCGGGTTCCCTCTATATCTTGATATTTCACAAAATTTTATACTCTCAGGGACTGTTCAATGACACTAAAAAAAATTGAAATTGAATCGATATTCAGATGATTACCGACAATCATTCATAAAAAAAATTTCCGATAGGTAAATTCGACGTGTTTAGTTCTGAAACCTTAAAGATCACAATGATTTAAAAGATTGTTCACAATTTTTAATTTTCGTAAAATACAGCAGAATACGCAAAAATTTCTAAAGAAAAAACGGATGCCTAAAGTCAAAATCAGATTACGTATACAACAACGCCATTGTGAATAGCTGCAAGACGGAAGTACAGACTTAAAAGACTTTTAAAAGTCATGCTTTATGACATGAAAATATTACAAAGTCAACCACAACCTTTAGAATTGTGATTACCTTTATATTTTTACTTTGAACTGATGCCTGATTTTGTACTCATCCTTTTTTCTTGGAGTTTTTCAGGAAATGAACGAGGTAAAGGAAAATCAGTTGGAAATTGTTTACTATTTTTAAACACGACATTTCTTTGAAAGTATCTAAAAATAAATACTTTGGAGTTATCATTGAGATCAAAGCAAATCAAAAATTTTCTTTCAAATGTAATTTCTTATGACAATACATAAAAGAACTTCATAATTAGGTTTGCATTTTTATTTATTTTAAAAAATATGTCGACTGTATCATTATACTCGAATTACTGAAAATTAATTTAGAACTAAACTATCAAAGTAATTTCTTATACACTTTTTACAATATCGCTGGCAGCGTCAGTTGTAAAAATTATAAAATTTCATTTATTTGTTGAAGCATCCACTGGGTTAAAACGCCATACATTTTCGATTTGTTAAATTTTTGGGAAAACAAAATTCAATTTCCTCGTTTTTTCACATATAAATAAAAGCGTAAATGTAAAAATAAACACGCACAGATTGCCCTCAGCAATTGATTAAAACTCTATTGAAGATGGAAAACCAAAAATCGATTTTTGCTATCATTCTGAAACAGCTCCTTCCCCGGAGGCATGTTGTTGCGCATCTTTTCGAATGGAAATTTAATTCGAACTTTTAAAAAGACGCTTAAAGCGATTGACACATTGAAGAACATCACACTCTAGAGCAAAGTTGCCATGGAATATTTGAGTGATGGGGCAAAAAGATTAAAAAATAAAAAAATATATATGATACAGGGAAAGATGTTCAGATATTATAATATCTGAGTAAAAAGTGGGAAGTGCCACGTGGAGATATACTGGGAAAGTTTTCTTTCCGTTCAAAACAAATTTTCTTATTCCTTGCACTTTTACTGTTGAAGTCCTGCATCGAAGTTGGCTTCGTTTTCAACTCTTTTTTCTTAGCCGAAGGGCTAAAGGATATGTGTGTCAACCTTATCCCCACCCCCTCTGTTCCTGACCAAGAAAAAAAAACATAAATTACGATGTCTCCGAAAGGTTGCAAGAAGTAAATATATCACGTTTATATCAGCCACTAACTCAACTCTGTTTCCTCTTCCAGGATAATCCAGATAATCAATTTAAGAGCATTCCCCTGGGACTTTGGTGGGCGATCGTTACGATGACAACAGTGGGGTACGGGGACATGGCCCCAAAGACTTACGTCGGGATGTTTGTTGGGGCCCTCTGCGCCCTCGCCGGCGTACTCACAATTGCACTGCCAGTACCTGTAATTGTCAGCAACTTTTCAATGTTCTACTCCCACACTCAGGTAAGTAAACTAGTTGACTACTCGAAAATTAAAACCCCCTTAGTTACCTTAGTCAGCAGCCCCAGGACTCCGCTTGGGCGATTCTTTCGAGCGTCCACTTAAAGACGCCGAGAAATTGTCAAGAAGTTTTTATGCAATATAACCCGGCATCTTGAGACGTTTAGGGTTAGATTAAGCGACAATATGGCAAGCAGCTGCTGCTGCTCCTCTGCCAATTGAGGAGCCTTTAGATTCCAATTCCCGACGGCTAGCTATATAGGTTATTATAGCTCGAGAAGTACTACTTAGCAAGTTTCAGTTTCTGCAAGAAAATCGGGCTAAGATGTTAGCGTAGACACATCCACTCAGGACGCTTCCTCGAACCGTAACCGGCACAAGAAGTAGATTCTGAGTATGAGATAAAAATTGTTCTGGTATTAAATCTTCTCTAGTGCTTTCGTCATTAAATCCAGGATACAGGAGCAATAAGCGCTACAATTGAGCAGTTAAGCCCCGAAGCGAAATAAGCTGGCAAAGAGCGATTGACACGTATCACTTCAAACGAAGATTATCGTCAATCGGCACTAATCCTCGGTTTTTAAATTTAATTAAATTCAGTTAAAAAAAGTTCTTCAATTACGAAACATATTCTACAATATTATCAAAATCGAATCGCTCGATAAAATAATCGATATTAGGAATTATAGATCGGTGCTAGAAATCATAAATCCCACTTTTCTAACAAATATTTGAAGAGCAAATTACTTTTTTTTCCAAAATTGGAAATTCTCCATACCCCAAAACCCCAATTATAAGAGGATCAAAGAGAAATAAAATCGATCAACCACACCACAAATTTGAACCTGGTGCTGTAGTTGCTCCTTTGACAGGACCTTTTTTTATTAGAGGAATTAAAATCCTCTCCTCAAGCTCTGGTCAATTGGGGGACAGTAAATTTTTACGCTAATTAGTGTAGCTTTAATTTCATGGCGTTAATGCTTAATTAGATTTGGTCATTGGCAAAGCTGGATAATGAAACTTTCGACCAAGTTAATTTATCTAATCGGTGATGGGTCCCGCACGTGATTTTGCATGTATCGAGGGTATTTTGTAAATCTCTTCACTTTCAAATTTGATTAATTCCTTTAAACAACGAGTGGAGGGGTAGATTAGGTTTCAATATTGGAAAAAAAGATAAATGGGAAATTTCGATAGATTTTCAAGAGAAAATAATTAATTATAGACACCATCATGGATTATTTAGGAAGAGATTTGGTTTAGGGTGTGGAAAGTACGTTTATTGATTGATTAAAGACTAACAGTATCTCATTTTCCCCTAATACTAATTTTCAGATATGTTTTTTGTTTTCAGTTTACGATTTTATTTTCTAATAAAAGAAAGGTATGGCGATATAATTATTATGTATGATATTATTATTTCTAATTGACAAAATAAAACAGAGTCAATGCCAGAAACCATCTAAAATAATAATTTTTTTGATTTTTTTTCGTTAATTTTAATTGTTTGTTATCATCAGTACCTTTATATTCCAAAAATCCATACATCTTAAAATTTAATTCTGTAAACAAATGTTACAATAATCGAAATGTGGTTACTTAATTGTATTACCTTTCCATCCCTACAATACCCATACTTTGAATAACATTCCATAAAACGAAAATTTTGCATAAGGTCCATTCCATTAATTGAATTTCTACATGGATACAAACATCAAGTAAAAGTTCCACGAAAACCATAATTAATTGCTTTTAGCCTGGCCAAGAGCACAAATATCTGGTTACCTTGGAAGGATATCATTAATCAATTTTTCCTGCCCGGACCATAAACGATTCAACAATTTTAATGAAAGCTTGTACTGCTCCCGGGGATAATAGGTTCTCATATGTTGGAAAAACCATGTCAATATGCTGACAAAAAAATAAAACAAGAACAGCACAAATTGAATATTCACACTAAAAAAGGGAATTTTCACTTATACCATGCAGCGTGAAAAATTCAAGCAATCAGGACATGGGCCATTAGCCTTACGAGTTATTTTCAATGAAAATGTATTCTCCTCCAGCACGCCAATTTTTTTAAGGAGTAATTGACTGTGAAGTTTGATATAAGCCATCTGTTCTACAAGAGAAGAGAGCACATTTTTTTGGGTAAAAATACACCAAATTTGCATTCATTAGTTCGAAAAAAGAACCTTAAAGGTCGTAGAAAGAGCCCCGATGAATACTTATTTAGGTAAATTTGGTGGGTATGGGAAAGGGCCTTAAAGTGTCCGCCATCGATCAAAAGGCTCACTGGAACCGATGGACGAATTGTTGCCAAAGAACTTGAAACCCTTAATTGATTCTAATTAACGCGGAGAGCCTTGAATTACCAATTTCGCGTAATTGGTGGGGAAACAATTACATGAGCGAAGCATAATCCTGGCAGCTTGTTTGTTTTAAAGTCTCTTTAATGATTATGGGTTCAAAAGGATTTCGGGGTGGGAATTTGTGTAGCAGGTCCAATTTGAGAAAATGCAGGGAGTTCCACTTTGTTAGCAGGTAGTTACAAGAAACTCTATAAATGGAGAGAAATTTTTGAAGCAAATTACTGAAACGAGCCTAATTGGCAGACATAACAAGATGCTGGTGTTTTTTGAATCGCAAGTATTTTGTTCATTCATTCGAATAAAAATTCGTTCGTGCTAGGTACGAAGTGGGAGCGGTAGGCTGGGGTCGATTAAAGTAAAATTAAAGTAGCATTTCACGCCAATTAATAATTGAAATAATTCTCTCTTTAATTTCGTTTTTAAAAAATTAATGCTTTTGTAAGCATACATATGTAGAATAAATGGAACGCTTTTTCTTTGAGATGTTTGATTAATTTAAATATAAATCAATGTTAGGCATTTAAAAAACAGGCCAAAAGAAATTTTGGCACCGCACTATCAATACTATTGATTTTCATTAATTCATACATATGTTTACAACCAATTAGTAAGATAAAACTGAATTGTTCTCACATTTAAATGCATATATTGATTTCTTTACTGACATTCTTAATTTATATTTCCTTAAAATTTGTGAAATCTACAACAAGATTTTTCTTACTTTTCGTTAATAATTTTTACTTTATCGAGTGGTCACTAGAAATAATGATTAAGAAATATTTTTCTACTGGGTGCTGGGATCAAAGCATTTTGTACTCTTTCAATTAAATAATATCTCTGGGATTTCAGATTTCTATGGTTTCTTAATAACGTAGTTTTGCTGGGTGAAGGATGAGCCGAATTTTATTTGGTTATTTTCTCCGATAATACTTCCTTTACCAGGAAACAGATTATGTTTACCAGTTTCATTTTTCCGAAGCCAACCTTATTTAAATCCTTTGGATAAAGCCTTTTCATTATTTTCCTGGAAAATAATGAAGGGCATTTGAAATGTAATTAACTGAAACCTTTTTAGATTATAAGGGAAGGATTACGTCAAAATCCATGATTCATACGGTGGTAAAGGTATACACTTTTGGGATAAAGCTTTTGTAAAGGAAAATAAATTAAGTTTAAAGAAGAAAAAAATACGATAAAAATATTAGAAATAAAGGGACATTTTCCGGAAAGCTTATGAGCACAAAACACAAATTTAAATATATCGGCGGAATATTTTAGAGGGATAATGCATTAAAATTTTTATAACAACTAAATTAAAATGTTATGTAATATTTATCCAAATTATGAATCGGGATTTTCTTACCAGATATTCTAATTGGTAATAAAAAATAAACTGTCTAATGGTAACAAAAATAAACTGTCTATTCAGTTAACGAAAAATTACTTTTATTTTAGAAACCAAAAATTACCAGAATTATTTTAATCAGAATGGAAGTAATTAAGACTACTCTGCAAAAGTTATCTCCAAAAATCATACAAAAGAATTTCAAAGTCACCCGTTTGTCGAAACATTTTCTGTCTAAAAAAACGACAATGTTGCTTTTTACATTCCACAAACAATTTTCGAAAAGGAAAATGTTTCTCTTACATGAATACGAAATGTGTGCAGTTTTCTACATTTGCATTGTTGGTGCACAAATCTCATTATCCACCCGCATGGATACCAGAAAATAATGAGAAAAGTAAAATGTGAACCATTCGGGGGCAACATAACCATGTTGGCGTACCGTGTCACGAAATACCAGCAAAATATAAAACACGCCCTCTGTACATTCCATTTGCAACATAATTAACTTCTGTGGCACTCCCCCGGAGATAATTTGCGGAATAAATTTTTCACTTTATTCCCCATTTTCTGGCCCCGGAAGGAAAGTATTCTCCCGATAAAAATGCTCCTCCTCGGAGGTTGCAGTTTTCAAAAGTGAAGTACCATTTCAAAGGGCTCATGGGAAGGAAAAGAATTCTGCAGAAGGAGCAACACAACTGGGTCCCCCGGGCAACAAGTCCCACATCACCTGGATGCTGGTGTAACTTTCTCGAGCAATTCAAAAGGGGGCTCGCCCAATTGGGCCCACTGCGCCGGGCGATTGTCGGGGTGAAATTTTAAAATTCATGAAATACATTTCCTACCTTCGAAACGATTCTTGCAAGCTTCGGCCACAGAAAATTGTTTCCAGTTCCGCAGAGATTTCCTTGGTGGGCAATGTTGTGGAAGAGGGCTCCTTCTCGATATCTGAGTATCTGATTCTAGTCACCCTCTGGGGCCTGTTAAAAGTTGCTCAGATTTGCAGTCTTGCCAATGTTTTCCAAGGATCGGTGCACATCTCTAAGATCCCTTGTAATGTATTTTGTTGAAATTCCGAACAAGACGGAATTCATCTTACGGACCACAAAGTTTTGATTGCAGGGAGCGTACATTAAAAGCAGGCGTGCCGTGACAATTGCTGTTGTCTTTTAAATGAGAGGCATAATAGCGAAAACTTTCTCGGACTGTGAATTGCACCTGAAAGTTTTCACCGAGTTTAAATGGATTTAGGGTTGACTAACGACCCTAGGTGAATCACTCGAGCATTTTCAGCGCTCTAAGCAACCAATAAAACATAGTGTTTGAGAAGTCCGCACATTTTATGTTTTCACACCGTGGACAGAGCAACATTTCATGGGTTAGTTGATTTATGGTTGTGGCCAAAAGTCTGTCCTGGGAACTGTCGTGGACGTGATGCAGTTACAATTTTCAGCCACGTTTTGTGATATACCTGAGCTCGTTTTGTACCACACGTGACAGTAGTCGAGATATTTCACGTTTCATTTTCAAGCAATTAAGATGTATTTTACCCAATTCTGGCGCTTGCAATTTACCCAATTTTAGCAAGGTAGACATCTCAAGATACCACCACAACATTACACCAAAGAAGTTTTAATTGCATACAATTAATGTAATAATTAACTCTTAAACTTTCAACCAAGCATTAAAAATAAAATTTTAAACAGGAAACAACTCATTTTTAAATAATTTCTAAAAACTAATTTTATAAGTTCATGTTCGAAGAGAACATTTCAAGAATACAACTCAAAAATACAAATAAGTTTTAAAATATGATGAAAAACTACGTATTTTGGAAAAAAATTATTTTTAAAAGAGTATAAAATATATAATAGATTATAGTAAAAAGGAGCCTTTAGAGTTAGGTTAGATTTTAAAAAATAAATTTATAATTACCTATATACATACGTCTTCCTTGCCTTACAAAAAACACGTCTGTAATTTATTCCTTCCTACAGAAGGAAAATGCTACAATTAATAGAAGTGGAGAGAAATCCTCTAAATCCCGAAAACTGATGGGAAATTATTATTAGAAATTTTGCCAAGAATATCAAGTGGGCTTTTCTAGTGAAGCGTGGCCCTTTGAAATCAAAATGAAGTAATAAATCTTTTCGAAAGCGCTTTCATTCCCACAAACTCTGAAATGGGCCCTCGTTTCTCGCCTCTTAAATGCATAGTCCTGGTGCGGAACGTTTCGCTAATTTTTCTTTTCCCTTCCTTCCTCCTAGTATTTGGAAAATTATGGTCTAAAGCACGATTTTAGAAACATTTTTCATTTTTTTTTTTTAAATTCCTTCCGGCACCCGAAAGCCATAAAGATGGCCGCGCGTGAACTTAAAATATTTATTCTATTTGCAGGCTCGCTCCAAGCTCCCGAAGAAGCGGAGACGGGTCCTCCCTGTGGAGCAGCCCCGGCGAAAACGTGAAATAGGGCCCCCAAACCGCCGGGTGAACGCGATGAAGCATCAGCACACGTCAGCGGCCGCAACCCATCCAGCCATTTTTAAGGACGCGTTCGGAAGCGCCAAGATAGGTAATATACAATCTGAAAAATATTTACAACTATACATATTATATTTTAATTATTATATTGAATTTGTAATTTTACTCTTTTTAATTATGAAGAATTGTTAAACATTTTGAAACCCACCAAAATGTATTGCTACTATGCAATTAAAACAATTATTTCAAAAAATATCTTGGAAACACTATTTTTGCAGATTGTCAAATCAAAACTCGCAATACATATTTAGAAAATTATAGCGAATCAAAGTACCTATGCTTGGCGTTTTCTTTTAGGAAAATGTCTTCAATAGTTATTACACAATAACTGCATCTGTCTACGTCAAAAACCTTCCCTTGTGTGGTCGGCTTAAATGAAAAATAATTGTTCCTCATAGTCAAAAATCGCCCCTGAGAAGATAGCATAATTTTCGAATTTGGCGTAAAATCTTAAATTTAAAAACATAGTTGTACCTATTTTTACAACTTAATTTTGCTAACTTAAAATTCTAAAAATAAGTATTCCAATTTCTTTAGTATTTTTACAAAAACTATTGCAGGGTATAGTTAAGCGTAAAGAAGAAATGCCGTCTAAAACTAAAGCTAAAAATACTTTCAGGACACGTAAATGGGGTCAATGTAATCGGCTTAAGTCTTCAAGGACCATCTGTGCCACTGGCGGTAATAAGGTCACCGGGATCCCAGCACGGTTAGTATCTTCCTAGCTGGCATCTTAACTTTTCAATAAATAGCTGAGAACGTGCCCTGCCTTTAAGGCAAGACGTTAGCGATGATTATGCGAACGATTTACGGTCGCGTTAGACCCAGACTGGGTTTTGACTAACTTTATCATCATTTCTGCTCCGAAAATCTCGCCCTTTCGTCACTGTGGAGAACCACATCCAAAATTGAGGTCTTTCTTCTATCAGCGGAGCCCTACTGCGGTATGGATGGATAAAGAGGTCTGGTCTGGGGCCACCCTGCGAAAGTGAAAATAATAATTGTAGATTTCTGGAGCGACGACAGCCGCCTTACTGTGGGTTATCTCGCCCATTCCAGGGGAGAACAATGGGGCTATCATCACAAAGGGTGCCCTTGCCGAAATCTGTTCCGACCAGAAATGTGGGAGCAGTCAAGATATAAAATCAATTACGCCACGTCTGTTGTACATCACAACTGAACTGGGTCATTGAGGGTTTTTTTTTGATTTTTTTTCCTTTCTCCTTAGAAATGTGTGGCGAAGTGCCGACCTATCCCCAAGAAAAATTTCTATCCCTGTTCCTTAGAACTCCCAGGAGGCCGAGTAGGGAATGCCTTCGATTTTTCTATTCTGACCGGGTATATCTAGCGATTTCTCACTTAGGGACCCGCTGCAGGCAATCCTCGTGGGGTCCCAGACTTTCATTAGGTCGTGTGCCAATTTTTATTACCGGCCAATAGCTCACTGTTCCCGAACGATGAATGGGGCTGTCCCCACTTTGCACGTTCACTAGATTGCGGGGGCGGTCGGGTGTAGATTTTCAATTTGTCGCCAGACACCGGGCGAAAATGTCAAATGTCATAAAGTTCATATGACGGATGGTGGATTTGCCCCGATTTGTACGGGTGAAGTTAGTTACCTCTCTTCCCGGAACTCCCGCCAATCCAGATTTACAGCCCCAAGGCCACTTTGCTTTCACGAAACGTTTTCCCGTAAATTTTGTGATTTAATAACTCTTTTGCCTTTATAGGGGGGCTCGACCTCTTGAGAGTTTTCGGGTTTGATTTAGGTCCCTGTGGGACGTACTTTTAAAAAAATAGCCCCACTTTGGGTCGGTGTGCCGAACCTATTTTTTATTGCTTTTTTTTTCAAAATGATATATGGGGAGAGGTGTGAATGGAAAATTTCAATTCATTTATGCTTTTCCTCCATTTGAAAATGTTCTCATAAGTTTTTTGAAGGAATTCGATGTTTGTGGCAAGATAGTCGAACCCCTTCTTGCGAATGAAATAAGTACGGCTGTTAAAAAAGATATGTGAGTAATAAATTTCATATATGTGACATTTATTTCTATAGTACTTTTGAGAAAGAGGAAAAACAGCATCATATGGACATTTTTACCATTTTTACGATAACTAAGTTCCGATATAGAACATTGGCTCAAAAGATTTTTTTAAAAGAAATGTTCATATTTCATACAATATAAATTTTACTCTAAAACCTTCTATCTACTTTCAACCTTGAAACATGGAAACTGAAGATTATAAAATTGAGTACCATTTAGCTACGTATTAAAAATTAATTGCCATTTTCCGTTTTACGAATAACTTTAATTTATTTTCGTAGATGATTCCATTTTATGTACACACCTTGTCCAAATTATTTAACATCATTACGTCATTAATTCCAGCAATTTTAAACCCCCGATTACTTAGTGAAATAGTGCCTTTTCCGAAATAAAAAGAGACATTTATTGAAACTTTAACTCTTCAATTTTGAAGGTATTTTACTAGTCTATTAAAAATATTTATTACCTCAATGAAACTGTATCATTTTATGTTTTTGTATTAAAACTGACAGCCGTTTAAAATTTAACAAACGAGAAGTACAGAAATAATTTTGAGGAGATGCAATTTGTTATTTAATTTTTGCAGCTTGTATTAAGAGAAATAAAAAAATTAATAAATGCTCTTTAGAACGCATTTTTCTCGAATATATATGAGCACAAAACTCTGGGAAACTTAGCCATAGGATCATTTTTAAATTTAATACACACGGAAAAAAATTTGGATAGCAAAAATCCCCAACTAATTTACGAACGTTTTCGCCATAAAATCCACAACACATATTGAAAAAGCAACAGATCTCCTTAAAAGTTACAGGAAAAAATGTCAACATTTTACGCTGGTCCTTCAATTTTAGTTAATATCCCTGTTTTTTTCACAAATATTACCAAAATAATGCATTGTCCCAAAATCCATCGGAAAATACAGGGATATTGCCAGAAACGACGCGATTTTCCCGACAAATTTTTTTCCGTGCACATATGTAGTTAGAAGATAGTAATGCATGGAATTAACGACAAATTCCTATAATTATAATGGTTTTTATCCCTTTTTGACACAATACATTTATTTTCAATCTTTGTCTACAGGAAATTCGTTTACATTTGAAAAGTTATGTTTGATTTTTTGAATGCAGATGAATATGATCAATATCAATATTCGATTTTTTTAAATTTCTTTGTAGGAGTCTAGAAAATTATTTAAGCTGTATCTAATCACGTGCGGCCACAGAAAGTTGCTTAAATATAGAGTGAAAGAAAAACACTTTGAATTGTGAACTCAATGTTAAAATTCAGCGACGTGTAGTTGAAAAAATTTACAGATATTTCTAACTATAAGTGATTTTAATTATTAATAGGTATCTGTTTTTCTTGGATAGGTGATGCTTTTTTTTCTGTAAATAAAAAATATTGTCGACTTTGTGTGCAACGCAGACGAAGTCGCGGGGAGGGTATCAGCTGGTTTACACAAGCTTAACTTTTATAAAAAAAAATTAAACACCTACTATTTTGGAGAGTTTAAATGTAGAATGTTCATTTAACTTATAATATGTAGGGGATATTCTAGAAATATTTTATGTTGAACAAAATTAATTTTGATTTTTCTAAAATGTTAGCTGACCTCTAAAATAACGTTTACTTCATGATAAAGCTTTCATCATCCTTTAAATTTTGTATTATTCTTTATCTGGTTTAAAAGACGAAAATTCATCGTCAAGGTAGAGTCCCATAAAATACCCTGAGTGATAAACTAGCAGTCGCCGCCTCCCTCATTTCTTCCGCGACATAAAAAGTCTCATGGTAAAGAAAGTTCGTCGTTCCACAGAAAATCTGCAGAAAATCCTTTTACTCTTTGAATCATTTTAAATGCCGCAAATAAATTCTTTCCTTTTAGGTGAATTCCTGACCGTGCCGCAGTTGCAGAGCCTCCAGCCCCGGGCCGCCACGACGGGGAACGACCACATGCTGCCGCTACAGCCGAAGTTGCTGGCTCCCCTGGGTAAGATTTGGCCGCTCTTAGGCAACATAATCGAGGAAAAAATAACAAGAAACGATAATGACTTCCTGCATTCTCTCCTCTTTTCATGGACCATTTTGATGATGGTGTTTTGATTCCGTAACCTGTTCATGGCCGCCCCCAAACTGTGACCGCACGGCGATTTATTGCCCTCCGCTGCACCCCCGGGGATAAATCTTTAATTCGCACTTTGGGTACCTCGGCGTCGCCACCCCCGCAGAGCGCAAGGAGCCAGCGGCGGCGTTGTCCCAGTCGCTGCCGTCCTCGGGACTCCATGCAACCGGGAACAGCGCAATTAGTCCTGGAAAATCGGGATCATCTGTTTTTACGGTCGGCTGTGGCATGGTTGCGGCGAACACCGGGAAGAGTATGCCCGGGTGCCTCAACATCCAGGCGAACACGTCGACGGTGCCCCGGGAAGAAATGATCCCCCTGGAACAGCCGAAGGTCGTCCTCCAGAAGGACTCCGCCTCGGAACGGGAAGGAAACGACACTCCCGGCGACTAGGGCTACTCGAGCCCCATCAGGTCGCCGCCTTACTGCTGATTTTACCTGTAAAATTTTAACTTTTGTATCGCAAAATTGTGTAGATAAATCGAAACAAATAAAAGTCAAACTTGGTTAAGGTACTCAAATTTTATAAATTTATCTCACACTCTAAAAACTGTTTGTAGACAAAAGTTACACAGAGGTAGGTGGCCTAGAATTTTCGGTTCGTACGTAAAATTCGTGATTCCGTTTCCAACTCAAAGTCGCCCAGGGCTCGTTTTGTAAGAGACACCATATCCTGAATTAGTTTTTTTATGATACTATCAAAACTTTTTTAATATTTTTATAAATAAAGCGCTGCAATGTTGGACACAGTTGTCCTTTTAGAAAGGAGCTACTTTGAGTTGGGCCTAGTTTTATAAACGTAAATCATGGTTTTTTTTTTTCCTAGGAAAAAAGAAGAAATTCAAACATTCATTCAACGTTATAGACTAAACCATGAAATTACAATTCCAAAATTATGCAAGAAGCATTTTCAAAGTAATTTTGTAAATAAGAGATTCATTGTAAAGAGATTAACAATTTTAGACATTCTGTAGATATCAAAGCTTAAATAAATTAATATTTTCGGAAAAAAAATTGCTTTTTATTATGGTTATGGTATATTATGGACTGCCGCCTTAAGTTAAAATGTTTTCAAGTAGTAGGTGCAAATATTAATAATAAAACGTTTTGATACATGGTATACAATCAAAAATCCCTTTTATTTCTGAAGAAATAAAAATCGGGTGGAATTTCTGGAGTTAAAAAAAATCGTGTTAGAAAAATATTACTAAAAATTATTCGTTTTTCCAAAAATTATTAAGTTTGATTTTTGATTGTTTTTTTTTCCACTAATTTACTACACTAAACTAGTCGAAACTTACATTTCAAGAAAACAAAATCTTAATTTATGGGACATTACGAAAAAGTTCTGCAAAATGTATATTATTTAAAACTTAGTCTTTAAAGTCGTCGGAATCGAAAAATGGCGACAGCAGGAGTGATAAAATATTGCAAATGCAATATTGCAAGTTGTCGGAATTCGTCCGTAGTGATTTTATGGCTGCATTTTATATCCGTCATTTTTATTCATGACAAAGATCACTGCAATAAAATTTTAATTCTGTACTTAACAAGCACAAAACGTATACTCTAAAGTCAAAGTAACAGAGAATAAAATTAAGCTACAATAAAATAAAATGGTATTTAAAAATCAATCCATAAAAACCAAAATTCGAATTTTCTCTAATTTAAAACATTTTGAACAAAAATATTCCCCAGATCAATCAGTAGCATAAAATTTCACAATTTTTGTCATCGATGAATTAAATCGATTTCGTGTCGAAATAAAAGCTTAAAGGAATTCTCATAAGCCAAATGCCAGAGACAGATTATGGAATGTGATTAATCAGAACGAATCATCCGGGCATTTTTCCCTCCGTAGTATTTTTCAGTCTTTCGTGATAATATTTTCCACAAGAAAAATAGATCCCTACTGAACGGGACGAAAATAGGCCCGAAAGATACCATGCCAGAGGTATACAAAATAAAGACGGACCGGCGTTCTCATTCCCATTTTTAAGAAAAGAAATCGCCTTGGATATTAAACCCTAAGGATCAAGGCAAATTTGTGTGAATAATCCCAATTTCATTTTTTTCTTTTTTTTTAATGAATGCAAACCCAAAATTTCTTCACAATTTCTCACATAGATACCCCCAGTGGATTGGGAAATGATTTTAATTTATTTTAGGAATTGAATTTTTCCCGGAGGAGTTCGAACACATTTTAATTAAAAATAGCTGCCAGAATGTGCCGCAGATTGCTTGCGTGCAATCGTGTCGAAAAGTTTGAATTATTTGAAAACCCAATTCATAAATCAGTCTATAGGATTTTTTTAAACTGATTGAATCCCAAAAAACCCACTCCAATTTTTCGTTTCTGTTAAAAGTGAAATGAGCATCGAACATCGCGAGTAAGACCATTCGAAAAATCTCAACACCATTTCTAAAATCCAAAGGGATTTAGGAAGGCTTTCCCATTTCTTCTTCTTTTTTTATGATTCAGCAAAGGGTGCAGATGAAAGGGTTTTGATAAGCCCTTAAACGCCTTCAGCTGCTTGCTTCTCAAGAAATGGCCCACAAAAGGCGGCGGAGTACGTGCCTTAGAGAAGTAAGCATTGCTCTTTTGGCTGCCTCCCAGCAACTAGTAGTTAATTTTTGCAAGCTCAATTGCGATAAATAGACTAGAAAGTAATGAAGATTCATTACTCCTCTGGCTATCCCATATTTACATTGCATAGAAATTAAATATTTTATGGCCACTTACGGACTCTATGGGGAGCTGGTTTCATCTTTTCTACGGAATGCGCACTCGGTAGAAAAAGAGCAACTGAGGAAAAGCGCCTCCTAAGCTTTGAAAGGGGACGAATAAGTTTATGGTTACACTACTGGGCTTTCCTATAAAATGGTTTAGAAATTTGAAGGAAAAATGAAAATAAGGTTTAAGAAACTTAAGAAAAAGCTCCCAACATATCCAATAAAACAACCAGAAGTAGAGATATCGAAAATTGCAACATTTCTGCTTAAATGAAAGTAAACAAATTCATCTAGCCAAACTTAAACTTCACAGAATTAATATATTGTCTTGTAGTGAAAAAATAAAAGTATAATTTAAACTGCGAGCGACACCTGATAGAATTTTCTAGAATTCAAAAAGCTTTATTCACGCTCGAAAAAATAAAATCTTCTCCTTAGTTAAATCCCACTTCTGACACCAACTATTTTATCGTTTTTGCGTTTAGTCCTGTACTAAAATAAACAAGTATCAGTTAAGTTTAAATTTTATTGCAATTTTTAAAAACGAATAGATAACCTAGATGTGTTCGAATTGCTTTATGAATTTCATCCACGTCATTCTCTATATGTAAAAATAAATAGCATAAATCTTAGTTTTATGTAAACTATTAAATATTTGTACTGTTTATGTACATAAAATTAATATATTTTCCTTACAGTAGAGTGGAAAATTTCCCGTCATCCACAGTACTTTCCAAAGGTATTTATTTTTAATTAAGTCGGTCTTTTCTTAGAAGTCGTTATGAGCACACTTCAAAGAAGACAAAAGTTTCTATCACTTAAAGTGTCGCATGGGTGTCACTATAAATGCCTCGAAGGGATCTTATTAATTTAAAGATGGAAATGGTAATTCCTGAGGATTTGCTTAATTGGACAACCTCATTACTAATTCGAGATGAATATCAAGGAGATTCATGGCCACTGTTATTATAATGAACCCCAGAATGGCACGGCACAACTATGGGGAAAATTCTGGTCTATATCTTACCTTTACCACCACATCATTAAAAAAGCAGCCGTCGACTGTCTAAGTCAGAGGAATAAAAGAAGAACGACGACCCGGACCTCTTCCTGGACCTGGTGGTCGCTTTTATTGAATTTTCTTGCATTTTCCGGTCTTAGCCCTTTTGCTATTAAAAAAGGCTGCTCGTCAGAGACAAAATAAAAGAAATAAAGGTATAAAGGGGCTTTTAAGCTAGAGAAAGTCCTGTAAAAGGATCTTCAGGCTCGAGAGACGAATATCTGTAGGTCATGTGGAAGGAGCCTGTATAAAGGCTAGAAATAAACCTTCCACCAGACAGTCGGAAAGGAATATTCATCTAATTAGAAAATTGCTTGCGGTGGTTCAGGAGGCACCATTGACTTTTGCTGAGATATATTTTTTTTGTTTCTTAGCATCCACTACATTTGCTTTGGTCTTCTGTCGCTTTAAAAAGTTTCTTTTTTTCAATAAAAATCCTTTTATAAAAATGTTTTTCTTACGGCTGAAATATGCAACATTTCCATTTTGCAGCTTGACTGCGCTGAAAATTTATTTTTGCATAAAAATGTTTGTGTAAGCGAAACATAAAAAAAAAATATTCTACCTCGTCACATGTGGCCGAAGGAACAGCCTTAGAAAGTGAATCACTTTCAGAGACGCCCACCAGACAAAACACGGTTTTTAGAGATGACATGACAATTTGACCAGAGGCGATTCTTCCCCGAAACAGCCGTCCCAACCGCCATTGTCACTCACATGGTCTTTTTATTGACGTGACAAATGTGAATGGGAATTTCATGAGCTTCCTTTTTTCTGGGTGGAATCACTTTTTGATTGCCACCATGGGGCCCCATGCAGCCTCCACGGGGCGCTGAGTGTCACTGGAAGCCGCCTGGGGTGCAAAATAATTTCAGGTCCACCACCGGCGAGTGGGTCGACCTGTCGTTGGCGCAACTTCTCCAGTCGTTTCTGTTTCTATTTGCAAATTTTGTAAAGGAACTGACGACGATAAATGTCTGGTAGAAATCATTTTTTGTGTCCACATTTTACTAAACTTTTTATTATTACTACTTTATTTACCTCCATTGTTATTATTATATACCAACAGGAGTTGGCCATGTTTCTTATATAAGCGATTATGATAACATTTTTCTTTTTATAACGACTAAAATAATAGCAAGTCATTTTAAGAACATCTTTACAAAATTTCATTATGATCATTGGTTAAAATAAAAACATGCCCTATCTCAAATTATGAAATTTAAATGCGATCAGAACCAAGTAAATAAATGAGATTAGATAAAAAGAAATCAGATATCAATCAAATCGATCAGTTGTCAGCTGTAAAATTGTCGTGAAGACGAAGAAATTTGAAATTTTTGAGGTAAATGATTTTAAAAACGAGAATAGCCGTGCTTAAAAATTATTCCATTGCCGCCGTATTATTTTAAATAAATTGCCCTTTTTCATTTAAAATAAAAGTAATAAAGTATATATAATTAATTTTTGCCTTTATATTGAAAAAAAAAATGTCTGATAAATAACCATTTTCTAAAACACTTTAAGTCACTTTGTATCCGTGACCTGCCACAAATTAACAAATTTCCAAAAGCTCTGATCTAGCCTGATCTACAAAAATTTTGCGGATCACAAAAGATCGATAATTATATCAATCAAGATCTTCATCAACGAACGCGAAGTAGATCAGTTTTGACTAGAAAAGAACAGTAATAGTTCTCATCAAACGAGGATTTCTTGATCTTTTTGATCTACATAGATCGATTTCGATCAGTCAACGAACAGTCCTAGTGCTTGGCTTGGACAGTTCAAATATTTAAATCCTGAAAAATCAAAATTAAATTCACTGAAATATCAATGATACTGATGAGAGTTGAATTACATACATTTGTATATTAATTTATAATTTATAATTTTTCCTCAAACTATGGCCACAGGAACCTGGCCGATTCAGCATAATATTTGGTGAAATTCAATTTTTCCATAAAGAAAGATGTTTTTGTTTCATGAATTTTTGCTATCGGATTCAAACTTTACAGAACAATTCTCAGAATATCTCATTTAATTGAAACGAACTTGAGTTCGTTTAAAGGATTTCATTTTCGTAAATCAAATTTATTTTTGACAGTTTTATAACGCACTCAATTTAAGGTTTAAAACATGAAATGGAAATGTTATGTCGTAATTAATTTTTACCCATTCGTTTCCTCGCATGCATTAAAAAGTTGCCTCTGTCCCTTCGTTTTATATTCCTCCAAGGTATTCTTTGTTCCTGAAGTAATTTCATGTGGAATTTATTCGTCGGTTTTACCCAAGTCTGGAGTATCGGAGGTAATCGAAAGGGTCCGCACGCGCAACGATATATGCAAGAAAATTGGATCGTGCTCATTTTTGAAAACAATCCTCCAGGCACCTGTGCGATTGAAAATTTTACCCGAAACGAAAAGGGAAGGGACTTGGCAATTTTTATTGTGCTTAGGCCAAGTTTTGGGGGTAATGTCACCAGAAACAATGGGGACTATATGCAAATTTAATACCCGACCAGGGAAGGAAGACAAAGGAAGACGAAGACCATATGTCTGTTAAGTTTCAGCCACATCGCCCACCTGGTGTTCGTCACTTTCGTTGCTGGCTTTCTTCGATAAACAAATGTTGGTTTGGTTCGTTCACAAAACCGAAACCCTTCCCCGAGGACAAATACGCCTTGCACAGAGATGACAACATCCCGGGCAGGCTCCACTATTTCTAGCGAGACATGATCCATGCCAGGGAATAGATGTGACATTGTCACTCTCGAGCTCTATTCCCTTCGGTGGGGATGTCTGCCAAAATTGTAATTTATATGCAAATGAACGTGTTTATTAGTTGCCCTTAAATACACAGCCGAGAGCTCTGACATATATGCCCTGGTTATGCTGCTTTATGACGGCACTAATTAAAGATTCTTAAATTTCTGGAAAGCTAGAGGAGAAGGGATCACTATCCCAGCCCTTTTCGGGTGAAGCTCCGGCAAAGGAAAATTGCTGTCTTCTTAATGCTCTAAGCAGTCATTTTAATACGTCATTAGCATCCCTTAGACTTTAGAGTCTTTAGACAGACAAATGGAACTCGCCTCCGAGTTGGTTCGTAATGGTGCATATTAGTTTGTGTGCTCGGAATGAACTTCCTTAAGATGCGGATGTCTCATCAGATGGTGTTTACCCCAATAACTAAAGTCGCATGTTTACTTGCGAATATTGCCGAAGGAGTCGAGTAGAAATGGCTTGCGACTTTCTCAATGTAATTTGTCGCATATCACTTAACTCCTCGGGGCTTCTGCTTGTAAGTTTCGCGTTGAGCTGGAATTGGCACTTGACTATAGTTATTTAAACTTGTGTAAGATTATTTGCTCACTCTCACAAGATTTTTACATATAAGTTCAACTGAAAATTTACTCTGTTATTTGTAAATCATTTTTAATTTTTGAATTGATATACTTATACATACAAATAATAATTTTTAATAATTTATAGCTTTTTACGAAACTTGCCCTTTTCGAAAAATTCTGAGCTATGGGATCTAGAATTATTTCCAATCAATGCTCAAATTTTTGCCATGCTAATTCCAGGATTAGATTAGGGCTTCAAATATTAAACTGTTATTTAGTTTATTTATAATTACAAATTTTCAGAATTTTTATATCAAAATATTATATTCTGACTTTTTTATGTAGGTATAAAATTTGGAACATGATGAAACCAAGAAATGTCTGTTTTTTTTCTTAATCGGTAGACTAAATAAATAACAAATACACATACTTCCTGAAAATAAGATGCATTCAACTAACCTCTCAGCTTAGCTTAAATTCTGATTGTATATAATTCTAATTGTAATTTAATTATTTTGAATTACTAATATTTGGAATGTATACTTATAGTTTAACACGCATTTTTTATTACTTTACAACTGTGTATAATCAAATAATGAACAAATCCCTGAATTTACTTAAATATTCATTATTTTGTTGTTAGTTACTGAAGCCTCAGTCCCATTTAATAGAGGTTAAAGGTGAATCTGCTGTTAACGTCCCAGCGGAATGATAAATTTGCCGAAAATGAAATTTCGTGCAAGTAACGTCCAGCACGAAGTCGAAACATCCCTAAACTCAAAATCTAGATTGCGATGAAACCGAATCCGGCAAATGTTTCGAACGGCTGCCCTCCAGATGTTCGAAATAGATGGAGACTTCTGCCACATTTCCCCCATGGAAAGTGTGCTCCACGCCAACTCCAAAATGAACTTCCCTCTTCAGGTTGATTCTTTATGAAAAAATCATCTTAAAGAAGTTGGCCCCGCCTTTGGGACGTTTATTTATTTAGTAACACGAAAATTTTCTGTTATTTTCTCTATCAACGATATCACACCATTTTATTTATTTTTTTATATTTAATTATTTTTTTATTTATTGTTTTGTTCCCTCACTTTTTTTCAGGTATTTTTTGGTAAAGTCAAAGATGTTTACTTGATACATTTATGGCTGCTCCCAACAGCTTTGTTCTGAAGCTTGTAAACAAAATTACTGAGGGATAAGAATGAATTCTTAAAGAGCACCAAGAAATGGTGACGACTAACTCTTAGGGGTTTCTGTTTCTTGGAAAGAATACATAAATTGTTTTGGAGTTTGCTTAACATGTCAAGAAGTTGGGAGTAAGTGGGTAATGAATCAAATAAGATGTATTATCTTGGTTTATATATAAATAAATTTAAGATTCTACTTTAGATGTTAAAGTGATAGACAAAAAAGTTATTGTTGAACAGAATACTATCCCTATAAGAAACTTGTTAATTTAGGGTGGTATGCTACCTTTAAATTTTTTAAAAATTCGACATTATGATTATTGGTAATCCGAGTTTTTGAAACTTAAACAAATTGTATTTATTTCCTAAATTGAATAAAAAACGACAAAATATAATTTAAATAAAAACCAAAGAAGGTATTACAATAGAAGTATCAGATGATGTTTAATGGACATATAGGTAACCTTAGTGCCATGCTTCTAAAATATGTAGTCTATTCTTGAAAATATTTTCCGAGTTCTATTTTAATTCCTCTACTTCTCAAAATTCCAATTTTATCCCCTAATTTGTTTTAAAATTTTAAACTCTTCTTTTAAACCTGAAAGTACTACTTCTAATCAGTATTTAAATTCGATTTTTTTCGAATTTTTTTCTCATATCGATCTTTTCTACTATTTCTAAATTACTCTCTTTTTTAAAAAATGCCTAACTATATGGATGAATTTTTTAATCCTATTTATATTTACTCTTGTCCTCCAGATTTTTCTGTCTTGAAGAATCAGTTTTTTGAGAGCTCTTGAAGATTTCATTTTGAGCCTTCTAAGTTCCTCGCTTCAACCGTGACATTTGCTAATTAATACTCTTAAAATGAAACTCTTATCAATATATACATATTAAAAGTATTGTAAAGTAATAATTGCGTTAGAGGTTATTCGGTAATAACAGGTATTATTAGGTGTAAAATAAAAGTCCAATCCTAATTTTATTATAATATCTAATGTACCTGCTCTTTTAGTCCTCGAAATTCTTGTATAATTCAGTTGCTACTTCAAGAATAAAGAGAGAACTATAATTTCGACTCTGGTTGGTACAAGGAATTTAATCTGTTCTAATTATAGTGTCTCTCATAACGAATTCGTATGATAAAATTACATTTCCGAGTACTTTAGTTCAACCACTTTACTTGGTGCATTAAGAGAGCAAGTCATTTATATGCAATGTCCAGTAATTATATCGTAGTTGCAACCACATATGGAAATTTAGAGAAATTCTTCTCTTTGAATGTCACCGACAACCAATAAAGTAGAGGTCCGACCAGGAAGATCTTTCTCCAACTGTAGGTTTCGTATACGATAGTCGTCTAAAAGGAATGCCATTTTATAGAAATGGAGAATCTGCACCCAGCCACACTCTGAATAGTGCAAATTTAATCCATTTCGAGATTTCCATGGTGCATAAATCGCTCCAGTCTATTACCACTTTACCCAGATAATTGCAAAAGATTCGAAATCAGAGGTTCCATTAGAGGGAAAATCATTGCCCTTAGGTAGGTACTTAAAGTCGTTTCCGACCCTCTTACCCTTTGTTGGATAGAACAAAATGCAGACTAGCTGGGGAGCACTATTTTCATTTGTTGAACAGAACAATGGAAGTGCTTAGTGCTTCTTGCACTTTTTATCTAATTATCCAGATAGTTTACTTTCTTTTTGCGAACGTTCAAAAAATGGGAAAAAACATTTTTAACGACATGATGTAGAGGAGCTCATCACAATAATTTTAGACTTCATAATGTACCACAAAATTTTTAGGTGGTATAGTACCTCCAGGAGAGTAGATGAATAGAAAATCTCGCTAATAAAAGCACATGTAGAATGAAGAAGCCTAATTTCTGCTCTTCGGGGCTTTCTTAGAAAATTAAATAGGAAAAGTTTGGCGGACTGTGCAACAACAGCAGCATTGAGTCTTTGCCCGTTTTCTCAAGAACAACTTTTGAACAAGTTTTTGGGTGAATAAAAAGTTTTCAAATTTTGTTTTGAAAAGACTTCTGATTTTCACTCGTCGTAGTCCCTTTTCAAACAGCCATCCGCAGCATGCACTTTTCGCCGGATATTTCCCGGGCTTTCATCCTACTACCGGTGGTGCACTCTTCCGTACAAAAAGAGAGACTTTTGCGTCTTAATTTGCTTTGTTGGCTGAATTCAAAAAAAGGAAATTCACCAATGGTGGATTTTTGGTGTTCAACATCCACAACCGGATGAAGCTAAAAAAAGGAGCTCACAGAAAAGAATCCAGACTCCTGGATAAGTCGTTCCAGAAAGCAAAGACCTTGTTTGTCCACTTATAGCCTTTGCAAACATTTCGCAAACAATTCCGCTGATTAAATGGCGCTTCCAAGATCCCCCGCGCGCTCCCGTGGGCATAGAATAAGTGGATTAATTGCACACTGCACGACCCGGAGTTGGGGCCCCTGTCGCCCCATGGGGCTCCGTCAGGACTGCACCGTGACGTGCATTACCCGTACGTGTCGGGAATACTTTCAATTTATTTTTTTGTGCTTAGACACACATGCAACCAGGAGGCTCACATTATTTGCCCGGTTTCATTGCACCGCACACGGCCTCGCATTGATCCGAATTTATTTGGCAAACCCGTCGAAACGAAAGCCGACCCGATGGAATTTAATTGGACAGATTGGTGTTAATTGAAAGACCCGGAAAACACACCGCGCCGACTGGTTCTGCCCAATTTTTGTGGGCGGAAAGAGGGTTCAAAGCGGCTGGACGCATAAAACGCTTTAATTATTTTATGCAACTCACAAACAATATCATTAAATCAATTTGAACCAACCTGAGGGACTAAATGAACAGTGGCCGATTTTCAGCGGTTTTCCTAATGAAATTTCAAGCACGCCCGACTTGTGGGCGGATGCAGCTTTATTATTATTTTTTTTAATTATTTAATTTTTGATTTTATCGATCATTGTACTCAGATGACTGCACGTTAATTTCTAAAGTATAAATCTATTCAATAAAAATTTGTTTATTTTGGAAGGTAAAATAATTTTACTAAATTAAATTGTTCCTTGATGCGTTCCATAAAATAAATTTCGAATAAATTGTTTGTTAGTTCTAGCTAATTAATTTATAAATTACTTTTATTGCTTGCTTAATTTTTAATGATCCTATATTTCTAACAAAAGGTATATTTTTCAGATGAAATTTCATGCCTTTATTTAACTGTTTTCAAATGACAATGATTATTTTTGCGTATAACTTATAAATTATATTTTAGAAATCCTGAACTATGGACAATTTTATAATGAATCGAATTTTTTTTAGTTCAAAACTGCAAATCTTCAACTGAAAGTTAGTATAAATAGCATACAATTTCTAAAACAATTTGATAACTACTTATTTTGATAAAATGATAAATTTTTGGGATGAGTACCATTTTAATATGTAAATTATCGGAATCCGGCTGTAAAAATAAATGCTTTTCGAAAAATTTAGAACGATGTTTAAATGCTAAATTAAGGTTTCTAAAAATAGTTCTAATCTCCTTATCGCAGCATGAAACTTCCTGCTCCTGTCATTTAATCATCGACTTCTCAAGGTATGAAAATCCACATGATGCCTCATCTTCGAATTGCTACTTAATGAACTTGACATCCGGTAGTCACCTAAAAAGTGCTTACATTTAGAATTCAGATCACACGTTTTGGGCCTGCCCCACGAACCCGAAAACTTGTGATTCAAAAAGCGCCACAGGAGGTGACCAAATTGATTTCCATTATCGCTCAAATGTCACAGCCATTCTGTGGGATAAAAAGGTGATTTAAATTAGGGCTCGTCTCAGCCTTTGGTGATTATCCTGATCCAATAAAGGTCTGGTATCTGGGTAATCCGAGACTTTCGTGAACGCGGTGAAAGTTTTCTTCGGTCTTAAAGGTAATTGGGGCAAACTTAAAAATTGAGTTAGAACTTTTCCTCCTCGGTTTTGTTTTTTTCGGGACTAGGAAATGTGCTTAGTCAGACCTCGCCGACGCCGTCTTATCCTCGGGATGAGCCGCTGAGGATAATGTTTCAAGATTATTCAATTTAATTCGTCTATCACGGTGCGCAATGGCTGGCTGCTGGACCCATCGCCGAACCTCGAATTTTTTATCTTTTCGGAGTTGTACGCACCACTTGGCCACAGGGTGGCTCTTGCTGATTTAAATAGGCTTTGAGTATTTTTTCGTGTTCTAAGCCTGTAACAACGGGGCTCCTCAGGAAATATAGAGTCTTACGTGGACGGAATACGGCAGGGTGCCGAGGGGTTTTTATTCGCCTGTAGAATTATTTATATAAAGTTCATTTGTACAAAGAGAGCTCTCAAAATGCGAAAGAGTTTTCTTCGTCCATACGACTGGTGTTCAGGCCGTAAGTAATAATTTTTTATTAATGACGAATCCACCTGAAAACTTGGTAGATTTCCAACGTAAAAGCAACAGCTGAGTCGGGTTTTATTGAAGTGAATTAAATTGCCTTCGTCAGGGTGCAGAAAGGTTTATGAGAGGGATGTATAATAAAAAAATTCTATAGTGAGTGCAGTCTGAAAGCGTTTTGAAGTTTTATGATTGCATCAAAAATTGCTCCAAACTCATTTTTTTGAGCGTAAAAAATCAAGTATCGTAAAGCATTCAGAATATAGATAAAATATAATGAAAAGTTATAATAGGCACCAATTGATTTGAAGAAATATTTATAAAAGCACAAAGTCTTCGATACCTCAACTCTATATGTCAATTTCTATCTACATATATCGAAAAATTTACATTTAGTAACACAATATCGGCTAAATTAAAGTCGATTGTCATTGAAAAATCACTCTATAACATGTGTACTATGTATATTGGAGGTAATTCAATTCTATATAGACAAAATGTAAGTAAGTAGTTATTGAAATTTATGTTTACGACAAAGAAATATTGATTTTGATAGTTACAGCGCGATCATCGAAAAGTGTTTTCTTTTGGAAAAAAAAAACGGGAAAACCAATTGATTATGATCAAGATACTTTTCACAATATTTTGATCATCGACATTAAAAGCATAGTTTTGAGAAAAGTGCGATTACAGATTTCAAAATCTACTTTGAGCGTTGTACAATAGCTTTCAAATAAGTCTAACTATACTATAAAAATTAAGATTACTTTTAGACATCTGAAACAGATACGAAAACTGGGCAAAAGTATGTCATATGTTAATGCTATAGTCTTTTTTAAAATAGTTTCGGTGAATCCCAATTGGGTTATAGTTTTCCGATCAACCGAACAATTCTGAATGTAGATTGGATACGCTTAATTAACAATTTATTTCGTGTGAGGCCAGCAATTTTCCTTGAGAGCAATATGCTGCCACCGAAGAAAAAAGAGGAAAGGCAAACAAAAATCCGAAATAGATATGCAAATCCGGCCATCCGTGCCGTAAGGAACAAAATAAGATATGCGATAGCGTTGGAAGGAACGTCCTTGTGATTGCCACATCTCCACGAATACGGCGCACGGTACGTTTCACATCGAAACCGGATCAAAGCCTCTCATGCAAAAACATAATCCATTTTTTTGGCTGACGGTAAGGCAGTGGTTAGACGGTTTCTAGCAAACAGAATTCGGAGCCACATAAAAAAAAAAAAAAAAATAACTGCCGGGAAAGTATCTTTTGGTTTCGAAATCTCCGTAACTCATGATTACAGACATCACAAAAGAAGTGGAAAGAAAAAAAAAATCATTTATGATTATCTCCAGGAGCGTGTAAACCTTGAAAGGAACCGGAAGGATTATGGAACGACCACTTTCCCTTTATTTATGCCACTTTCGGGCCTCGTCCTTCTGCCCAGAATTCATTGGCTCGATGGTTATTCCGGATTCATGTTCCACTGGAATCTGGGTTATCCCTGGAGCCCATCTCCCGGCCCCGGCCCGGCACGATGGCATCATGAAGTCATTGCGGACACCATCTGGCCGGCCCCGCTGAATTGGCATCTTGCGGCGCCCTTTATTGATTCCACCGGGCCGGACTGCAAAAATGAACTGACCGCAGGACTGGAATTTGATTAAGGGCTCGATAGTGCCCCCGAAAAATGTAAGTGCTCGAATAGTAATTACCATAAATTTTGAAAGGACTCGGCTCAACTGGGATGGGTCTTCCTTCCTTTAACATTTTTTATAGTGACTTTTACGTCTGCAGTCGCCTCGCCTGTTGTTCGCTTTCGGAGACAAACCTGTTTGATACAGCTGTAACAAAGTAATACACAAAATTTTACGATTTTACCTTTCCCAAAAACTTTTACGATCAACAAATGTGCGTGAGTTTGAAATGAGAGTAAACCCAGAAAAAATGTAGAGTACATGCTTTGAAATTTTATTGTCCAAGATTCGGTTACGATTTATGGGATGGACATTTCTATGCGCAACAGATGTAAAATGTATAAATTTTTCTCTAAAATAGCGAAGTGGTGGCAGATGTAGGGCATGATTTTATTCGCATAGTTTATCTAAAAATCGATTCCGCAGAAAACTTTCTAGCATAATTTCTCAATATATAGTGTCAGCGTCGCATATAAAACAACGCATGCACTAGTCAACTCACACCAAAACTGGGGAGGAGATCGAATTTTTAGTTGTTATGTTAGATAGATAAATTACTGCCATTTCAATTCCTATTATTGTTACTATAACTTTCTATGAAATAAAAGAGATATAAAAGAATTAATTAACTAATGTTAAGTTGGGTTAGGTTGAATACGCAAACTTTCATCATCTATGTATATAGTACCTTTTCATGTTATGAAGATAGTTAGTGAGAATTGCTTGTTTTTTTCACGAAAGCTAGGGTTTTTTAACATTTTACCAAGTATTCGAAAATGAATACAAATTGCCGGAAGTTTTTTATATGAATTTAAAAGGAAAGTAGTTTTTATTAGAGTTTAAAATAAATATTGCAATCTGCCACAAAAAAAAAACTAACATTGAAACAAAACATATAAAATATCCAATATCTAATCCAAATCCTATTTTTTAAATTCGAGCTAAGAACATTGCAATTTATAAAACATGAAAGTACATAAATCAAATTTTAACTTGCTTAAATTAATTTCTAGATTTTGTAATGAATCCTTGAATTACAAATGTTAAATATGCATGAGTGTGTGAATTTAGAATGATTTCTGTAATTTTGTTTCAAAAGTCCCAACTTAATCCCTTGTCCTAATACCGACATGCATGTACCAACTCATAAGGGACTCCCCCTTTGGTATGAAATATTTTCTGAGAAAATTTGCGGAAAATTATCGACGCTCGGTTGGGAATATACCCGAAATGTAATGAAATTAACCGAAACTATCACTACAACTTCTACTTAGTGAGCAGTCAACCCTTTCAAGGTAAACGAAAAAGCGACAAGTCACTGCAGACGAAAACTCCCGCTCATCATTTAGGCATGAACCTGAATTTCTCCCGGCTGGAGAAATTCTATGTTTTTGACTTCTAAAATTCCCCGCCGCATGGCATAGAGACTGCTTTGTAGGCATGCCCGAAAATCTGAAAAAGGCCGCCACCCTCGCCCGAGATTGACCCAAAAGTTCAGTCAACGACCGCATTGCATCAGGTTAAGACAATCCAGACTCTGGAGCCAACCTTCGTTGACGGTGAGAAAGATTGTCGTCCTCGGCAGGTGTATTTTTGGCCGCGACAGTAAATCACTGCTTAGGGTTTTGATCAACAGCAATCCCCAACATCGTTCCCGGAGTGGGGGTGGGTTCTATTCTAGTAACAGCTTGTACCCTCGTACCCACAATTTTTCGCCATCGTGGCACCCAGTGCGACCGATGAGCTTTTCTAGATTGTGTAGTTTGACCTACTCCAGCCGTGGGTTGCTCGATGCTCTATTCCAAAAAATCGATTGGGGGTGGCTTTAAAATATTCAACGTGCTGCAATTATGCGCGGGTGGTCACCAACGGTCATTCAATAAAACCCACTTTCGTACTCATGGTACGGGTAAACTCCGGGAAAGGGTAGATTTTAAGTTTTGTTAATAAAATTGGCCAATTCGCGGCCGTATACTATAATTTTCCTACTACTGGAGATGGGAGAGGTTTGGCTATAATAGGTTGTGTTATTTATTTATAGGCACCCTGTACTAACTGAATATAGTTTCCTCACAATCGGCCATCGGCCGAGCTCTGATGAATTATTTGATTTGCAAAGTAATCAACTGTCATGGAGTGCAGGAAAGCTGTACTCAGTCTATCTAATGATTAATGAAAAACGATGTAAATTCTTTTAAGGTAAAACTTTTTTACGATTATTAAAAATATCAGATTTATTAGTACTAAACTTATAAGAAAAATGTATGACTAAAAAACTCTATGAACCCTTCAGGGTTAACCAAATTTTTTAAATTATAACCAAATATTTAGCAAACTATATCCAGAGCTGTAAAATAAATACCACTATTACAAGTACAAGTACCAGTACAAGTAATGCAAGCAAGACATATTACCAGTCCCATTACCAGTATTGGTACTGCATCAAATTTAATTAAAATTACTTGTCATTACTCAGCATTATGGTATATTACTTAGAAATACTCAGCATTACCTAATGTTGTTTAACCCGCAATGTTAGGCAATGCTGAGTATTTCTTCAATGCCTGGTAATGCTGAGTAATGCTAAAGTAATGCTTCTGAAGTACGGTAATGGTGAAGTACCAATGCCATTACTAATGGTAATTAAATTTGTTGCAGCACTAATACTGGTAATGGTGCTGGTAATTTGTCTTGCTTGCATTACTTGTAGTAATACTGGGAATGGTAATGCATTCCAGAATAATGCATTATTTTACAGCTTTTCACTATTCGGAATTTTTCTCTATAAAATAAGTCTGATATGTGCTAAAATAATATGAACTATTCTAAATTATACAAATAAAAACAGACACACGAAAATTACTATGTACCTCTAGAAGAAAAATAATACTTAATGAAGGGTATACAAACAAAAAAGCCTATAATTTTTTTACAAAACACGATTATGCTGAAACATATGACAGCATAGTGCTACAATCTTTCAGGTGATAAATGAAAAAATAATTGGATTGAATTATAGTCCGGATGTGTCAGTCAGAATAAAAAAAAAGTATGAAGCAAAACAGAGCACCTTTTTGCGTGACTTATGTTTTGTTAATTGTGATTTAATGATTTATGCCTTTCACCTATTCTCTCCGTTCATATTCTGGTGGGTTTATCTACATCCCCTGACTGCATGACCAATTCCAGTTTCTTGTCTAGATTAAGATTTGTTGTTCCCACTGGAGTTAATTACTTTAGCTGCTTCCGAGGACGCGGTACCAGCACGTGATCCACATATTTAATGCGAGAAAAAAAAATTATTTTTATGCAACGAAAATACATTTATTATATAACATGTTACCCCTTTCCATGCAAAAGTACAAACCAGAATATTTTCAATCTTGGGCATAAAACACGTTACGTTCCTAATTCAAATGCAAGCAAACGTCCACTTCATTAAATTCATTGACCATTTAATTACAAAGGTATATGTGCTCTTACCCAGTCTTAAATCTACCCAGAGGTTTCCCTTAAAATCACACGCAACAGCGAAAAGGTTTCGTGATCTTGAGCACCATTCCTTTGACCATTTTCAAGGCACAAGTCAGAAACAGTAAGACGTTAAATGAATGATGTAATTCTATTTTATTTCTTAACCGGAGGAAAACCCTCAGGTCACTATAAAGCGAGAAATATGATCTTTTTCCTCGAAGGGATGATTGATTGTGCAGGGCTCGAAATTTTTGCCGGCAAAAGAACAGAAACAGCCTTTCCATGGTTCCGGCATGCCATCGTAGTAAATGTTCCCTCGAACTTAAGCCGAAAAGGGCTCGTTATTTTCCTCCCGTCGTCTTCGACCATTGTGAGCTTTTTACTTTATTGCCTGCCTTTCGCCAGTTCGTCGATTTTGTTACGAGCAACTATAAGTCCAAGATACTTGGATACTTCGTGCTTTCAGTGAAGACTATTGGATAACCCACTCCAAGACTGTACGATGAAATGATTGATGGCAAGAAACGACATTCTAATGATCATTGAGTAGAAGATTACAGATTATCCTCAAAGATGCACGTTTCTGAAAATGAACTCTTAAAATGAATGTGGTGAAAGATTGTGGATTTTGCCGTCACGATTTCGGCAGAAACCCACAACTCAACAACATCTGATATCTTTTCATAAAGTCTAAAATATGGAATAAGATGAACTTGAGCTGGTTGTGATGGTAACTTTGGTGTTCAGCCACTGCCTTAAAACCACATACAACAAAAGGCAATTAGGATGATTACGCCTTTACGATATTAACTCATTTATTTCTCCTTAATATTTATAGCCCTTAAGAAAGAGGATACTAATTAAAAGGTCTTACCGGTCGAAATAAACCGAGCTTATACTTTCCAAGAAGTTTTTCTTATTCTCAACTTTGTTTTGTAACAAGGTTCTCCACACAACAAAAAATAAAATTCGTTTATTTAGTTTAGTTGTTTTTTAAATCATTTAAAATTTAAATTGAATAATGATTTTTTTTTTTTTCAAAATATGTAACTGCATTTTACCAACCTTTAATCAACTTATGCATCAAAACCCTTAAGGGTATCTCTTGTTTGCGAGTAACTCATTATAACCAATATTCGTTTATTAATTTCCGAACGCCATGGCATCCGATTAACCCTCGGCAAATGGAATTACTAATTACATTGCCTTATTGGTGGCATTTCTTTCGTTAGCGCAGCCAACAGGATTTAATTAAATTTCTGCGGAAATTCCTATTTTGACACGTTGATATCCATCGTATCGTCCTTGATACAGCATTTAATTAATCTTGTGATCAGTGACAAAAATGAGCTTCCGGCAGTTTGGCTTATATATTTTGCGCGATAAAATTTTATACTACGCAATCAGTGCCTTAGGTGGAAACTAAACTATTTCAGAAAATTATTTTTTTCTTTATGAAATTATATCGTTATTTTAAATCGATTTCTCTTAATTATTTAAATAAATAAATTATAATTTGCTATTATGAAGAGATAAATATGCAATCAGTGTTTATAAATAGTAATTTAATCTTGATATTAGTTTTTCGTCTAAGCTGGGTTTATTATTTTTAACCTCAAAAGATTTTCAATTTCGCACCCGCAAAAGTTTTTTGGATATCAAAAATTGAATTTTACACTAAAACAAAAATAACAAATAAATATTCCGAATATTTTTATATTTATTTATTTCCAACAGTCTACTCAAAATATGTGTCGATATGATGGACATATGTAAGTATTTTACGCCAAAATTTTGTTTCAATTCGATAAAAAATTACATAAATACGAATTTTTTTGTTTGTTAAATAATGCTACTTGAGGGTTAAAATTTTTCTATCTTCAAATTTTAAATTTGAACTACCAGGTATGTTAAGATGAAAGGGTTAGGTTTATAGGTTTATAATCTTTATATAGTTTGTGCCAGAAAAGTTGCGGGGTATGATTTTAAAATCGAGTTCTAGATCTAAAATTCATTATAAGCACAATGTAGGAGATAAATGTGTATTTTTCCAGAAGGATGAAAAGCAATTGAAATGTAATTTTAATGGGCATTATTCGAGATATATTAAGATTTTAGGATCTTCAACTTATCTCCCTAACATTGTTCGTGTTTCAAATTTCTTTCTATAATAGATCCATTAAAAGAACCGTAAAACCCACTATACAGGATTTAAATATAAAAGTGTAACACTGTTGTGTTTCGAATAGTAGTCATATAAATAGTTTTTCACATTAAAGGAAAAAAATAAAATTGAATTTTATCCATTCCGCATAACACGTCGTATAGTGTATTCAGAGTAAGAGGAGCATTAAAATTAAAGAGCCAGACCGACTGCGAGTTAGTTACCTTCAAAGCATATTCAGCAACAAAAGAGCTCTTAGAACGAGTGCCGCTGCCGATGTCTGGGGATCCATCTGAAGAAACCTTTTTCCTATGATGTAAGAACCGTGGAATATATAGCGAAGTCCTTCTCCCCCGCACGACTCCCACCTGAGGTGGGTGCTTCCTTGGCAGGGGATAAGAAGGAGTCCCGGCGAGGCGCTACTTCAAGAAAAGGAGTTGCATTCGAGGATACAGCCAGACCAGATTTACGAATTGGCTTCCATTTCTGGCGGCACAATGAAACACCATAAAATGGGGCATTCACGGTGGCTCGTCGGGGCGTTTAAAATGTGTGAAAAAACCCTTTGAAATGGGGCCCTCGGTGGGGCTGCTGACACGCTCTTTGCCGCAAAGCGAATTACTTTTTTTCTTATCGTTAAAGCTGCAGAAAAGGAAATAAAATAGCGCGAATGGATAAAGGCCACGACCAGTGTTGGTTGCAGAGCCGGATGCGGTCGAGACCATCAGATTTATGTGGAAATTATACGGAAATTATTTACTACGGAGCCAGAGTGCCATCATGGGGCTTCGTAGCCCCCAATTTCCTCGAAGGGGGCTGTTTGCCTAATTGGATCACCCTCTGCGAGTCATTGGCTACGTAACAGAGCGTGTTCAGAAGGTGCTCTGATTGCTGTGTACCGAATCACGCGATCGCCCCCGAAATCCAACTTTAATTACTACAGCGCTGCATTCAGCCCCAAAAATGCCCCCGGAGTCGTTCAGGGAATCATCCATTCCCGTCACGTACCGCCGGCGAGTGCTCCTTTTATTGCGGCTGGGGCTCCTGGTTTTAACCGGGAACACAAATTGTTTCCTGTGAGTTCCCCCATTAGCATTTCGGGAGCCCCGAATATCCGCTGGTCCTGTTGCTACCAATAATTGCGTCATTGCACAGGGTGGGGGTGCAACTGTCAATAGTCTAATATGCGGCATGTTTTGGAATACAAATGACAGGGTAATTAGGGGAGACAGGGATCGATTCCAGGACCCAGGAACAAGCTCAGATCTCGCCCTGCACCAGGCTCTAAACTTTGGTCACGACCCCAAAGGAACCGGATGAGGCTACATCGCCCTATGACGGGTAATTAGGATGTAGATTACTCAGGTCGAAGAGGATGCATTTCGGATTAATGAGATTGCATTTGAGGGGGAAGTCTGCATTAATTAGATAGGTAACTTCCTAATAAGTCGGTTAAGCTTAAGACCTCAGCAATTTTTAATTACATAGGTATTTTATCTGATTTACGAAGACTGTTTGGTTTGCATCTCAAATTTTCCCAATAGCGAACATTTCTATAAAGCAAACTGTTTTACAAGTTTTAACATTTTTTATACATATACCTACTATTTTTTAATTTTTTTTTTTTTTTTTGCACATTTTAAATTCAATGTACAAAATATTTTATAATACGAAACGAGCAGATATCAATTTTACAAGCCCAAGATTATTCTATATTGGGGGCATAAAATATATATTTTAAGAAACAAGTTACATAACCTATTTTTGATAAATTCTGGATATTTTTTTGAAAAGTACTGTAGGTACATACATACATAGTTAAAATTCCCACAATTTGACAAACTTTTAAAGCTTTCAATTTTCATAACTAAATATAATAACCGTGTATAAAAATAAAAACTCTATAAAGTGAATCTAGTGAATTAGGAAATTTCAAAAATATTAAAATTAAAATTAAAAATACTTTTTACTACCTGAAGATTAAAAGAATTTGAATATTTAATGCTTGTATTTTCTTAAATAAAAATTATATTTTATAACACAAAATTGCGTTTTTCTCGAAACGAACTTCGGAAAAGGTGAAAGATCGCTAACAAAAATCTTTCAATGCGCTGGATTTAGAGATAGATTAACCAAAACAAAATAAGTAAGTAAGCTTAACATTGATCGTCCTATTTGAGAGTTGTTCTCCATTCACCTTAATCGCATAGAATCATCATTTTAACGAAAAATTGTACGCTTTGCTCTCCGCGGAGATGGTTTAACTCTATTATTTTGCCGCTTTACCCAGATAGACTTCTAAACTAATAAAATCAGACTCACTTCAATATGGACGTGACATTTCTAAGACAGTTTTTGCTTTTGAATGTCCTCATTAAGGATGCAATTTGTTGAACATATTGATTTCAATCTTAAGATAGTATTAAATACATAATATAATCTAATTTTTATAAGTTTGACGAAAATAAACTAAGCATTACTTTTGATAAATCGAAGAAATTTAATATTCATATATAGATTCCCTATGGCCTATAGGGTTTAAAATGTAAAATAAAAACAATAATTTCAAGAGCATCATCAAAGCCATTTTCCTTAACTCTTTTGCTGAAAGTTGCTGTCAATTTGATTGCCAGAATATGGTGGAAGTCAAATTGAAGCAAACAAATTTCGAACATCGATAAAAGGAGTAAAGATGCACAAAATGGAATCCTTCCTGCTCCATCTTTTTGCATCCTTATAACTTTATCTGCCTCTGGGCATTTCTTCTTCCAGGACCACATTTTCGATGTCGTAAAAAAAGTTGCCATCACGGGTGATAACTGCGAGGCAGGTAAAAACCGTCTGTCGATATAAATTTCATCGAATTTGTTGAACTTAATGCATTCGGTGCACGATCGATGCTCTAATGTTGCAAAAATTCCCCGGATGCTGACATGCACTTGGCAGATGTAACAACACCCTCCCGGGGGAGGAAGGGACGATGCTAGAAACTAGGGAAGATGCTCCCTCGGGAGAAGCCGGTGGATGTCGAAGTCATCACCGTGGACCATTCCATCGTTGCACATTTCGCAGTTGAGCAACCTTGCGACGACTTGAGGTGGGCGGAGATAGAAGGGGATTCCCCGGTCGGTAGTTTGCAGACGAAATGCACTCGGAAGATGTTTTCCTTCAAATAACCAACGGCTGCGACGGTCTTCTCCAGAGATTGTTTTCCCGTAGAACTCCACCGGCGCTAACTCCATCCATTTCCAATTTTATACCATGCGACAGGGATTTCACGGGAGCGGGGTGGAGCAGGATAAGAATTTAATTTACGATCTCGTATGACGTCCGAGGATGAAGATTTGATTTTTTTCTGATTGGAGTAGCCTGCACCCGGCGGACGGCAAACGAAGGGCGTGGGGCGGTCATCCAATTCGTTCACTTCTTCAGATTAAGAATCAGCGAGCTGACTACTTGCTGACATGAGAGGATTGGATTACGACGCCGGATGAGCCCAACTATCCGAGACTTAAGAGTCGAGGGCGATCTAATCGCATTAGCCCCCTTCGCAGCGGCACCGGTGCAGGGCATTAAAATGATTGAATTGAGTTTGACGAGGTCGCTTAGCCGGGGCTTTGTGCCCCGGGACGCTACAATTAAAGAGGGGCTTTTCATCGGATTTACCGGAAAATTGAACAAAACCGCCCCGAATCGCTCAGCAGCGCGGGGATTAGCCCGACGGCTCAAAATCTTTTCATTAATTTAATATCAGCCGTTATCGCAGCCGAAACAATGCGTCGACCTGCTAATGAATAATTCAGGGACCTGCCACTAAAATCCGGTCGGTGTTTAAAAGCAGCCCGACGCTGTCACGTAATAACCAGAGGGATGAAGCGGGGGCGGGGGGCGGCATTGCCCCCGCAAGGAGCATCATCGACCTCCCAATGATTATATCGATTTCGGCACCACCCTGTGAATCCGCAGATCGAGGACTCTCCCCCGGAGCGACGAAATCAGGCCGTGGCGCCCTGATGCCGCTTAAGCCTGTTTCGGGGCTCAGCGCAGTTCACCTAGATAATCTCGCTTTTCTGATTCACGAACCGATTCAGATAGCGATGCCACGGTAAGCACCAACCGCTTTATATCTGCTTAATTCGGGGGACGGTTTCACCTGCAAACGATTTAAATTCCACGAATCATTGGGAAATATTTGCTGGCTTTGCAAAATTTCAGGACTTTTGAGGAAATCAACATTTTATTCGAAGATTTTCGGTGTGAAAAATTTTTAAACTTTACTAAAAGAGATAAAAATGTTATAAATTCATCTCATGCTATTTTACTAATCACAAAAATTGCTTTTTCGTATATTTTGTATAATTTTAACATCTCTATGTGGGTAAAAGAAATCTTCGATATTTAAACTCGTTAGAAAGTTATACTAGGTGTAGTTTCAGAAATTTCAATCAAAAGCACAATGATTCAGACCGTACTTGAATTTTAAACGTTTTCTTCTTTTTTATAAACTGAATTTTTTAAAATTGACTGACAGTCTTCTTCAAAATTGCACCAAAACTTAAATGAGAAAAATGTTGACTTAATTCTAGTTTCGGAGATATCTAAAGATCAAAATTAGGCTGGAATTCTTAATTTTAGATTAGTAGCAAAAGGCATAAAAACAGCCATCACACGAAACAATGTTTATAAAGCTATTTCATTAAAATAAGACATTCATATTAGGTATTTTGCAAGTAGAAATTTTTAAAATTTCTTTGAAGCTAAAAAATACTTCCGAGTGTTGTTCATATTCAATAATATTTCATTTATTAAAAACAAAGAGTTTTCATATCAGCATTCAAAATTATAACTTAGATCCAATTTTTCAAAAAACTGATATCTTTATTTTTCCAAATAAAAACGATAAGACTAATGACTAACTAATAACTATCTGCTACACTAAGGAGCGAATAGGTTCGTCATTTGGGACAATTTTATTCAACAAATAAATTTGACTAATAATGGAAAAATTGGACGTAACAATTAAAACGCGTCGTACTTAACAATTAAAATAAAATATATATCAAAATATTCAATTATCTCCAAATTTATTAATGTCATTAAAATTATGCATGGGATATTTATTTTCATCCCTCATGAAAAATTGATTCAGTGCACGTGTATGTATGCAAATAGGCATGTAGTTTTTGGCATGGTAACCTCTTAACTAGAAAAGATTATCCCCGTATTCAATGTCAAAGCCTTAACCTTATTTAGAAGAAAATCGTGTTTATGGCTTAAGGTTAAATCCGCACCGTGAAGATTGAAGAGCATCGATATCCGGTGGCGTATAACTCTCGACTTTGGGGCGACGCCAGAAAAAATAAATAAATATATACGACTTTTCAGCACATGTCGATGCCGCCGCCGCTTTGATTCGTTCTCGACATGTTTATTTGTTTGCAGTATCATCGCATATCCATTTCTAGAATTGGTAGATCAATATTTCTTTTTCTGCTTCGCTTCAAAAGGACTCCTGCCAAACTCTAAAAGGAATAAAAACGAAAAATCCGTGTAAAACGAGGAACACCTCTCTTGAGGCGATGGAGCAAAAGTCCCCTCGTGAGGCTCCATTTGAATTTTAAATATTTTTCTGAAAAATATTTTTATACCGCCATGAAAGGGAATTGCGGAACAATTGGTGGCTTTGGTGAGGGTGGTTCTTTTTCCTCAAAATGAAATAAAATTTTTTACAATGGTAAGGGATTACTTGGCCAACTTTTGCTTGAATTGGTCCAAATTCCACGTGCGTTTTTGCGTCGCCCTGCAGCTTTGGCGCATGGAAAACCGCTCCGGCGGACATAAATGTGAAGGGACAAAAATTAAACGCATAAATCTCGATTTGCGTCAGCAATTTACATTGGAGCTATATTGGGGAGCGCTGCAAGATAGCTGGAAACAAGCATCTAATCAAGTGTAAACTAACTTTGAGAATAATCGATTTAGCAGGCGTTTGCTCCGGGTGGATCACATTTTACACTACGCGGCCAGAATCCCGGCTCACGAGCCCGCTGAAAGTTTAATGAAGTTTATAATTCGACACGCATGAGTTCGCCACGGATATCTCCGGAGCGAGATTCATCGCGTAATTAAAAGGCATCCTCGACGGACGGTTGGTGCGATTTAATTTTATTGCGCGACCAATTGTTTATCTTTTATCGCAGCAAACATTTATTTAAGCCCGTGCAGTCATAAAAACTTGAGTAATTTGTACGCGGAACCAGCTCTTGCTCAACTGCAATGATTTCTCTGAATCGACGATAGTAGTGCTAAATTCAGCAACTTAGTTTAGAGTGACTAATGGAAAATTGTCCAAACATTCGTATACAAGTAAGTTTAAGACATCCCAAATTAAATAAGAAATTTACAACTGAAAAACCAACACAATAAATACTTAGAATTGATTTTTCAGCTCGCTTGCAATATAACGACTGAAAGTTTGTTTTGAGGGATTATGGGACTACCATGAAAATAGGCATCAGAGGTTTTTGAAAATGTTTAAATTAGGAATTTAAAAAACAGATTTTATACAATAAGGAGGGTTTTAGATAAAGCCTATTACAATTTTAATGCTCCCAAATTTACACAGGTAACACCGAAATTAAAAATTAGGAAGCCAGTTTATATTTTTGTTCATCAAATTCGAGGTAGTTGTCTAAATTGTTATTTAAGAAAATATGGAATGTAAATAAAATTTGAATGCGAAAATTTCATTTGAAACTTTATAGAAACAAAATATGTAATTAAAATTGATTTAATCAAATATTAAACGTAAGCAGTAGTATGAATTTTATGAAAGCATTCAATGTTAAAATAATATTTAGCCCTTTTAAATTGTACGTAAAGATTCGACTTTCCAGTTTTATGGAAAAAATACACAATCCATAATCAGATAGATCACTCAATTTGCAGGTACCTACAGCCAAAAAATTTGTTTTCCTATTAAACCACAAACTAGAAAAACACAATAAAAACCCATATTTCATTGCTATCTCTAAACAATTCTTCAAACACAAACGGCTTAAATACTTTTCTATTGCGAAAAATCAAATGAAAGCGAAACATAAAGCCTATTCAATCTGCATAGTCTCTGATTTGCAAAAATATGTTGAAAATTCGACAGGGAGTGAATTAAAATAAAAAGTTACCTTTTTACTTAGATAGAGAAATGAATGACCAAACGAATTTCCTTTTTTCCTGCCTTAAATTTAAATCCAAATCCGGATTTGTTTTGAAAAATTTTTACAGCTTTGAAAGTAGTTCTAGAGCGTGTTGGAAGCGAGGATATTTGCACACCAGTCGGAAGTGATAAGCTCCTACTTTGCATAATCGTAGTAGCTGGATGGCGATTTAAATTAACCTAAGGATTAACTCCTTCCCAAGTGGGATAAAGGCCGCCTGAGAGGTACGGCAGGTTCGTGGTAGGTAGATGAAAGTAGGATGAACTTGGATAAAACTCAAATTCCGCCGTCTCCCACCGCAGTTGAGCCCTAAACAAAGTTAAAATTTTAGGTTGAATTGTGTAATTAAATTCTTGTTGTTATCCATGACTCTTGTAACGTGGTCCTGGCTCCACTTTCCTCTAATAGGTGCATTACATCGCTACGCCGGAGTTAACCCTTGTCGTGGCTATTCTAAGAAAGTTTGTTCGACTTAATAACAAATAAATTTGAATTGCTAATTACGAATAGTAAAACCTTCTTATATTATACGTATAACCTTGTCGTAGCCAAGTTATTCCCTCGTAAAGTTACCAAGTTTGTCTACCATCAGGAGAAAATTTAATAAGTTTTAAATACTAAAGGGGTCACTTAGATTTAAAAATAATGAATATAGTTAAAGTTTAATTACTACTAGTGGTCGCCCTCCGGTCGAAATTCGACCTACTGGGGTTACTTTACTACGAATAATACGACTGTACACAGCCAACTATGTGTGTTTGAAATTGGCACTGTCAATAATAAAATTACGACAGTTTGACTACAGACTACTATGTATTTAAAATTGATAGTATGAACGTAAATAATGAATTTATTTAATTTAATTTATTGTATTTGTAACACATATTATAAATAAATATTAGCTTTCTGCACTTCTTCTCTATATAAACTTTAACTATGCCAAATCTCGCACTCCTCCGTCCGTCCAATATGCTTAAAAAGGGGTACAAAGTTTTCTCTTCACGTATTAATATATAGATTGTTTTTTAATGATGAACATAAAGTCTTGATGGTTCATAATTTTAATATTCGTTTACCATAAGAATAGGATGATAAAATATAAACTATTATTACGATTTGCACGAAACTGAGTTTACGAATTCAAAACAGCTAAAATTTAGAAGAATAAATATCAGTAAAATCTTCTCAGGGGTGCAACTATTAATCAAAATTTTGCATACTTATTTCTCCAAAATTGTAATTTTTTAAAACCCAATAAAGTAAAAATAAATAGTTTGTTGCAATTTCAGTGATAAAAAAATGAGTAAAGTTCAGAGGATGGATAGACTGAGAAATGGATAGAAGAGTGGATAAACATCATCCATTCTTTTAATTTTGTAATACTTCAAAAGACAATCCTTCAAAGGATAAGGATAAGAAGGGTGATGATTTTGCAAACATTGAAAAGAGTCGATAACGTAAGCAACAAATCACATACAAGACAATGAATAATGTAAGAACCTCCTCAGCCGGTCGGCTTTGTCTCAAGGAGCACAAGTGTACCATCTTAAACTTTCGAGTACGGATTTGCATATAAATTGCGCATTTGACATACTCTCTAAGTGCCCTCGAAACTCTGAAGTTGGATCCACGGCCGATTGCTGTTTTACAACTCAAAAGGAATTAAGCTCATCTGTGGCACTGATTGTTCAAAAACCAATCGGTGTACAGGTGAGAATTTAATTGGACCTAGAAGGGAACCTGAGATTAATTGCTCGGGTTCACAAAGGTGTTCTTAAAATGAAATGTTCCCTTATTCCCCTTTTGGAGGTAACCTAGTTGCCGGGATTCACCTGAAGGAAAAAAAAAATGTTGTTGGCATTAAAGCTCACCTAGAAACGAAGGTACGTGAACGTGAGATACAAAAGGTATGCCGTCAACGCTCGCAACCCTGGCAAGCCCTTAAGGCATTCCTCCGTCACGCCGAATCCACGCGGGGGCGATATTTTGCGGAATCTTTATTGCGTGATTATATTCTCGAGATGACCTCGTTTTCCATTATTATGTGCCACTAAGTATTTTTATAGGTTCCTCTCGCAGGCTGGCGTGACGTGCAGGATCCTGTTCACTTCGAGGCTGAGCCTCTTCGGGGCTCCGCAGAATATAACGAGATGGTGGCGCGACTGCACCCGCACAATGTGAACTCGCCCTCAGGTTGATCACGTGCGGGGGTGAAGACTCCTCCGGAGCCACTAGAAATCTAGTGAAAGACGCCTATCACCCGAATGAACGATGTTATCTCGCTCCATCCGCTTTAACGCAATAACTGGCGACATATTGCGCCAGTGGGGCTCCTGGGATGCTCCGGAAGACAACGAATGCGGGGGGGAATGGGGCCGTGCCGGATGCGAACCTAATAAGCAAATAAATTACCCATGGCTGGGGCCCTTTGTGCGCTGGACTGCTCTGGCTGAATCTGCACAGAAGCGCACTTCTGCAATTATCTGAGGCTAACGAAGGATGACTAAAAGCATTCCGCCAAGGGATCGGTTTGCGGGGGAGTGAAACGCGACCGGAAGATGGCTGGGAAATTATTTGCACGGTCTGCACTTTTCGGGGGGTAAAATGCGAAAGTCCTGCTCAAGTCAGGACCCTAAAATTGGATAAAAAATTTCTAAGGAGATAGCACAGAAGTGCCGAGATAATTGAGTTTCACTGCGAAAATTTCTTCCTTCAGGACCATCCGGAGCTCCAGCTGTTCGTGGACAAGTTCGCACCCCGTTTGTCTCCCGGACGCCCCATTGTTTACAAACTTTGATTGGGACATTTCTAATTGAGCTGTAATGAAAAGAGTGTCACAACTTGCAACTGCATCCGATGGCCGCGATAATCGCACCCGACTTTAACAACTTCTGGTGCAAGCGGGGGCGTGCCGGAGACAGGCGAATGAAACTTTTTCATCTGTGGCTTGCATGCAGGCAAGTTTCTCTTTAATTAAGTTTGTTGCCAACTTGTTCGGACAACAGGAGCAACCGGGAGTTTCCCATGTAATCCTGTGTCAAATTGCCATGCTCTAAGTCCGTCCTAGACGAAACATTAGGGAAAATCTCCAAGGTATAAAATTCGTTGAGCCCTTTTGTATATTTCCGCAATTTGGCACTGAGATGGAACGACTTATGTGGCTATTATTTCTTGTAATGCAATGTTGAACTTGTGGGACGAACTTCCTTGTTGTCAGGAGCTGAGTATTTCGCTCATCTTCCCAAATGCGATCCTATTCTTGTTAGTCTTTTATGGCTGGTCTTCATAAATTTTCATCTCTGCTAACGTAATTGTGTCAGTCCATGCTGAACTATACTTGGACCTTTGCGCCCTTTTTGAAACCGAATATCTTACGTATAGCATAAAAGTTGTTTGTCATAAAACAAATTTTGCATGGGTTTCTTGTGCTTTCCTGCATCTTTATTATACGAATTGAAACACAAAGTTTCTCAAGCGTATTTTATTCTTATGGATGAGTAGCAAAAACTCTCCACTTCGTTCCACATATTAAAGATTCTAGTTAATAAAATAAAGTACAAATTAATTAATTAAAAGCATAAAATAAATAAATAATAGTATATTAGGAATATTCACTCCATATAGTTCTTTGATTTGTATATTCTCGTCTCGTGAACAAGATGACGCCAATGTACTTTTTAGCAACTCTCGAAATTTGAACTGTCAATTTTAGGCAAATATGCGTTGCATAGTATAGATACAAAATTATATATATAATAATACCTATATAATATCGAACGCCTCATGAAAAGTTTATTCCTTATTTTTCGTTTTATTTGCATTGAAACATTTCATACTTACTTAAATCCATCTTGAAATTAAAAATTTCAATCGATTAGGTAAAAATATCCGACGGAACCAGCTGAGTAAAACAGTTGTTTTTTTACAGAAATACAAATTACAAATTTAGGGTAAACTAATTATAATACTAATTATAATTTTTAGGCGATTTTAGCCAGTTACAAGACATACGTAGCCTACGAGGGCATGAAGTGAATGAGTAAATCCAAAAAATCCCAAAATATCCCAAATAACTTAAAGAGAGTTTTTGGTAAAAAATTGTTGTAATCAATTAACTTAAAAAGTACAATGACTGCAAAAACTTTGACTGTTTAAATATTATAGAAAAATATTATTTTATGTTCGGATTTTTAGGACAATATATTTCTACATATATTTAATCAAACTTGACAGCTCTATTCGTGCCAGAGAAATTCAGGTCACCTTAAAAACAATATGTTTCATAATTAAGTCGTTATTTTTTAAAGTGGCATAAGTCCACTTTTTGAAAAATTCACAAGAGGGCTCTCCAGACGAAAAGATTTAGTTATAGAAGTTCTTAAAATGATATATTAAATATTATTTATTTAGGTTCCATATGTTATGCATAGTTTCACAATTAAATACGAATACCCCTAATACCAGCGACACACCAATCGTAATTTAGAATTTCGAGTGTTCTCAATTTCAGAAATATATCATATTAGGTACCTCTGAATTTCTAAAACAGTTTCAGGCGAATATTCTGTTAAAAAGAGATTTTGACAAAAATTTGACTTTAATTTCAAAGCAATACAATAATATTGTGAAATTGATTAGGTACGCTCGAAATTCTAAATTTCAGTTGGTGTGTCGCTGGTATAAGGCTTTTTTAAAATTACAAGAAATATTAAGATTTCCAAATAAGTTATACATATCGTGTAAACCAGGAATACAAATGGCAACTGTCATTTTTAATGGAAGTAAATGAGATTACATTTTAAGTTGAGATGCCATAGAAGGCTTGTCTCAAGTCAAAGAAGTATAAAAAATTGCGCAATTTCAAAGAAACATTAATTTATTCGCTCATAATTTAAGCTCAAAAATTCTTCGGAGAATACAACTCATGTAAGATTTTATCTTTGGTTCTGAGGGGAGTTTTTCCTTACAAACTTTTCATGTGCACGCATATATCAGAATCAACATAATTTCGAAAATTTTGAGATATTGCTGCATAAGCAGAGGGAACGAAGCCTTTTTTTTCACCATTGTATTTGAATTCGCGCCAATTTCTGCTTCTGTGAGCTTCACAAAGTACAAATCAGGGAAAACGTACGGAAAGTTAGAATTTCCCCAAAAATTCACAGGAGTTGATTCTGACGTCGTCGTTTCTCGACAAGTCGTCGACAGTAGGAAAGAACATCAGGCGGGGCAATCTGGAGCTCCTCTGATGCTCTCCTCAGCACTCTATGAAAAGGAACCTTTGTCGAGGAATTTATCGTCGAAATTTTTGTGGTAGAACTCCACAAGACAAAATTTCGTTAGCACTTTTGTTGTGCGCAATCAAATCGCTTTAGATACGTCTGTTGGAGCATCCTTCGCGTTTTTGAGGGATGCTGACTTACTTCCGGGAGGGTGCTCCGGGGGGTTGGTTGTACGACTGGGAGCTTTATGAAGCCATTATCAGCCAGGTGGAACGAGGCATCATGTTTATTACCTGCGAAACGCTTAACCACTTCAACACCTGCGAGTAATTTGCGCTCGACAGCATCCGCTGGGAGCTTTATAAAATTAAAAGGATTTTGTCAGTTGGTTTGTCGAACGCCGCGTAAATGAGCGCCAAAATGAAAGAAGTTCTTTCGCAGGCTCGTTGCGTTCTTCCATTATTAATGCCAGGTAGACAGACTCTTCAACTTTAAATTAACTTTCGCGTAATTAAATTCTACCTTAAGCCCTAAGAGCACTTGTCGAAGTATCGATTTGGCTTAAAAAGAGGGCGGAAAGGTAAAGGTGCGTCGAATGGAAATTTAATCCAAAAATTTTTTGGATCCCTGAAAGTAAAAAAGATGGGATCCGCCTTAAATCCTGAATCTCATCCTCCACTATCCGGTGGATGAATCCTCTCAATGTTCGTTAGATGGCCGAAGGTCTATAGGCCCAAAAATCCCTTGTTATGAATAATACACAAAGGGTGGGCGGGCGGCTTTTTCATAGGGCTCCGGCCGGAGATAAATTTCAAAGGGACGCTTCTAACAATTTGAAAGGCAATTGTGCCATCAATCCTGGAATTAGGTTCCTCCCACTCCGCCACTGTACATAGTTTTATCCTATTTATCGTGTGGTCAGTGTGGGCGTTTGTTTAATTGCTTAAGATTTCAAGGGATTTACATCTTGGGCTGAATATTGCCCTTCTAATCACTTTGGTTTTTCTCCTCTTTCAAATTAACTATGTAACATCTACCCTTTTTTTTGTCCTGATGTATAATTCTATCTGCAGCGCTATGAACGTGATAGCGCTTTTTTTTATTTCTGATTATGGGATCAAGCCAAATTACTGTCGGAGCCTTCATAGTGTCCCCTAATTAGGTATCCTGGAAAGAAAGTTGACAATTTTTTTCAAGGCAGTTTATCTTTCAGGCCCAAAAGTAATTGTTTAAGACTGTTTTGTTGGCACAAGGGTAGAAAAGTAATACCCAATAAATCTAGAACCATTGAGTTAACATTAATTTCTTGATTAGTTTTTATTTAAGAATTATCCTTTTTTATAGGAATTTAACTTTTTTACTTCACATTTAGCAGAAAATATATTGTATAACTTTCAAAAATAAAATGTGTTTTTTTAAAAGTTTAGTACATGAATCAGACTAAATTTTCTTTCATTTTGAAGTCACTGAATTATCAAGCCGTCACTGTTCTCTAGCAAAAAACCAATTTAAACTTGGTTTTTCCTCCTTTCTTTTACTTACTTTATAAAAGACGCCACAAAATTAATTGACTAACCATAGTTTCCTTATTTTGCGGAAGTCACACAAAAAAGTTTCGTGAACTGCCACCGACGTTAATCTTTTTATGTTGGAAGTTAAAACAAGACTACATACATCTAACGAAAATCCGGTTCATGGAAAAGTAAATTTCCAGACAAAACTTGGTGTGTTTTATTTGGCTTTCTGCCAATTGCCAGCTCGTTGTGATAGATGACGGGCAATAATTTCAAAATTACTCGACTTAACCATCCATGTCAGCGGCAAAAATATTTATATCGTTGCTTTCGGGAATGTCACGACATTAAAGGGCGCTGAGGTCTCCATAACAATCAGTTTGAAAAATTGTGTGATTTTCAGAAATATTAATATGAGCTTCCTTTGGGACGTTATGTGATTCTTGATAACTTTTTATGGATGCTATTTTGTTAGTTGGCGAAAAAAAGTATCTATTTTGTTTCTGAGTTAAATAAAAATAAATCTGTAATGGACTAATACAATAGAACCAATTTTTTAGGATCGAACATATTCGAGTTTTAGTGTTTCGTACTTCATAACTTTGTTGTTCGAATTTTCATACTAAAAATCCCATTCACAAACTGATTATCAGAACCTACAGGGTACTTCCAGGTAAAGTAGCTATTGACTAGACTGTGCGAGAATATAACTCGCACTTGTCCAGTTTTTTTATTTATTTGAGTCTCGTAAAGTATAAAATGACATGCCAGAAAAACTCATTACTTTTTCAACGTGTTAATATTGCGGTTTCTCGAAAAATAAATAAAAATCTAAAATCAGATAAAAGAACTTCTAAATTTAAATAAAAAAAGATTAATTCATTATGTCAAGGAAATTTACAAAAACAAAATAAATTTAATGACCCGACCATTAAGTCTATTAATTTTAATAAATTAGAGTTCTGAAAACAATTTGATTAAGCCAAAATACTGATTGATTTATTGTCAAGAAAAAATTCAAGAATGAATAATTAATCAGAATTAGGTACGTTTCGGTAATTTTCTCGGAAAGATAAGTGCTATTAATTATATCAGCTAATTATGATACCTACCTGGAAACATTTTTGCCTCATTCAATTTGAGGAAAACAATATAAAACCGAAAGTTATTTTGGGGAATTTTTTTCTAACAGCTTCAAAGAAATAAAAGTTTATCCATTGAGTGAATCAATCCTGGGGCATCTGCCTAAATTCAGACCTTTTGAATTTTCCACGAAAGAGCGGTCTCATTGGCAATTTTCTTGTGAGTCAATTAGAATAATGGAAAATTGTAAGAAGACTTAAAATAGCATCTCCACTGCGCCCACAACAATTCTCAAAGGGCCGTCTGGAGGACGAATGATTGCTTAAAAATAGATTCTGTGTTGGTGTTGGGGGTGGAATGGAGCACGAAAGGCTGGAATTTTATTGATAAAGCAGTTCTGCTAAAATCAGATTTGCCTAAGATTGAGGAGTTTTATGAATAACCAAATCGGGCGCCTGTCTCCCCGCCGAGAAATCCTGGAATGCTCGGAATGCAGCATGGGGCCCACTCCACGCAGAGCGTTAAATTTAGAATTATTTTGTAGCAGCTTCACTGACTCTGCACCTCTCGGCCAGAAATTGGGCTCATTTAGTTCGGCAATTTTATTGATTTCTGCATCGGAACTGCTCCCCATTGTTCTACATGAGCAGACAGGGATAGGTTCGATCATTTCTCAGTGGAGCCTAGGACTTTGTATCGGATGTGAACGAAGGTCCTGTCCAATAAATGGGAGATAAGGGCGTCCCATCTGAGTTGAACACTGCTCCTGTTTGTTTAGGCGTTCCGAACATTTTTCCCCGGGCATTGTTTCCAGTTTATTTGCAACCCTTCGGGTTCGCCTATTCAGAGGCATAAATTTCAATTTGCACTCTCGAACAGTTTCCACTGGGGAATTTAATATCTCCTAGAGGAGCCCTGTCCCTAATCGGAGCTATTTCTTTAACAGAAAGCCCACCCACGCCTGAGTCCGATGCGACGGAGTATCTTCTACTGCAGGATAAATATGTTTGACTTCTTCGGTGTTTGCTTGGGAAGCGTCGCTTCGTTTGCTCGAATTCCATTTCACGTAAATGCTGCAATAATGAGAGCTCTTCGTCATTTGTGACACCTACAAAATCCTATATACAAATTTATCGATCTTCAGAGGTAGCCGGAGCTTACTTCGGGAAGGGGATTGCTGGAAAAGTAATTTTTAGAACGCTCCCACCAGAACCCGTCCTACGGAGTAAGTCACGTAACCGTAAAAAGAGGTATTCACACTACGGAGAAGGTTTTTGCCGAACTTTAAGCGATTGAACCACAGGAGTGGGTCCCATCAGTTTAATCAAAATTCGCAATCTTGCTGTAGTAAAACTCTTCTCCAAAGTTCTCCCTCAAAACTGCTCCAACTGGAGTCATTTAGCCCTCTCAGGTGTGGTAATTATCTTATTACTGCTCGAGATGAAGCCCGACCTCGAAAGGTTTCTCATCTCGAATAGATGAGTTCACGGGTTTACTACTTTATCCCGGACACTTTTGGGTACCTATCACGCGAACAAAATAATCACCGAAGTTGAGACTCTCGTGGGTCCTGGTGAACCGATCTCATAAAGGGTTTGCGTGCCCAAGCAGGAACCACCCCTACAGGGTGCCTCTGTTTTTGGGGTGGGCAGGGGCAGATATTAAATTCCTGCAGGATATTACCACTAAAATGAAATACGATTACGTGTAAGTGCCGTCCTGCTGCAAACTTACGGCCTCGACAGATGGCACATGTGGGCAAAACTTTTTGCCCTGGGCCGTATAATTTTGAACGTAAACGTCTCAATGCAGCCGTGCCCCGGACGTTTAAGGAGTTTTTCATCGAATACGTGGCTAACGTAAATGAATTATGATTGCACACGTGGACGCTATCGCCTTGCGTTGAGTACAAAGTTATCGGAAGGAAGTAAGATCCTATATTTTTTATTTTCATGTGACCTCACAGCAATGAAAAATGCTCATTGTCACTGCAGGTTATCTCGGCTTTAAAAACCATTATTCCCCGTCGAGAGGTTCGTACTTTAGAGATGGCAGAACTCTTCGACGACACTAACTTTGTTGCGATAAGTTGTTAAGAGTTGTACTAAGAAAGTTTTAAAACCTTTTTGAAATCACCATACAACTTAGGTAGACCATTTTAGTACGATACATGATATTTTAATTTCATTGTTGGTAAAATTATAATACATGAGAAAACTCGAATATACAAATTTCAGAAACTTTGTTTGTCTGCTACTTCTTTTCATTTAGTAGGTATACCCTAGTTATTTCATTTTCAGTTGATTAAACCTTAAAAAATCTTCTGGAAAGCTTTTTTACAAAAATATCTTTTAAAGACTTTCTTTTGAAAATTAAAGCATAATTTATTAAAGATTTTACCTTTTGTCCATAAAATAGGTCAACTTTTCGACTTCTTAATTTTCTGAATGATTTTATATTCAAGATTCTTTCGTCTAAATTTTAGTTTTCAACTAAACTTTTGAATAAAGCTTTCATAACGGGTATAAAATAAAGAAAAGATTTAGTAAGTCAATAATTTTCCAGACTTATTTTCAAAGTTTTAGTCGTGAGTTATGCCTATATATAATAATCGCAGATAAACTTGCGAAAAAAATTATAAAAGAAAATTTTCTTAAAGCCTGTTAAATCTCTCGTACAAAATACAGCCAAAATGGAATTGCCTTTCTAGCACACTCGTTACCACGAGGCACCTTTTTTTTCAGAACGGAACTAATGGAAAACGTAGTCCCTGAAAAGAATGACTCCTCCCTTCGTGGGCCCGAAAACTAGGCAAAGTTTCTTTTCCCTTGGCCGCAAGGCAGATAGAATTGTTAGAGTTCCTGCGGGACTAACTTTGGAATTCAATTACCAAAAGGTCAAAACTTTCCCGGCAGGCCGTGCTCGATTTCTCACATATAGAGTCTTTGATCCTGTTTGGCTAAAAACAATTTAATGAAGTGTCTCTTAATGTGGCAGGTTTTCCGACATCGTCCACAGACTTCAGAGAATGAAGCGGCATGGCGGCACCCCCGTCTTCCCCGGCTGATTGAATCCCAGGCGCCCGGGCAGGGCAGCCCGATATTAAAAATTAAATTTCCCTCCAAACATTGGCCTATGCGGAAGTTTGGGGCACCGCGGCGCTAGACGTCGCGAGGATGGGCGCCCAGAAACTCCAGTTGCTCAATGGCATTTTATTGTAGAAGTTACTCTTTGATCTCATCTAATGAGGTTTTGCGTAATTTCAGCGATATCTGAAGGGCTTTCCGCCGAGTCAAAAGCAAATTTAAATTGAGGCAGAACTGCGGAGTGGTAGGGCTCTGGCTCTAGGATTCGTGGAATAATAAAAAAATCAGATGTTTTGGCAGTATACGCGGTGAGATTTTAAGCAATAGCTTCAAATTAATAGAGCTTGGAATTCAATGAAGGATATCAAATTGATTCCCTGAAGCAAATTCAATTAAAGGTTAATTAATGCTCAAAATCCTCAATTGCTTTGTTTAATTAGGAAATTAATTTAAGGGAAGATTTGAGGCATTAGGGAGTAGGTAATTTATTTATGGTCATAATTACAAGCAATGTTTAATGTTACTTTAAATATATTGGTAATAGGAAAGAACATATCGTTTTAAATTAAAATTATTTCGTAATTATTCCTCCGAACAAATATTGTAACAGGCATTTTTAAATTAAATCAATTGCAAAGCAAACACGATTTCGTATTTTAAAATGAAAAATTGAGGAAGCATATTGAAAGAAATTAAAGTTTCGAAATCTAATTAATTATTTTTACTGAGCAAATATTTTTTTAATTCACTTTATTTGAGCATCGAAACTTTGATGATATGCTCGTGATATGAAATATTTATGTTTATTAAATTGATTACCTGCCAAATAATTTATCTGTTTTTCTATAATAAAACTAATTGATATTAAAAGTGAGCCATCCAAAAAATTTTGATATTTTTAAATAACGTCAATATGAAGCAGAATAGCTGACCCGAGCTCTAGAACCACATATAATAGTTAAGTTACTTTTATCTTTAAGTGAAAGTTTTCTGAGTATTAGGACTTTTAACTAAAATTATGTGGTTTTCGTTTAATGTCCTCGAGAAAAACTCATTAAGCCACCTTTCAGTTGCAATTTTTCGGTTCAAGAAACAATGTTATTTCTGGAAATCCTTAGGGTTTCCACGGTATCCTGATCCTTAGTTGGGTGCATTCCTCTTTAAAAAGTTCGCCCCAGCATCTGCTGTTTTGGGGTGCTGCATCGCGAGGCGAGGACTTAGCCACTGTGTCAGCTGATGTAGAACAACTTAGCCTTTTAAGACTGCCATAGAAAGTCGCATTTTCTAGAATCCTTGGCTCACTTTGGCGAGTATCTCTGCAAACCGCAACGACTCGCCGCCGGTCCCCCGTTCTCGTTTCAAGCATTTGGCATTACGAAAACTTTTATCGAACCCCAAAAACGTGGAGGAATGGTCCAGCAGCGGAGCCTTAAAGTGTAAATGAAAATTTTTACTGGGTGTCACGTGCTGATATGCTAATGATGATGATGAGTCTCCCTGTAATGAGGACTGAAATACTCTCGGAACATTACACCCTCGAATTATACCACCGGATTGCGACAGTGTGCGACGCGACGCGGCGTGGGAGCGTGTAATGATGATGAAAAGGTTGCGCCACTCCTGGAAATTTGCACATTTTTCGAGTAATGATAAGCAGATGGAATTATCCGGAGATAATGAATTGTGACAAATAATTTGTGAGCGGCCCGCGAAAATTGGCTCCTTTTTCTGGGACGCCCTCAATAAAAACAGAAGGGGATTCATCACGTTCGCGAATTTCTGCACATGCTGAGCAAATCAAAGTGGGTGGGTGGGTGCAGGCAACAGCTGTAAATTATAATTAGAATTATGTTGACGAAAAATTAAGCGAAAACTGCGGGTTTCCTCAAGGAAGAGCATCATTATCTTAATAAGTTTGGGAACAGCTGCGAGTGTGGAGAAATTTCCACCATTCGACTTGTTTGGGCGAAAAACGAAAGGAGTAGGTAAAAGGCTTTCACCATTTGTTTTATTGCCCGGAAAGGGGTGTTCCAAATTTGGACCAAAATATGTTTTTGCTTGCGGATTTTATGAAACATTAGTTCTGTAAAATTTTCACACATCCGCCCAGGTAAACATATGAACGCCGCTTCGAATAATGCTAAATTAAGCGCAGTTTTAAACGTTGCTTACAGATTATTAAATCTTAACTGGTATTTTATGTATTTTTGGGGTTTCGTATATTCTTCATTCTGTAGATCGGTTTCCCGTCACAGCTCTTCTATTGAGATTAAATTTAATGTATTTAAAACTGAAGAAATTTGGAAAAAAATATACTTTCGAGACAAAATTAAAAAAATCTTGAACCAATATTTTTGCATATTAATTTAATTTTAAAGCAATATACATAAACTGTTAACAACAGACAAAAATTCGTGAAGTAATAAAAAATGAAATTTTTAGAAAATAAGTAATATGTTAAATTTTAACACTAATAGTAGGATTTCGATTAAATTTAGAAAATAGGTTGCGAATAGTATTTTAAAGGTTTGGTATGGTATAAGATGGACAAAACAATAATTTTTAAATAAAAAATAAAAAACAAGAGTTCACCTAATAAGAGAACAACGTAACAATGTTCATAAATAATATTTTAGTATCCAGTTTGTTTTACTCTAGTAGTTTTTTAATGTTTTAATGTTGAATCCTTGTCAAATGAATCTGAAGATTGCCTATAATTATAAAATAATTATGTATTTTTCGTTTTGTAGGTACAATTTTTAAGGTTCTGAATGTTCCAAAATTACTAGAAAGCATCGACAATTTTGACACAATAGCTAAGTTAGTTAAAATATGGAGGTGTAAAATTGAAGACCATTGATTTTTGGAAATTTTTACATATTACATATGTACATACAGTACAGTGCCAAAAAATTATAACCACCAACATTTATACTTCCATACTTTATTTTGAAAAAAACTTTATTATATTCGTACGCGGTTAAGATAAGCATTAAATTAAGGGTAAATTCACATATTTTGCAAATTAATATTTCTAGTATTTAGTATTATTAACCATATTTTTAATAACATTTGTTAATCTCCGCGATTTTCTTCGATGCCACTATTTATGCTTTCGGCGTTAAATGAAATGGTATACCATGTAATACTTCTTGGAAACATGAAAATTTGTTTATTGATATTTATATTTGATAGAACTGGAATAAATGAATGGGGGAATACTTTTGCATATTGCATATTGGTTCGTAACGTAACGATTTCTTATTCTTCAAACAATGAAAACAAAGGAGGAAAGATTGCAACTCGGCAAGGAAATGTTAATCTGTTTGATTGTTTGCGAAAAAAATGTAATCAGAGTTCAAATTTTGAAATTTGTTAGAGTGGTTATAATTTTCTGGCACTATACTGTATATATAATGTTCATATACATAATATGTATAAAAGTTATAATGAATAGTGTATTCTCATTGATTTTATGTACTTATACAAACAACTTAATTAGTTGATGGAAAGTTGGATTAAAATTTTAACAAAGCCAAAATTTTGTTTAGATTATATTACTAATTAGTACCAAACGAAGAAAGATTGTGGTAGTTTTAAGTTCAAACAGTTTCTAGTCTATATTCTGGTTTGATATAATCTGAGTCCTGTACCGTTTAATCCTTTCTCAAATTAAAATTAAATATTTAACAGTGTCCGGAAACGTGTAATTTCCACGTTTTTCCTTCAAATAATTTCTCCATGCGACATTTTCCCCAAAAAAAACTTTGAGTTTGCGCCGAAGAAGCCGCTTTTCCTCCATACAGGTTAAAGGAAAAGCTCAAGCTACAGATGTTCCTACACCTTTTAGACTACGGGAAAGTGTAGAAAATGTGGTTTTCACATAATTCTCGTACTATTTGTGTGAGTCTGCTCGCGGCAATGTGTCCGTTCTTGAGCGGTGGAAAATCGTTTCGCAGCAGAACTCGAATCAGTCGTTTCCGAAGCTTTTAATCGTTCAAATAATCCGCGCTGGCCTCCGGAATAAATCGCGTGTGTTTAATCCCACCATCAGCTAGCATCTAGCTAGTCACAGATAGAAGGAAGTCGATCGGCTAGGCTAGTTCTAGCACCTTTTTTCTAAGGGGATCAAGCCCGGCAGCCGGCTAGAGATCGAAGTGTCTTGGAGGCGAGATTCGCTCCGAATGTGGTTAGTACTTTGAGGAAGTGACTGACTATGGAGGAACGCGGCTCGAGGCGCAAAGGGTTCGTCCTTGTTGGATACCCGAGGGTTCGGTGCGACAAAAACGGTGACGTGAGGCCAGTCGAGTCCTGAGGGAGCTCAACAACTCGCAGCAGGTGCCGTGCTAATCCAGAAACCCATTTCGTGAAAGGCGCTCATTTTCGCGCGATCCCCGTAATTATTTATTCCATTTGAATCCTGCAAGGAGCGCGCCCTGTGCAGGCTCAGCGATAGCCGCCGCAGCAGCCCCACCATCCGCTCCGCCCCCCATATTTCGTGTCAGTTACAATTTCGTCGTTGTTCCCCCCGGAGGCCCCCATCCAGCCCCCTGTGTTACCGACTTTTATTTATTTCGTGTGGAGAAAAATTATGGATTTTGTTATAAAACGCGAACAGCTCATTAATATTTCAGTGCGGCGACGGGGGAGCGGGCGGCCCCCCAAAAGTGGCTCCCCTTGTGCATCGCATTACCGCCGCGACGGCGGAGGGCAGGGACGTACTTAACCCAGTGCTAAAACTCTGTTGTGCTTTACGTGTGCTTTTCTGCAGGAGCTGTGTCAATATTTTTGATGGATACCGTGGCTTTTTTCCTCCAGTGAATTGCGAAATTGCGAAAATGTTGGTCTTGCTGTTGCCCATCTCGGGCACAAAACCAGGCATAATGAGAATTTGATGAGATCCAGTGGAAAAAAAAGAAATTCTTGGCCTATACAACGACCGCCACAACACCGAGATGGGCCAGTTCAGAAGCCTCTTCTGAGTCTCAAGTTTTGGTGCTTTTCGAGTTCGCAGTGTTGCAGTGCATTTAATAAGTTTCCGGTTAAGACTCTTTCCAACACCTTGACCCTTTTGGTGCACGTCTTGCAAAATATGCACGATCTCAAAGGTACGGCATTAAAACCAACCTCTAGTATAAATATAAGTAATAATAAGAATAAGAAACAAAAGTCAAAACCAAGTTTGAATATACTATAGAATAACACCCAAAGTGCACTATCACTATTGTTATAGTTATCACTAAATTAATTATTTAGTGATAGTACACTACAAATTAACTATTACTAAAAAGTGTATGCACTTCACCTTCACTACAACTAAATTGGGTTATATTAAGAATGAGTTTCGATATAAATTTTGGAAACACTAAAGTATATAAATTGTTAAAAGATTTTTCAGTATTAAAACAAAACTTTTACTGGCACAAAAAAAACTTACAATTAAATTAGAGTTGTAGTGTTTGTAATGTAGAAAATTGGAACCATTTAAAAAAACTTTTTACTCATATATTAGACAAATATGAGTCCCTTTTCAATATTATTGAAGCAGATTTTGTTTATTTGAGCATTCTTTACTGTTTTTAAATTCAATATTACCTATATCTTGTTTTGTTTTATATGCAATTGACCATTTCTTCAAAAGTTTAACTAAGGTATTATAGGTAAACTCTTAAGTTAAATGAGTAAAATTGAATTTAATTGTTGGAAAATTGAGCCTATAGTAAAAAACAAGTACGATAAATTAATTATACTACATACTAACTTTTCTTTAAAAATAACGAAATGTACAATTAAAACCTCTCGTTCTAAATTTTTGACCCAAAAGTTATTAAGCTAAAAGTCGGTAATCTTTTCTTGTTGATTTGATTTATTCACTTCATAAAATATTTTCAAAGTCAATAATTTTGGAAATTGTTAGACTTTTGAATAGGCATTTAAATCAAAAATTGAATCAGTTATTTTGGGAAAGTATTAAACAATAAGTAATTATAACTAACAATAATAATTTGCTCTTAAAATATGTGGAAAACACATTAAAATCGTAAAGAGCAAACTATTGTTAGTTCAACTGTTAAAACAACTGATGAATCTCTGAGTACAACGTGAACGTGACTTCGAATGTTGTAATCAAAAATATTTATAGATTTCTAATTAAATTGTTATACTTACGATATCATGCCGATAATCGTGTAAAAACTAAAAATATGAAATTTCTCCAAAAATTCAAAAGAACAAAAGAGTTGATTTATTTGATATTAGGTACCCGTCAAAATTAGATCGCGACCATATGGAGCTAATAAAAATTGTTGTTAAAAATAGCTCAAACGCGGTTCCGGCTCGGAACGGACACGACGCGGCTCAACGGAGCCACAAAGGAAGTCCAACCGGAGCGGACGAAACACGGACCGCCGCGAAAGGCGGTGATATTCCGTGAAAATAGCGCAGCAATAAAACCCCAATCAAAGTGGAGCATCGCAAGAGCGCTAATGTGAAAATGAATCAATTTTGGCTCGATGACCTATAAAACGAGTGGGAGTGCACCAATGGTATTTTTCGCTCCCCATAATAAAAAAAAAAATTTCGGGCAAAAATAAGCATGCCTATGTCATCCCAAAATTTAGGGGATTTTAGAGCGAGCTCTTTTCGAGTGGTCCGCCCTGATTGCGGAATTGCGGCTTAGCATCCTCCTGGAAATATATCAGGGCGTCCTCGTTAAGGGAAAAATCGTCCCTTCCCCAGTCACTGCGGGGGCAGACAAGGGCAAGTATTTTTCCGCAGTATTACGCATTATAAGGTTTTTGTACCGTGCACCATCTGCAGATTTCTAGTTCATCAAAACCCTCATCAAGCCGAAGACAAGGGTCCGGGAAATGATGCCATCATCCCATTTGCTGGCCCCGGCGAGAGGAGCTTCGCTGGGGCGGTGCTATAAAATTGTCAAGATAACTAAAAAAATCTGATTTACTAGGACGGCTTATAGGATTTTGTTTGGCAGAACTACTTCAGTTCCTGTGCCTTCCCTGGCGAGATGGGGAGCACATGCTGAATAAAATGATACCTTCCTAGATCCCTAAAGAGCCTCCGCACCGGCGGCCGTTCCCAATCCCGACTTAAAACTGTACCGGCGCGGGTGGGCGGCCCAGTTTTAGGCCCCAGGTAAAGGTCGGCAGAGCATTAGCTGGACTTTCATGAGTCGAAGAACTCAGCCAGCGGAAAGACCCTTTGTAGCATATTTTTCCAAGCGGAATGACCCGAACTGACCTGTGCCGGGTCCCGTCCTGCAACCCGAAAAAGGCCCAATGCGTGTGGTTCTGAAAAGCTGCTTTCAAAGCGTTTTATATCTGGAGCGGATAGAAATCTCGTCCACTCAATAAATCAACGTCGGGCCCCTCCAGCCTAAAACGATTTTCGTTTTTTCCCTCCACCATTGTCCGAGAGTGTGTACGGAAAAAGAAAAATCATAATAAATCCGAATTGGAGCTGGAATGATATCTCCTAATTTCGCCTATAATGTGATTTGTGAGGCAGTCAAGTGTATTTCGTCAGAAGCACGCCGTGATTAATGCTCAAAAATTAATTACTTCTTCGTTCCAGGTTTCAGCCCTGTCCTCTTAGTCCGCAACAGGCGTATTTATACATTTCCCGGAAATTTAAGCAATCTCTCTTTCTGCGGCATCATCCGGCTATTTTACCAATTTATTTTGCACAAAAGGGCACTTTCGTTTCTCTGTCATCGCGTCAAGATATTTAATTTTATCATAAATTGCCGAAGGCTATTAAATTATTGAATGTGATTGAATTGATGATGGGAATATAAATTAACCAATAAATTCGTAAATCGTTGCATCCATTAAGTTGAGGTATGGTGTGCCAAAAGTCTGAATTTAAAATCGAGAATTGAAAGGTAATTAAATCCTATTTAATGTCGCTGCATTAAAACAATAAATACACAGACTATAAAAATATTAAGAATTGAATAAATATGTATACATACATCAATACTGTATAATCCGATTTTAGAAAAAGTAAAAAATATCACATCAAAACTCCACCAAATAAAATTATTTCTTAAATGCTAGCTTTCCTTTTCAGTAATATCTATATAAACAAAAGTAACTTACTCTAAATCTCTTTGGCAATTTGAAACCCATTTAAATTCGCTTTAACTCTATAACAACAAATGTGCTTTCTTTCTAAGAATTGCAGACAAACTTTACGACAATAAGAGAAATGTTTTTCTTCTGAATGATTCGGATAAACTCAAATTTACTTCCACTCACATATGTACCTACATATTTCTGATGTCTCATATCAGTTCTGAAAATCCTCCTAAATTGAATGAATCTGCAAATATTTTTTTAGCACTCTTGCGAAGTTGCACTAGGAGAGATTTATCGAAAAATAGGAAAAAATAAGTTAAATTCGCATTATCTGTTAAAGTCTTTTCAAATGTTAGAATTACGAAGGAGATGAAGATATTTAGAATCGTATTGAAATGGATACTAAAAATTTTGTTATGGAAAGAGTTGATAAATTGAAATTTGAGTTGAAGAAAAAAATCTCAGTAGTAAATCAGATTCAAGCAATTTTGAATCCTTAAAAGCACATCTATTCGTATAGATACCCTAAACAGGACCTAAACCAGATGCCGTCTATTCTCGACATGAAGAATAATTTTATCGTATTTCGTCTACAATAAATATCCTTAGAAAACAAATGCTACGAAATCTTTGAGAAAGAAGAATTCAACAAGCTCATCGTTTTAGTAAGCTCCAAGGAAAAAAGAAAGTGAAATTTCCGTCGGAAATTCGCATTTGAATTTCTTCTACATCAGGCAACACCTGAGAGCCTTTGTCGTGTATAAAGAATTGCGTACCCAATTTCAATCTAGGAAGCTGACTACATCAAATCCTTGTAAATCGATTTCCATAAAATAAATGAAATTTTAAATCCTCCACGTGTATACAGAAGCGAGAAGACGTTTGCCCATCAGGGAGAACGGGGCCCAAATAGGCTGTCTTTTATTATTTTGCATTCTGTCTCGGGCAATAACGATATTTCAATTTTTATTGCGTCGGCTTATGTAATTTATAATAGAACATCAGTATCAAAACTTCGGGAGCTCGGTGGGAATGGCTACGGAGCTCTTGTTTGACGAGGCAGACTCATTAAGAGAGGAGATAAGTTGGCTGATTAATTATTAGGAAGATTGTGGGAATGTGCCCTGGAGGAGTTTCAGATGGCTTCCTGACTTCTAATTGAAATTAAATTGTTTGAAGAGGAATTTAATTCTGCTCAATGCGGTGGAAGATTCCTTGAACCTAATTATTATTAAAGTGATAATTTATATTTTAATTAATTTTAATCCTATGTCGGGTTTTAATTTATTTCATATGTAAGAAATTATAGAAATGTTAATTAAAAGTAAAGTACAGACGTACCTAACTAACTATAGTTTGATGAGAGAAGTTGAAAAGAATAAATATTAAATAAAAGAGAAACTACTTTAAGTTTAAGGCCTAAAAAACTTACTGAAAATTTTATGATAGATAATCGGAGTACAATGATTCAATTTGAATAAAACAAAATTTAAAGGACAGCAGTTTACACTTTATCACGACTATAAAAAAAAATTACCACATAACAGACATTAGTAGATCTCGTGATGGAATGAATTGGTTTTAATGATACCAAAGAACTTCTAATTATTATTATTTCTTTGATAATACCTAATAATAAAAATGAAACCAAATAAGGTTTTAAAGAATTGTCAATTTCCAATCAAGTTTTTTAATACTAAATTTAATTAATATCTTATAAAAATAATAGCTATATGCGGTCTTTCTTTCTATTTTCGTTAATTTTTAATTATACCCACACATACACATATATGTATGCAGGTCAAAACTCATAGAAAAGCGAATACTAAAAATTGTGAAATATATTCGTTTAGTAAAAGATAGCAAAACCTTAAATTGTACATAAGTAGAAAAGAAAATTTTCAAAGTGAAAATTACTTTATACTTTTTAGCAGAAATTCTATTTTTCTTTTAGTTAAACAGGCGATGTTCTATTTTCCCTTCTTAGTATAATTATATTGAATTTGGTATTTTTCCTTCAGGGTTTTTCCACCGCTTTGAAATTTAATATCAGTTCACCATTCTCCGTAATTAGTAAAGCCCTCAAACCCTCTAAAGAACTCATATATTTCACCATTATCAGTTTATTAAATTCGCTTCCGTTTGTTCTACCCTTCAGCAGGTTCTAAACGATTGAAACACAGAATAGTTGCTTTTTTCCCAATTTTAACTCCCAATTGCAAATTTTCATTTCGAAGAAGTGCTATCTGAGCATAAATTGTTAAAGAACACATGTACAGAAGGTTCAAAGTGAAGAAAACTCACTAAGAAATTCCGTATATATGTATTTTCCGGTTTTTCAACCCGCCCCTAAAAGCATCCCTTTCAAAAGTCGACAGGTGCCGAAGTACTTCAAACGATGTTTGTGCCTCCTCCATCGCCCCCAAAAAAGTATTTCACCAAAGCCATATGCTCCAATGGAGAAAGTTTTCATTCTTCAAATTCCCAATGAAATAAATTCAAAGAAATGCTTGGCGCCATTCTCATTCCACCCTCACCTGCCACATTTGTGAAAAATTTTCTTCCAACACCGACGACATGGGGAAGGACTTTATTGGGGCCATTATCCAGATGTTACTGCACAGAGGCCCCCATGGATGGAATTTTGTGCAGATACTGACTGAATATAACGAAATCGTGAAAATAAAAACTTATTGGAAATGCATCGGTTTTTTCTCACTTAACCTTTTTTTCCTCAAAACTATTTTGCATATAAGTTTTACTGATGCTCAGAGGCTTCGTTTGTGCTCTATTTTCTTGGAGCAAGTACTTTGTTATACCAAGGATCCAACAGGGAATATTTTTATAACAAAAGATCCTTTTCTTAGACTATGTACTTGCAAGTTTGAAATTGAATTCAGAAAGTTTTTCGAACTTATTTTATGCTCGGCACCTCTGCAACCCCATTTGAAAAAGACCACTTCTGTGACTCAGGGAGTGACGGATGACGTGAATCACTTAATATTTATCACGTCACGTGTGCTTTTAGCAGGATGTCACCATGGTGAAAAGTTGAATTGCTAATTGAAAACAGGTAGCAGAGTGTCCTTGATGTGTGTAATTTAGGAGAGTGTGCAGTGCAAAAAGGTTTAAGGTTTAAGTGAAAGTGGAATTTTCGAAGGAGAAAAATAAAAGAAAGATATACAAACGACGGATAATAAAACAGAGGATCCTATCAATTGGAATTTGCGGCAGTATTAGAACTTCTTCAATTATGCGCCGCAGGAAGGTAATTTCGAATTTTATATGTATATTTTTTTCTCGTACCCAGCAAATTTCTGAGAAATTAGTCGATTGCCCTTCGGGGGATATAAAGGATTCGTTCAACTTCCCGGAGATTATGAAACTTCGCTTGATATGCAATTTCCGGTAGTCTTGCTTCTTTAGAGCTCCAGGAAGGGGCGAAGGAGTATGAGACTAATTCCTTGCATATAGCCCTAAGACCTGCTCAATCCTTTTTCCTCCTTATAACTTTTTCGTCATCTAAAGGGATCTTCTCAGGGCATCTTATCCCTTTCCTCTGCCATCAGCCGTGAGGCTGCCCCTTGAGCACTTCTTCATTTATTCTCGCCTCGTCCTTATGAAGTGAATATCTAGGCCATTTCGAATATTTAATGCAAAAAGGGGCTATAGGGGCCACCTCCGCCACTCTTGTGTGAAGTCAGTTTCCCCGACGCCCAGGAAAGCATCCTCAGTTTCTCGCATTCATTCATCCAGCATCCAGCAGCTTTATCCGGACCGTTTTTAAGGATTCTCTATGTCTCCCGGGCAATGTCTTCTCTCCTCCTCTGAGAAAAGAAGGCCTAAAAATTTATTTCAAACTACCTGATGAAGACCAAGTGGAACACGAAAATTTCTGGCGTGACCCAGTTCTTATAAACATTTTCTTTTTTATTATTATTTTATTTTTGGACTATCTCAGCTTTTACTTTTCGTCCCCGAAAAAAATGTCCAAGGAGGACAGACAGCTCCTTCATTTGCTGTCCACTCTCGTCTAATAAGCTCAAGAAAATTTTTTTTTTGCTCCCCCGAGTGAATGGAGCTTCAAAGAAAATTTTACTAAATTGGATGCAAAAAGGATTTCGCTCCCTTTTCACTTCCTTTTGAATACGGACAACAAATCTTAGCTGCAGCTCAGGATGTCCGCGACGGATTATCTGCGGGCACTTTCACATAATATTTATTTGTCGGAACGGGGTTTGGTCTCTGGGGTCGGACGAGCATTACAATTGGCAGATTATGGATGATTTATCCTTCATTCAACAAAGAAAAGTTATTATCGTACGATAGCGTACTTCTCAGATTTTTCTTTCAATTTAAAGAAAATTTATTCTACCTCAAATCTCTGGAGAAGAAAATCTTATAATTTATTACAAGGGCAATAGCTATCTTGGTATGAGTGATGAAGAGATAAGCTTAGTTGAGCAAAAATTGTATTTTTGTAAATTGTAGACGTAAACAATTTCTAAATCAATTTAGTTTATCTCATCTTTGTCCCATCATCTTTGACGAAAACATCCCAAATCGAAATTATTTGGGTATTTGACGCACATACTCGTCAAACACAGGATAAGTCTAAATTGAGTAAATCTATATATTAATACGTGAAGGGAAAACTTTGTACCCCTTTTTAAGCATATTGGACAGACGGAGGAGTGCGAGATTTGGCATAGTTAAAGTTTATATAGAGAAGAAGTGCAGAAAGCTAAAATTTATATATAATATGTGTTACAAATACATTAAATTAAATTAAATAAATTCATTATTTACGTTCATACTGTCTATGTCAAACGCATAGTAGTCTGTGGTCAAACTGTCGTAATTTTATTATTGACAGTGCCAATTTCAAACACATATAGTAGGCTGTGTACATTCGTATTTTTCGTAGTAACCCCAGTAGGTCGAATTTCGACCACAAGGCGACCACTAGTTATTATAAAACGTTTACGGAAAATTTCAGTTTGTATAACGAAAATTAATTACTATTTTTTTTTACATGACGAATATACTCGCATTACACAAAAAGTGGTCGTTTTCATTTACGTTAAGCTATCAAAGTTTAAAATATTCACCTTAATATGAATACTTACTTACTAGGGAAAAAAATTAATATATTCCATCAAATATTTGAAAATATAAAACTTTTATAAGCATATAAAACATGATGTAAAGTGCGCCTCCCTTTCTGGGTAAGAGTCCGGATTTCATAATTTCAACACCCCTTCCGGTAAACATAAAGTGACTAGGGTGTATATATTTCATTTTGCGAAAATTTGAATTGCTGTTATGGGGAACGCTAATAAAAACAGAAGGGGAGCACCCCTGCCTGGGCTGATGGGGTTTTGGCTGCAATTCCTTGAAAAACAGCCCCATGGTGCGAAAACACCCCTCACACGAAGAACGTCCTGCATAAGCTCTCCATTTATTCAAACTTGGAAGTGTTCCCGGAGTGCAGCAATCTTCATTCAGGAAATACCCGAGCTGCTAATAATATTATCTTATGCAATTTGTATGCATGAGCCCCAACTGCGACTCCCCTTGCCCGGGCGGAGGTCACAGAGTGTGAAGCCTTCAAGTGAAGGGTGTGTTCTGTCTCTTGATATCCTCACCTCAGGTGCAAGTGCAATTTTTAATAAAAGTTGCGAATGAAGGTAAACAGAGTTTGTTATTTGTTTGTTACGTTCAGATCAGGAGTTAGGGCACATTAAATAAGCTAAATAACTGAGTTTGTGGCTGCCACTACACAGTCTTCATACTTGGAGAAGGGATATTTTCGGAAATTCTGGTTCAAATTGAAAGCTACTTTAGCGAAACAATTTGTGTTATAAAGACATACAATTTAAGACTAGATGAAATGAAAGTCATTTATATTTTATTCATATTACTATTCTAAAAATTTGAAACAAACCAGCAATACCAAAACTAATTTTTGTTAAGGAAAATCGGGAAGCGAATTTAAAACTACAACCCCTATGTATCTACCCGTTTTTTATTTAATTTTAACAATATTTAGTATGAACAGATCCTAAATTGGAATTTTCAAAACTTAGCACTGAATTCGGAGTCAAAAATCCACAACTACTATTTTGCACACAAACGAACGAACGTGAGAATTAAAATTTTAAAAATTGAAATATAAGAACATAAAATAACTGAAATTAAATTTTATCTCCTGCTTACAATTTTCTTCGCAGTTATTTAATTCTTTGAAAATTAATCAACACTCACACATCTTGTAAATTAAACCTAAATAAAAATTGACTTAACAGCCCTCGGATTTTGAGCTTTTTTTTGTTTTTGAATTATTTCCATAATAGTCGAAAATGATAAATTGAAATCTCCATCGCTCGTAATTCCAACGTTTTTCCTCTATCTGACTGACTAGAAAACTTCTAACTTTCTTTTATATACATATATAACTTTCCCTAAAATGGAAATAGGTTAATATCAAAATAATAATAATCGTTATTGGATACTTATCTTAAATTTATTGTACAAATTATGTACATAAATTAAATATCCTTAATCTGATGATTTCTATCGCCATTCGAGGCTCCTTAAAAGTTCTGTTGGACTTATTCAAGAAAATCAAAAGTCAAGGGATGGATTTTATTTCTCCGGTCGGGAACAATTTTCATTTTACAAATAAAAACATAAATATAAATACGCAAACATTTCTTCAAGAGACAGGCTGCCAAAACTTCTAAACATGTAAATGACGTAGGCAATTCGAACATGTCGCAACATAATCTTTCGAAATACCTGTTGCATAAAAATGTCACCAGTTGGCGCAAAACAAACGGACGAAGAGATTTTTTATAAATTCAGTGGCAATGTTGCACTATTTCTTAAATATTTGGCGTAAAGCTAACCTTTTCTCATCTATCTACAGTAAGTTGGGTAAGATGAGGATTACTTTTTCCAAAAATGTGCAAAAATTGGAGCAGTTGATGGCTAGAAAATTTCAAAAATCGTTAAATCGACTGAAGAAAGGATGCTAGAATACAGTGAAATCTACACTCTGTCTCTTAAAGGAAGATACATAATATATGAGTTGCAAAATGCATCAGAATCGACCCAAGGAATGCATTTTGGGCTTCACCTCGTTATTATAACTATGGAATATCATAAAAAAGCGGGAACCGCAAAATTCATCTCACTTATTCGAAAAGGTTCTGGTAAGTTTCAAAATGAGCTTCCTCATCTCCTTTTATCATATAATATATTTAATTGAAAATAAAGAAGTCGATAACGCAGAGGGCTTTTTGAGTACAATGAAACTTTTATCTTATAAATGTATGTATAATCCTAGCTCTTAGTAAGCAACTGATTTTATCATTCTATTTTATATATTGAATTGCGAAAATGCTTAAATGTAAGAAAAACATATTTTCAGAAGAGACTATCTTAAGGATGGCTCTTGAAGTTCCGATTTTTAACATAGTTACATATTTTATGCCAACCTTTGTTGAAACGAATTTATTATATTTTAACTATGGTAATTTCCGTATGATTTTGTTTAACAACCAACAATCAAAAATAATACGAGTATTTGGCTATAAGGAAAGTTATACCAAGCGGCATTCGTTTTTTCGTGAAATATATTTAAAATTAGCAACTTACTTATGTAGAATGTGGAGGGTCTTTCAGCTTTTCTTTTCCTTTGATAAAACCCCATAAGTGGTTTTCAATATGTTGTGTAGTGACAATAATTTATTTTTCGAGTATTTCGATTGGTTAGCGCCTTAGCGGCACTACAGCTGTAAGAAGCCACGGCACTCAATATAAATAGAATAAGCATCTTACCTAATATAAGAAAGTGATAATCACTTCTATTCAATTTTTGACGGTGACTGGCAACTATTACCAAATCATTTCAAATGAACAGGGCTCAAGAATTGTAACTTCGATTTTCACCTTGAATTGCTATTCTTATCTAAGTACTTAGTTGAAGATAATTGATGAAAATAAAAATTACTATAATATGCAAATCCCACACGTCAGAATATTTGAAGTTTTGGAATTTTTCGTTTAAATATTTTCTATTCATCTCACAGCATGCCTCTGCACCATACATAAATTTAAGACGAAATATTTTGGGAAAATATATTACCCATACAAAAGGGAATCTTGAAAGGGAAATTTTTCTTTAGTTCTAATAAAATTGGTACGTGAGTTCTACAGAAAGAAAAGTAGAGAAAGAAAAAAAAAATTAAATAAAATTTGGGTCAGACAAGGAATTGCTCTTAAGAATTATTGATATCTTTGCTGACAACGTTCGACTACTTGCAAATTCCTAAAATGTTTTCTGAGATGGGGGCATAATTTTGTCTCATTAGGCAATCGAAACAAGTAGGAGATGTAATCCCCCAACCAGGCGGGGGAGGAGCACACCAGAATATGGTTGATGGGGCCACTTTCCGTTCGGATAGGATCTACATCCAAAATTGTTTAGGAATCAATTAGGGAGATAAATGCGATAGTATAACCCAGTTCCTGCTCAAGAAGTGTATGCTGGCGCACACATGCGACGAGTCACACCCCCAGGAAGCTATCGATTTTCTTGGAGTTGACAGAGCTGACAAGAAGCCACGGCATACTTAGATGTTTTATGTATTCTTAAAAAAGATACAAAATTTAATTTGTTGCTTCACTTTTCTTGAAGGTCGAAACTATTTTGGGTAAAATTGGCATTCCTGTACAACTGAGAGTTTATTTATAAATTAGTTCAGGAAATGTTTTTATGTTAATTAATGCTTTTACTTAACGCAATTTAAAAATAGGTTGCGACCTAATCATAAAATCTTCTAACATACATATTTATGGAGAGAAACTAAAAACTAAAATAAACTAGTTCTGAATTACAGTGGTCACTACAACACACCTAAAAAATGAAATTACCAATAAAATGGAAACGCATTTTACAAAATATTGTTAATATTTGTTTGTAGCTAAGTAAGTATTCGAATAAAGTAGAAAATAAAAAGAAAAAATTCAATGATGACGGTTCCAATTGAAATAAATTTCTAAAATTTCAATAAAAGGGCTAAGAAAACGATAACTGAAGGCATTAAATGAAAATTGAAGCAGTTCAAAATAAATTGTTAAAACAACTACTTATAATTTAGGGAAAACTTTTGCTCTCTGGAATTTTACCCATTAAATCTATAAATTTCACTTCACCACGTCTTGAGAACAGTGGGAAACGACTCAAAGAAGTGTTTTCATTACTTAGCCGAAAATCCTTCAGCGTCATTGAGAGGCCGGTACAATTGTGACGAGGCCCAGGGGGGGTGTTGGGGCGATCCGGGGCGGGGGTGAAATCAGTAAAATCAATGCCGAGAGCAATTTTCTTTCGATTGTGTTGTAAATTGTTTCCGAACGATGTTTAGCCACGTCATGGTAAGGATTTTCGAATATTTAAATTTCACGAAAAGTCGCCCTTACGTTTTACGACTATGTCACAGTTTCCCAAACCTTCTGTTCCCCCCCGAATTGGAAATCGATACGCGTTGAACGCACGCCATCGGAAAGCCGTAAGGCAGCTTCTACTGTCGACGCAACGTGATTCGGCGACGTCGATGTCGACATTCTGGATTGCCTTTTCCTTCTTGTTTATGGGGGGTAAGAACGCCGGGGAGCCCTTTCTTTTCGTGACTGGGGGCACTTTTCGTCTTCAGCTGGCTACAAGAATTCGCCCTTTGGAAGTCCTTCAGCCCCCCGAAATCGTGCCCCGGACTCGTCAAGACATCCTCCCGGGCTTTGGATTGATATTTGTAGTTTTGCGGGGAACACTTGTTGTAGGCTCCTCTGGGCGGACTTGAATGGCCCCTAAAAGTGCAATAAAAGAGATCTAAAGGCAGTCGGCATCTGGCGCTAATTGTTCGGCGATAATTGCTTTTATGTTCGATTCACGTTGCCGTGATTCATAAGAGCCTCCATGAACTTCGAGATCAATAAAGAATATTTAGGGAGGAATAAAAGAGGTTTTTATGCCTAACGAGCAAGAGAAATTATTTGATAGAGGATTTCTAGCGGAACTTGAAGTTTTCTAAAATAGTTAAAAAAAGGGGATCATGATGAAGTTGTGGTTCTAAACTTTACATATTTGTTAACAACACGGAAAAAAATGTGGATAGCAAAAATCCCCAACCAATTTACGAAAGTATCGCTACAAAATCCATAACATATAGTTACATATTATATTAAAAAAGTAACAGATATCTTTAAAAGTTACAGGAAATAATGTCAACATTTTACGCTGGTCCTTAAATTTTAATTAAAATCCCTGTCTTTTTCATAAATATTACCGAAATAATGCACTATCCCAAAATTCATTTGAAAGTACAGGGCTATTGCCAGAAACGTCTTTTTAAAATACTTCGATACAAAAAACGCGCCAATTTTTTAAAAACATTCAACAAGGATATTCTTTGCTATCCAAGCCTCAATTTTCTACTATAAATCTATGAAAAAAGAAAAATAATTAATTATTATTTTTGAAATCGTATTTTTTTTCTGATTTTAGAGAACGCTCATTTCGATCTTTTTTGATGATAATCCAAAATTATACAATTCTGGATAGAGAGTTTGGGGTTGAATGGGGATGAAAAAAAAAAGGATTGAGTGTCTTAACGAGTCCTGGAAATTAATCGGCAGTGGCGATCGATGGAGGACATTCGTGAAAAAAAGCGTATGGTTTACACCAGAAGATTTATGTAGGCTCCACCCAGGCGAGAAGGTCTCTTGGGGGAGGGCTGTTGATGTTGAAAGCCACATGGATTTCTAAAGGGGCGACACATAAGTGCATTTATCATTAAAACTGGAAATGTTTTTCCAAATGAGCGCCGAGCAGGGAGCGTTCTTGTAATTACACCAGACCATGTATGCGCGTTTTTCTCGAGGGTGGAGCTGAGGGGGGATGGAAAACACTCGCTTTGGATATCGATTTTTTTACCCCAACCCTGGGCCGTCATTAGACAGTAATTCATTCAGCACTTTCCGTATTTGGGTTAGAATTTGTGCTCTCCTCGGGGACGGCATGTATGTCTGTGCTATTAATAAATTTTCCATTCTTCGACGTCTCGGGACGGACGAAAGGAACCGAGCCGGGCACATGCGTTTGATATCGAATAAACAAATCCCTCTTCTTAATAATACATGGCATTCGAAATGTGTTTTATTTTACCATTCGGCATAGGATTACAATTCTTTTCCGAGTCGAAGACTGTCATTAAGCCCAGATGGAAAGTGCTGCTTTCTTATTCCTAAGGGTGTTGAGACAGACGTTACACACCCCACCTTCTTAATAGAAACAAAGATACATCGTTGCTGGCGATTTAACGACGTCTCCGTCGTCGTGCGCTGGCCCAAGCTGATTTAGTGCGTTTCCGCTTCTGTAATTAGACCATTTGTTAATTTCTCCCGAACGTGGAATACCTGTGGGCGGACCTTAAATGCTCAACTGTTGATATTGAAAATAAGTCATTAGAGACGGAAGCACTTACTTCTTTAATGTCCATTAAATGGCAAGTTTTCGGTTGGAAATTGGAAATGGAAAGGGTCGGAACAACCCCAGGTATTTATCGGTGTTGCAGAGGTAATAATAGAACAAAGCATATTCCTGTGGGACTCCTGAATAATGCTAATTAATTTGAGGTTTCCACATCATTAATAGTGGTGCAGAAAATACGTTTGGATAATGGAATGTGAAATTTCTATGCTTTGTTGTGTAAAATGTACATATTCATATACATTAAGTAAGAGCTCAGGTTGATAGTTTCACCAGAAATTGTCGTAATACATATTAGGTACCTAATTGTATGTTTGTATGTTCAATGTTTAAAATTAATATCCCAACAAAACCTTTACTGCTTAAAGGGTTCTACAGTTAAAGTTGAAATTTTGGTAGTTATACCTTTAAGAGAAGAATTGTTTGATTAATTTAAATAGTAACTATGAATCTAAACTATTGACATTTTTTATCAAAAATTATGAAATTATTGTAGTATGAATATTTTTCACATCCTTCTATTTACTTTAATAATACTATTTATATTTTATAAGTATAGTCATATGCATGTTTTGAAAAAGATTTTCTCAAACATATACAGTTGTGTTTGAGAATTCATGGGACGATATTTTTATGAATCCTAACATCAGACAAACCGTTGTCACAATGCAATTTAGATATTACATACTTCACATTTGTTAACCCCTTGGTCTACGATTTAATTTCCAACAGTTCGCAACACACCAACAGTTCGGTCAGCTATGCATTGAGTCATTTAAAAATTACACAGTTTGTAGTTATCATTTTTGCCACAAACCAGACTAGTGGATATCATTTTTGGCCCAATCGATTTACCACGAACCTAACTCGTGATTACAATTTTTGGCTTAATCGACCGATTACGAGCGTGGCTCGATATTGTAAGCGAAGGCGTTCAGATCTTTTTGATCGGCTTTCTAATTTGAGTAGTATTATAATTCAATGAGACACATATAGTGTCAAGGATGGAATAGGGTGGATATCGAGAGTACACAGTTATTAAGAAAAATAATCCATTTATTAAATTAATCTTTACAAAAATTTACGGAGCTTGCGCGATGCACGTCCTCTCTGATCGGTCACGGTTTTCGTCGTTGCGTTGGCATCCGTGGCAGCGTCGTCATGGATGCATGTCTGGGTTGTTGGAATTGCCAGATCGTCTGACAGTTCGGCCCTTCCTGATATGGGAGCCGCCCCGGCCTCCCTCCATGGGTTTATCTCTTCGTCTGGTATGTCTTCTTCGGTCGTTTCGTCAACCTCCTCAGCATCCAGTTCCGGGCATAATTGACACCAGGGCTTCATATTGTCAGCAGCGAAAACTGAATGAAAACGGCGCTGTCTCCTCGGATGAGCTTCAATATCCTCGACGATGTAACGGTCCCTTCCAAGCGTTCTAGCGATGATATAAGGTCCCCGATAGCGCGGTTCAAGCTTATTTGATTCACCTGTAGCGGTTGGCACGGAAGCTACCACCACCATGTCTCCCTTCTCATAACAATGCGGTGACTTATGACGTTTGTCGAACCTCTCCTTCCATTTTACTCTCTCCTCGATAATTCGTTTAGCAGCCTGCTCCCGCTTATTCACCCGATCCATTGTCAATTCACTTCCTTCAGGACCGGACTGCAAAGCCTGCAATAATTTATTTCGGGTACGGTCACGCAAATCGAAGTCGAAAACTATTTCATTTGGAGTAAAGCCGGTAGTTGCATTTCTTTGCGAGTTGATTGACCATTGCAAGGTCTGCAAATCTTCATCCCATCTCGTACGGTCCTCCACGGTGGTCCGCAAAAAATTGAGAATCAGCTGATTTGCCCTTTCCACCTGGCCGTTAGCACGTGGTGTACGCACCGCAGTTTTAACATGTTGTATTCCATAGGCAAGGCAATAATCGCTGAAGGCCTTTGAAGTGAAAGCGGTTCCTCGATCCGTAATAACCTTGGCAGGAAGTCCGAAGTATGACGTTAGCTCGCTCAGAGCATTGAGTACCGGCTGTGTTTTTGTGTTTCGTACCGGCTTGACCACAAGATACTTGCTAAAGGGGTCAGATATGGCAAGTATATAGGAAAATCCACGACGACTCCGCGGGAAAGGTCCAAGGTGATCCAAATGCAGCACCCGGAACGGTATTGGCACAATTTCACCACCATATAGCCTTGCCTCAGTCTTACCAGCAGTCTTTTTATTATAGCAGCAATTAATACAGGAAGATATATATTCCTTAACATATTTCCTAATGCGTGGAAACCAAAAATCCCTTTGGATTCGCTGAATAGTTTTTTCTAATCCAAAGTGTCCGACATCATCATGACAAAACTTGACGATTCGCCAACGAACCGCAGACGGAACCACCAATCGACGTCCCTCCTGAACCTTTCTAAAGAGACGATTATTTTGCAAGAAATACTCCTGCCTGAACTGAGCAGCTTGCTCATCCGCCACCTCCTCTCGCAAAGTCCTCATTATTCGCATTAATTTTGGATCCTGTTGCTGCATACTTACTATCCAGTCGGTTTTATCGATTTCGACACGCAAGATATTGGATGCAACCGGTTCGAGCACCTTTGCGGGCTCAGTCGGCGCTCTGCTTAGGGCATCCACATGCAGCAATCGTGCTCCAGGTCGATGAACGATCTCACAGTCGTATTCCTGCAATCTGAGGAACCAACGGGCAATCCGAGGAATCAACGGCTTTTTATGTTTTGTAGTACTAATCGCGGCACAGTCAGTAATGACTCGGAAATGCTTTCCCAGCAAGTAAATTCTAAACCGATCGAGGGTCTCAACCACCGCCAACACCTCCAACTCGTAGCTGTGGTAGTGTTGCTCCGCTTCGGTGCAATGACGGCTGTAGTAGGCCACAGGTTTCCAAACGTTGTCACCATCCCCCTGCAAGAGCACTCCAGCCAAACCTGAGGCGCTCGCGTCCGTATGTACCTCATGTTCACGATGGGGTTCATAAAGGGCAAGAACTGGGGCACCACACAAGACAGTTTTGAGTTCCTCGAACGACTGCTGCTGCTCGTTCCGCCACTCAAAACGTACACCCGCTTTAAGAAGTTTTGTCAATGGTCTCGAAATCATAGAATAGTCCTGCACAAACTTTCGGAAGAACCCAGTAAGTCCCAGATAACGCCGAACAGCATTCACATCTGTGGGTACAGGAAAATCTCGGATGGCCATCGTCTTAATATTTCCAGGCACCACTCCCGCTGCGCTCACTCGGTGTCCCAAGAATGTGATCTCCTCCGCGAGGAACGTGCACTTCGACGGTCTCAGAGTCAAACCAACCTGACGGCAAACCTCCAAAAATCGACGCAGCTTCCGAAGTCCTTCGGGTACATCCCTGCTAGGAATTATGACATCGTCCAGATACAGCACTATCTCTCCCGGTCCCATTCGGTCAGACAACCCATTCATCACTCGCTGGAACACCCCAGGCGCATTAACCAATCCGAACGGCATAAAATTGAACTCGTAGTGTCCCTCATGTGTGCTAAATGCGGTGCACTGTCGCGAGTTTTCTTCGATAGGAACCTGATGATACCCGGCCATCAAATCAAGAGTTGTGAAGCAACTATGTCCAGCCAGCAGCGCCAACTGGTCCTCAACAATCGGCATAGGGAAAGGCTCCTTCACGGTTATCGCATTTAAAGCGCGGTAATCCACGCATAATCGATGCTCTCCATTCGATTTGCCAACCAATACGACGGGCGAAGAATAAGGCGATTGACTCTTCCGAATAATTCCCGCCGACCGCAACTCCGTTACAATTTCTAAAACTTTCTCTCTTTTCGCAAATGGAAGTCTATAAGGAGGAAGATTAACCGGCTTTTCCGAACTGAGTTTTATTTGCATTTGCCCGATACTACACTTTCCCAGTTGCATTAAATTTTCAGCAAAGCATTCCGGAAACTCCTGTATGGTGGCATGTAACTCGTTTTTCTCCTCCGGACGCAAACCTGAACCCACTCTCAAGTTTTCTCTCTTAACACCCTCAAGATGACATTGCCCCGACTCAATCACCAAACGCACGCTCCTGTCGCCCAATACATCGATGCCAATCAAAACGTTTTCAGGTATCAAGTGATCATCGACCACAAACAACTCAACCGGCAGCTTCTGCTCATCCATCCCCAAAACGCAACCGATTTTTGTCGTTGCCAACGTACTCGATCCACCGAACCCCTTCAATGATTTTTCCGTTGGGGTTTCAGGTATTTTCAAATGCGATAGAAATGATCGCCTCACGAGTGAGCACTCACTCCCACTATCAATTAACGCAGACGTTTCATTGTTATCTACCGAAATAGTCTTGGTTATGATATCCCTGAGACTGGACATTGATTCAATCCGTCGAACGTTTCGTTCACCCGCCGGAACAAGAGAGTTTCTATTTACGGCGCAGTCTTTTTCATCATGACCGGACTTCAAACACTTCGCACACCGAACTCTACGCTGCGGCTTCGGGCACCGAAGTGACAAATGTCCCGGCTCAAAACAATTGTAGCACACCGGTTCGGTTTTAACTTTTACGGCCGCTGAACCCGACGTGATCGAAGTAGTCATTCCCGGCCGATGAGCAGTTTTATTCCTGGAATCATTCAAACGCTGAAATCCTTCCTCATACTTCTTTGTATCGGTGTTCTCAAAAAATCGTTTAACAGAAATTAAAAGTTCGTTTGTCGTTAAGAAGTTTCCAACAGCAAGCGCATGCTGCAGGCCAATATGCCCAACACCTCTTCGAAAATATTTAATTATTGAAGCGTCCGACAATCCCCCTCGGGCGCCGCCAGCACACATTCTATAAAAGTACTGCTCGACAGTTTCGCCCAACCGACGTGTGGCGTTCATCATTTCAATATGCACATCCGCATCGGTGCTCACACAGGGAAAAGCACGCAAGAACTCTCCCACGAAAATATTCCATTCGCTGAATATTACCGGTACGCTGTCGATCCACAATTTAGCCGGACCTTTTAGCTTTGCTTGTACGGCGAAAAGAATCGCCCCTTCGTTCCATTTATAAGCCCCGATCAGCTGATTAATTCGATTGACAAATTGCATCGAATTCAACGAAGACTCTCTAAGAGGGTCAAACTCGGGCAAAACCTCGATAATGTCTCGAATGGTATGAAGTGACGTCAGTGAGGCAAAACCATCCGCTGATGCGCGAGGTGTGGCACCATGACAGCCAGCACTGACAGTTCTATGATCAGCGTCCCTCGCATTCGTTCCCTCCGCTCTTACTATTCTCGACTGTCCACCAGAGGTTACCGAAGAATCAACCCCTCCCCCTGCCGCATCAATATTTGCATCCCCAAAAGTCACTGAATGCCCACTTTCCCCAATATTAGCTTGTTCTCGCGCAGTCGATGGTTCAATAAAATCAACAATGTTTTGGCCTACCGGTGTTTGCAGTTTCTCCGCCAGCACCTGCACCAATCCAGTCAGCTTCGCAACCTCCGCCCGCAATGACTCGACCTCGTCCATGTTTGTCGCCTGTAGCTCCTCCAGCTCCATGTCGATCTCCTCGCATCCCAAATGTTCGGAGAGGCGAAGAATTAACTCATTTCTTCTCCCTACCGTAGAGATGCCACACTTCTTTAATTGTTCTTTTAGTTCGCACGCTTTTAATTTGTCAATTTTAACGTGCACCATTTTTCTGTACACACACAAATTAACGTTTTTCGATTATCGGCACTGCGTTATTTTCTTTGGTTGACGCTATTTTACTTTTTCGTTTTTTTATTTTTCAGTTATCGGCACGGCGTTTAACGTTTTTTTTTTTTTTTTGTTTTTTCGGTTATCGGCACGGCGTTTTTCTTTTTCGGTTTACGATATTTTACGTTTTTCGTTTTTACTTTTTCGGTTCACGATAGTTTGATACTATTTTCACTTCTGCGACTGCGACACGGCTTTTCGAAATAACTGGAAGCTTTTCCCGGCTCCTTTCGTGGCGGACGAACCCAATCGAAAAAAAATCTTAATTCTCCCACGCAGTCGGAAGCCAACAGATTACCACTTTCAAAAACTCTCTCGAAATCCCACTTTCTGAATATTGTCAAGGATGGAATAGGGTGGATATCGAGAGTACACAGTTATTAAGAAAAATAATCCATTTATTAAATTAATCTTTACAAAAATTTACGGAGCTTGCGCGATGCACGTCCTCTCTGATCGGTCACGGTTTTCGTCGTTGCGTTGGCATCCGTGGCAGCGTCGTCATGGATGCATGTCTGGGTTGTTGGAATTGCCAGATCGTCTGACAATAGCTTATGCAAAACTTTTCTGGAAGCCCTCAATAACGAAAGGGACAAAATCGAGAAGATTTATAGTAGTAGAACGACCCTGAAGAAAACCGAAGTCACAGATAAATTTAATATCTTTTAAGTTAGTTCGGTAGATTACAATAAAATACCAAGCATTCAATTTTGAAACATTATAAGACAATATTTTATGGAAAATTACCTCTTTAACTGTTTTTCTTTTTTTTTTTTTTTGAACATTATTTTTCAAGCTGTCCATGCGTTTCTATGCGAAAAAATAAGAAAAGCGAGAAATCTGAATACTTCCGGAACATAATAAATCGAGGACGAAATAGTGTTTTTTCTCAACTCTGTTTTATGTGCCTTTATGGCCTTAACTTGGGAAGGATTCGCCGTAAATTACGTCAGATTGTGAATCCGATGCCAGCCCTTTAGCGGCCAGAGGAGGATGAAAGGCGACCAAAATCCCTATAATGTTTCATTACTAAACCCTTTAGATAACGAAAAATCGCGCCCCTTCCCCGCACGCGTTATCTGTACGCACATTATCGCCGGCGGGGATTTGAGAAATTTGAGTCCATCATTTGCGGAGTGGCACAAATAAAGGCTATAAAATAAATGCGACAACCATTCCCCGCGGAAGTACTTCCAATTCCCGGGCCATAACGAGCTCCTCACCAAAATGAAAACTGCAATTTCTGGCGCTCGAAGTAATTGGGGCGAACGACAAAAGCAGCGCGCGCGCCCGCCCGCCCGCACGCTCAATAAATCACAGCTTGGCGTTCATAATTCTTTTTCATACCCAGGACCTATCCACGTTTCAGATTTATTATGAGAACGAACCCGGGTGACTGATGGATGACTGCTCCGGCAGGAGCATCCCGCGGGGGCGGTAGTGGGGCCGCGTGTCCTTCGCGCGCTGCGGGAGAACATCTTCAATGGCGTACTTTTGCACGAATCCGCGCTCTGGAGAAGGCCCCTGACCTCTGGAAGTGGGCCCTTGTTCAGGTGCTCCGGGAAAACATAGGTTTTAATATTTGCACTTTTGTCGTGCAAACAAATCTTTCTTTTTTCCCTAGCTCGCTTCCGAGACAATGGCAAACACGGTGAAAGTCTATCTTTTTTTCTTAAGCCAGGGAAATGCCAAGGATTTGGGGCCAAATTCAGAGTTGAAAGGGCTGACGGTTTATGATGTGGGAGATTGAAGTTAATGGTTCAGACACGAAATATGAGCACCTCCTGATTCGCGGAGGCCGCGGTCTAGGTACTGCTCGAGCTCCCGAAAGACGTGTGAAAGGAGCTTTATCACTTCCCGGAATCTGTAGTTGTTACGCATATCAAAAGCCTTTGAATAATTTACGGATGAACTTGTAGAGCTGTTGCGGAGCGGCGACTTCGACGTCGACGTCGACGTTGAACCGCCCTCGCAACATACACGTTCTAACACAAGCCCTAAATCAGGCCTGGATCTCGGGGTATAGTAAGAAGCTGCGTTTCAATTTTGCCCGGGGTCTTTGCCGGCCTCGACAGGGATATTTTCAGAATGATAACGTACCTAATTATTTATGGGTTAATCTCGGGAAAAGCCGTGAAGGCATACTTCACTGAGGCGGTTATCCCGAGGGACTCGTTGATTCACAGCCATTAAGATTCCTAATTCAGGAGCTGCTCATGTGCATTATTAACCAGTCATTGTTTTGGAGGCTCGTGCCAGAAAGCAGATAAACTCCGCTATCAGACGGGCTCAAGAAAAGGTTCTTTCGTCGGTATTCGCTGCAATAAACGCTAAGAACCCTAATAAAGGTGGCTGTTTTGTCTCATTCAAATATCCTCCCGAGACATTACTTCGCAGACATTGATTCAGATCATGAACAAGTCCTGAATAGAATTTTTGTTTCAGTCTCTTAAAGATAAAGATAAACTTCAGATAAATTAAAATTGTTTTTACACTGTTTCTTTAATTATTTTCTTAATGCACATTAACTAATTTTCCAAAGTTATCATGCGTAACTATAATTTTAAAATAAAGGTTATTTAGGTATTGTCTTTTTGTTTCTTCTTCTTCTTTTTTTTTATATTAAATACTAGAAATTTGAAATGAAATCGGTTTAATAGTTTTTGAGAAGTATTTGAAAGAAAGATCTTCAGTCAAATAGATATTTGCAGATTTTTAACGTACAGATCTTTGCATTAAATTTCCTCTGATTCAAAAATCATTCTAAAATCAAACTCTGTATGTATTACTGAAATCGGACCGTTTCCATGGTTCATATTCTTAAAGTTGAGAACTTGAGAATGATTCTAGTTTTTAAAATTGTCTTTTACATTGATCAATTTACATACAAAAAAAAAATTAACCTGAATTTGAGTATGTGGTGATCAATCATCATTTTTTTAAAGTTACTTTCTTACAACAGGAAAATCGTCATAATTTAGACCTTTGTGAAAAATATAATTTCTAAGAAAGAAAAGGCTAATTCATTACTAGCTTTAAATAACTTGTCAGATAGTTCTGAACACTCCACTAACGTAGTTTCTTCAATTTAAAGACAGGTCTTTAGAAGGCGATCGGACGAGACTAAGCCAACACTCAATTGTTGCACCAACCCATCACTTTTCGAAGACACTCGAATTGTCGAAAGGACCCCCAGGGGAGAGGCGAGGAAGAAGGAACTGACTGCCGGCAATCGATAAAGTTTTCCAAGTTTCGACATTAAGTTTTGAGATATTTTTCGAGGGCTTTTCCTTTCGCTCGAGGGCCCCCCAGATGTGTAATAAAGATACACAGAACAGAGGACGGTCGCAGTGGTGGGGGTGGAGCAACAAGAATCCGCCTGTTGTAAGATACATTTCGGACTGACGTGGATTTGCACCAAGAAGAAGACGATGGTACATCTTAAAGATGCTGGCGCTTAAGATGACACATTTTGCATTTCGGTAATTTTCAGGGAGACGGGGATTTTCGAGAAAAAATTAATCCAGTTGGGAGAAAATCAGATGAGCAGCGGTTTTCCTTTCCACGTCTTCCGTAAATTTTCTGAGAATTAACGAGATTCTCGTTTTATGGAAGTGAGGCTTTTCTCAGTATTTAATATAAAACTTGATATGTTAAGCTTTCATCAGGAAATCTATTTATCTCAAAGAGGTACAGAGATACATATGTATGTATAAAGAAGACGATTGAGGTATTTCACTCAGTGTTATGTAATATTCATACCATCGAAATTTAAAGCAAATATTTAAATGAATTTTAAAAAGACTTCTAACATAAAACACGGATTTTACGTAAGATGTATGTTTGCTCATTTCAAATACCGATTCATATATTTAGGTACATATGGCAGATTTTATAACCAGTTAAAGCAAAAAAATCGTAGAGGTTTGTTGCATTCCGAGATTTTCGCTAAATTTAAAAAGATAAAAGCATATAATAAAACACTCACCTTTTTACTTTAAAAAATTTAACTATTTTGTAATCTTTGAAGGTCATCAAAATAATCGTTTGCCAATGAAAAATATATAAGCTGCCAAAAAAATTTAAAACTTAAATAAATTAATCCAAATGAATTTCGATTTCCCACCTTCAGAAATTAATCAAAACGTAAAATAAATCAAAGTCTATAGATTGTCGCAAAGAAAAATCGCTGCATAAACAGAAATTACGCCAAATATATTAAAATTGCGCGAAATAATTTGGCAACTTTTCAAATATTTCGATATTTCGATATACATATTTCCGATCAGCTAGCGCCATAAATTATAATTCGCTAAAAATATATGTCTTACGATTCCGGATTTTTTAAAATTTATTACCAATCAATATGTAATAAATTATAAAATTTTTAGGAGTTTTATTTTACCTTAAATAAATTAATCCAAATGAATTTTGATTTCCCACCTTCAGAAAGTTAATAATTAATCAAAACGTAAAATACATCAAAGTCTTTAGATTGTCGCAAAGACAAATCGCTGCAAAAACAGACATTACGCCAAAAGATCAAACTTGCGCGAAATAATTTGGCAACTTTTCAAATGTTTCGATATTCCAATATATTATATTTCCGATCAATTAGCGACATTAATTATAATTCGCTAAAAATATATGTCTTATGATTTCGGATTTTTTTAAATTTATTACCAATCAATATGCTATAAATTATAAAATTTTTAGGAAATTTATTTTACCTAAGTATTTTAAAAAGAAAACTTTCTCTCAACGCATCCATCAATTTGCAAACGAAAATCCTATTCCCTTTTTTAATAGGCAGAATAAAATGAAATTACACCGGGAAATCCCCGGAAGGCCGTCTCCATAAATCCGGATCATCTTAAATGTGATAAACTTCCTTTCGGGGGGACGCTGACCTTTCAGCACCACATGACTGGCAATTTTAATAAAGCCCCAACAGCATTAGAGGTGTTAATTTTATCCAGGCCGTGATTTTCCCGGAAATTTTCCTCTCTTAGCGCGCTATCTTTTTTCTGCCGCCCTATTAGCATGCATCTAGCATCCTCGGGAAGGTGAATTAACATACCTTCCAGTAGCAACACTTCGCCGGCGGTAAACTTGAAGTGATGGGGAAGGCTATCGTTATGACATCTTAACAAGGTGTGAGGCTGACACGCCTTGGCTTTTTCTTGCCCTTTTCTCGCCTTTTTTTCTGCTCGGGCTCGAGTTAAAAAGGCAACCCGCCGAAGGTTAAAGGGCAACAGATTTATAGGACAGATGAATCGATAAATCACCTGCTTACGTCACTCGAATATCTCTCGGCGGGTCTGCGGCCCTATTTAAGGCTTTTACGAGACGCTATTTTTATTCAGCACTTTTTTTTTCTTCCACGCTGGAATTGATTTTCTTCAGTACTTCTTATTAATGATCACTCAAGTGGAAAATTGTAAGCTAAGCGGAATTTTAGCAATCTTGTAAACCTTTTGTGTTCACCTCGCGTGTCTAAATATTTGAGGAAGATAACAGTGTCTGAGTTGAAGTAGGGTTCTTAGTAATTTTAGCTTAGTGGAGAACAAAAAAATTGGCGTTTATTCGTAGAAAACGTGAAAAGCATTTCAATCTATTTTGGGTTGGATTTATTACACCTGAGTTCCTTCAAGACAATCATTTCAATTTGATTATAAGTTATAAAAATTCACTCATTTCCATAAATTCTTGAGTATGAATTATGAACAAGTAATTTTTCGCTTTGTCTATTTTAGGCACGTAGCTAAAATTCCTTTTATAAAATATTCAGCATATCGATGCAAATTCAGCTGGAATATTGCCTACAAAGAAAACACTAATGAATTCGTTTCATAACCACGAAAAACAGCCAATTTTCTATTCCGAATTTTTACAGGGTAGGTACATATTTTGCTTGTTCCTTATTATATGTAGCAATATAATCAAAATCTTTATTTGACTATGAAAAAAAATTAAGTTATACGTAAAAAGTAACTACATATGTGCTATATTATTTGAAAAGAAACTTCATATGATAAAATTATTTTCTAATATAACTACAATACAATTACGTAATATCAGTAAATTTCAGTTCAGCCAACATGTAACAAATATTAAAAAAACATTCATTCATGAGTTCATATGTTTGTTTGAAAATATTAAATTTCATAACACAATACTGTGAAATTTTTTAGGACCACTTACTATCTGAACTATCGTTCTAACAGAGCATTACATATTAACATATACATAGTAAGAATAGCATAGGAAAGAATTGTAATTTTTTTTTCTAAAACTTTCAGAACATATTATTGAGATATTATCCTGAAGATTTTTGAAATATAAAAAAAACTAAATCGATTTTGTTTGAGTTGTAATGAATGTCATATTCTAATTACTAACCATTACAAGCGTATTAAATTAATAAAGTAAATAAAATATAATGTGAATTTACTTTTTGCTTAAGATTGAAAAGTATATACCTACTCAATATTCATTTGTTACCTACATGGTGAAATTGAATTCTTCGATGTTTTGAACAAAGTTTATAAATTATTTGTATGTATGTGTTCACTGTGAAACTTTTCCGTTTACTTTAAAAAAAAAGCGATACATACTTATTAAGTTTACCTACCATAGCGATTTTTCTTATATTTATTTTTCTTAAAAGTTTCAACATTTTCCCTCACACCATGCCAGCGGGATATCTTTCAAGTTTAGCTCCACGAAAAGTGTGATAAAATCTTCCTGCTGAGCGCGAGCATGTTCCTGAATACCTTTCCAGCCCCCATTCCTCATTGTTAAGGAAGCGTGCTCATTTTGTAAGGATGTTTTTCTGGGACTACACCCCGCAACTCTTGCCAGTATTCATGTTAACTTGAGCAGGCGATAATAAGGGCGATATAAAGTCTATAAATTTCCGAGATACCTGTAATGTTATAATTTGCATCAGAGCACCTCTGCGCGTTTGGATAACCGAAGAAGGTACGAAAGCATAGCTTCATAAATCACGAATCCTTTCATTGCCGAAGTTCTGCCTCGAGATGGAAATTTTTTTTAAAAGGTTACTCTCATTAAAAGTATCTTCAGTTGGGTGCTTGAAGGAGTGTCCTATTGAGCCCTTCGCGCTTCCTACAAAAGCGCGAGTGTTCAGAAGACGACCAACTCTAAGGATAGCTCGTTTCGGCCTGGCGATGGTTCCCGCAAATATGCAGCAATTAGGACAATAGCCACGTTAGGAGGATTAGTTTTAAGGAGCACATGCCTCCTTGAGGTAATTTCTGCACAATGTATGCCGTCTTGAGGGGGCCGCGGAGAAGGCCTTTAAAGGGCACTCCTGGATCCCTATTACCAAGATAAGGAAAAAGTAGTGTTGAGCAAACAATAAATCATTCCGACTAAGGCGGCCGGGATTCTTGGGCGTGTTCTTAGTTCGGACCTAGTCCCAGAACACTTCTCCCCCGCGCATAAGTGTAATAGATGAGATTTTATGAACGGAAGTGAATTGCTAACTGGGTCAGTGCCCACTTCTTTTCTCCTAGCTTGGATTACATTGGGACGGAAATGAGCTCCGGCGCTTCTCGTTGTGTGCCCCATTTTCAGAAGGGATGAATGAAATCCAATGAAAAGTATAGTTGCGAGCAAGGGGATGTGGCTTATTTTGAAATTTTTCATTTAAATTGCTTTTGCATGGCGAAATTTAAATATTCACTGGACCTTGATGAAACATAAACCGTCCAGGGGTCTGTGAGGGTTTCAGAATTTAATTTTTGGAAATAGGGAACTATTGTACTGAATAGACACTCATGTTATGGTTTCAAGCAGAAATCTGAAAAGGGTCTATCTTTGTATTTTCGCAAATAAAAATTTAATATTAATAAATAAACATGATTTTGTAGAAAAAATCTTTAATTTTCTGAACGAACTTTTAACAAACTTTTTCAAACATAATATTTAGTTATCTATGACTTTTAACAGAACATATATAAATCTTATTTAGAAGAAAGTAGTAATATTTCTGTATTCTTTCAAAGCGATAATTATAAATTATGTTTTATAATGTGTACAATGTACATATTAGATTAACTAGTTAAACTTTGCAATTATATTTCAGTTTACCTTGCTAATTAAGTAAAACAATAAACAGCTACATCTTCCTCATTATTTGTTCAAGAAATCTTCTCGTTCAGTACATCACCTTTAGAATAAACATAAAATTTCAGTACTGCAGAAATGCTTTAAAACTTTACAGCTTATCGCGCTTTTAAAATAAATCCGCTAATTCCCTTTACTTTCACGGATCAGATAAATCCGAAGGACAATGTTAGCTGTGGGCGGAGAATGGGCTTATTTAGGATATCTTGGGTCGCTTCAAAATTATCAACACAACGCGAAAATAATCAGGACGCCCTGTTGCCTAAGTAAACGAAAGCAATTTGTCATTACAAACATTTTGTGCCCTCCGCAAATAATTAAGAAGTTCGTACACCTGATCTTCAATGTCCTTGCTCCTAGAAAATTAAATTTCATAATTTTCTTAGATATCAAGGGATTTCTAAAAGCAAGGAAACAACCAAAAGTTATAATTTTGTAATGTGAACGAGGTGCTGTCTTTAATTAATGACGGGGATTAATAGCCCACTTATTTAGCAGAGGAGGAGTAACCCTGAAAAGACATTTTTGTCTCATCGTGGTGAAAGCATTTCTCGAAGAACAATTGAGGATCTTAAGGTAACCTGAAGACATTTTAGGCAGCAAGGGTTTACCAGGTGGATACCTTCCTTCAATAACTCTCTGACCAGAAGACTTGAGGTTTCTCGGCTGGGTAAAGTTTTTCCTCAAGTGATTCCAAAAAAACAGGTCGAAAATGGGTAGAACTCCTTTAAGACGAGTGAATTAGAGTGGAAGGAATGATTTTCGGGATGAACGACACCCTCTGGGTGAGGATTTAATCTTTCGGCGTGCGAGTGATTTACGGGGAGTACCTAAGTAACCCGCTGAGAAATAGCACTGCTAAGACTTCTCAGATACCCTGTTCGGGTTTGGTAAAGTTTTCCGCGAGTCCCAAAAACTTTTACTTTGTAGCTAACTCCCCGGGAGTCGCTAGGGAATAGTTCTTCGTCTCAATTTAAACGATTTAATGAGAAGAAATTAAATCAAAAACTTCTTCGCTAAAGAAATCTACTGAGACCGCCCCTGAAAATGGGTTGTAATTCGTTAGGCGACGACTTCACCGAAATTATTCGACACGAAGATTTATTGCTTCATTAACTGCGTGCGTTCGGGACCGTGACATTGCTTCTGACATTAATTTATGATTTCGTCAAACAAATTCAGCCTACCGAGGAGGCTTCTCCTCTTCCCCCGAGATGCATAAAAATATCCCGTCGAGGTAGCGTGACAGGAAAAGGCACTTTGCGATGTCCTTAGACAGAGCGGAAACATTAAAGCGATAACGATCAATCAAAATCAATAAAAAAAAGAGAAAACCTTGAGGCGGAATGAATGTCGCTTATCCAATCCCTCGGGATCTGGCTGCTAATGGGATCGCAGTTGGACGCATTTCGTGATTATGCACAGAGTCCTGGCTTAGCAGTTATCAACTCCTCAATCAAGCTTTTCGCGATTGACGTAATTTCAGCAAGCACTTACATTTCCGTCTGGACGATAATCTTCCCTCGCTGTCGCCTCCTTTAGCTTCCTTTCTGGGGCCCTCGAGGTGGCTAAAAACGGCTCTAGCTAATAAATCTTTTTAAGAAGTTTAATATCGCAAATTGGGGAAATAAATTTCAATTTATAATCGGGGGGGACAAAGCTAAGTGTGGGGGGTTTCGTTTCAGAAACAGGAGTTATCTAGCTGATGGAAGTTTTAAAAGGGCAATACGCTAAATGGGTTAGTAAATGGCGAAAATTTAAGGATTAACTTCAACCCAATAGCAAAGCGTTTTACTTGGAGCTTTTTGTGTACTTTCTTGTTTGATTGTCTTAAGTGAATGGGAGGATTTGCAAAATAAGGCAATTAGACTCTTAAGACCCTAAAGTCTCATACACTTTGCATTTTCATTTACATGATCCTGGGAAAAGGTTTATACTTTCTTGTTTTTGTGAAAATGTTTTATTTTTCATTCATTCCTAATTGAGTAGGTACTACTTTATGTAGAATAATTTAAGATTAAGGTTAAAGTAGAAATTTTACCGCATGATTCCCTTCAGTTTAGACTTACAATTAGTATTCTATATTTTTCGCAGCGTATTCTACGAACCCTCAAGTACTTGTTTTCATACAAATTTCACAAATGTTATAATATTGTAGCTTGCTATTTTGAATATTCATTTATTAACAAAATAACATTTTTGTAACAAAAAATATTGCACTAAATATTTAATGCTGTAAACTTATAAAAGTTTTTGGTAGCATGCATCGTAATTAGTGAATATACAAAGAAATAATTAAAACATTAACTATGTTTTTTTAACACCGGATTGGGATCAGAGTTTCTAAGGAAATTTTGCGCTGAATTGAAGGTTATGCGCAGTTACCCATATCAAATAATTCTTAGTTCACGAAAATAAAATTAAAGTGGATTTATACCCACTTTGCGTCAAAAACTTAATCCATAAATTTATTTGGTTTAAAATTAGAAGTTTGGCTGGGTAAATATCACGGCAATTTGATGGGCCTTTCGCAAATTTTGTAATTTTCATATACGTGACGGTTTTTAAAACTTCAATTCAATGCGAAACTTCCTGCAAAACCTGGAACCAGATCCGATGTAAAAAAAACAGCTATTTATTATGTTAATATGGTATAAGGTTTTTCAAAAAAAATTTTTTATTTTACTCAGAAATAAAAATATTTATAAAATTATAATAAATTATATAAACACCAAAACTGTATAATTTTTATACAGTTTTGGTGTTTATATGTAATAATTCAGTAATGAAAGTAAAATAATATAATCCTTGCAAGACAAGATTTCTGGTTTACTTTGCTATAATACTATAGTACAATATAATTTTCTAATGCCTTCTTCAAGATAAACCAGTTTTATTAACTGCACACATTTTGAATATTCAACAAGAGTTTCATTTTCTGTGCGTTATTTCTTATGGAATATCATATCTTTTTTACTCCCAGATGCACGTCCCAAAGATAAAATAAATCTTGTAATGTAACAAAGAGGTCATATCTCTCGTGCCATTAGGTGTAAGGCTTAAGCAAACATCATTACACCAAAGTAAAGAGTGTCTTTTCGCGCAACGGAGACTTATTTATTTGCCCATCACTACCTAAGAACATTCATGAAAATTTTCCGGGCAGTTAACCTTCAATTAAAAGCGAAAACAGCTTAGCGAGGAAAATCCCTTCGACAGTGCGTGGCGTGGCGATGCAAACAAAAGGAAAAGTCCTTGTAAGCCCCTGAATTACGAGGAACTAAATTATCATCCCTTGTCCAGGGAGTGAAATGTGGAGTTGTTCATTAATTTCCATTTCGTAATTGGGGCTGGCTTGCAGCTGAACAACCCCCGAATGAGGGCATATCGCTCCGCACCCATCTGCATATAGTCGGAGGCCCATCCCTTCTCATGTTATTTGTTAACAGTCAATTTTGTGCAAAGTGTCTAAAAATTGGGGCATACAATAAATTAAGCCACCCCCGAAAAGGGCATCGTCATTGTCTCTCCCGTGTTAATTGCGAACACCCGAGCCAGCGCTCACAATAAATACATTTTAATTAAGGCGACGAGGAAGCACCCGACCACCCCCGCTCCAACGAGCAACTTTCCAGCGCCCTGAGCCGTAAATAATTACTGAGTTTATCTTTTTAAAATTACCGGCGCTCAGGACGTGAAAGTAATTGGAATCACCGTGCTCAACAAAAATTCATAAATGAATTGGCTTTTAGTCGACGAAAAGAGGGACTCTGTCCGTCCGCATAAAAGTGCCCGTCTGACCTAGTTTGTTTCACCAGAAATCCTTTATCTGCCAATTAAACCGAATAATTTAATAATTTTTGGACGTTTCTCATTTCAGATCAACGCTGCCACCAAAGTTCCCGTTCTAACACGATTGCGAAAAGATTTCTATCCATCCACCGACGCAACAGATTCAACTAAACGCTCCGCGAATGTCGTGGGCTAGAGCTCAAGGTACATTTTACTTGCGAGCTTACAGGAAGATTCCAATGCGTGGTAATTGCAGCCTGGAGGAAAAAAATAGTTTTTAGGTGGGTGAACTTATCTAATTAATTTAAATAATTGGCAAATTAATTTTTAATTTTAACTCAATTGGTTTCATTTATTTTTATTTAAAACTCTACAACAGATTGAGTTTGAGGTCACATCATGGATTTTGATAAAATTTTGTAGGAGTCAGAAGTTACAAGTACGCAAAAAAAATGGTTGGTCACTTGTACTTCCCAAGATATTAAACAGCTTGCAAATAGACTTTTTGCCGCCACAATTTTTTGCAAAGTCCCATGGAGTTACGTTGTGAATTTTATATATACCTTAAAATAACGACATTTCCAACATTTTCACTACAAATTTTTTTTAAAGAACTTGAAATTAAATAATTCAAAGTAAATATCATTTTCAACTTATCGAGAGTGACAAGCACGCATTTGTCTTATAAAATAACATATAGAAATAAAGTTAATTTTTTTATTATTTTCAGCATTCGTGTCGAATTTTTTGTTCGGTGGAAATATTTTTAATTTAAGATTTTTCCATAGTTTTAGAATTTTAAAGATAAATGTTCCATTTCAGAAAATATAAACGACCGACAAATTTCTGTTACACATCCGTCTCTTTTGACGCGAAAGTTTTATCAAAATCCTGGAGGAGCCCTCAAATTCAATTTATGCTAAGATTAAATTCATTCTTAATAAATTATTTTCAGTTGATATATAACTATCCGAATTTAAGCTTTAACATCAACCTCTCTAGTACTATCAGTTACAATTTTTATTTAAATACTATAAGAATTAATAATATAAAAAAATTTACTATATTGTTTAAAAATTAGAACTGCTAGCGCAGTGCAGTTATGAAAATGTTTAATTTTTCTTCAGCTATGAATCTAATTAATATGGACTCCGAGAACCGAGTGGTTCTGAACGTCGGTGGCATACGTCACGAGACGTACAAAGCCACACTTAAAAAGATCCCAGCGACTCGTCTGTCGAGACTGACTGAAGCACTAGCTAACTACGATCCGATTCTGAACGAGTACTTCTTCGACCGACATCCGGGGGTATTCGCCCAGGTGCTCAACTACTATAGGTAAGCTCTAGGTAATATTATCTGAAGGTTTATACCTAACATAATCATGGGGGACATAACTCTAAAATTAAGTTTTTCTCAATTTTTTATTTTTTATTAAATTTATTTATTATCTCTGTATTTCAAACTATATACTAAATAGAAAAACTCATTAATAAATGACAAACTAACAAACTGCACGTGTTTTGAATTTTCTTAAACGAAACAAGGATGTTAACATGTCATTTTTGTAATCATCACGGAAACTTTGAAAATTTTCTGAACTCTTGAAACTTTTAGAAAATAAAAAGAAATTCAACAATCTTCAGTTTTCTAAGAAATCCTGCGATGAATTTCTTCCTTTAAATATAATATGATACACTGCAATTACTTTGTTTTGAAAGATCTTTGTAAAGATGTAATATTTGTAACATTAATTCAACCAGAAGCGAACTACAATCTTCCCAACGAGATGCTAAAGCCCTCTCCAAACTACAAAAACTTCCAGAATATGCATTAAGTAAGAATGTGTCAATTTTCTTAAACGGATGCAAAACTCGTCTGTGTATGACTTCACAGTTTGCGAAAGTTGTGCTCGCTGAGATAATTTAATCTTGCAGAACCATTGCCCCAAACTCGCCCTCACCAAAACCTCTTAACTCCATCAATTTAGAAATTGAATTTTGGTGCCCGTGTACTCAAAGGGTAGATTTCGTAAAGGGTTTTTAGAGTACGTAAAGTATGATGAATGATTTCTGGCGGGCATTGAAGCGTATAAATAGAATTTGAAATTTTATAGTGGTATAAAGAAGTTTAGCAATATATAGGTAATGACCTTTGAACGGTCTGCCAATGTTCAAAACTGTTGCATTTCTTCTTTGAATGCTTTACTTTTGAGTTTGCAGCTGTAGCTCGAAGTGCTCTTTTAATACCTAGAACATTTTAAATGTGAACTTCTATTTTAGCCGGAACTCTGTTCTTTGAATTCTCTTTAAAAAGTAAAACACATTAGTTCATATTAAAGAAACAGTTTCTAATTTGAACTGCCTTTGCGATCTCTTTTTTATAAATCGAAGTGATTTTAAATTAGTCTGAATCCTAAAAATTGTATGAACCATTTTATTGAAATTAATGAGATAGAGAGCAGAATATTTTAAATTTAACTTTACAACTTACTTTTTAAAAAGTTTAAATTAAATTTTTCCTCGTCTGTAGTAAATTGTTCCAATATTTTAGAAGTCAAAAAAACTGAAAGAGGGGTTTGAAAGGACAACATTTTGTTTGATGCTCCTTTATTATGAATTCGCCGTCGAGTTATAACAAAATGTAATCAATCAAACACTCAGTGTCCCGTGCTGATAGGAAATGAACCAATAAAGGCATGAATTAAATGAAAAAAACTTTTCTTTGTTTCTACTGCAATCAGAGAAAAATAACTCTGAAAATATTATAAAAATCGGATATCCTACCCTCTGTCTCTGTTTAATCAAGCGAATCCCTGATTTTCCCAGCCAAGAGGACAATTTGAATACGCTGAAATCGTTTTGGGGAAAAATTAAAAAGTCCAAGTCTGAGGGTAGAAGGAAAATTCGATCCGGCCAATGTTGGTTTAGGTCCACCAGGAAAGGTTCATAGTCAAAAAGTTGAAAGCCCTTTAGCTATCGATTGGCGTCCAAATTAATTTCTCGAGTGGAGGTGGTTAAGCCTTCGGACTCAAAATTGATGCAGAGGGTCCGCCTTGCAATCGGACTGATAGGACACTGTCCCAAGGAGCGATTAATTGGTATTTTAAATTTTAAGTAACCTTACTGCTTGAATATTGAAATTTAGATCCGACGGACTTGTCTCCATGGCTCTTAGATAGAAATCGAGGACCGGGAACAAGTGGCCCAAAAAAGGGTAGGTATCACATGCGTAGGAAAATTGGATAACGAATTTTAATGGGATATTTTTTGGGCAGAGATTTAGACCTGGTTGGGGCAAACGCAAACAAATCCCTCTTTTCCCTATTTAAATTCTAATCGAGATTTGCATACTTTTCTGTGAGCTTCACATCGTGTTTTTTTTCTGTTTTTCGTTGCAGGACTGGTAAGCTTCACTATCCTACAGACGTCTGTGGTCCGCTTTTCGAGGAGGAACTGGAGTTCTGGGGATTAGATTCAAATCAGGTTGAGCCTTGCTGTTGGATGACTTACACACAGGTAAGTCCTTTGATTTGAGATGGCTTTTATATGTAAAATCCAAGTCTTTGAACGGAAAATTTAATGAATTTTTTGCAATAATCTCTCCTACCAAAAATGTTGATTTCATGAATATTTTATTGGGTTTCTGCTTCTAGGGGTCTAAAGAGGATCAACAATACAAAATAAACTAGATTGTATTAAAGATTTACTTAAAAAGCTTAAAGAGAATAAAAAATATTGAAAGTAATACCTACCCAATGATGAAATTTATGAAATTTAATAATATAAAATAACATAAGCGGAAAAATAATTTCGATGATAAGTTATTAAGTTATTAAGATACGCTTGAATCTGGATTTGAAAGTGCACAAACTTGCACTCAAAAAAAAGTGAGGCGTCCTATTTATTTAGCAAAAACATGTGCAAAACTATTTCATACTTTGAATAAGGCAAAAGCTCACTAAAATCTCTCACATTAACAAACGTAAGGTTAATTGGATTAAATTTTCTAGAAATAATCAATTTTTAATTAAAAGCAGTCTCTCCTTCTGGGAGTAGTTCGGTGTTAGTAAGACTAGTACAAATTTAATCGAGATTTAGCGAATATTTAATAATTGAGAACTATCTCACACGCAGCATGTTTCATAATTCAGTGAGGTTTGCCATGCAGCAATGGTTTTGTGGGTACAAATTTACTGAAGTTCAAATTGGAGCATGTTGTGGGTAATTGCTTTCTATTAAATTTCAAGTTATGAATAGTTTTTTGTTTATATAATTCAATTTTATTGGTTTGATCTATGTCAAACAGAATTTTATTGGATGTTAATGTTTAAATGTAATTGTTTAATATCCGTTACTAATTGCACATTTTTAATATATGTAAATTTAGGAGCTATAATTAATATTGTTTAAGTTCTGACTATGAATTTAAATTGTTCTATGAGAAATATACGAACATTTCAAGTTAAATATAAAATCTTAAGTTGTTAAGTTTAAAACAAAAACGCAGAGAATTCACAAATTTCCTCAGCCCAATTTGAATATAATACTGAAAGAAATAGATACGTAAATGTATCTCGCTTGGTAATTGGACTTTTTCAATAGACATCTTTTCCAAAACATTATCAGTTTCGATATCAGATATTTTTCACAATTTCTCTTATTCTGCTTTTTACTATGTATAGGTATCATAGAACCATTGGCAAGCGTTTTAATTAAAAATAAAAACCTTTTCATAACAAAAGGAGCTTTATATTCAATTCTATTTTAAGGTGCGAAGTACTTCCGCTCAAAACAATGAAAACAGCTCTTACTTGCTTACATTGCAGGAAACAAGATAAATAGCATAAAAAACTCGTGTGACCTAATTAAGTATCCAATTAGGATCTCAAATTGATTTTCATAGAAAGACCTGTCAAGGCGCCAACTTCCTGTAGGAAAATACCTTTTATTCCCGATAAAAAAAAAATGTCCTGTCTGATCAAAACATGACTCAGTTTAACACCCGTTCCGAACCCCAATCAAACCCAATTACTGAGCAATTTAATGTGTGTCCTGCAATTGACATAGGTAGAGGACTGAATCCCCGGAGAAAGGCAGTTTGTAAAAAGAAATTTGTCTTATCGTCTATTGACAAGTGGGCGAAGGGTACTCCTGGGAAAGGTAGTTCCCAAGATACATTTTAACCTTTTCTGTTCCCATCCCAACCACCTATAAAAAAGCTGTACGACCGTGCAGGGACATCATCCCTTGATTTTCTGGAAATTGATTCCAATGTACAACCGTAGAGCAATGGCTCGAAGAGGCCAGGAATTTTGAAAATTTTCTGCGAAAAAAAATACCTCCCATTCGACTCCCGGTAAATGTGCTTTATGTGACTGAAACGTTTGACTAAAATTTCTGGTGCAAATAAGAGAACTCACGGAAACTCCCTTACTAAAGCGTTCTCAACCATTGAAGGAACCAGACAATGGCTGCCTTTCTCCCCCAGGTTTTCCAGGGAATTCTTCCTGGTTAAGTCGGTTTACCCGACCAATTTATTGATTTTCGTTTATATTTATCCAGGTAAATATCTGCTGCCAAAGTTTCTATTATGTGGCTATTGGGGTCTACAAAATGTTTGCGACGAAAGTCTTGTTTGCAGCCCCCACAGCACTACAACGTGCCAACGGACCGGGGATCGGGCTTTTATGGTATTCGGGATAAAATTTGGAGCTTAAGGCGGTTTTAAAGAGGTTACTAGATGGTCCGGTCTGTTTTTGAAATAAATGTTTATAAATTTGCGCCAGGCTGTTTGGTCCAAACATTGGAATTCGAATGTTAAGACTCGTTAACCTATTTCCTTACACTTCGATACATAACACAGACAACTTTTATTTGGGTATCGGTTTGCTAAAGGGGTTAAATTGTAGGTAAGGTTTATGAAGTTTACCCACTAAATTTTGATTAAGGGGTTAAAAAGGAAATTTTATTAAATTATTTAGTGTAAATTGTTTTAAAGTACCCAACCTTATTACTTTAAGAAAACTATGTTTATTTGCTGTTAAAAACTGATTGATTACTTTAGATAAGAGTTAAACATCGGGATTTTTAAAATCGATCAAATATTTAATGTTTAAAATGGATTATTCCGAATGTGTGATGTGAATGTGTTCTAAAGAAACATAAGTCTAACCTAATTATTATAACTTATTTTCTTATTTTATACATTTGAATAAAAGATAAAATGTTTATGACATTCAATTAAGAAGGAAATTTTCTTTGTTTTCTTTCAGCATAGAGATACTCAGGAAACTTTAGCAGTCTTAGATAGATTAGACCTAGACACAGAAAAGCCATCCGAAGAGGAAGTAGCTCGTAAATTTGGTTTCGAAGAAGACTACTACAAGGGTACATTATCCTGGTGGCAGCAAGTAAAACCGCAAATTTGGTCCTTATTCGACGAGCCATATAGTTCAAATGCAGCAAAGGTAAGTACTCACGGGGCCAAAAACGAAATGTTCATTGTCTTGTCCTTCCCCCGACATGACACACGCAGAAGTTAAAGTGCACCATTAACCTAATGACTGCTCCGCCAGAGTAATGAGTTGGCAACATGTCCTAATGGCATCTCCGGTGACATTTTCCAAATGGTGTAATATAAACTGGGTCGTTCCAAAGAAATTAGGGCCATCTTACTTTGCAAGGTGTGCGCTGTATTTCTGTCATCCGGTGGGACACAGCCCGGGTATTTTCCCGTAAAAGGAGGGTGTAAGGTACTTTAATCAAATTAGCTGGTCGCGGTTCCAAGTTTCCTTTAAAAAAAATGAAAACCCGGTCAATTTTGCTGTGCGAATTTTTGCACCCGAGCATTTATTTGCATATTTTATTGAAAAATCCCAAAATCCCAGAAATATTCGGATCCTGGCGTGTTTCGCCTCGCCGTATATTCGCGGCATTTCCTTTTCGGGAACACCAAAAGTAAAATTAAATAATTCATCATGTCCCATGTTCTGGTGTCCCGTAAAAAACATTTAGCGGAAACTTTTGGGCTCATTTTCACATCGAGCGGCAACGAACTTTTCCGTTGGGATTGTAAGCGTCCTTCGTTTCGCCCTTACTTTTCCCAAAAATTGTTAAAATTAAAGGTGTTCACGATGCCCGTCGGATAAAAGTATCGCCGTGAACAACTCATTAAAATTTTCGACCTTCTTTCTCCCCGGGTCGAAAGGCCGCGCGGAAAGGTCTGCAAAGCTCTCTGTGATTCTACATAATTCTGGTGTGATGTAATAAATTAACATAATATTGAGTGTGAGCATCATTTGCATCGTGCTCATGAATATTTTAATTGATGCAGAGAAATGTACCAATAAAATTCCCGAAGCGAGTTATGTACGACTTTAAGAGATCTTGAAGATCTCTTACTTTGAAAGTGGAATTTGGACAAGGGCTTACAAATGTAAAATCACGAGGTAGTCATCTGGGTCTACTTATTTTCATCTTATTGCTTGATGCATAAAATTTCTGAAATAGTTATTAATACTGATGACAAATAAAATTCTAGTTTTTTGAAAAAAAGGAACATTAGGTTTAAGCACCTAAGTTTGTCATTAGTTCTATCAGATCAAAAAAACATAAAACCGGATCCGTGTGATCTGCGGTGCGTCTAGGGTTAATAAGTAGGAGCAAAAATCGTTCAATGCAATTTTAAGCACCTGAGGCAACTTAGCTATAGAAAGTCAGTAGTTTTCATCGGGAAAACGACTCTCCAACCCGTCCACCCTCGCCACCTAGTTTCTTATTGAGGAACCAGACAAAAAGCCTCGTAATGATTTCCTGCAGTGGCTTTTTCATTTTCCGTAATAAATGACAGGAGAATCCATAATTATAACAACAGATGTCCGGAAGACTCAAGTGAAAAGGACAAAACCCCGGGAAATTTATGTGAAGTCCTCCCGGACCTTGTGTGCAGTTGTGTACCGGCCCCTGATTGTCGGCGTATTCAACTCGGAGGACGACGCTATGCGATGCATTCCTTGTCCCAGTGAGGACAGCCGTCACCGATTCGAAAGGGCTAAGAAAAGAGGGTCATGATAAATCGATAACAATTTAAAAGAAAAAGTTTTACTGAAAAAAATGGAGCAATCTTAAAGTTAGTTTGCATTAAGACTTTATTTTCAGAAGAGTGGCCACTTTCTCAAAAACCGGAAAAATGTCAGAGAATTTAAGTTGCCAGAGAAAAGTTTCGGAATTTCAGGGAATTTTCATTGTAATCAGGAAATTTTTTCATCCATAATATTCAAATTATGCTAGAGAAACGATGACGAACTTTACCCTTGTTATTTCAAAGTTTTCGGTGCATATTCATAGTAGGAACTACTGCAGTTAAAGTAAATATGTATATCTTAAGAAATATGTCTTACCCTTATATAGCTATTTCTTTCCCGAGATTCTTTCCCAATTTAATATTTAAAACAAATAACTCCTAAGGCCACTAAAATCTAAAATTTAATTTAATTGGAGTTATATGTATTTTAATAACAAAAAAGAAAAACGTTTCATTTTTTATAAATGTATAAACGATTTTAAAATCTGGAATTAAACGCGGAATGGCATGTAGAAGATTTTATATCGTCCCAGAAAATAGTAAAATATAAAAAGTTAGTTTTAAAGACAAGTCAGTACCGCAGTAATACTAAAAAAGCAATATTGCGCAAATTTTATAGTTAAATACGATATTAAAGCAACGTTTTAAAAATGGTGAGAACGTCAAATCTGAAGCCCTAAATCCCATCCATAGAAACTATCGTAAAAAATAGTTGTTATTTATTTATTTATCCCTTTTCGCGTCTTTTTAAAATTTTATGATTTTTGGCGTATAGCTTTTATAGCATGAAAAATGGTTTGAGTTTTTCATTTCGCAATTCTTCTTTTCTTGCTAGTGGTTAAATACAAATGAAACGCAATAAAAAATGTGTAAACAGTTCGTAGTAAACTTATAATGAGATTTATTTTGTTATTCTAAAAACAGACTGAGTACGTCTATTTAACCTTGAATGTAATTTTCCCATCATTTCAAGATTAATTTAAAATTTAAAAAACAACTCAAAGGAAGTTATATTAAACCGGTTTACACAATGACTTCAAGAGAATTGTTTAGCTTGGCCTCTCTCAATATTTTGCAAATAAAATTTTTCTTTAAAGAGGATTCATCTCAAAAAGATTTTCTTTGAGGTCTTTTATTGGTTTCTGAATTTTTAACCATGAATTGCATTTTCTGTTTCATATTGTTTTCATGGTTTGTTTAACGTAAAAGTCATTAAAAACTGCTTCGTACTGTTTATCAGTAACTTGGATTTCAGCGAAAACAAAGTAAAAGATCTGTTGTTTATATCATCGCGATGTATTTATTTTTTCATTCGGAAATTAAATAATATTTATACCAGTGCTAAAAGCACTAATACTTCTAAGTGTGTCATCAAGGGTTTGGTAGTTATCGAATTTAAATATATAATCGATATTAAATATCTTTATATTTTTTCAGATAATTGGTGTAGTGTCAGTGTTTTTTATATGCGTTTCAATATTATCATTTTGCCTTAAAACTCATCCGGACATGCGAGTTCCGGTCATTAGGAATATAACAGTCAAGACGGCCAATGGCAGTACGGCATGGGTCCTCGACAAAACGCAAACAAACGCCCACGTAGCCTTTTTCTATATTGAATGTGTGTGTAATGCCTGGTTTACTTTAGAAATTTTGGTAAGATTTTAAGATTTTTTATCATCGGTCATTTTATAAATAACTATACTTTTACATTCTTATTAATATAGCCTTCATTTTCATTTCATTTATCTGTAAAATGCAGTGTTCATAAGTCTGACTTGGAAAATCGAAATTGAATGTATACTATTCTGATGTGTTTTTGTAATACTTTCAGACAAGTTTAATTTTATGTTTTCCACAATTATTCGCTATTTTTAAATTTTCGTTTTGAAGTACTTTTAAAATGTGGAGTGTAAAGAGAGTTTTTAAAGAGAATTTTTTCCAAACTGAATTCTAATAAATGTTTTAATGAATATATATATAATATTGAATAATTCAAGAATTCAGATTATATTTTTTTGAAAGATTGGGAAAGGAATAGGATGAATTGTTATTTATAGGATGGCTGAAATGTTTTATTCTATTTTCATAACTATTTTATATTTTCAGGTAAGATTTATTTCGTCACCGAATAAGTGCGAATTCATAAAGTCATCCGTTAACATAATCGATTATATCGCAACGCTTAGTTTTTACATAGACCTTGTGCTCCAGAAGTTTGCGTCACATCTCGAGAACGCCGACATTCTGGAGTTCTTTTCAATTATTCGAATAATGCGACTGTTCAAGCTGACAAGACATTCGTCCGGTCTCAAGATCCTAATTCAGACGTTTCGAGCGTCGGCTAAGGAACTGACTTTGCTAGTGTTCTTTCTAGTGTTAGGAATCGTTATTTTCGCTAGTCTAGTGTACTACGCCGAGCGGATACAGGCGAACCCCCACAACGACTTCAACAGCATACCGCTCGGTCTCTGGTGGGCACTGGTCACAATGACGACCGTCGGGTACGGCGACATGGCCCCCAAGACCTACATCGGGATGTTCGTGGGAGCCCTCTGCGCCCTCGCCGGGGTCCTAACTATCGCACTGCCAGTGCCGGTTATTGTGAGTAATTTCGCGATGTACTACTCCCACACCCAAGCACGAGCGAAATTGCCCAAGAAACGCAGGAGGGTTCTTCCTGTGGAGCAGCCTAGACCGCCCCGACTTCCAGGTAAGTGCACTATCCGGGGGAAGAAGGGAATTTATTGTTCGTGCAGACATTCTGCAGAATGGGATTGGAATGAATGTGAATGAATTTCTGGGCTATCCCCCCTAAAATAGGGCTCGTCCTGGATCTGCCAGCGCGGGCTAATTGTTCTTATCAGTCACGAGATCTGCGGCTGAATTAGTGTTGTATTTTGTGGGTGACGTAATCTTCTGGAAAATTTGTAGAAGGTAAACTCAGATCCGAGGGCGAAACGTTCAGTTTTCCCCATTCAGAGAAACTCACTTGATTCGTGTACTAAGTTGTAATGATGGATTCCTTCAAGGGTTCCGAACTCATTCCTGAAAATAGAAATTGCAATTACAGCACTGTAGAATTCCTTCGAGGAAATGGATTCGTGATTAAACTCATTTAAACTTTATTTGAGAGAGTGTTCAGATTTCAACAAGGCACTTTCTAGCTTTGCGCTTTAAAATAAATCCCTTCTGTTCTAGAGAAAGTGTAAATTAGTTGAATTTTGTTTTTAATTGCTTCTATATGTTTCATTCTCCTACAGTGTTTCAAATAGGTTCTATTATATTCTATTTATTGAATTTATCGTCTTTTACTAATAGTTTTATATTGTTAAAATAATAGAACATCTTTCGAAAAATGTACCTATAATCTAGAAAATTTCAGTAATTTTTGGTTTAATTTAAAACTTGTACTTGCAGTTCCTTCGTTTCACTTTAAAAATCGAAAAACTTCTGTAGATGACAATTTTCCGGGAAACAACCTGAAGAAAATAGCCAAATTCCCAATCAAGTCACATTTCATTTCATTTAGAGCAAATTCCGTCTGTTCTTGTGATATTTGTCGAGCATTTGATTTGTAGCAGCTGTGGAAATTGAAGCACCACAGGCAAGTGATTTTCAAAGCTACCAGCAGAAAATTGGAACTTGATGCAAAATTTTTTTTTACTTCATGAAATATTGGTTTCTTTTCGCTAGTAAAAATTCAAGGACGTTTTCACCAAGTCTCAGTTAACGAGTATTGAACTTGAATCTTTCAGACCGGAAAATTGTGTTTGACGTCCTTTTTAACGATTCAGGATTTTGTTGAGGACTTTTCTAGTGTGAAGTTATGAATTGAAAAAGGGAGGAGTTACAAGAATGCTTAAATCTGCTTTTTTGAAATAACTTAAATTGTTTAAAAATTTTGAGTATTACTGAAAGTATTTACTATTTCCAGGTCAAGCTGGAGGTACCTGTGGAACGCCGGGTTCAGGACCACACGCTGGTGCACCTGGTTCTGGTGGTACTGGGCCTCGACGGATGAATGCGAATAAGACTGGCGCCAAAGATCTAGTCAGCCCGAAGTCAGGTAACCGATTGTCAATTTATCTTGTCAAATATATGTCCAAATGTCTGCCAAAAAAAATTTGTACATACATACAAAATGAACACGTTTAAATGTAACATTCCCAAGAAAAAGCGAAAATTCGCAAGAAAAAAAGAATCAAATTAAACTCACAAGGGAAGTCCCTCCCGCATATTGTTTCACAAAAATAAGACAAAAATTGACACTGATTGTGTATTTTTTTCCCGCTTATAAATCGCAAGCTAATGTCCATATTGTTTGTGTTGTATCAAAGTCACCCTCAAGACGAATCGCTGGGTACAAAACCGAGACGTTTTCTTCCGTTTTTATTTAATTTCAGGCAACCTTTCCCAAAACCACACAGACAGACTCTGAGCACACGGCTCGATCATACACCTGAAAAGAAAAAACCCACATATCCAATCCACCCACCCGCCACAGGGTGACACACAGGTCCGCTGTAGGTCTTTTGCGACGGAAACCTTCCAGAATTATGACAAGTACTGGCGGAGGATGTTCTTTAAAGCTTTTTTTCCGCTGGTCCGAGGCCGCCCTTCGAGCGGTGGTAGACCAGCGTCACAAACAGTTGGGCCGCACGTAGACTCCCTGTAGCGTTGAGAATGCTTTCAAAGACCTTCCTCTGCACCATAACTCACCTCAAGGAGACGGGTAACATAAGACGTAGCGTTGGCCCCGTAGTGTAGCCGGCCGCTTTCGCTTAGACTGACGTAGGCTCGCACAGAATGCACATTTAACGAGGTCGTTACTTTGGCTTGTACATAAACCCGCGACGCTACGGCTGCACGAAGAACCTTTTTTTTATGAAAAATTAACCCTTCATACCCTTCACCGGGCCTCCCGGGAGCCTATCTAGGCAGTGACTTGCAAAACTTTCCGATACCCTACACTTTTCCGGCCTCTGGACACTTTCACAAGTTTCATTATTTTCCATGCTCTAATTTGAAGGAGCATGCTAGTCCTGCTGTTGACTTCAAATTTATTGTTTAACATTTAGGGGAAATTAACCCAAATTGCTGCCATATATTTCGCAGCAAGTATCGCCAAGAAATTAGTCTATGAAATACGACCTCATTACTTTCGCACAGCAGAAGGCAGGAGCGTAGGATCCAGCTTTGACTTACTTCATTTTTGCACAACTCAGCCTTAATTGTGTGACACAACATTTTTGGGGAACGTTCAGATTTACTCTGGCGCACATTATTTTTATTTTTATTCGTTTGAAGGAATTTCGGTGATAGACCGCGGTTTATTGGGATATTGATTTTTTGTAGGCGGTAAGTATATCACGTTAATTTTGCCTCAGACCTAATTAAGGAACTTTTGATTGACTTATTTGGTACTATGGATAGGAGGCTGAACTTTCCTAATTTAACATATATCTTTTAGTCCAGAGTATTTATTTTTTATACAGAGACCAAACACATAGGTAGCTTTAAACAATTTCATTTCAAGGAAAGAAAAAAATACAAATAAAAGAACTTAAATTGAACATCTCCCATGCTGAATTGTAGATAAAAAGTTTATTTTTATTTTTTTTAACTTGTAGTTACACAAGTTATTTTTAGAAATTTTAATTGAAAAACAGGCGTTTATCTACAACCATGTGCGTAAATGTATTTTAATGGACTTTACATACAAAATGGTTTTATTTTTATACCTTGGTAAGGGATGGTTCGACAGTGTCTAAAGCACACCTCGATTTATTTTAAAAGAATAATGTTTGTTTATAATCGATCACTAGAAGTTTTAACAAAAACTGTAGCATATAGATTTATAGGTCTATGGCTAAGTCAACAAAATTTTTGACTTTTTGAAAATTGGTTATTTATTTTTTAATACAAACAAGTTTGGTTTAGCGAAATTTTCGTTAGCAATTTTGACAAATATTAAGGTAGTTATTATAAAAAATTTCGAATTGATATGTAACCAATGATTATTTCAAAAATTTTAATATCTTTAATTGCAAAATTGAATTCGTTAAAGTATTGAGCTGTCTTGCTCATACCATTTAATGAAATGAAATTGGAATTTTGTAAAAGTAAATAATTAAAAATATAAAGCTATGTAGATACACTGATTGCTTCAAATTAATTTTTTTCCCAAAAAATCCTCCCTTGTCTAAATTTTAAATTGGAACATTTTGCAAGTCACGTATTTTGCTGTAAAACAAACAAATCTTGTTTCATTGATGAATCAATCAAAATCTCAAAAAAGCATACTTAAACACAGACACAAACTTCAAACCGCCAGCCGCTGAACGAAAACCTTATCAAGAGCAAGATGATCAATTTGTAAGAAGTGCAAACAGCCGCTAGCTCGACAAGCGATTACCCGCCGCTCAAAAGAGGAAGGTTGGCGCTTTGGTGGCCTCAACAGGGAACCTTTGGCATTAATCATGAAAAGCCCGAACGTCTACGACCAACCTGGCAAACAGATATTGACTCCCGGCGCTCCCCAGAACCCATTCAGATGCTCAGCTGGCCACGAATAATAAAGGCTGGCTACACGAGGACTGTTGCTTGGCGCTCCTTGGCGTTTTCTGATGCAAAATAAATGAATCACCCCATGTCGGTAGTGCAGAGCACATTCGCCAGAAGTGGGGTCTATTTCGGCGTTTGCACCTTTGTACCTTTGTAGACTTTCCTGGGCCGACCAACTGGCGCGTAACACGTACAAACAGACCACAATTTCGATTTCTACTCCAAACGTAGAGAGTCCTCTGAAGACCGAAGATTAACCAAAGCAATTTCTATTCCAAATTTAGATGAGTTCTCCACGATGATTGGCAAAACACCTGGTGGGAAAATGGCACGGCTTTTGTAAGCGCGAGCAAAGCAATTTATTGCTAGAATTAAATAATCGGAAGATTTCCCATAACGCTAGGCGAGTCCCGGCTCAGCTGCTTTTAAAATCATCGCCACGCAAAAACCTCACGAAAAACCCATCAACACCAAACTCCAACCTCACGCCATCGGTTCTAAAGTGTTACATCCTGCCTTACGCGTATGTAAAACGTTTGTGGCGCTTTTTCGGCTACTTTTAGGGCTTTTCTGCGGCGTTTGTTCTTGCCTTGCGTTGCGTTTTTGTCGCGTCTGTATTGCTGTTGTCCTGCTAGAAAAGGGCTAGGCCCTCGGTCCAACATATTTTATAAGTGTAGCTTGCTTTATCGATGTTGTCTTTTATGTTGTTTTTGATGTTGTTTCCGTGCTTCGATTGACCGACTTGAGTCTGACAACCACACCTTTGTCTACATCACCGAGTTTGCGATGCTTTCAAAAGATGGTGATGGGTTCGACTATCTCTATAAATCTGTTGTATACGAAGCAATCTGGTAAAGTGCCTTTCTATTGTTTTTTAATCGGTGTGCTTCCAATGTTTTTCGCTTTCAGTTTTCCAAACGTTTTTGATTTGATAAGTTTTACTGTATGCTGGTTTTTACGATTTGCTTTTAACACGAAATGTTGATTTTCAGAAATGGATTCCATTGTGTGCTTTTGCTAAGCAGTACTTTTTTATATGTGTAGAAAACTGAAATTTACATTGGGGCGGAATTCACTACTTTTATAGCAGTCATTTCCTAATGTCATGCACGCGATCTTAATATAAAGCTTGAAAAACATTTCAAAGATAAAGAGGGTATTTTATAAGTAATTTTATGTAAGTTATTTTTTTACAACTTTTAGAGTTTTTCTCAAAATTATGGGCATGATTATTTTTGTTGTATAGTACGAATCATTTGGGAGACTCGAATTGTAGCTTTTAGCACGAAAATTTTTTTTGGATTAGAAGCTTAGCCATTATCTCGTCTTTTATTTATTTTTAATGAAATGCATAAATATAAGTAGGTATAAATCCTTTTTAAAGTATACTATAATAAAAGTGCAAACTAAGATTTTGTAAAACTAATGAATTTTGAAAAATATTTATTAAAATCTACAAAAATGTACTATTTTAAAGTTCCTATTTTTTGAGGTAATCCTTATAGTTAGATATATGTATCATTTATACATAACATAGATCTATAAACAAATATTGTTTTACTATTCATAAATCACTTTTTTAAATCGAACTGAAGCTGAACTGAATGCAGTAACAAGAAATAAATCGCTCACGTGGTTTAGATCATGAGAATTTCTTTTGAATGTCTTTAGCATTTAGCACTCGGAAAAAAAAGAGCTGAAGTAAAATTAAGCTCAAGAAAATGGATAAAGGTACCACCGAATCTAACGCAATCCAGATGCAAATTACTTTCATTGATTTTTACACGTGTGCAATTTCAAAATACGTTTCAAACAAATTGGACTATTTTGATTCCTCCTCCTAAGCAATCTGAATGTAAACAAATCCGACGATAATCACGTGATGAATACTAAAATCGGGGTCTTTCGTATTCGTAGGGGTTTTTAAAAAAAAAAATTGTGTTTATTCTTAGAATGTAAATTAACTTAGATTTTTACAATGAAGTGTTTATGAATGAGCGCCAAATTGGATTGGCTAAGACGGCGAGAAATTGAATTAAATTGAATGTAAGGAAATGTTCGATGTAATTAGTTTGTTAGATTAAACATCTTTTGCAGTTGCTTAATGTTTATAACAACTTTGGCGGTTGATTGAGAATAAACTTCAGAGATCTTAGCGTGCGTGCCAATTTTGTTTCTTTAAGGTGAAACACCTCGAAATAAGTAGTGCAAGTCAATTCCAAAAATACTTAAATATAAAGAAAAGATGCAATGAAAACATATTTTGCAGGTCTTTCGGTTTTTCGAAAAAGCTCAACTTTTTAATCTTTGATCGCGGTGTTTCCCCTTAAACTAGAAGAAATTGCCTTAATTGCGAATCATTGGCCCCACAACTCTTGTGAAAGTGTTTTGCGTTAAAGAACGGCGTGACTAAAACTGTTCGAGATCAAGTAGAATCCAATTTACTTTCGTTATCAGATTTTCATTGTACTATTTTCCCTCCAATATCTTGGCTATTTTTTCTGTCTTATATCGGCTCTGTCACTCAAGACCTACAATTGCTCCGGATATTAACCCGAGGGAAACCAATAAATCAGTGCTGTGGAAACACGAGAGTCTAATGGCACGCTCTTAATTAAATCAGGCGAAGGAGTCCAGCTCTTGGCAAATTAATTTAACTAAATTAAATGGTCGATGAGGCGAAACTTTGTGAGCTCATTTGAGAAAATAAGTGTTTCGATTGACGGTATTCAGCCAATCTACCTGTGGTAAAGATATAGGGCAGATTTTTGCCGGCATAGTGATGCTTTAAACTTCAACTGATAGAAACTCTATTTCGCAGACATATGGCGATATTCCCAAGTAATTTTCAATTTCCGTTTAAATTTTACAGACGACGATATGCGGCGTAACACGAACCGATTGAACGGAACGAAAAGCGACATCGGCCTAAGGAACTGAACCTCGGTATGATGTAAATCTCGTTTATACATATTTCTTCCTCCAGGTGCTTAAGATTTTGTGATTCTAACTTTTCGCCTAATTAAGTTGCATATGCCGAAACTCTGTCCTCTCGAACTAACCCTAGTTTAATCTGCAGCGTAAGTTTAAGGGCATGTGCTTGCAAATCTTACCTGATTATTGTTGGCAATGAATAGAGTTAGTTCGCCCCGCCCTCCCACACATCCTGAACTGATTTGCATGACCCACTTAACACCAAATCTCGGGATAGTTTTCTCTCGATTTCCTGTAGGTACGATGGAACTTTTGCCATTCTTCTTCTCAAGGCAGCAACAAGAATTTTTGCGTTCCTTACAATGTTCAACGAGTTTTAGTAAAGTTTAAGAAGTGGTTGCGTTATAACCTCAATAGAGGCCGTTGCTCCCTCGGCGTATTTTCTTTTAATTCCCTTCCTTTAATATTTCATGGGATTCGCAATGGTCGTTAACAGGATAACACACTAAAAAACTGACAGGAAAAGGATATTTTCTCAAGCTTCCAGGCATTTCAAGGTTTTCTTTCTTTCCAATTTACTTCCACTATCGTCATCGTCGGTGCACTATCCAAGGAAAAATAACTAGAGCGATATGACTTTATTTTGTTAGACAAAGACTATTTGCTCCAAAGGGTTTAAATTTGTTGTTTGCGCTGATGAAGGACTTACCAGAAATTAGGACGGTTGAGATTCAACCTCCGGGGAAATATCTCGCAGTCCATTGTTTTTCCGCGGAGTGTTTTATCCCTCGTGCGACTCATTTTGTTGGTGTCTGTCTAGAAAAGATTTCGTAATGGACTTGGCCAAGTTCTTCTGGCACCGCCGTTCTGCTATTTTCCGAGTTTTTCAATTATTGTTCCACTCGGAGCTGCTGAAGAGCATTTCCTTAAAGGCCTTAAGGGATTAAATTGCTTCTTAATTTGTTTACCCATTTTCCTTTTTTATTTAATATTTAAAGACAGTAAACTTTGCAATTTAGCTTCGGTGTATTTTTAAGAATGGTATTCTAAAAATATCAGGCATCAAAACCTTTTGCTATTATGAAAATATCGTAAATATAATGTGAAAATAGAATTTTAGAAAAAATTAAGCTGTCATAATTTTCTTCGAATTCGTCTTCTGAAACTGGTGAAGGTAAATTAATTTTCAAGAGTTGTCGTTTGGTTGTATATACATAAATATACGTATTTACAAATTTGCAAAACCAAAAAACCGATAATTAATTTTAAATGTTATTTCTAACAGATTGATTTTAAAAGCGTTATATAAAGCGAATTTTGCTCAGCACATTTGTCACTTTTTTCCGATAAAATCGCTTGGTTCGATTAAAAAATTGAATAAGTGCTATATATTTAATTTCTATAACGAACTTTTTCAGTTTTAAATTGAAATTTTAAAGCATAAACTAAACTGACAGTAACTTTAAAAATTTTCATCCCATACTCCATCAGCTCGTTAAAAGTACGTAGAACAAATTAAAATTGTTCTGGTCCCTACCCTATATATCATAAATTAAATTCATTCTTCACTCATCTCGCTGATGGGAAATCGTGAAAAACAACATTATTATTTTATAGAAAGTAGAACTGAAACATTGACGTAGTAATTACTGGCTGATGAAACTTTTGAGTAGCGCAACGTTCTGGTCATAACTCCAGAAAATTAAAAATACGACAGTGCTGTAACCTCACGTTTACTTTCATAAAAAATATGAAAAATATACCCTACCTTGGCTGTACGAGACTCATTTCGTCATAACTTTTATTTTTCGTTTAATAGAACTGCATTGGGTACTGCATTATTCCACAAATGAAAACGATTGCATGTGAAACTAAAGTCTAGGGATCATGCAATTTAACCCCTTCGGGATGAAGAGAATTGACTGTATTAATTATTTTCGCAATTTTTATTTTTTTCTTTCATTTAATGTTCATGATGGGATAGAGCATCATTCTTCCTGAGGAAATTTATTAACAATTAAATCCTTCTGGGATAATAAATTGCTCGAATTGACTTTTGAGTTCAAGCTCTTCATCACTCATATTTTTTTAAATTTTTAATTGCTCCCCAATCTTTTCGCAAATAGAACTTTTTTTCGCGAAATATAGGTCACCATAGGGTACGATGGACATGAACCTTATGCCCGAGGAATTTTATTTGAGCATTTTCGCATGCTGTCGAGATCGATGTGCTATCTACTTTTGATTAATGCTCGTTAGAGTCTAGTGCCTGCTAACAATGCTATTCATTGTTGCGACATCGCAAAAATTTTATGATATATCGCAGCATTTTATCTAAGAGATGTTATTTTTCAAAATATTACCACCGTGATACTGTAGCATTTTTTGGAAGGCGAGTAAATTTGTTGTTATTTATCTCCCTTTGCATGAGAGAAAAATCGTTTATTTTTGCACATCTTGCCGCTGCATATAAATTGACGGTTATAAATTACAGAAAGGAATAAATACATTTATTTTGTAATTTATAAAATTCATAACTATAGTCCCTAGTGGAACGGGCGTAAATGGCTTTGAGAAATGTGTTCGAAGCCTTTTTTTCCAGGAGAAAAATTTGGAATTGTTTCGAAGCACATTTTACATGCTCAGCAATATACAGAAGTCCTAGAGCGAAATTACTTTCACATCAATAGTTTTACAGACTGCAGCCGGTTTCTGTTTCGTAAAAAATTTAGCTCTACCAGGGACGGAGGAGGAAATACGAAATAGTTCCTTTTTATCCAAAGACTCATAGTGCAGGAAATAAAACTCGTAAAAGTGTCGTTCGAAAGGAGAAGAAAATCATATTGCTTCGATTGTAGAAGGAACCCAAGAAAAAGGAAAATTCACGGTAGACCGATTGAGAGGTACAGCCGTAGTTCGCCCTGTCATGTTCCATGAAATTAAGGCTGTGTCGCATGACGTCCTGAGATTGCGGACATTCTGGTAATTGTTGTTTCTCTGGGTAAAAAGAATCCGTCGTCCTTCTGATAAAAAGGAAACGACTTAACTTTGCAACTCTGCCTTGATATCCTTGCGGATTGCTCCCGATAAAGAAGCTATTCGTTGGCATGATTCAGTTTTATTGCCCGTCAGCTTGTAAGTGTAAAATTAGGCTGTGATGGCATAAACGACAATGCGAATGATGGGCATTAAACTTCCCGAAACGACAGCGAGGCTCTAAAGTCACCTTCTCCTAAATTGGGTTTTTATTAAGTACTAAAGATTTACTGGAAGTCGTACAGCGATTTATTATCTTATACCCACCTTGTTTGGACGTTTATAGTCTGACAAGGATATTAGGCCATTTTGACTGGGTTTTTGAAGCCGGTTACGAGCATATTGATTATATTCATGCAATTGTTCAAATTCTAACGAGGTGGTAGTTTGAAGATTTGAATTTAACTAATATAGCTGAATACAGAGATTTGATCAGATTATTATAATAATTGCAATACGTTTTTATATGTTTGATACTGCATACTTAATATTTAATAGAGATTCCAATTTTGATTATAATCCCCCTAAAATCACCTTATCGAAACAACTTGGGTTTATAGGATTACTGCTGAACAGAAACTTATGATGAACAATAATTATTAATATGATTATAAAAATAATAAAATACAACATTACATTTTAATACCTACAATAAGTACATATCTCAAATTTATCTAAGTATTAAAAATATTTAGCATAAAATATGTAGAAGTTAATACAGCTAGGCTAAATCGGGTATAAAAAATTGAAAACTTTATGTGTCATTTTTCTTCTTTACATTATTTTATCGTAATGTCCTAAATTTGCTTTAAATTTATTATTATTTAAATAAAAAACAAAAATTTACATGAAGCCACGTAATAACGTAAAAGTAAAAACTGGCACCATATTCAGTAAATTGAAATTTGGAACGTAGGCAGGTACCACAGGTGCTTTAAAAGGAAATGGTGCTATCTCAACATTTGTTGGAGTTTTGTTAATGAGAAAGCCGTGGTAAATGTTTTTCTTTGTCGCTGTAAAGCCATACCCTAAATGGAAATAGTCGACCATTTCAAAAACTCCACAGTACACACACTGGCAGATGTATTAACAAAAATTTCATTTTCTGAGCTCTGAAAAGGCCTTAAAATTAATATGAGTTTTAATTACAAAAAATTGGCGCAATCACAGAAGCTTTCATGGGGCTGGTTCAGAACTCAAAGAAAACCGGGCCGTATATATGGAAGAGAGATATTTGCCGACAGTTCTTGAAAATCAGCAGTATACACTGCGGCTTTAATTAATTTTAATTGCTCCTCTTTCTGTAAATTACCACTGAACCGAACAAAATCCGTGGAGTTGGGGAGTAAAATTCCACTGCAGCACGGTATAAAACCATTTCAAGCGAGAACTCATACCTGGAAAAAATTTACAACATCATGAAAAAGTACAAAGAGTGCCGGAATAATATGCTCTAGGAAAAAGCATTTATTAAAAAAAAAAAATGCACAGAAGTTTTAATGTCGCTAAATCTTGGCAGGTTTGCCGTGCAGTGAATTTTTAAATCGCACTCTACTTCCAGGATTAAGCCTGTCATTATAAATTTTTTAGAAAGGAACTATAATTTTGCAGTGAAAGTAAAATTTCATGGATGAGATATCTTCTTTTGCCTTCATAAATAAGATTGAAAATCCCAATGGAATTGAACAAAATCTGGTCATGCTGGGAAATAATTAAAAAGGGAATGAGGCTCTGGTTTTAATTACATTAAAATTTTAATAACTGTAATGGCTAATGCCCTGAATAATGAGGGATAATCCTGGGTGCAAGCTGGATGAGTTCAGCAAAAATACCACAATACAACCAGATTACACAATAATTTAGCCGAAGTTTGCGGTGCAGCATAAATGGGATTATCGGATTAACCGGAATGCTAAACAATTCCCGTCGAGGTACCGTTCTATGCTATTAATGCATTAGTCTGATTGACTGCCAGCATCCCCAACCCTGCGACATTTCTGGAATGCATCCGCGGAATTGCAATAATTTACATCGATTTTAGCGGTTCGTTGGGCTCCCTATCTCCTTGGAAAGGTTTTGGAATAGTTGAAACCAATGCAGTGAGGGATTTTCATGAAATTATTGCCTGATTTTGTGGGGCTTATTTTTGGGGTTTTCGAATTCACCCCAAACGGGCGTTAACTTTGCTATTTTACATATATTAACAAACCCCTTTTCGACGTGGATGAATTTGAATTAAAATATCTCTCCGAGGAATTCTTGAAGATTTTCCTCGCAATTTGAGTCATACACCATCTTCATCAGTATTGAAATATGCAAAAGTGACTTTAAATTGTCTGGAGGTGGCATGGCATATGAGCATTTCTGTATCTTACTGACGTTAAAACGCTCAAGCCGTCACGCCAGTTATGAAAAGTGGGAAAAGCGTTTGAATATGAAAAACGCGACGCGACATCCACCACCTATAAAACGTGGCAGGTTCGACTGTATCCTGAAGGATCTGCTTAAGGTATAAACCTCCTGCCGGTCGTAATGTATGCGCATACGTTGAGGGCTTTAGTTTAGTGCACAACGCTCAGACGGGCCGATTGTTGTGGATAAATGCGACCTGCACGCTATAAATTATTAAGAACTCGGCAGAGCAGCCACCAGCCATCGCAGCTGAACTCATTTTAATATTTTATTAGTGCAGTTAGGCGTTCTATGGCTGGGCCATGGAATTGCTGCCAATTTCTTTTTTTCGCTTGACTGCCTCTTTATATGCTCACTGAGTTCAAGTCGTTGCATTCTTTAGCTCCTGGAATAATTCCTTAGAGACGTAATTTATGCGGACGGTATAAATAGGGCAAAATGGTCTTACCCGAACGCCGTAGATTAGATGCAAGTAAAGTTTTGAATAACTTTTTTTTTCAAAGATTAAGAAGTTGGGACAGCTGGAATATAAAAGTGTTTACTATCGATCTACAAAAAAAAAGTAATTTTCTTGAATTTCAGTTTATTTCATCACTTTCGTATTTTTCATATAATATCAAAGTTATTAAAAAATATCCGCACCGTCCTTAAAGATTACTTTTGTAGTGTTGGTAGTAATAATACAGATTTTAAGGACCGTTATTTGATCATTTTTGAATATTTTCTAATAAATAATAGTTCAACGTAGAAGTTTGTAACTTGGCTTAAATAAAAAAAAAAAAAAAAATGCCATTTATCCCAATAGTCCTTTTTACACATCTTGGTGAACAAGTTTTTCATGAGTGTGCATTTGCCATGTACTTTATTCGCCATTTATTATACGAAATAATTGGTTTATGGAAAAAAATTCACGGTTTATTTCAAAATGTTTTGAAGTATTTTGTATTTTTATTTAATAGCTTAAAATTCAAACTTTACTTTAAGTTATTTTACTAACTCCTAGAAAAAATCCTTCTTTTTTAATGATTTTTTGAGTATACAGGCAAACCCCTAAAACAAAAACAGATGCTAAAACCTTTATCTCAGGTACAATCCCTTAAAAAAAAATTATAAACCAAATTTAATAAATCGTTGTTCGAAAAACAGTCTCGAAACGTTTTCATAAAACTTACAATGCTACAATATCTTCTAATTTTTTAATTTTAAATAGTATTGTCTATGTTTTTCTTACTCAACGTTTTCACCTATAGGACTATCAAATTTTAAAATTAGAAATATAAATCCTAAATATATTTTAAAATTCTAAGAACCTACCGAATCGAATTAAATAACAATTCTACATCAACTTGTGTAGGTACATAGAGATATTTAGATATTGATTTATTTTCTTGCTAACAAATTTTTCCAATCATTGTTGCAATCCAAAAATGATAAACTCCGCTTAATATGAGCTTTCTGAATATTCGATAAAGAAAAATGAATTTTCATCGGAAAGTTTCAGACAGTGAGAAATGTTCTTCATCGTAGTTTAATCCCCGCCAATCGATATAAATCACATCCGAGAAACGAAGTCCTGTGGCACAGGTAATCCATTAGAGAATGTATGACTTGCTGAAATACGAGTTGAAAAACGCGATGAAAAACATAAAAACGATAGAATTCAGTAGTTGCTAATATCCACGTGCAACTCCGTGTACACTTTTCTTAATGAATTTTGAATTAGTAGAAAGCACCATCAGTCAAATTTCAACACAATAAGCAATATACGTTTTCGAAATGTAACCAAAACCTCATTAAATCGTGCCATGGTGCAGAATTTTCAGAGACCTAATTTAATACGTGACCAGTGGGCTTGTTCGCTTGCGTGCCTTCCCTAAATTTTATTGACTGACTAGATAAGTTTCTGCAGTAAAATCGTGATTTCTGCTGGTTTACAAATTTCCACCTCATTTGGGATAATTTTGCTGATTTTAAGGGTAAATCATATATTGAGGGAAAGCTATATAAAATGGGGTAGGTTTGAATAACCCTAAAGGGTTTCATTTGTATGCGTGCAACTTTGTCACCTAAAATTTTGTATCTAGCCTGGAGAAAATCATTCTGTTGCCTTTTGGTATATATAGCTACAGTTGATTCTATAGACCTAAACAGTACCTTTGTAACTTCCGCAAGAGTAAGTCCAATGCACATGTTAAATTGAATTGAGCCGTTGAACAACTTTGCTGAATAAACTTGGTAAGTGGGAGAAAATCGAATTGATCTGGTTGACTTGGCACGGCACCTTCATACATGTTACATACACCATCCAACCTTTAAACCTGCAGCTCGAGGGATTCATTTCGCAGATGGTCTTCAGTTTTGACTAAATATTGGCATTCGAAAATTGATGCGAATACTTATTGGCTGCTACGAACGTGGCATTGTTTATCCTGGATCCAGGATCCAGGTGTGTCCACTTCCGCAGGTAGCTGGACCCCGATGTTTCCTTACACAGGACAAACATCGATTGAAATTCTCTAACTATCCAAGAACAATTATATTACACAGCAGATCTACCCTCCGCCCGAGCTCGTTATTCTCTACGTAGACTGTAGAAATTGTGATTTTCGGTGCTGCCAAATGTATAGAACACACTCCACATGTGGCCAAAGTACGTCAATTCACTCACCAGGGGGCAGAGCTTGGCTAAAGTTTAATTAGGTAGCGTGAATTGGTAGGCAGGTAGCGGTCGTGTGGATGTTTGTAATTTTGTTTGCTTGCTTTTGTATCGGTTTTATGTAGAAATTCAATGTTTCTGCATGGGAAGTTTTGCTGTTGATAACATTGACCAAAAATAAAACAAAAACGTAGATAATAAACAAACAAAAGTAGATTGCCGCATGAATTTTGCAATTATTTTACCATAATTAGTTACACTGAACAATTTACAGACAGTAACAAAAAAAAAGAAAATAAGTTTTTAGAAATTATAAAATTGGATTTTGTGCTACACAAACTCACAGAAAGTAATCGCAGTCGGCCAGGTGAGCTTCCCCCACTCCCCCACAGTAACACCACTGTTTACAAAAACACGCCATAAAAGTAATAAATGTTGGAAGCGTTGGCAACATTGCAAAAATTTAATTAAATGTTTTATAACAAAATTACTCTTTATAGGATAACAGCGCTGGTTCAAGGATGTCTCGAGTTATGCCGTGGTCTTCAGAGGACATCACTAATTTTAATATGCCATTATACTTTTTATTTTCACCTTTATGACCCACTGAGGTACTAATTTAATGCTCTTTCACAAAGTTTACTTCTACGGAGGAAATTGCAATGTGAATTGGTGTGACTCATTCATGGAAATTAAGACATAAATGATTCAGTTGTTGGAGTTCTGTTTGAACAGTAAGAGAAATGAGGGATTTACCAAAAAGCACATTAAAAAAATTTAATTACATTTAAAAATACGAAGTAACTGAAATTGACACAATTAATGATAGTTAACAGTAGTTCATTGTCTTACTCTTGTGTAAATACACATCTAATTTTCAATATTGTATTATAAGGTTTTCTTAAAATTTAATTTTTCAAATCAGTCTTTAAAACTACTATATGATATCAATTTTGATAAAATTTTGAAAAGCAACAAGTAGACTTCTATTAATGTTTTTTAAGTAAAACACAAAATAGTAAATTAAAGTAATTTTTTAACAACAAAAATATTACTTCAATTATTAGAAATCTTAAACAAATAACGACATCCTTGAACTGCGCAAAATTTCCAGGTAAAGTATTTTCTATGTGAAAATTTTAGTGTTTTTTTTCCCAGTGTATATGTTGTATTTGCATCCTAAATGTTATTTACTGTGAAGTTGCTTGAGAGGAGGATACAATTTGCATTCACACCGCTTCCATATCAGAAAATATTCTACCATAAAAAAATGATTTCTTCTTCGAAAACAGGTCCAATTGGTGCTAGTATAATCGCAATGAGCCCTAGAAATATGTTGGACTTAAATCCAGCCCTCGCGATGAGTAAACCCATCTTCGAGTCCAAAGGACCACCAATCACTGCTAAGGACTGCAAGCAATCGGATACAAGCGGAAAGAGTTTTCTTTAAGATGAAGATTATATAATGAAATTTTTTTAAAGATCCGGCAACCATCCAGAAATAGAAACCGTAAGTCTAAAATGATCTGTTGTCTACTGCTTTTTAAATGTTACCAACATACACATAAAAGTATTGACAAAAAATAAAAGTGGATCTTATTAAAATTCATCTAATTTGATCCTGGATAATTATCTACCTTAAATACATTAGAATATTAAATTTTTTAAGTTTTCGTAAATAAGTAGTGCACCAAAAGTCAGTAAATTTAAACCTTGAACCTTATCATGGAACATCAAAGAAGCCACAATTTAATAATAATCCCACTTCTGAATATATGTGCAACTAAATTATGTCAACATTATATTATGCGTTAGGGTTACTTACGTCAGGGATTTATTTCAACCTTAAATAGAATGTTTATGTTGCTAGGTCTAGTCTATTACTTTGTGAAAAGAGCTTACTCATAAAATGTTCAGACCCAGCAATGATTTGACAAAAGCTGGCCTTTTACATAGAAAGTACACTGTCGTCGCGTGGTTTCCTATTTTCACCTTATTCCATAAAATGTCTGCTATCGCATTTGCATAACCCCGCGCCTTTTAAAAGGACGTTTAATATGACCCTTTTCCGAAAAGAGATTAAGGTTCGCTTAAATTTGTTATAATAACGTCAATCAACCTGTTTGGGTCTTTGTGCTGATTACAATGTTCATTTCAGTATTCCGGACATTCGAAGTAAGGCAAGCGTATCTTGTTATTTTTCGTTGAGTGGTAATGGAAATGTCTTTTTGAATAATTTATTTTTAAAGAATTCAGGTGTCTGTTAAGAAATTTATTTTGCATTGAAAATTAACGCTTTTGTAATTTTGGATTTGGGTAAATAAATTTTAAATTTTTAAAGGAGTTCATATTTTAATACTCTTCTAAAATCAAGGGTCAATAAATTATAGGTTAGTATAATTTTGATAAAACCAGTAAAAATTGTTCGATTAGTATAATTAGTAAAATTGTGAAAGCAATATTTATTTCATTTATTAAAATTTGAATCAGTCACTTTTATATATTGTATCTGAAATGTTGGGACTGACGAGGTTTAGAAATCAAATGTACATATTGTTTTTTCCAGGAATTTTCTTTGCACCCTTTATTAATTCGTGTACCGATTTTTAATTTTTCTTTTTATTGGACCTCACTTATTCTATTTTATTTGAAGAAAGTAGTAAAGATCGAGTTGTGGTTATAATAAAGAAGGGTCAACTTTTACTTGCCTACGTGAATTTGGTTTCTCGTGGTCTTCGTTGCATCTCCTTCGACTGAATAACTACATACATATAAAGGTTTTGCCACCTTAGAACTTCATAATAATGTTAAATATTGAATATTAAAAACTTATAAAATACAAAACATTTAAAATAAAAATGATAATATTACATATAAAGAAGAAAACCATGCGTGTTAATTGTGAAAGACAGCCCCAAAAAAGGCTGAAACACAAAACAAAATGAATAATTACAATTTTTCTTTCACAGCATCACCCTGAAAGTCACAGGAAGGCTTTGGTAGAAAACTTCAAAATTTTATCGTTCACCAATTAATGCTATCTCGCCGATATCAATGACATCACTAACCAATCCCAGTTTCTCTTTGACTGTGTGCTCGCCGAGAAGTCCATCATCAAAACATTGTATTTCGATTAATAATAGCAGTAAACAAAATCTTTTGTAACAACAATAACAACAAATCAAAATTACATAAAGATTTCACCAAGCTCGACGAAAAGCACAATGTCCGTAGAACGTGTATATAAAGAAAGAAAGTTAGTACAAGGTGAAAAAATACTTGTTACGTTAACTAGTAAGAAGACAAGAGAATTTTTTATTTTGTTTAAATAGAGATGAGGAGATCCAATAGGCTTAAGTGTATTCCTTTCATTCGTTTTAAGCTTAAGTAAATTTTAACAAGAGGATGAGTATAAATATGATTAAAAGTAAAAACATAATTAGATAGAATTTTTCATAAAGGAGATAATAAAATTGGAACTGTATTTATATAACTACTTATAGCGCATAACGTAAGGTGCATACGTTGTTACATGGTAAAAATTGACTAATTTCCAAAAAAAAAAAAATGAAAAACCAGAAAACCTGTATATTATCAAAAAATGTAAATATCATTGAGTACAGTAACAAATTATCAGCGAAACATATTCACACTAAACAATTGAGGGTATGAGATATCCATTTGATAATAGAGTTTATATACTTACGAGACATTTATGATTCAAAATCATAGCGTTAACTATATTTTATTTAAATAGCTCAATTTTTTAAAAATTCTATTTGTAAGCTTCGAACTAGGTGTATATGATACTATTAAGATATGTAAATAAGTATATATTATATATACAGAGCATTTACCAATCGGCATACAATTTGTTACCCCCGAATAAATTTTTTGATATATTTTTACACAATCATTTCACTTTTACTACTCAAGTGTGGCCAGTTTTATTATTGTAATTTAAATTAACACCTACGATTATCTTCTGCACAAAATCATTGCACAATTTATATGCATAAAATTGAATCTTGTTTATTATATTTATTTCTAAAATTTATTAATTACAGTAATTTTAATGAGATGGAATATAATATTCCAGCCCCACTAACTATATTTTATTAAATTTGAATTTATCATCTGTTTCTCGAGGAAAGCACCAAAACATCTTTATGTAATAAAAATTTATTCGAAAAATACAATTTCATATTTGGTAGTCGAGAAATTATGGTAGTTGCGATTTTTCCAAATTTTAACATTTTTGCTTGCTTATGAAATTAAATAATTTCTTATTATAAATTACCTAAAATTGCAAAACAGTGATCAAAAACAAATCATCAACTAAATTTTTATTATACTTACGAAAATACTAAGGTAGTTTGGGGCTAAATATTATTTTTGACTTCATGAAAATTGTATACAAATCTACCAAGAAAAAATAAATTTACATTCTGGCTTACATTTAAATAAAACATATCCACCAATGTCATCTTATTCGAATGCTTTTGTAAATTATATCATAATACCTATCTAAGGCAAAAGCAAAAAAAAAAATAAATAAGTGCTTGCAAAATTATCATAAATTACACGTAAGTTTTCATAAGTATTTTAAAATTCCCAATCAAAACGAGACCATGAACGAATTTACTTAACTAATTCACGGATCTAAATTGACAAACAAAATATCTCAGTTCATCGATTTAAAGAAACTTTATATTTAGTAAAGTCACCCCAATGAAAAATGATAAAATTAAAATGTTTTCGTAATCTGCCTTGTCCAAAAAAAACGAACGGTTTGAGTATGAAATTATGGTGTAAAACTTATATAATTTGTTTAGTTAATTTTTTGTCTTACCAAAATGATAAAAGAAATAGATAATGTGCAACATCCGGACCAATTAATTTTAGTAAGAATTAGAAGAGGAGTTATATTGTATACACGGAACTATCATTAAAGCTGTAAGATACTTGTCATAACTAAAAAGAGCAAGACACAATGTATTATACTGGAACAACTTTCTCATCGTTTTGCTTTTAAAATAAGGAAGAATCATGAGAGTAAGTAAAGATAGAGACGTTATTCTTTGTTTGTTAATTGTTTCGGTTTACGTAACTGATTTAAATAACTATTTAAGGTTTCATTTTGATTTCAAAATTATATTTTTTAAACAATAATCCCACTGAATGAATCAAGTGCAACCTTCTCCACATTTTTTAGTGTTTACTTCAATTTTGGATAATAAAAAGCAGATTGTTTTTCCTAATTTTTCTAAAAAATGATAATTATAATTTTCAGTAGGTACTAGTTACTATTATTTCCATCGCAGTTGATTCATTCACTAAACTTTAAACAAACAATATATATTAATAATATAAATATAATATATACATTGTATATTTTATGGTATTATTTATTTAGTTAAAATTTAGTTTAATTTCAATTAAATAATTTTTCTACCAGAACGAAAAACATAAAAGTCCTTAACATAAAAATATCAAAAAGTATCCATAAGTAAACTCAAAAAAGTGTAAACTCAAAAAGCCGACTAAAACACTGATTATATAAAAATGATAAAACAATTTTTAATAAAATGAAGCTTAGTTAAAATTTTTATTACTGTTATATAATTGATAAGGAAAAAAAATTTATTACGAAAGAAAAACTACAAAAAAAAGTTATCATTAAAAAAACAAAGTGAACAAATGAAAACACGAACAGAGAAAAAGCATTTAATGTGATAAAAAGTAGATTCAATATAAGCAGCATCGGTCCCATGGTGCTGCTCTGGCCAGAACTAATTGTATACATTTTAAGGAATAAACGTTGGCTCAGCGCAGCATCAATTCCCCTTGTCTATGGACAAGTAGAATTTTGACAAGGGGAAAAAAAGGATCGATGCCGATCAATGAAAAAATTTTTTCTTCTTTTCTTATAATAAATATTTCATTAATAAATGATCCTCATGAAAAAATTAATAAAATGTCTTTTTATTTACTTTATTTACGATTTTCAACTGCTGATTCTCCTATACAATAAATTTTTGTTATGATTTTAGCAATCTATGTTCATCTGTTCCCTCATATCTCCTAAAATAATAATTGTATTTTGCTAAGTAAGGTGTCATTTGATGAGTCTTGATAGTCCACGTGTCATATGACATATGACGTCTCACTAAATCCAAAATGGCGGACTTGAAATATAAATAGATTTAATAATCAAAACTTAAGATAAATGTAACGTGGTTGGTATCAAATGAAAAAGGTTTTGATGAGCACATTCTACATAAATAGGCAACTATTTTTGATCTTCCTCTATAATATTTTATGTTTGTTTTCATCTTTTGCAACTACGGGTTTTAGGTTTCAGTTTATTAATTTAAGTAAAAAATGGATCCTTGAAAATGAACAAATTAAATATAAATATATTTTTCGACTTATCGACGGTGACAAGCACGCATTTGTCTTCCGAATCATATCGAATTATAAAATCTCGTGAAGAAGTATTTATAGAAACCAGGTAGAAGCATCTTAAGAAAATACAGCGAAAGATAAATTGTTCTTTTTTTCATATTTGCCACTTTTGACCTCAAATGAACGTTCTGAACGTGATTTCCCTTAGGAGTAATAAATTAATCATACTGTCAGTAAACATTTTTAATAGTATTCCACAAATTCTAAATATAGCATTAATAACAAAAATTCAATCAAAAGTTGGGACACGAAAAAAGTTTGGATTATCTACCTGAAAACATTAATAAAACTTTTTTTTCCACCCAGTGAAATCATATAAAATTAAATAGATCTGTTCATCAGGCACGTCTCGCCCCTAAACCGAATTCACAATCAAAGAAGTTCTTAGCCCTTATTTGAGCAGTGTTGGGAGAGTTATGTGAGGAAAAACTTCTAAATCCATCTAGCCGGTAAATTGATAAATATTTGCGTAGTTATTGGAGGAAAAACGTCAGCATGTTATGAGGCAGATGGGAAAATGTCACATGTTTTATACAATATTACGCACGTTCCGCAACACCGCAGCCATTCCTGACGGCAGCAATTATCCTCGCCCCGGGTGGAATATCTTTATTAGATAAGTCCTGGCCAAGGACATCTGCACGTGGTCGTAAGTCTCTTTTATAACGCACGTTACTTTTTTTTCCCACCATCACATGGAATTCCGGTCGCAGGGGACCAAATAATGGGGCTCCGCACGAGCCGGACAGTCCGGACGGCCTCCATAGAAATGCTTGAGCCCTGTTATTTTTGTTATTAAATTATTTAATTACAGTCCGACCTCCTTGGAGAGACTTAATCAGATTAAATTCCTCTGATTGTATGCAATGTCTCTGCAGAGCCTCTGACGGTGGCAAACAGAAGGAATCTTCCTTAATACTATCAGTTCCTCATCAGGTTTGGTGGTGATTAATTAAATTTGGATCGCATTATCCCCAAGGAGGTGCAAAGAGCTCCAACTCATCTACTTAGGATTCAATCAAGATCAAGTCGTCGTCTTCGAATCAAACATCCGTTTACAGCTCTTACGCTCAAAATCGATTTGAACTGCGAACGTGTGTTTTCACTTACACCGCACAGAGAAAAGGGATCTTTTGTCTTGAGAGTGAAAACCACAAAACCAATTCATATAAACCCAAATCTCTGTGTTCATCGTATTTCATAAGCGCTATAACCTCCCCCGGTTGCACCCCCAACTGGAGCAGGTTTTTGATTTACCCCCCGCAGATCCCCTCTCGATTACTTTGGTAGCAACTACTTTGCATAGATGGAAAAAAAATATATAAATACTGAACAACTTTGCAGTTTGGACGGTTTATAGCCCTCCGGCAATTTTCCCAACTTTTTATATCCTTTTTATGATTTTCAGTTTTTCCCTGATTCCGGATCTTGAATGCAGAACGATACGCGTTCCAGGCGAAAAAAGAATAAAACCGAGATAATGTGCTCGAAATGTTTGAAATTATTGCTTCGAAACGGCGGAGCTCCGCCCCGTGTTTGTTTTAAAAATGATGCACAGACGAATAAAACTTTTGCAGAAGATTAAAACTTCACCCCCGGTTTTCGGGGAGAGCCCCTGAGATAAAGAAACGACCGATAAAGGAAGTTAGTTCAATGCCTTCTTAAGATTTTATCGAAAATTGTTGGAACTTTGGGTAGAGGGTTTAATATTTATAGGCAGCCACCTATTTCATCTCTTATAAGGGTTTTGGTAGAAAAAGTAAATCACTTTCAACGAAGGGATGTTTACGACTAAAAAACAGGGGTTGGGATTAATTGAGCGAATTATTCAACTAAATATAATTATTAATTGTAATTGACGATAATGACTCTCTTTCGACACAGACATTTTTAGAAAAGGTTTCAACGATGTCCCGATGGATCAATATTTGATACTCGTATATATAATCGCATTTTCCAAAAAAAACTCTAACGTTTTTAATTAAATTTGGTATACGGAGGTTTTTGAGGATGATAAATCGATCTACATACATATGTAGGTGCCAACTCTTGGAAAGTTCAGTTCAGAATTCAAGACGGCGGCCTTTTACATTTTATACTTCAATGGATTTTCATAACAGTTGGTACATGAGGGATTTGGGGTCACTGATGTTTATCTATGTATTTCGACTACTTATTTGCCAAAAATAGAAATTTTAAGTCCAAGAGTGGGCGAAATGATGGATCACCTATCTTGGATTGAATTTTTTATCGAATTGTTGTAACCTCTTTGAACGAAAAAATTAACTAAATTCAAAGGTAACTGAAACGAATTTATTAAAAAATAAAAAACTTTCTCCAGCAATTTCAATTTAAAAATAGTAATAAGACCCCTGCTGATTTTTTTAAAAATGATGATATTTTACCGGGAAAATAAACTCATTTTATATTCGTTAAGCAAAGAATTTTAATGGGTTATTAAAAAAATGAAATATAAACTAATTGCATTACATTTTTTTACATTTCTTTCTCTAGTGCGCCGAGTCTTATCTTTTTTTCTTATGTAATATAATAAATAACTTACAACTAATAAAAGAACTAGTGCCTTATTTAACTTTTATAGTTAACTCTAACGTTAATAATAAAGATAGAAATAAAATGGCTACCTCTCTACCTTTTTAATTAAAAAAAAAGATGTTAGAGTTTAGTAAACTATATATGATTAAAACCTAGAAAAACCCTTTTTTTCCAGATGAAGTAATGAAAAGACCGTCACATCAAAATACTTCAAGTTTTTGAATTCGATTTTTTTCATTACAACAATGATTTTATTTCATTTTCTAAAGAGTTTGAAAGGAGTTTTCGTTTTACTTCCTAGAGGACCTAAGCATACACGTATTCACATTAAGTATTTTTTGCAGGTACAAACATTCAATCAGCGTGAAAATCCCTCAGCTGAACTCGGGCCCGGGAGAAAGGGCCAATTTCCCTCTCGAGTCGATGTAAATAGCAAAAGTCGTCTATCACATGCACGGCATTTGCGTGTAGCGCAAACAAGCGCCGATGTTTTCCTCGGGGCTGCCCTTTCCGCTGCCATCCCCAAAGTGGATCCCCAGATAAAACGGCGTCACCGTCGATTCGATGCGACATAAATTTGACCCCGACGAACAGAACTTGTCACCGCAGTGAACAGGTTCACAGTCGGGAATCGTTCCGAGACCAGCCCCAATAAAGTCCTCGACTATGCAGGGCATCGTGATCCGATCGGTGCAGACAGGGAATATTTGGCGACCGCTCCGACGACGTCGAAAATTGAAAAAGGTGCTCCTCAGGAAGCTAAAGATATCGAATCCGCCCCGGACGGGGGGCGCGGGGGCTACAGATGCCTGGGGTATGTCACCTCCGCCGGAGCCCTCTTCGACGGTGTCACTGTCGTCTGCTGCGGATGCAGTCTCAGTTTGGGGCGTCGTCGGTGGTGCACTCGTCGTTGGGGCCAAGGGCGGCGGCTCCTCCGACGACGGCTGCACGGATTCTTCGACAGCCTCCGCCTGCGGGGTAGACGCTGACAAAATCGTTATAAGTTCCTTCAAAGATTCCTAAGTAATTTTAAGGAATTTTACCAGATACGGTCGAGCTGGACAGCTCCTGGGTGGTTGGGGGTGGAGCGGCTGTGCTCGAATTGAGGGCATAGGGTGCAGCGTTGCTCACTTCCTCGTCCGTGTCGGCTGCACTGTCCGGTGCCGTGTCGGGCTCCCCCGCACTGAGGACACTCGGCCCGATCCTGAAGGACTCCTCGTCGCAGGGCTCGTATGCGATGGAGCACATCTCCTGCTCCTGGCGAACGCAAGCCCTGTAATCCTGATTAGCCAAGTGGCGCCCGTTGTCTGCGAAATTGAAAGTCTGAAAAGTTCTAATTGAATGAACCAAGTCGATATGTTGGGGTAGAATGGGGGCGGATTCACCTGAATAATTCCCTCCGTCCCGGTGAAGTACTGCATACACCCGGCGGGAGCTCTCTGGCTAAAAGGAATCTGCACAATCCGAATCTCCCAGAGTCTGATGGGCAAAATTCGATCTGTGAAATTCATAAAAATTTCAATGTCCTCCACTTCTGCAGTGCTAGCCGCAGTTTCGTTTCCATTAGCTGAAGAATTAGAAGGGCTTAGGGCAGCTTCGTAGTCATCTTGGCCCCCAGCTGCAGCCTGTCGGGCGGTTATTCTTCCACCGACGTCGTAGTAAACTTTAAAAAAGATTAATGTGTTAGTATGCGGCTGCACAAAACTTACCCCCGGAATCCCGGAATATGCCCTCGGGATCCTGCAGACGTACCATGCTGTCCACTATTTTGACCGCATAGTGTAAGGGGTCCCTCCAGGCCGCCGGACACTTGAAAAATGTCCCCATCACATACACCCGTCCTCCGATTCGGCTGGCCCTGCAAGGATCATTTCCAGGAAAATTATTTAGTTTGTCTCTCTAGCCTCTGACTGGTGTTTGCCAGGGAAGAGCCACACCGATTTTTGCAATTTAGGTGCGGGGGCGGTTGGGTGCCACAGTACAACAAGAGACAGAGCGGGGGGGACAAATGAGGAATTTTAATTGACTGCAATATTTTATTCCCTTAGGTAGCCGGGGACGCTTTACATTGTTCTAGTAATTAAAGCTTTCGCCATTCTTTTTTGCCTCTTGGTGGGACAAAAATTACACAGGGCGTCCCAGGCCATTATCTCCCGAGTGGTTTCTTCTGCGCTAATTGGAAGAGTCGTGGCCTTCAGGAGCAATTTTCTTGCATAATAATGAAACGAAGATGGGTCATATCGTAGCTGGATTTATTTTAGCGCTTTTCCACCCTCTGCATAGTTCTCTCGCACTAAGGATACTTCATAACTCCTTTTTAAATAATTCCGAGGATGGAAGATTGGTTTACTTAAAAATTAAAACGGCGAGAAGAGCTCAATCTATTCTTGAAGGAAGTTCTTTTAGCTCATCTCTTTAGGTACTCTGATACTCTGGGATGTAGATTTAGCGATGACAAAAAAAATTTCTACCTATATTAAAGTGCCCTTTAAAGTTATTATTTTGCACTAGCTACGATTTTGTAAATTACTGGCCTTAAAACAATAGAACATTCGCATTTAGTGCATTTTTAAACTTCAGATTTTTAAATTTTTCATGATTGATACCCTTACAACTCGGAATAAAAAATTTTTGATTCAATTTCAAAATGTTATATTTATATACCCTGAAAAAAAATACCTTACTCGTTAAATTTTGTATTACTTATAATGATAAAATAAATCCAAAATTACCCAAAAAATAATTATTATTCCTATTTTACCATGTTATTTTAGAAAACTGGTGATTTAATTTTGATGAACAGAAAATATGAAATTTGTACCTAATATGAATTTTGTTTTTACAAATTGTAAGTGCTAATTGGGTAGTGAAATAAATAATTAGGCAGCAACACGTGAAAAATTAGTAGATCAAAAAAAAAATCTTTAACTTTTATAAAAGAAAACTCTTCAGTAAATAAGTGGTTATTAAGTATGTGTACTTTTAATATATTTTCCATGCAGATTAGTGCGCATTCGTGTTTGAAATTAATACAAAAATTAAAACCTTTAACAACCACGAATAATTTTATAAAATAGTCCTTCTTTGAATATGGCTACCTGATAACAATTGGTTCAAACGAAACCTACTTTTGTGGATTCGTAATTTTATGTTTGAGTCCCTCATATCCATCTAAATATATTATAAATGTGGTCAAAGCAAATAATTTTAGTTTGAAATTGCGGTAATAGAGAATATCAAATGAAATTGTCGACAGGGATTTCGCTTGTAGAGGCAAAACAATTCAACCATTGGATATTCGTTTGTCATAAATGTTGGTCACTGAATTTTTTATTAGCTTAAAATTATAATTGCTTACCCAGCAACAATGATTTAACCCATAATAGAGCTTGGTACTTTAAAATAAATCAAATATTATTTGAGGTAAATATTTGCTTTTGATATAAATATTTCATTAACATAAACTGCACAAATAAAATATTCCTTTGATCTTTAATAACGTCGGTGTTTTTGATTTGGTTTGCAACGAAAATTTTGTTGAGGTACTTAAATGATTTAAAATTATATGAATTATGCATTTGCCATTAGTGGAAGATAAACTTTATAGTTATGGTTATAGTTATGGTTCTTATACCAAAATATCGTAGTCTCACACATTTCAAGAATATTTCTAGAGTTAGAATTAGAGGACTACAAAAAGGAATGAATTCAACACAAGTTTTAGGGACAAAAGTAAACATTTGTTTTCAAAAAATTTTAAATCCTTATAAATTGTTAAATATTTATTTAGTGTGATTCGACTTTTTTAGTAGTCCCTACTATTCAAAACGAACTTTTTAATGTAATAATTACATATGTAGATATAGTGACATAGTTAGGGATTTATATGTAAGATTTGGGGAGGGGTATATCTCTATATTAACTGCTGAGTTTTCGGTACTTTTAAATTGCTTATAGTAAGTATAGTGGGTTACTTATATATTCATCCAAAACTTCACTCTTGAATGATTTTCTCGAGACAAAGTCGCTTAAAAACTATAAGCTTTTTAAGTGCTTCCACCGGGTGCCGGTAGAAGGGGAAAGCCATTCCTGAGCCCATCTTTCGAAGGGCTATTTGCTCCACCCTTCCTTCCGATTACCTGCATTATTACCTTCCATTACCGCCTTCAATCCATTCGGTCGGAAGGGAATCGAATCGACTGATTGATGAATAGTGCGGCGGCCCCGGGCACACATTGTTGATGGATCCCGGCTCGGATTGACAGGAACAGGCCAAATAAGGTCCCCGGGAAGGGAAGGGAAGGGCTCTGGCCGCCGCTCCACCCACAGCCAGTTGACAGACCCCCGGGCCCATCGCGCCGGATGGTCGAGCCCACCGTTTATATTCCTCCGAACCCACGGGATATCATTCATTACCCTCTGACGTCGTGCAATAAATCATGAAATTTTATCAATTCGCCGCTTTGAATTCAATTTGCGGAATTAGGCGGATCCCGGTAATCCCTCCCACGCCTCGCAGCATTGTGCCTTCTCAGCAGGCCGCTCTGTTCGTGAAAGGATAAAAAAAGATTTTTGGAATAAGATCCCGGCTGGATTTATCTCGATTCAATGGAGATTTCGGATAATTAGCAAAATTCGGAAATTGGCATTAATTACCAGAAATGAAAGACTATAGACCTGCTTAAGATGGGCGCGATTCCTTTCACTTTTTTGGGTAATTGATGGAAGGTTTTCGTCGGGTCTAGGCTTAGAATTACAAAATGAGGCTGTGTTGCGAAAAATGTTGAAAGATTTATGTAATGCACGTATTGATTACCTTTCATCTTTTGGTTAATTTATATTTTGGAACTGTACGAATTCCTTTTTTTTGCTATTGATAAGAACTCATCGGAAGAGTTTGAGAAAAATTCGCAAAATTAGATTTTTGCCATTTAAAGGGAAAATTAAATGCCAGCAAACAGACAATCAAATACGAGAGGAGATTTTTACCTACGTACAGATTAACCAAGAGAAATTTTGAGGATTGGAGTTAAAGGGAGTAAAACTTACTTTTCAACTTCTTTAACTATGATAAATTAGTATCTTACTTTCAGACAAAGTATTTTATCAAGAAATGAATCAAGTTCTGAATTTGTTAGTGCAAAACTATTCGATATCGTTTGCGCTTTAGTAGTTAGACGTTAATGCAAAAAGCAGAAAATTTATGATAGGCGTCGAGTAATATATGAGTTTATTTTATGAATTTTAAAATTTATCTGTGAAGAGGTTTAATTTCAGACGTCAGAAGACGTTTTTCTATATTCACGTAAATTCAACAATATACATCTTAGGGAATAAATTTGTGGAATCGTGAAAATCGGCCATAAACTAAAGGGTAGTGTAAAAATCAGCTGGAAATAATTAAAAAATTTGGCTCTGGTTCTACTTTTAAGGCCGCAGATGTCGCAAATTCAACGCATTTTTTAAAATCTTTGCTTTGAAAGAAAAAATTCCTTTGAGGGATTTAAAGAAAAGTATTAAAGAAATACCTCCTAAGCAAAAATAGTCTAGGGCCTAGGCCATCAACTGCAGGACGATGGATAGGAAAATGACCCTGAACCATGCAAAATGGTAATTAAAAGAAATTCAATTACTTGTAATGGTAATTGTAATGAGCATGACAACATAGCCTATGTTACATACCTATATATGTACCAAATTTTATGAAAGCTAAGTGGCAACAAACATCTACGCAAACTTTCGCATTTATAATATTAGATAATAGGATATTTCTCTGGTATGCGGGTTTTTTTTTCTGGTTTTAAGCGTTTATTTTATTTACAAGGACCTAGCCTAACATAGTTAGGGTCGGACTTGGGTGGATACTTTACTTACCAAATAAAAATGCTGAAAGTCGATTCGCAGCTGGCTAACATCGGGGCTCATCATCTTCACTTTTATTTTGCACGATGAAAAGTTGCTCGGCATCGAGCTGGGGAAATTGGGGGAAATGATGTAGGTGATGTTGTTAGTAATTTCCTGGTCGCAGGATGCCACAACTGAAAAAAAAGAATTTCCTGAAAAACAAAAGACTCGTCGAAAAGTGGAATAATTTCTTACAGACACAGCAGACACCAAAGCCCAGGGCACACTCCCCGCGGGCGGCACCGCCCTTAAGGCGGCACTCGTACACGTTCAGGCAGATCCCGGAACGGCGGCCGTCGTCCGAAAGACACTCGTCATCCACGGGAACCGGGAAGAAGTTCAGGACTGGAACGAGAAAAAAAGAAAAGAGATCCATTACTCTGGGGGCCTTTGGGGCTGCTTCCGGAGTCCCCCCTGGGGGGATGAGGACCGAGGCGGGGCGGAGTTATTTTTTTCTGCATTTTTGGCTCCCAAATAAAATGCGGAACGCCCGCGGGCTGGGAATAAAAAACAACAGCGGTGCGGCGGAGCCCCGACTGAGGCCGGGGAAATCGTTAAAAGCTGAAGAGTCATTTTCTCCTTGTATTTGCTGGAGTTTTTGGGCAAATATTTGACTTGAGGATTTGCGCCGGAAGAAGGCTAGGCTCTTGTCAAAATGACAATTTCGCCGTGTTTTCCTTTCGACCGGGCTAAAAGGATAAAGCGAAACGTGCGGGGGAGATTGTTTCCAGATAAACCAGCTTAAAATTTTCATGGGACTCTGGAGCAGCTCCCAAGGTTTTGGGGGCCCCTCTTTCGCTTTTCCGCTTTTCAGAATTCGCCAACTCGCACATATATATAATACTTATGTAGGTGTGCTTATATTTCTATATAAAAATTTTCCTTTCGGGAAATTGATGTTCGTTTTCAGTGACAAAGACAAGATGTTCCCATACACGAATCAGGCACGAGCGAGCACCACGCCAAGGATGAATCGTCTTTTGGGAGCGACTTTGTGTGACAGGTGATGAAATAAATCTCGTTTTTCTGCTTTATTAAACTCGGATTTCATCCGACACAATGAAGTCATTTTGGGTTCGTTTCAGCTCTTTTTCCACCAGAACGCCCAGAAATATTTGCCCTATTTAGGGACAGATCTGAGGAATCGCTGCTCAAATTGTTCTCCCGTTCAAGGGGATTCACGGAAAATTCCTTTAATAGCGTAACTGAATTAGAAGCTTAAACTCAGAAAGTTAAATTTTAAAAAGCTGGATCAGTATCTAATATTAGGAATCACACAAAACTCCTATAAAAATACTTACATTTGTTGTACATTAACGAATTTTATAAGCCTACCTATAAATATGTATATATTTCTGAATATGCAGCTATTTTGACCGCGCTTTTCTAATAGGCAGCAAGAAAAGTTGGAATTTAACTACTACTAATAGCCTCTTGTTCTTTGAAATCAATTTTTTTAATTCAAACTTATTCAACATGCCCTTTTAAATTATTTTCTAAATATGATTCGAAGACTCTATTCTACTTATTATTAAAATTACTATAATTATCTATGTACTTTAGTTTAAAATATGTGATTGAAAGTATTTAGGAAACACTGTACTTAGTTACCCTAAATGGATTTTTATCTTATAATAGCTGTTAAAGAAACCATTTCCAGATTAATTTTATTGACAATGTTAAATTTATATATGTATATGTAGTTAGGTACTCTTGTGTAAAATATTTTCGCAGCAACCAATTAATAACTTCCTTTCCTATGGACTACTATCAGGAAAATATTTCAAATAATTTCGTTAACAAAACAAAAAACGTTTATATCGAAAGAGCACAATATCAATTTTGTCTTCACATTTACCTAAATAAACAAGATAGATAGAAAATAAGTAGCAAATATACTTATGATTTCCTAATTTAACCATTATCCAAATTTTATACATATTTAGTTTTTCTTCAAAGGGATAAGTTATGTTTTTGTTCTCTTTCTTACTTTTTATTTCTGCATAGATACATGTTTAAAAATTACACTGATCAACATTTTTGTTGTTTGGCTATACATATATCATAGAATAAGTGATAGATTAATTTAATACGATTTTTTATTTCAATTTGTGTATATTTATTCAAATGAGGCAAGCAAATGATAATTTATCAAAACCCTAAAAAGTAGGTAACTATTTTTTTCGAGTTATTCTCATTAAAATAAATTTAATTCATTTGCTTTCAAAGGCAAATTTTGTATAAAATGACATCTAAGCGTAGGTCGACATTTCACCTAGGGATAGTGGAAATGGTATTTCATTTATTATTTTAGCGCTTTCTAATTTTCTCTCAGAGTAATTGAAGTAAACGTCTGTAAAAAGGCGTATTATTTTAATGAAGGTGTAATTAAATCTCAAAGACCTTTTGTGCTACACCATTTTCCGGTGTTTTCGATCGTTAACTCGTAAACAGTCACTTTTGTTCCGTAAAAGGACTATTTCATCACCATCGCATCCTTCATCAACATCCACCAGGCTCCTTTTATGCACCGTGGCAGCCAATTAACTTTGTAAGCCAATTTGGCGTCGGACTATTCCGTCGTGACGGGATCCGTCGTCACAGGAGCGGGAAAATATATCAAACAGCCAGTTTTGGAGCTAAACGAGATCAAGTGGCATATTATGTTAATAAGGCTAATTATCGTAAAAGCGAAGCAACAGTGCGAAAGAACGAGGTCACATTAATTTTAGTGATGACTCATGCGTTTCCTTTGAAGGGGAGCCCAAAATGTGGGTGTTGGGGATTCTTTAATTCCAGCACCCTTGTCGCCAACTTGATGAGCCCCACCATTAATGATCAACATTAAACACCCAACAAAATTCTGTAAAGAGTTAATTACTTCGCAATGTATGTGGAGATGATGGCCAATTTGTGTGACTTGCCGGACACCATAAATTCAACCTTAATCACGTTGTATGTGATTAACCCAAGAATACCCCTTTTACCTTTCCTATTAACACACCTTTTGGTCAAAGTCAAGGTGGTCCAATGATGGTAAATAATTTGTTGCAGGGCCTCAAATACGCCCCCAGTCCACTTGAGCCACCTAAATTATTTACGAAAAAGTATCATGAATTTGAGATACTTGTGGCCCTTCTGGGTGTTGGCTACTACTTAAATTTCGTCAATGGGACACTTATTTGTTCTACCCCTACGACCTGTGGGAATTTCCAAATTTCAGTCAGAACAGACCCAGGGTCCGTTCCGAAGGCTTACTTATCATCCGATATTCTGACGAAGAAAGTAGTCACGATTTGCCAACACTCATCCACTTCTGAGCCTACATAAGACATAAGAGTAAGAATAGAAATTTCGTAAGGGCTGGGGGTGTGGGTTCCGCCTCAAGTGTTTCATCCTTTCGAATCGTTATCCAATAGTAGCACAGGAAATGGCATAAGGAAAGTGTTGAAATATATTTCACTTTAAGTGAGACATACTCAATATTGGGGATTTATGACAGCATCTCGAATGCAAGGAACTCTCTTCTAGCCCAGCGAAGCGATAAGGGCGTTTTTCCTATATTTGTGCACGAATGGCCATTTGTAATGATATTTCGTCCAGAGATATATTCGATATCTATACACGAATGCCAGAAGTACGCAGCTTCCTTTCGAGCAACGTGACATTATTTATGATTAGACAGATACCGAGAGGGCTGTTAGACTTGGACGCTCTATGTATGATATATAAACACATTTTTATTAAAATTCCATGACTAGGTCTGTATGATATAAAAGTTCTTAAATTTAAAATTTATTGCAATTTGCTAATACCTCATATATTTTGATTCCTTTCCTTGCAGAATCTTATAAAAGGTTCACGATTGTTTCGAAATGTCATGCAACATTTCAATGTATCTCATAAAATCGTCTTTATTTTCTTTTTCTGTGAAGTATTTATTTCCTTTTAAAATCAGAAAATCACTTTGAGTTCAAGAAGTTGTATCAATTCAATCCGATAACTTTTGTTATATTTGTGAAGAACTTACCGTGAAGAAACAGCGAAGGAATATAACAAGCTTTGTTGAAAATGCTCACCGCGCTGATTTTGGGACTTGTTATTATAAAACAGGACAAGTCGTGGGTACCCCATCATTTTAAAATATATAAATAACATTACGAGATAGAAAACAATGAGTACAATATCCGAATTTAGAACTCGAAAATGGTCTATGGTAAAAAATAATAAATATATTTTTTTGTAAAATAATTGATTTTTAAAAAAATTTAATACACTTCAATTTTAGAATTTCGTGTATTCTAAATTTCACAAAAATCATATCCTTGAATTTATGAATAAGATTCAAACATGTATTTCGCCAAAAATTAATTTCTATAATATATAAACTTAATTCTTATTTCAAAGCAATAAGCAATATACATATAATAATTGTAAAACTGAATACGCTAGAATTTCTCAATTTCGTTTATAGTGTATCTCTAGTATTAGGTACTTATAAATTCCAATTGTAAGAAAACACATAAGCAAAAATCAAAAACATTGTATTATATGTAGACTCAAAAGAACCATTTAGTTTATAATATACATAGTTCATAGTTTTATTAAGACTTTTTGAATCTACCAGGAAATAATTTTTTTTAATTACATTATTGTTGATGATCCGTAGCTCTGATAGTACGTTAATGACAATGACAAATTTATCTTGTTAACACAGATATTTTAAGTTCCAACTTTTGAACCAAAAAATTCCTGTGATAGTCAGAACGCTGGTGTGCACTGTAGCGTTCCATAAAATTGTCAGATTTTCAAAGAAATTTATCGAATACCTCCATGTGTGCATCGGTGCACATTCCGTGATGTGACTGCAATATAAAATGTAATCGGGTTCAATCAAAGGCAAACACCCCGACCAGCACAAGATTTGCCCTAGATGCCGTCATGCCGACGAAGTCATGCAGACCTGTGCGAAGTCACGGGGACACCCTGTGAATGACATTTGACTTGTAATAATCAGGTTATCGATATTTCCAAAAACAGCCGCCAAACCTTTGATGTTTATAGCCTAACCAGATTTAGACGTGTCACGGGTTTCGCGACAGTCACGTCTGCTGGCGGAAAATCGTGTTTTCCTATGGAATTTCGAATTCCGCGTCTATATAGACGCAAATTGAGTTTTCTTGCTGCCGAACATCATGCTTTTTCGATTCGACAGGGTGCAAGGGCAAAGTCTAGGTATATATTTAATCTTTTAAGGATTAAAAACAGAATAAATGACGTCATCTACCCCAGTTCCGTCAGGATGCCCGCGTGGCAACTTAGATTTTCACCACCCAAAATAGTTAGTTAATGGACTTACAGCGAACGTCAATGCGTGGCGGAATTGAAATTGATGGCTCCAACCGCTAAGAATAGTTAGTTTTGTTGTTCTCTTGGTTTTTGCCCATTTGCCCAGGTAAATTGATATCGATAAAGTTTTGGCAAGCGGAGTATTCTTCGCAAAAAAAAAAAAAAAATTCACCGAAACTATAAAAGTCAATTCTCCACTATAAGGGTAAGAGGGCAGCCAAATACAGAACGAGTTGTTGGGGGGCTACTTCGAAATTTTTGGAGTTTGTTTGTGGAACTAAAAGGTTTCGGGTAAGTTATGAACCCCTCTTATTTAGAGAAGAAAATGTATTGTTTAAAGATATAATTTATTTGCGGAGGAAAGGCGATTTTGAATTTGTGTTTTGTCTAGTGTTGTTCTGTTTATGTTTCGTAAAGGGTTTTCAGTGGTTCTTTTCGGGTTGGGCGTTTACAAATATTGAAACATTTTAACAATAAGTGGTATTGCTTTTATTCGACTCGGCAGCCAAAACTCTTTAGTGTCTGTCATAAAAATATATTTTAGATACCGAGGGGACTGAAAATCAATTTTTGGCTATTGTATTCATATTTTCAAAGCGATTGGTAAAGTATTGTTAAACAGACTTCTCACGTTAAATGCCCATTTAGTAGATATTAACTAGCATTAGTAATGGTAGATAGTTAGATAATATAATTGAACCTTAAGTAATCATATAAGATCCAAAAATTTAAAAAGTTAACATAACTTACATTCTGACGCAACAATTTTCGTTTCCCATACATAAAATTTTGATTACAAATCAAGAAATCCATATTTAATATAATTTTTTTTCCTGTCAAATCAATTTAGGCATAATGCCATAGTGCAGAATACCCATCCAAAATAATTCCAGGAATTCTCAGAAAAAATCTCAAAAAATTCCCTTGTCGCCGATGGAATGTTAAAAAGAAACGAAACGAAGAAATGGTGAAGGAGAAAACATACTTCGATCGAATTAACTTTGGAACAAAATATGAAGTATGTTCGGGACAGAGGAAACCAATCAACCGAAAATAGGAAGGGATTGGCTCAATTTAGAACGGTGTGTCCTTTCCGGGCATAAACTTTCCACCGATTCGATCGAAAATATCTTGAACCAGCCGCCACACCACCTCCTTCGAACCACTTCGACGGTAACTTGAACTTCAAAATTTCTTAAAGGGCCCATAGTTCGAGACACCCTGGCTTTCTTTCCGAAAAGTTATCTTACCTTGGTCCTTGGTCGACTCCATTTCCAATTTCTTATTTAGTCGAGCCCCCTTGTGGACGGGGACGAGGGCAAGAAACGTCCTTCGACCAGGAAGGACGCACATTTTAATGTTACACAGGAATTTTCCGCTCAAACTGAATTCGAAATGGAAAGGATTGTGCATGCGAGAGGAAAATCACATCTTTTTTCCGGGGGCGTTAGCTGCTTATTGAAAAGATGGGGGTAAATGATTAATGTGGTTAGACGACAAACACTTTGGATTTCCAGAAATTTTTTCACTATTGTATGGTATTACATTCCACCTGTGGAAATAGTTCAGCAACATTTCAAAAATAAAATCCCCACTATCGCATTGATTAAATTTAAATCCTCAGACGTTTTTGTCATCCCATTCCTTTTATCTCCCGCTGTTGAACCATTTCCATCCAATTTGGTTGGGTATTAAATCACGAAACTTTTCAAAAACTGCAATTGTTTTGTAACTTCATGAACTTTGAGTGTATTTCAAATGAAACAACATTCGCATTAATTTTAGTTTTTGGCCTGTTATTTGCTATTCTATACCGTAAACAGTTAAGCTGTAAACAAAGTTTTAAAACAAAAATCTACAAAATTGTCCTCGACTATAGTTTTTATGGTATGGGAATGGACTGGAACAGAGAGAACTGAATCCTGTTTGTCCAGATTAAAAGACTTTGCAGAATCATTTTTGGTCGAAGCTCTTTTCCACTTTCTGACGGGAAATGGTGGTGCCCCCGAAAGTTCTAAATGGTTTTATATGCCATTAGATGATAGTTGTAAAACTAATTCTAGACTACAAGCGGTGAATTAATTTTGCATTAGAGTTTCCTGACCACTTTTATTGGCAATGAAAATGAATAGGTGTATTTTGTTAGTTTGATTATAATTTTATTTTGATTAGCTGATAATCGTAAAACATTGTGTCTTTTGTGGATGAAAATATTTTATGAAATAAACAACAATTATATTTTTAAACATTGCACAAAAAGGTCTATAGTCTATCTCAATAACTCATCAAGTAATGCAATAGAAATAATAGAAAGATAACTTCTTTGATAATTTTAACAAATAACGCTTAATATTCAGTGTAAATCCTACAATTTAATTTTTCTAATAAAATAAGATACAGCATAATAAATCACGTATTAAGACATGCATAACATATATCTTGTAAGATTTTATTGCAAAACGGAGATGCAAACGAGAAGATTGTGACGCATTTCAAAATTCACCTGGGTGACCGCGGTGCGCGTCCAATATCACAAAATTGCACCAGCGAGTCAACTGACCTAGAAATTCAGCAAGTTTCCTCAGACCACGCGAGTCGCGAATATCCAAGGAAATTAAAAACACCTCTGCGACACAGATCACAAGACACTCACCTTTCCTCTGTCGATTGCTCGTCTGGTTGAGGAAATTCCTTTTAATTTGTTGTCCCACACCTGCGGGCGAGTCTACCTCATTAGGAGTCTCCCAAATATCGAAATTTTTCATAGGAGGCCACGATTTTGGGCCCACACCTGGAGCCCCAGCGGCTACTATCAAAAGAAGAAGGTGCGCCAGAACTGCACTATAACCGACCGTCGCTAGCATGGCTGAATCATAATTAAGACGACTCCCACAATCACTCGAGAACTCTCACTGACTCTGGAGCAAGATCACTTCCTCAGATGTGCACTTTCATCGCGACCTTGGACCGTTCGATATTTCCAAGAAGAACAGCACTTCGCGAATGACTGCTACGATCCGGTGCAGCACTTCTTCCACCTCAGGTGAACTTGATCGAAAAACTTTTCACTGTCTTTCGACGGTGCGATCGAGGCGAAAATTCTGTTTCTTATTAAGCAACTTGAGTAGAAGAAGTGAAAATCGGTTTGGTGTTAGCCAGGTGCGTCCTATACATATTCATTAACTTCACTTTCGTTGTTTGTTTTTTTTTATATATAAAAATCTGAAGAGTTAAGATCTTGATCACACAGAGGTCAAGTGCGAACAGTCGCAGAAGAAAAGATTCGCTACCGCAAAAGAACTTTTGTGGGTCAACCGTGTCATAGGCCTGGCAAGTCCGACGAAGAAAGTTAAAATGCGGAATTCACTAACCTGCGAGACTAAAAGAGAGTGTAAATAAGAAAGAAGAAATTGAATGATTTATTTGAACGGAAGCTAATGAGGATCTATTTTTGATCTCAAGAATGTATCGAAAAAACAATGATCTATCAAAATTAATTTTTTGAAGTACTTTCAAATCCTAAGCGATTGTATTATATTTTTATTTCTTCTTATTTCTTTTAAAACGAAGAAAAACCTGGGTAACTAACTATTTTTTCGTTTTATTACCAAACGCTGAATGAACGTCGCTTTAAAGCATATCTTTATTGCTATGGAAATGTCTTCCAAAATACTAACATAAAACCAGGGGACTAACGAAGCAAATGCATGGAAAATTTTCAATGGTCGCAAAAGTAAGAAATAATAATATATATATATATAAAAGTATATAAAATCGAAAATTCATAATTAATGGCGAAATTAAATACTTCGCACTCAAAAACTAAATTTTTATTTTGAATTGGAAAATTCTTGGTTAGATTTTTCAATTTTTATGTTGCACAAGAAAATAAAGGGGCTTTCTTCTAATGAATTTATTTCATTTAAAGTATTTTAAATTATAGTAAATAAATAGTGAAAGTAAATAGAAACAAATATTTAATTGATGTAAATCTTTGAAAATGAATGACTTTACGCTAGGGGAATGAAGTTTTTAGCATTTGTTCTAATTTTCTTTTGAACTCGCTTAATAACATAAGTGTTCAAAATTAGTAATCAAAAAGAGGATTAGTTTTAATTATATAAAATTGCATAGCAATACCCACATAATTTGCGTGATTAGTAACTAGGCAACACCAAATTAACCCATAAAACTTTCTCAGGTGATTAGCTATCCGATTCTCCATCATTTTCCAGACATTAAGATAGTTTCAAGCCGTTGTTTAAATTTTAATTAATTTAGTAGTACCTACTTCCGGTGAAAGATAAGTTCATGTAAAATTAATTGTTTACAAATGATTCTCGAATCATCTGGTTAAAATGGAGGTACTTTCTAAATCATCTTGTTATAACTTTTTGCCCTTTCATTTCGGTTCAGTTCACCTGACTGGCTCTAGCTCGTTCTTGTTAAGTAAACTAGAACGTTTTAATTATTTCAACTGGTGTTTTAATTGGATATATTGCACCAATGCTAACAATACTTCGTACAGCGAACCCTGCATCCCCTAGGTATTTCCGATGATACCTTTCAACGTTGAACAGTGAGTCTACTGAAGGAGTGTGTAAACATATCGCACTGCGCTGAAATTTTTATTAATTGAAATTTCTCAGTTCACTAAATAGCGAGTAGACAGACAATGGCGGTGGTGAATTATTTCGCTGGGATAACAGCGGTTATCCTCTGTAAATAAGAGGCTTCCAGTTTCCACCAGCTTCAATGAGGACGTTCTGGGGGGCAAAAACAAATAGGGAAGAGAATTTAATTTTCACTCGAAAAAAATACGAAACAATAAAAAATTACTGTGCAGAGCAGCCGCCAGTTTTCCGGGAATATAAAATGTGGTCTTCAGGGAGTCGTCCAGGACTCAAGTCGGGAGGACACCCATAAAAAACGAGTGAAACTGCTCCAGAACAGGAAATGACTGGCGGTACCTTTTCGCTCCATCTTAACGAGTTTCATTCCTTGGCAGCAGTCTTCTAATTACATTTACATTCGACTCAAGCGGTTTCGTTCATTGTTACTATCGGCCTGAGGGTTGCTCGATAAGGAACTGACGCGGAGCATCGCACCGGAGCGGCACCGGCACGGCACGTCACGGCGCGTGGGCTGCTTTGCTTACATCGCGAATCCTGGCTCTATCCAAATGGACCGGGGATATTACAGGGCAGAGTTTTGCGTTATTAGAGGGATTTATGGCGGAGATACCCGAGTCCAGGAAGGTCGGGCTGGCACAGTGCAGCGCCTTGAGGACTCTCTAGTTAGTTTTAATTAAAAACTTCATGAAAAGGAAGAGGGCTTATGAAATGTAGGGCACCACTTTCGAAGATATTAAGGCTATTCAGAGGGAATCTTGCATGATTGCTCTGAGAACGAGCGGAAAATAATTCCATTTCCTAACTAAAGCACGTCTAATTGTAATGTAAGGATAAGTATGTGTATAATCAGCAAATTCAATTCTTCAAATCAATCGTTGCATAGAAATGACCCTTTTACCTTAATACGTAAGCACTTCTATAAAACTAGCATCCAGAAATATATGTACTTGTAGAAATTCATATTGCAATTTCAAAAATAGAAATCGTTATTGATACTTTAAAAACAAATCTATTGGTTTTCAATTATGGCTGCCTAAATTGTTACTAAACCACCCTACTTATTTATTATTACTTTCTATCCTGTATTTTATTTTGTAATTGACATATACATATGGTACATATACCGAGTATTAAACGCAAAAAAATATAAATTAAAGCAAGAGACTATGCCTTAATCAAGGACCTAAGAAATAAATTGCAGTCACCCAACATAATATATTTCACTAAACCTCAAAACCTTTTAAGTATATAGAAATTGAATTTATTTTCTGTACTTTCCCTCATATATTAATTAGTACTTACAGAATAAATGTTTTGAATCGCACAAGTAATTACAACCTTCAACGATGTAATTATTTTCTCACCTCGTTTACAAACTTCAAGCCCGTTTACCCATTAGAAAATGTTCCAGTTTGTTTTACAAATTATTCTCGTGGGAAACAAGCTTAAAATTTTTGAGTTCGTTGAATAAATTAGTTGTTCCATTAATTACGCTATTTCTAGTGGAAGTTCTTTCTCATACTTTCATCAGGAATAAATAAATAATTTAGTTGCTAATTAGTTCAGTTCAGGCAATTACATTAAAAACCTTGTGTTTATTTTTAGTCCTTTAGATGTTAATTGCACCATTAAAAATAATTAATTTTTGAAATAACATCTTCCTATTGATTTATGTTAGAAAACTAAATTAAAAACCGATATATAAAAATTCACATGAAATAAGTAAACATGATATTTTATTTTTTATTGAAATAAAAACATAAGAAACTCAGTTAGAAATGTATAATAATACTATAAAAAGTGCCTCTATACCTCTAGGGTTTTCATAAATTACCTACAAACTAAAATCTCTTCAAAACATCGTTGCTCTTATAGTACTAACATAAAATTTGTACATTTAAAAAATAATAATAAAACATAACAAGAAAATTGGCAAGAACTAGAAAACTTGACTTCATTATCGTGATGAATATTGAAAAATAAATTTCAAACGAAAGCTTCAGAAAGGCTAGCCTAATCGAAGAAACACCTAAAATTAAATTCTTGGGATGCAGACTAAAGGGGATCGATGTTGGGGCCGTTGGGGCTTTCTTCCAGCTTCCTCCAGACGACGTTGCACATCTCTCGAACTAAGGCTTTTTCTCCGTCGTCCATTTGATCCTGGGGTCCTGGATTTATGGTGATCCTGTCCCGCTCGAGCTGCTCCCGGACCTCGAGGACCTGGAGGGCTCGGACGACGGCTTCAGGTCGTCCAGAAATCGGATCGGGCATCTGCTGGACGTTGTTCGTCCCCGCGACGCGTTCTTCTTCCAGCTGGCGAATTCGTCGCTCCAGGGATCTTACGTACTGAAGCGTCTGGTCGCTGAGGGTTGATCGCAGGTTCAGGTCCTAAGGCGGGAACAAGAAGAAGGCAATTTATAATCGATTTTTAATCAATTTTTGGTGGTATCTCATGCAGTTACTAACGGGCACTTGCCGCTCAAATTGCCGGATGGCGGAAATGGTTTCGTCTGCGTTGGTGCTGGAACTGCTTCCGTCGCCGTCGTCACGGAGGGCAGGTCGAGTTGCAGCACCGCAATTGGCGCAGAGCGTGTTCGCCGCGACGTGGGCTCGCTCCTCGTCTAAATAAAGGCAAAGCTCCTTCAATTCGAGATTATCTCTAATAAGCTCCTGCTGCTTATCGTCCAACTGTCGGAGCTTGTTCTATAGAATAAAAAAATGCATTAAGACTTCTAATTATAAAATTCTTAAAAAGATAGACTTTACTTGATAAGCAGACACCTCCTGTCTCATAACACTTGCTGTATACCGTCCAAATCTCTGCCATTCCCTTGCCAATTTTCTGCCCTTTTGTCGGTCGTCATCCAAAAAACAGCATAAATCCCTAAGTTCTTGGTTATCATCGCTAAGTCTCTGGTTAGCCTCTTTAAGTGCTCGCAACTCTGCCAGTAAAGACTGAAAGCATAAATAAAAACATATTTGTAAGAAATTGGAATCTGTTACGCCATTTTTGAGCAATTAACAGCTTTAGGCTACAACGGGTTCTTAAAATATGCAAAATATTTCTGAATTTAGGCATTCTAGTGACACAGTTCTCGCTTGAGTCGGGTGGGTTCTGTGAACTTCGAAATGACCCGAATCTGCAAAAAATTGTATCTTTTTGCAGGAGTGGCAAGTGATGTGATAATGGCTGACCGGCTGCAGCCATAAACAATTTTGAATTAAGAAAGATTGGAGTTTTTTGGGGCACACCTTTTGAATAACAAAAGCGCCGAAGAATTGTGGTAATAAAATCATTTTTTTTTAAACTCTGTCATAACAATTTTCTGGATAGGTATTTTACTATAGAAAAAAACGAATTATTTTAACATTTATCTTATACCCACAGTTAGTCGAAAACATTTTTTGCATACTTTAGCATCGATTCATTGACTTTTAAATGCATATAACTGTTTCTATATTTATATGAAACGTTTTCGAACAACTACTGGTGTTCGATTGACTTCTTAAAGACGAAACGAAGTAGACGTTAAAGTTATGATGCTAAAATTCCTAAATTTCTCTGAATACCTTGAATTTAAGAGCGTTAGATTTATTCTTCGAAAAAAATCATAAACATTTCTATTTAAATCGTAACACAATACCTCAACATAACCTACAATAAAATTATTTGTCAAGAATCGGTAAACATTTCTAAGAAATGAATTATGTATAAAAACGTATTTTCAGTACCTATCACACAAATTTCAATAATTTCTCTTATAATAATAATATAATAACGTAAACAACAACCTTTTAAAATGCGTAAAATAAAATTATAGATTCTACACTGTTTACGCACTATGAATAAATATTTAAAAAAAAAAATCGATTATAGTAGAAAGCATAAATTAATGTTGTTAATGTTAATTGGATATCGATGGCGCCAATCTTTTATCTGTAATCGTTTTTGCCCTGTAGCAAACTCTGCAACTTTTTAATCTTTTACCGGGCAGGTAATATAAAAAAAGAGAGGCTAACTTGATTTTTAACCGAGCAACATGAATTGATGCCAATGAACTGAATTATGCAATCGATTTCTGAAGACATGAAATTTTTATTATTTATGTTTAGAAAGTATAACCAAAACTCATAATTCACATGTTAATTAAAATTTAAATTAACTTCCGTGCATTTACTCTGCAGGTATTAATTGAATTCTGCATTTGTGTTTTTACCATAAATAAATTTTAATCAAATTTTGTTTAGTAACACTTTTATGACTGCAGACAAGACAGTTGGGACCTAAGTCACACTAACTAATTCGTAATTACTCCGTAACAAGACATGACTTTTACAATAATTGTGAAAATGGTTGGACGTCTTTATGTTTTAATAACACTGAAACTGCAAAGATGAATCAGAAAAAATACTATCGCTGTTCTAATGTTGGTAGAAATTTTTTACGAAGCTTTTGTATTTTGGTTTTAAAATTATGTTAATACTCCAATTCCATAATTTTGAAATCAAATATTCCAGAGATCTGGAAAAAGATACTGACTACCTTCAGTTTTATCGCTAACAAATTATCTTGAAACATTGAGAGCATTTCATTTAAATTAGTGACCTTGATTCGAATCAGATTGAATTTTGTATCATCACTATTTTTATTATTAGATTAATTTGTATTTTTCCTGTTTCAACCTAATGTATACTTAATGAAAATTACTCTTTAATACTCTTATATTGATAATACTTTCTTCTTGGATTTTATTTCTTAAGGAGACTGCACAAACCTGCATTATTTTCAAAATCTCGTGAATTTCAACAAAGATTTTGTCATAGTTCATGATATATTTTTTGAATAGATAGTGAATCTGGAAACCAAAATACGATTAAAAAATGGGATAAAAAACTGCAATAATTCGTTAATACAGTAAAGCAATCTCTGAAACTTAAAGCTTCAAGGTTTTATTTGCGGCTTTTTATAATCTCTAAATGAACATTTTTATCACTTCTTAGTGTTTTTAACATCTACCAGTACCTCCTTGCAAATAAAAATTGTTGATTTTTTAAGAACTTAAAATAAAAACGTACCTAAGTTGAAAATTCTAGTGCAAACGAATCCGTATTCAAATTAAATATGCATTAGCTTCCAAATAAAACTGCAGTAGTTGCACTGATCTACGCCTTTTTGCTTACGACGATTGGTCAGCAATTAAATTTTTGTTGCGCAATTCAGCATTAGTTCTCGCTGAGAGCATTCTTAACAATCCGTGTCAAAAGTTTTGATGCTAAACCCACTTAAAAGGAAGCTGGTTCCGAAAACGTCCGGTTCGGAAGAGTTAAAAATGGAAATATGGTAAACAGTAAGTGGAGCTTAATTAACTAGTGCGTTAATTAGCTACACCAAAATAGTAATGAGGAGTTCGCATCAGGGGATTAATTAGGTAAATCAAAATTGCTTCTCTTTATTTGAAGTCAGTTTAATGAGTGCGGCTTTTCGTATAATGCTGAGTGAAATTTAACTATTTAAAAGTAGAAAGCTTGTTAATTTGAATGTTACGTAACTATCGAGAAGACCTTCTCTGGGAAATCGATGTTTCACTTTTGTATAAATTGAATGAAAACCCCCAAAAAAAGAGTCTGCTAAATAATTAATGAGCTCGGTCCATCTACGGCTAGCACTTTTCCTGGACTCGACCAATTTGCATATGATAAACGGCGGGAAAGGGCCGTATCTCACCGCTTTCGCCCTTATTATCAAGCACAATGCGATTGCATCACGGCAGTGTGCAGTGTGCAGTGCGCTGCGTCGGTAAAAATATTTTATGTTTTATTAGAATGTGAGTGGGGCTCTAGCGCTCCGTTGCTGCCGGACAGACAGACGGGGGGCTCTGGTCGTCCACTAAATCACTCATTCGTGATGGGACCCGAAAAAGGCTGAAAGGGTTCACTCACCTGGAGGTGCCGATTCTGCTCGGCGGTGAGCCTCCCGGCGCCGCTGGGGGGTCCCTGGGTGGGTCCCTGCGAAGGGCCGGTGGGGTCCGCGTCGGGCTTCCTCACGAATTTTAGCATCTCCTGCTGCTGCTGCTGCTGCTGGTGTTGCTGCTGCTGTCGCAGGATGTGGTCCTCGTGGTGGATGGATTGATTCTGGGTGAGGACCGGGATGTGCCCAGAGGAGAGCCGGTGGAGGGGGGCTCGCTGGCTGAACCTCGAAGGGTTCCCGGAGGATTTCACTGAATCCGGGATGTAAACCGATGCGAGTTTCGGGATCTCGGGGGGGTACTTGATGTTAAGATGTGGAGCACTCAACTCTTGGGGGTAGAAGTTCGACTTTGGCGTCGGGATGTGCTTTAGGATGCCACCAGGTGGCTGCGGGGGTGGTTGATACCGCGGCGGGATGCCCGAGGACGCTGTCGCGACGCTCGATTGACCGTTCGACGTCGGGTGGTGACCGGACGAGATCTGCTGATGGACTGTTGCGACCGTCGTCGAGTGAATCTGCGCTGGATGCTGGATACTCGCGGATGAAGAGGCCGAGGTCTGCTGCTGCTGTTGCTGCTGCGACTGCTGGTGGGTCTGCTGTTGCTGCTGCTGCTGCTGCGGCGGTACCTGACTCTTCGCGGCCAGACTTATCAAATTTCCATTCAGTTTGTGATTACCACCGGCACCAGACATCTTTTCTACCATTTGTGGGCCTCTGATTTTTAAGCGGGGATAAAACCCGGCGAATTTAACACTCGCGGACACGCTCGGCGGCGGACAATCGAAAGAAACAAAAACAACGTATATGCAACTTTGCTAATTGCAACTAAAGAGGAAACTCCGTCATGGTCCGTCTCCGCGAGGTGTGTGCAAAAACGGCTTCTGTTGTTCTTCGAAAATGCCCCAAAAGAACTCCACTAAAACTTATATGCTTAAAAAAAAAAAATAAAAAACACCTGTGACCTGTTAAACTACTTTCCGGTGATTTTTGCGCGCGCGAGCCACTCGCTCATAACTCGGCCTGTTGAAACGTGTTTTTATCACTTTTCACCTGGCCAACGTTAAGATTAAGACGAAGAGAGCAGTTTCTCTTGTGGTCCTGAACCCGTTTCGGGCCTATCATCGCTCCTCACCCCCTCGGGACGAGCAGAACCATATGCAGTACCTGGAACGCATTTGAATGCTATTTTATTAGATTTTGTTACAACCGCAACAACTATTAAATTAATGAGATCGCACAGCGGAGCCGCGGATGGCAGTAGGGTTGCCACCTTTTCTGAGCATTTAATCGTTAAGTTAGCTAAAAATCCGCCATATACTAATTTCAACAAATATCTACAATGAAACCAAATCAAAATCAAAGGAAACCAAAGTCAAAATTAAATTAACCTTATTCTTCTAGAAACTATAACAGGCAATTTTCTTACTGAGCTACAGAGAAGTACACGTGGGAACTATTAAACTAATGAAATTTGTAATAACTATCCCTAGTAACGTCAGATTCGAGTTAACTAGTTCTTTATAAAGAACTTTAGACCATAAATTTATAAAATCTGGGATTAGATACAAGACAATGTACAGAACGAAATTGAAAAAACAGCCGAGGAGTTTATAGCATTCAAATATGTAAATATTTAAGACAACATTGGATACTAGCAATAGAGTTATTAATTTCAATTAGGAACTATACTTTCAATTTAAAGCCTTACTAACCAAATCCAAATCTAAGGAAAAGATGAAGGCACTTTTAACACTAGAAATGCTTTTATGGTCCCAATTGAAGAACAAAACGATCTTTCAAGCATAAAACCAGGACAGTTCCAAGATATACATAGAATGCCTATATGGACAGAATTTAAGATATACAAATAAAAAAGATCTTTGTTTTGTTCCAACCGTTTCTATTGTACAAAATCAGACCAAATAATCAAAAATGTCTTGTTTTATATTGCTAGTTTAGTTTGACTTTAAATAAGGGAAATCTACCTAATTGTAAATTTAAGTAATTAGTCGTAAACTGTAGAAAACTAGAGTAAAAATTCCACTTAAAATGGTACTTAGAGGTGGTAACTCTACTCTAATCACCAGTGACCGCATTGATCAGGAAAACCAGCGGAAAAGTAAAAACTCCGCGAGACTCCGCGCCCGGCACACGCGAGCCCCAATCGCTCCCCGGAGGTGTGGAGCAGAGTGGGTTTTGAGGTCGCGACTCCGCACTCTTGACGACTTCATTGACTTCATCTTCGACTCAGACTCAAACACACGTGCCCCAGATAACCCGGCCGTGGCCAGCACGAACCGCCGTCGATTGGTCCAATAAATTAGAAATTATGTTTTGTTGCACCTGCCAGGTCGCGGCGCATTTGGGCAAATTGATAGCCCCCCTCCGGAGCTCCCCAGCCGCACCTTTGCCCCTATGCGCTGATTAATGATTGACAACTACGTGATAAATTTTCTTATGAGCTCGTGAGATGTTTTACCATGCCGCTCCTGCTCCGGATCCAGCTTCCAGAATCGAGCTCGGTCGGGTTATTAATCCCCGGACTCTGGAGTAAAAGTTGCGAGATGATTCGCTTAGCTCATTAGTCAACTTGACTAATGAGGTAATTGGGAGCGCGGCGTTTGACATCCAATCAACTCGGGGTTTATTAATATTAACTGGAATTAAGCGAGAGTCGGGGTAAAAAATTGCGGAAATTAATTCGTTACGGCTAGACTTTGATGCACTCAGTTTAAAAATAAAGAGATTATCCCAGGTTACGTCGTAATAGGTAAATCGGATTTGATTACGTGGTATACTTTAAATTAAGTTATTTAAATACTTTTTTGAGTCTTGCATAATTTGTGGTATCTGAATCGAATTTACTTAATTAAACAAATTGATTTGAATTTGTTTTGCATTGGCTTGTTTCGTAAACGTTAGAGTTTTAAATAGAAATGCTTATAACAATAGATTAATTTTTTGTTTTATTTCATATAATATATATACCTAATACATATTCAAATAGTCTTTAGACAAAAAATCAACCCCACAAAAAATAGATTTAGATCTTAAAATTTACCAAAATATTTGAAAACAAAATGGAAAAGGGCCAAAATATCTCTTCAATTTAGGTTTTCTAATTTTTAAGCGACATAAGATATAGGTTGGATATAATGCGAATATTGTTTAGGCATATATCACTTTCACAAAAATGCATAATTAAAATTAATTGGAACAAAAGCCGTTTAATTTTAAGAACATCACACATGTTTATCAATTAAAATTATATTTGAACAAAATTTCATTTATGTAGGTCTCATCAACAATACGGTGCACCATGTATGCACTATATGCGTAAATTCCCAATTGTCCCAACTCAGCGCAATTGCATGGATTATAGTTATCATTTTAATCAAAACGATAATCTAATGATCTCTCGGCTGGATAATAGTTAATTCTAATTACACCAACAGAGAGGACCTTGTATAAATTAATACCTGCAAGTTACACCGAATTGGCGACATTAAATTAATCAGCAGACCGTTTGCAATTTGATTTATAGCTGGCTCCACAGCGAATAAATTGTCAACTGCATATCGCAGCTTTAGTGCTCCCCATATTTATTGATATGCAAATGTTTTGCGAAACCCCATCGATTTTTGGGATGATTTAAAATTAATGAGGCGGAAATTAGCGATTTATTTCATTTTTCTTATATAAATTCACGCTCACCCCAAATTTTAGTTCAGCAAATTGGAAAATAAATCCGAGTTTAGTTCCATCCCAAAAATACACATAAAACTTTATGAGGGAACAATGTTTCATAGGCGACCGTATTGTGACGTAAAATGTTTTATGTTCGTATCATAGTTGATGCACATAGTCTTAAAAGGACGTAAAGTTATAGTTTCGCCAAAATGCGATGAATGCAATTTTCCGCTAAAAACTTTTATGCTTTAAAATTACAGATTAATCAGCTATTTGGTACGGAGTTAAATTTATCTTCAAAGAGGGTTTTTAGTGTCGTTTTTAATAATTTTTGAAAAGTTTTATAGTAATTGCAAGCGATAAAAGAGCTCACTATACATATTTTGGAAATGTTAGTACTTTTAGGTACCTGGGCTCATGGCAAGATTTATGGCACTTCCGTTTAACTACCTCTCAGGAAAATTCGTTGTAAGTACCTATCGCAGATTACCTGCCATATTTTCATAACTATAAAAATAAACTTGATATATTTAGCTCAAACAATTTAAGTTTACTTTAAAAAAACATTAGTTTTGTTTGTAATGATTTCAAAAAGTTTTTATATCAGATAAATATAGTTTTTAGATTCAAATAATATTTTATGATAGACAAAAGTCAGAAAATTCAAACAAGATATTTTTGAAGCCTTTTTAGGCTAACTTTCAATCAAGATTTTACTGAAACGATAATTTCAAAGAATCTTTCCATTGTTTTTAATGATCTTCCTACTTTCTTTCCCTAATTTGTTCGTGACGACTTTCAACATTTTCTTATCACTGCGAAATCAATAGTGAAGAGCATAATGATGAGTAATCTCAAAAACTAGAATGGCATGAATTTAACAAGAAATACCTCATCATAACTTAAATGAAAGTTTCATTTAACCTAAAAAGATCTGGCTTATTATCATCAGACACATCTTGAGTAATTTTTCATTACATTTTTTATGGGATAAGAATGAATGTGGAAAAGTGTGCCAAATTTTAAGGATTGCCGAATAAACGTAATTAATAGACATATGCTTCGGCGCTCTAAAATGTAAGATCAGAATACTAAAATATTAGATCCATTATATCTAGTTAGTCCTTTGCAGTCAAAATAAATAAAAATAATAAAGAGCATACACTTATGTACCTATAAAAAACTGCAACAATAATAGTTCCTTTGTACTATCTTAGTTACTTTGTTGTAAAAATTCCGATCAGAATCTCCATTTAGATAAAAGAAATCCCGGAAAACTATGCACAAATGGAAATCAAAAGCTGTTTACCGCAAATTCCTTATAAAAACCAAGACGTTGTGCGATCACTACAGCAATATATAACCACAGAGACTATCTATACCTAACAGCGAGTCCAGAAATGGTACATAGCTACATCTAGAGTCATGTTTGAGCGCTTTCAATTAAGTGCAACAGCACAGCACGATCAAGAATTTCTCGTTAAAGAACTTGCGCTTCGAGCATAAGAAGCAAATCGAAGAAATCAAACACTTTGAAAAAAAGAAAAAAAAAGAAAATGCGACCACTTTTACTTCCTGCTCAACCACAGCACCGCTGTAATCCGATAGGCCTAATAAATTATTGTTACAAATGCACCTTACACTTTTCGGAAATATTATCGAAGAAAAGAACTACACCACTGCCAAGATATTTTCACTTTAAGAAAGCCACCTTGATCCCACTGAAAGTCTCGCAAAACTGAAGCATAAAGATCACAATGATCTTGCTGGGATCTGTTCGAGCATCTTTCGCGAAGAGATACTTTTTTTTACGATATTACGACACTATAAAAAATCTTCTGGAATGTTCTCAAGCACGTCTAGGAGCATTCCGCAAAGGGACAACTCTTTTTCATAGATAGTTTCGGCACAACTTGTTAAAAACGTCGAGTTTTTAGGCACTTGAAATCGAAAAATGGCCGCCCGATCATGACCGAACCACAAACAAAAATAAGCACTATGCTCTTTGGTGTGTCTTACGATGGTCGGACGTGAAGGAAAGAGAACCGAAATTTCTCGAGAGCATACCTATGCGGTGTGGTTATGCTGGAGCATATGGTCTGGTCCAGGCATGGGAACCTGAGCCGAGATTTCATTCATCAAAACACAGAGGAAAACCTTTATTCAGTCGAACACTCGAACTGTGGGATAGTGTGGATTTGTGGGAAATGTCCGCAGTGAAAAGCCACGCCGTGCTGAAGAGAGCCAAGAAAACAAGGCCTGCTCACCTTGGCACCTCGGATCCAGCTCTTTGTTGAAGACCCATCCACACGTGCACAACGATCGGCGATCGGACCCAGGTACGCCATTCAATTCGCCCGTGGAACCGCGATGTGAGCGTCTTTTCAATGAAGATCAGTTCCCACTCAATGCGAGGTTTCATGTGTCTTGCGTTTTTAGGCCTTGGAATTCAGAGTCGCAGTAAATTATTTGCGATTTTTTCGCTTTCCACAAACACTGCGTAAGAAAAGAAATCTTAAAGGTACTTGCGTCTGCAGAATGATCACACAATGCCACATAAAAAGTAATTGTGAAGTTGCTTAAACACATTTTTTCGCAAAATTTTAATACCATATTAAAACTTATATTAAGTAACATATTTTCCTATAATTTTTTCTATTGTATGAGAAAAGTAAACAATTTCTAATTTATATTACGTACCTGGATATTCAAAAACTTTAAATTTAAAAATATCAACTGAAAACTCTTCAACTAAGTAAACGTGTTTTATTGCATACTTCTAGGAAGTTAAAAACCAGATTAAAATTTTATCGTAGATACATGAAGCCGGACTTATGCTTTAACCTGACGCTATACGACACTAGATGGCAGTCACAGCAAAGTACAGTTGTAATCAAAGTTCAATAAAGAACACAAAATTTACAATCCTTAAAATTAATGATAATATGATGAATTTTTCGTGTCATGTTTTTGAGAAACATAGTCTACACACCCTGCAGAAAAAAATTAAGATCCCGGTTACTTTTCTACAAAATCAAATTTTTCAAAGTTTATTTGCGGTAATTTCGCATCGTGTTTTTTACGAAGCTTATCTGTATTTTTCTCATAAATTTTCTACCATTTACAATTTTCGGAAGAAGATAAAAAAAAATTAGTAAATAATTCTACTGAGCTATTACATTTTAATTGAATAAAATTACAGATGTATTACTAAAAATTTATTATTATTTGAAAAAACAAGGTCAAAGAAATCATTTCTGCTTAAGAAAACAGTAGAGGAATGTTGTTCTACAAAATTTTCATTTTTTGTATGGATTATCACACCAGTTGTTTAAACGTCGCGTCGTCTACAATTCCATGAAATTACTGATAAGCGCTTGATATTGTACAAACATCTCTAGAATATTTTCAAATTCCTCCAAATTAAGATGGGCGAGGCTTTGTAATATCAGTATTTATGCAAAATATGTAAATCCAAACATCGATGTATGTACCTTCTCGCAATTTGAACCTTTTTCGAAAAAATATATTAGCTGATTTACTAACGAAGACTAACTATCGAGCATTTTTGACTAAAAATAAAAATTACGAGCCCTACTGCTCCTAAATGGCTCTTTCATAATTTGAAATAAAGTAGTTAATATATAATATAAAAAAGGTATTTTAAAGGAATGGGATAAAAGGATTAAATAAAAAGACCATCGGTTATACCTACTATAAGATTATTTTAATTGCATTTTCTCGTAAGGATAATATTCGACACTAGTAACACTACATAGATCCTTTAAAATTACTTCTTACGAATTTTTACAAAAAAACGTTCAGCGCGTTTCAGTTCTCGCAGGACGCGAGTCAACAAGGATTTGCTTCCACTTAAGCCTAGGAAACAGTGGCGTCTTGCAGAATGCGTCTTCTGCGCTACGTCTACGGGGGGAAGTGACTAATCCTAAGTCATCACACATTGCATCCTTCGGATTAGACCGTCTTAAGACTAAAGCTTCGTCGCTAGTAAGTAACTAAGAGTCGTTGAATTCCTCGCGTTTTTCGAAAAGTGCCGGGCCGGCCTCCCGGGGTTCCGGTTGCTCCGGGGGGTGCCGGGCGAATTGCTCGGTGAAATTGACATGAATTGCTGACTAAATGCTGACATGGTGCGGAGCAATAAAGCACTTGATTGATGGGCGTCGCGACGGGGTCGGCTGGACCCCGGGCGGGGCGCTCCTGGTGGTGATCTAACAAATTGCAGCTACTTTCGACGGCTGAAAATTCGGCAAATTGTCAGCTTCAATCCGGCGAGGAATTTCGACCATAGAAAATATCAAACCGGCCGCTGGGGAGCCTTCCGGGCCGGAGGGGGAGGTGGGGCCGATCGCATTCGCTGCATCGCCGGTGGGAGCTGGTTCTTCCCCAGGGTGGGGGGGATGTCGTCCTCGGCGTCGGAGGACACCGAATTCGCGTCCGATGGGGACGGCGAAGGCGACGGCGGGGACAGCGTCTCCTGCTCCTGGAGCATGGTCCGGAATTCCTGGATCGATTCGTTCAGGGCCCACAGCTGGGAGAGAAGTGATAGGTCTAATTGGCGAAGACCAAACTGAAACGAGAAAATGACCACGGTCAATTGGGCTGGACAACAGCTGGAAATAAATCAATAAAATTTTGTAACTGCCCCACTGCTCCCCTTTCGACGAATCAATTTTATTCAAAACGCGCCAACAATTTGCTTCAACATGGCCAGCATCGACCTGCAGAAATTTTGCATTTTTGCAAGCAGCCCTCTGACTACACGAAGAATTTATGATGCAGGTATTTTGGGGCTCCGTAAAATGGAAGGTGAAATTGAATTTGAAAACAGCCCGCTGATAAATAGGAAGAGCAGATAAAACCCAGTGTTCCCGAAATTACAGGACAAAACCCTCCTGTTTTTCGGAGGGCACCTAGCCCAGGACATGCCATTTGCACAATGCAATCAATACAAATGCCACGAAAGGTCCTGATCCTGAATGTCTCTTTCAGGAATTCCTGGAGCTCTGGTCCAGAAATATTTCCGGTCGATGGGAAAAATTAGTTCCACCATCGAACCTTCGCATTTTGCAAGCGGAAATTACTTCACCAGAAAGATGTTGAAATTTGCAATTCACCGCAGGGAGGAAAAAAGATGAAAATGCACTTCATTTTCATAGAGCTCAGCGAGGTTCAAGGATTCCTAGCTGGAGTTCAGAAACTTGTTTAAAGAAGTTATATTTTTGCTTAACAAGTTCTATGAGAGGTTTGGTGTTTAATATCTCGAGAATTCATGTAAAAATAAAGTAAACTCTGATTTTTCTGAAGTATTCCTATATTAACAAATCTTACTTTATTTACAGAACTTTGTAGCAAACATCCCCATTCCTCAATTTAATAATTACGAATTATGAAGCAATGACTATCACTAAGTTAAAGGTATAAGTACTTTGCTCATATATTTGGTAATTTCAATAAGTTTAATTTCGTTCATTACAAATTAACTTCGCTCTATTTTTTCATTCTATTTGTCAAAAATTAAGTGACGAATAATAGTCTACGGACCAGGATAAACAACAAATTGAAAACAAAGATTTATACGAAAAATTGAAATTTTGTTGCCAATTACACAATTTTTGACAATGTAAAAAAATAATTCTCGTCAATAATAAAGAAAGAGACTTAAAAATCTCAAATTAGAGGGATTGAGGAATTGAAAAGACATTGGAAGATTTAATTTAGGGCAATAATCCTACTAGAGCTAAAGAATTTATTTAGATGAGAAATAAGCAAAAATTTGAATACTAAAGATGTAGCAGATAAACATTAAGTGCCTATACATGCTTTCCTAGAAATTTAAGTCAAAATTACCCGGAATTGGGCACATCCTGCAAAGTCTGATTTCAAACAAAGTGACTTCACATATTTGTCTTATCAGCCGACCAAAGCAGGATTCAATTAAGCGCTCATTTAATCCGGGAAAAAGTGAAATTGAATGGGAAGTCGCATGGACGCACGACAATGCGTAGTTTCGGAGCGATCGCATTACGTTTTCGCCCAAAAATATCTCGTTAGTTTCCGCTTTCTTACACGAAAATTGAATAACTCCTCCGGAGCAATCAAGAGCCGGCCTCGGTGTCATGATCTCTCCGTGCGGAGCTCCGGAGTCCGGGCTGGCAAATTTGTATTCCGAAGAAAGCCCCGCTTGACATCTATTTCAGAGGAACCGAAGAAAATCGCGCGGCTCATTTGTTGCCGCAGATCCGGTGCCGAGCGCCGACAGTGCGTGCCCGCGTAGTGGGAGTGGGTCCCAAAGACAGTTGCCTCGGGTACTTAAGACGCTCGGCGAGGCAGAAAAGAAACTGCATGTTGTCTGCCGCGGATCAAGTTCATCCACTTACGGGCAAATTATTGGTGGAGATAGTAAATTTCCGGCGGCGGCGTTGCGACTCTCAAATGGGAATCGTGTCAACTTGGAAAGATCTCGGGTCGTCAAATGCAAATTTATTGGGAAATTTGTCTAGCGCGAAATTATCGTATCGTCCCGCAGAGGAAGTAGATCGACGCGCCGGATAGGGTAGATGCGATCGGCGCGATTGTTGCGATGGTCGCGATATGCGCGGCCGCAGCGGGACGTGAATCAATTAAGGTTTTCGCTTTTATTCGCCGGCTTATTCGCGGGCCTGTTTACATGACACCGAACAGCGCATTGTGCTAATTTGCAATTAAACGCCGATAAATTTGCCTTTGTGGCGATTGACAGGGAGAAAGTCCGCTCTATGTTGAGATAGAGGAGCCTTTCGGCGGAAAGTTGAAGAAAAAAGGCGGCTCCCCCTAAAAACATAGAAAAAAAGTGGCGAATTGTGTAACTCGTTCACGTACGGCAGTACACCGGAAAATTTCTCTCGAGCAGCTGAACCCTCTTCATTTGCTTATTTATGGGGCGGCCCCGCAGCGCCCCTCGGCCAAAGTGTCTTTGGGTAATTCATTTGACACCAGCTCCATGACCAGAGGCAGTTCAAAAAGGCTGATGGACGAAATTCACATGAATAATGACATGCACGTCCGGGCGATATATCCCGACGAATGGGGCTCCACGTCCCGGTTGAGGTCCACTCCCATCAGGCCAGGTTGGGGCCTCCGCCCCAAGGAAGAACTTATTGGGGCTCACTACGATTTTCAGGGACTATTAATATTGCACCACGTGTCCTCAGAAAGGTCGTCCCCGTCAAAGATTCCAAAAGATTGCAATTAATCAGGTGAAGAGATTTCCATTTATCACCCTGATTATGAAACGCTCCTTTATTTATGCTTTAACCCCATGGGAACCGACACGGGTTTCATCTCAACCCCTGCAGCAGCATGTAGTTTATGAGTCACAGATGTAAGAATTAGTTTGGTTTCAGCTATGAATTATTTAGGAATATCTCTTTGGAAAACGAGACAAATGTTTACTCTAATATTCATGATAATCCATTTTTTAAAAAAATCGTTTTTGAACATTTAAGACAACTTAAAATACTATCTTAAAGGCAGAAGTTTTAACTTAAGTTCTAAGGATTTTCTAAAACTGTAACCCCAAAGTTTTTAAAATGTGCAAAAGTATCCAAGCTTCAAGTCGTGAACTGAAAAATTTATTGGATCTAGTCTTTGGGTATAATTCAATGGAATTTGATGCTCGTTCATAAAATTAAAAAAATTTTTGCTAGGAATCACTATTTGCAAAGTTCAATTTGATACAAAATTTGCTGTGAAATCTGATCCGGATTAGATGAGTATCAAAAGAACACAGCTAATACCAAAGAAAGATTCTGAATTTAATAAAATTGGGATATGAATTCTACACAACTAAACGATGATAATATCAATAGTGATGTACAAAATAAAATACAACTGAATAAGGTATTTTGAATTATTGCTTAAATTGTTAGGTATATGTACAAGTTAAAAACGTCTGTACAAGAAAACATTCTAGACTTAAAATTCTTCATTTATATGAATGAGTATATGCGATAACATATTTTTAGGAATGCAAAACAAATGTTTTTAATCAGTAAAAAATTCCCTGAATTTAATTCTAAACTCAATCTGCGATATGTGCACCACTGTGAAATATGAGCACAATCGCTTCTACAGCAACAATCGTGTTCACCATTCGTAGAATGTTTGTTTAAAAGAAACAAAGCTATCTTATTACGCAAACTCACATAATCTATCTGAGAGGAGCGTTTTCTTTTTCTAAAGATACTTTTTATTTTGTGAGTCATTCGCTATGGTTTTATCTAAAAGCGCACAAAGTCACCACAAATGCCGAGAATTTGGTAGGAAATGTTTTAATTCAAGGTATTTCGGGAGCATCCCCCCACCGCGGCCTGTTGAGCCAATAGACGAACTCAATTACATCAAAGCAAACAATCACCTGGGCCCTGTTTTTCGGAATTGCAAAACAAGCAGCATATAAAGCACTCACCCATTCAAAAAACAAATTCGAAGCACGAGTCCAGGCGTTGTTTACCTGGAGAATGTTCGTCATTTTACCTTTGCTCGGTGGTCCCCACTGGCCAAAATATACAACAAAAGCCCAGTTGGGCATAAAAAAAAATAATACAAAAATATGAAAAATATGAATAAAAAAATGCTTGCCCTCTGCAATATTGGAAAGCCTGCAAAAATCCCTGAAAATCGCTGAAATGGCTGAATATGCTGCCGGGAAATGAGGCGCACACGTTTACAAAAGCAAAATAAAAATGTGAAAGTTCCCTTTTATTTTGTTGTTCTTTTCAGGGAATGGGGCCCGCATCCCCGGCCCCAGTAGCAGCCGAATAGCGCCCCAAATCGGCCCACAGGTGCCCCACGTTTTAAAGCGCGACTGATTGCAAAATTGCACGCCAACTGGGATTCTGACCGGAGAGAGATAGGCGCACTGGAGCTTCATAATTTTCCGATTTTTCACGTTTTTGTGTCAACATGGCTTTGCAGCGACACGGGCTGATTAATGAGAGCCACTCATGCCGATTTAATTCGAATTTATCGTGCTCAAAAGTCGTGTGAATTTTTGCCCGCGGAAGATAAGGCCTCAGCTGTTAGCAGGTGCCTAGCTGCAGTCGGTTTTTACCTGGCTCCGCTTGAGCAGTAAATTGCATCAGGACACGAGTTCGTCGGGGTCATTCAGGTAAACACCTGCCGCGATGCCGCAAACGGTTTTTTGTCGCACGAATTAAGAGACCGCCGCCATTGAGCGGTTGCTTTTCGCTTTTTACGCGGATAACGCGGCCAGCAAAAGTAACTACCTTCGCGCGACAGAACGTAGAAAACCTGGAACGATTAGTCGCAAGATAAAAAGTTGAAGCGCTTCGAAACACGAAAGAAGCGAAGAGGACGACTACAACTTCTACAAATTAAGAATAAATCATTTCTGCAAATAAGATTATTGTATTATGATTGTATTATTTTTATCGCTAAAGCCGATTTTATAAGATGTTCTTTTATATTTGGGATATTCTTTATAATAAACTTCTGACCCAGTTTCTTGAATCTAGATCATTCTAATTTTTTTCGCCAAGATATAGGCGGTGATGTAAAAACGTTATTTACGATATTTTTCTATTTTAAGGTTTATAAGGAAACAATTTGCATTATGACGACGCTTTAATATTGTGCAATATTTTTATTACTTGCCAATTTTTAAAAACCAGTAAAACAATTTTTACATTTCAAAGAGTCAAATACAATTTCATAATTCCTGATTGGTGTGGCTGTGTCTTCTGAAAAATTAATTGAAAAAAAACCAAAAAAGATTAAATAAATTTGTCCAAACAAGCATAAAGTTTGCTCACGAATGTCTTACAAATCAGCCGAAACTAAAATCCCTGAAAATCCGACCAAAGCAATTTGATTTTTACTTCTTAAGGCACGAAAGGTGGCTCCGAGAACTCGACGAAGGCACAGATTAGGAATCCAATTACAGGCCGTCACAATGACCAGCACGTGAGCCTTGGCCTGCGACTTATTGGATATTAAAACGAGGTGATTTCGGACGCCCTTTAGGGGATTCCCGACAACTATCAATAATTACTTAATTCGATTACAGCACTTGTTTTCTCTGTGATTTCCTGGCCGTTGCGCAACCAGAGCCCAGTGCATGCACCGCGGCGCCTAATTGAGCGCCGTATAAATGGCACCCAGGTGAAAATTGAGGAAAAGCGAAAGTCCGAAGCGTGGACGCATTTTTGTCCAACTAAAGCTGACAATGATACAAACATACAAAAATAATGCCACCCCGAATAGTTGCGCAACTCTATATGCATCGATTGCGCAATCGAATTGAGGCTCTTCCTCGTGGGATTTGTGCAGCGAGCCTCATCAGTAGCCAGGTAGGAGATAGGCATTTATTTTTAGCTAAGTGCAGTTTGATTGATCACCGGCGTCTCTCCGCGGAGCAAAAACAATTAAAATGAGATTTCGTAACCAAACTGGAAAATTTCTAGCCATAGTTCGACCAGTTTCTGGCAAAAACAAGTGGAAAAGTTTGGTGTTCAAAAGTTTTGCCGGCTCCTTTCTGGGAGATTCAGCTAACCTCCGCAGATAAATTGCAAATGCATTTAACGATTTAAGACTATCTGGGTCTACTTTGAATTCTAAGTAAAAGAGAAGTTGCTTTTGAAAGATTCCTCCAAATTCGTTTCAAACAAATGGGCCCCTTGGGATCTTGGGTGGGTATGAAGCTGAAGAACGCTCAGCGGGGCTTCTTGCGATGATATCCGTCAAAGGAGCCACCAAGATTTTTATGGGCCATTGTCTGTGTCGTCGCCTAAGCGCTCTTATCTGCGACGATTTGTAAATCTTATTTAGCAAACGATAAGCGGCGAAGTTGCAAACAGAAAAGATACGCGGCAACAGCAGCCGCTCGCAAACAAATTCAGGAGCGATTTACTTGATGGATTCGCGGCCCCGGCAAAAAGTAAAAGTTCCGAATGGCGTATAAACGGTAATTTTGGTAATTTATTTTAAGGGGCCATTGTTGCAGCCGGGTCACCCGGACCCCGCCTGCTTAAGGTCTCCGGCCGAGGGCTGCAGCAATCGGGAAAAACTTTTCCGCTTTCGCTGTTTTGGTACAATTTGCGATTCTAATTAAAATAATTTTGGGGCACTCGCCGCGACCGCACCACGTCCGTACCCAACTTGGGGCTGTAATTCTCGGATTAGAAGAATTACCGAGTGCCTTTAATTTGCCATTAATCGCAGTCGAATCAGGTTTCTGCTTTTATTTTTGTTCGAAAAGAATTCCGAAACCCTCGGGGGATTTTGGCAGGATAATGTTAATGAGCGACCCCTTACAAAAAAATAAAATAAAAGTTTAATTGTTTGTTTGTGTTTCCTGCCAAAAAATGCCCAAATTAGAGAAGTTTTACCAAGGCCAATATTTTTATGTTTACGTCTTTATTTGTTTCTTCCACGTTTTTGGGGAGAGTATCGTTTTTGAAGTAGGGCAAAACAAGGTAACTCAATATCCGCATTCTACATACTTTTTTAATTATATTTTTTTCGTAACACACAAATAGAAATAAAATTTGTAAAGTTATGCATAATCTACAACATAAAATAAAGAACAACTTTTTAAGCTTTTTAAAACAATTTAGAAGTTTTTATCCAATAATAAAATTAACTCAAAAATGTAAGGTTATAGCAAAGATATTTAACACCAAACGTTGTACCTAAACATAATTCCTTCTTCAAGTTTGGATACGATAAACTTCAAAACATATAGTAAAAAACAGCAGAAGCTAGATTTTTGCCAGAAGGTCAAACTTTAAATTTTTATACTTCATCTGTATTCTTTCATTTTCTTCAAAGAACATGTGTCGTTTTGATCTTTACAAAAATTGAAATCAAAAAGTTTTTACATTTCGATTTAGATACCACTTTACTAAAATGAGGAAATATAGGAATTAGGGTCTAGCTTAGACTATAGCAGCGAAAATTTTTCTATAGTATGTTTTAGAGATAGGTATATAGAGTTTTAACGATTATTAAGTTTTTGTTTAAAATGTTTATTCTTTGAAGTGTAGAAGTTCGCTGAACGTAATTCAATTCCCAGAGCAAATTTTATGTTTAGCTTGAAATTAGTGGGAATTGTATTGCACGAAGTTATTCCCTCAGGGTTTCCATGCCGCCCCGGGGTAATTTTGTCGAGCCTGCGTGCATGAAAAAAAAGACTGCTCTAAAAAAAAAAAACGATACTCCTCTGCGACATGAGGAAAAACAAAGTTTTCCAGAGGTTTTTTTCAGTATTTAAGGCACGACGGTTTTGCGGCAGAACGATTCCGCTGAGTAGTCCCGTCGTCGGCAGTCGGGGGAAAGTATGCGGGCCCCACCGAGGAGCCCCAACCGCTCCCTAGCGGCTCCAGTCACCCACAACTTTTTATCGTGACTTCGCGCGACCACCGCTTACCCGCGATGTATCTGAGCGCAAATTTTCTGACAGTGTTTACATTTAATTCCGCGCTTTTACCTGTATAATTGTAAAAAGGTAAATATCCCGTCTAAGCGCGGTGTATGCACAGAGGTATGAGAGCGTTTTTTTTATTATTTCGAACGCATTCAGTGGAACCGAGGCATCTGATAAAAGGTAGCGTTCAGACAAAGGCCAAGTAAGGGCTATGCAAATACCTGGGGAGCCCCACTTATTAGTGGAAGGTGGGCTGCGGGCCCTCTGAGTGGTAAAATGAAAGATTTTTACGGAATTGAAGAATAATCACTCCTGGTCTTGTACCAGCTCCGTTCCGAAATTTTGTCGTTAATGCTTTACGACAAAAACGGACTTGGACCAGAGAAAAGAGTTCCTGCTGTTTACGATCCATAAAACCCCAGTTGGGCGTTTAGAACGTTTTCTCTTGAGGAAACCAATAAAATCAATAAGAGTGGCTGATTTACGGGCACTTCCACCTCCTCCACTCGGATTTTTCTACGCTTTTACAGCCAAAAAGGAAATAACATCTTGAGTGCGATTGACATGAACTTGTCGTTTTCTTATTCTCAAAGCAAAACGCGATTTGGGCTAACAACCTTTTCTGATCGCGAGATGTTCCCCATTTGGGCAATTTAGATTTAGCCTCTCCTACGCAGCTCGGAAATTCAACGTCCGTCTGTAACTGGTTCCGTCGAGATTTCCGACACCACCTGCCGAGTTCACTGGCTTTTGCCTCGTTAACTGGTCACTTTGTGGGAGTCAACTATCGAGAAAACTAGCACATGATATTTTTAGATTTTTGGCAAAAGAATTTTTCAATTTCCTGATAAATAGTTAGTCGCCCTCACATATCGAATTTCAAATTTTTAAGTGGCCAACCTAATCAAAATTTACAAAACAATTCCCTCCTCTATGAGGTTACCTTAGCAACCTTAACCATGTTCTAACCCAAAAGATTAATATCTCATCAGCAAGAGAGCTCATTAATTCTATCGAAGAAGATTGCAATTTAGTCGAAGAAGTTCTTGAGAAAGGAACAAAAAAAAATTTATTATCTAACGAAAAACTTTCATCTTAACATTTTTCGTATATTCATCTCACGTTCATCGAATATAATCAATAGTCCGGCGGCACATATTTTGGTTTTAAGCTGCCGGCATAAAGACGAAAGTACGAAACAAGGTTAAGCGATATTTTGCGGCCAGATTTGTAGAATTCATCAGAAAAACTGGTTTCGATTCGCACACCCTGTTTATCTTATATATGCGATTTCATTTGTTATGCTGCCGCGAAAAATATAAGCGAAGATTATACCTGAGGATAAATGAATCATTCGCACTTCTTGTTCGGTGAGTATGACTCGCACGCTCGGGCATTTATAGATAAAAAAAAAAATGGTAATAATGTGAACACACAACTCTGAAGAATTTTTCCCCTGTTGGTTATTGCTTAAATTGGCGTTAATTGAATTTTTGTGGTAATAAAGCTGAAACAGACATGAAAAGGATTTTATGAGAAAATTGTTAGACAATTTTGTAAATTATTCTCTCAGTTTCTCATCTTAAAGCATTTCATTATTGTAAAATAGAAGAATCGTTCCTTAAAGAATTTTAAATTTTTTATTTTAATCACTTTTTTAGAAATATTGCTTGAACTTTTTACTGCGAATTTATTTCTTCATAATACTATTATATTTTTTAAATTGAAATTAGCTGTTATACTTAAACTTAAACCTTCACCTTTCTTAATTAGGAAATTTTAAAAAATTTGTTTTTTTTTCCCTTTTTGTATTTTGAATTTTTTGAAATAACCTACTTTTCAAAAATTTAATTGATAGTTTTAAAAACGTTATATAATTAATAAAAATAGCTCTAGGACTTTCTTACTATTGACGGCAGATAATGAAACTTCAGATGCGTTTTTCTCAAAACTACGTTTTTAAACACTTTGACCACTATATTGTGAAAACTACTCCAAAAGTCTAAATGAAAATTACATAACATTCTCTAGGTATTAAAAACTAATGTTTAATCGAAAGATCTTATTTTTACCAAAACTTTTTTCTTTATCTAGATATATAAAATATCATATCATGGTCTTGACTGACTGATTCATTAGCGCCGAGACGAAAATGCTGAAGTTAATTTATACATGAAATTTGTGACAAAAACAGCAGGATTTTATGAAATTTTTCCTCTAAGGGGTAAAATAGTGGATGTAATTTTGTATGAAAATCTTTAATTTATAAAGATAAATCCATCTTTTAAGTTAGATGTTAAGAAAGATGTAGGTATTTCAAGAAATTTGGAAATTTATTGCTTATACGGGAAAATTTGGAAATGAAAGTTTGTATACGACAGAGTGTCGTTATTTTTGTATTTAAGTCAATGAATTTAGTATTTAATCTTTTGATTGGAAATTAAAAATTTGGTTGAGAATAAAAATATTTTTAATTATCATGAGTTTACTTTAAATGCAGTGTAAACACTTGATATAATAATTATAATAAAAGGACATTATACAACTATAACGCCTTAATTTTTTATTGTATAATTGTAAAAAGTTTAAAATTTTAGTGCGTTCAAAATAAAAGGTAAGCTTTTAGCCTTTTAGTTATTCGTATAGAATAAATACATTCTTTAATTAGCAGAATAGGGCCCTTTGTTTTGGGTTTAGTCTGTATACTTTTCTAACAATATTTAGTAAATAAAAAGTAATCAAGTAACTATTTTAGTGTCAATTTAATGTCGTGAAGAAAAGTGATAACCACACCTTCAACGCCGTCGATTTCAACGTCATCCGGTCTGAACCCGAGCGACATGACAACCGAAGTAATCCAATAAGCGCAAATAGAGCCCCAAATTAGATTAGACCCAGCCAAGCCACCTCGAGGAGGTTCTGCTCTTGTTAACACTTCGAAGTTACAGACGCTTTATTTTTACATAGTGTGCGACGTGTCGCGTAGCCGCAGGAAGCTGTTTCCAAGGGGTGCGTGGAGGGTGACGTCTCCACGGCCCCCGAAACACGTCGGGCATAAACGCAAAGACGACACCCGTCTTTACGGTCTGTGAAACCTGAGACCCTTCTTACAATATTTACAGTAGCCGCATTGCGCCGGATTCGAGTGCCGTCGTCGCGTCGGTTTCGGTTACCACCGGGGCAGCAGATGCTCCGAACATATCCGCACATGCCAACAATTAAAAATCTCCGTAATTAACTCTGTTCGCGGCTGTTGCATCACGTCCGCCGTCGCGTAAAAGGGTTAAATAATCGCCTCGCGACAACGCGTCTCTGCACTGCACCACCTGCCTTTTTGTGGGATTCAGATTTTCCTGGATGACATATTAAATTAAAATTTAGATTTGGGAACTCCGGCTAGCTAGCGAGTCACGATGGCTTTCTCCGGGCGGCTGGAAATTAGTAACTCGGTCAGTCAGAAAATGAAAATTCAAAGGCAGCCGTGCGATGAAAACATTATTGTCCAACTCCGCCGAACTCAGCCTTTGTCTGCGGCCACCGCAAGTTGAAACTTCGCCTTTATTTACCTTTTGCAATTAACGATCGTGACGGGTGCCCCGCCAAAACTTATTATACAACTTCATTCAGTTGGGAGCTCGCCTAATTAAAAACAAAGTTGCTCACACGTACAACAACTTTTAGGTCAAATTCAGTTCGCAATGAGAATGAATTCAGTTCCTTTCGGATTAAAACCGATTTGCTGTTAGTTCCTTTATTTGAAACTTAATTTCTCTTTTTCAATGGTCACAATGCAACATGCATCAGGATTTTTGATTTTCTCTCTTAACTCCGCTTAATTTATAAATAGATTAAGTAGTCGCAACAATTTTCATTCCAATATTATCCAAAGTAAATGTCGATCTATATTGATAAGACATTTTAAAAAGCGATCCAACATGTGTACGTAACTACTGATTTTGTTGATCTGACATGTTTTTAGGAATCTGTTTAACGCTAATTATTATAAGTGTACTCATAGTTTGAAATTAATTAAGAAACAAATATCTTTTTAATCATTTCTTATTTTAAATATTATTTTAAATATAATGATAATTAGTAATCGATCTAGCAAATCAACATTTTTTAACTCATCTTTGTTATGTTCAGGTTCGAAGTGTTACAGAAATGCGGATTAAAATTTCTCACTGTTTTCATTGTAAAAAGAGTTTAATTACTAAATTCTAGATAAAAAACCAAAATTGACACTAATACATTGTATGTGTACTACATTTGGTTTATTAGAAATTAAAATTATTTTCATTAGAAAAAAATAAAATAAAATAAAATCTGTTAAAAAAGCAGCACGAATCTATTTGAAATTCAATGCTTTAAAAATGTGCGAACTTAATTTCTTTTTGTATGCCACTTGTTTTTAAATATTTCTTTTATACTGAATAGTATGTAGTCGATAAAAAATAAGTAAACTAGAAAATATTTAAATAATTCGTCCCTGGAAGAGGTTAAAAATAAAAACAAGCGTAATTTGCTAAGACAATTTTCTAATTAATTTGCAAGGTCCTTAAACAATATAAATTACCCTTTTTCTCATGCTCTCATGATAAAATTTCTACCAGATTTGGTAATCCCCCACAAATTCCCTTTTTCTCATTATTTTCTTAGGCGAAATTAAACATTTAGCTCACATGCCGGCGTGCAGTCTAGTAGAATAAGGAAGCTTAAGAAAACCAAGAAATTGTTACCCGAAAGTTGTAAAATGAATTAGTCGAACCAAAAAGGAACTGTTCGCTGTTTCCCACAAGAAACCGCTCCTCGACTCGCCCTTAAAGACCGGAATGAAGAGTTCTCGACATTAAAGCAGGAATAATTGAACTTCTTAAAGGGAAATTGAATTTACCCTCGGAGAGTTCCAGGAAATTCACTTGTCTTTAGTATAAGAACCAGACACCACGGGAGGAGGGGGTGGAAAAATACCGAGAAGATTCATAAGATGCGTAATTGAGAACCGACTAAAATCTTCCGGAAATAAGAGAAGAAACCCCCCGCCGCCTACGACGCCCTTGTGATTATTGCAGTCATTTAAAATAATAAAGATGCCAGCAAAGTCTGAGATTTTATCGCTAATTAGATAAGAAAAACTTGTCTCTGTCAGTCGAGTTGTCTGAGAGGTGGGTAAGAGGATTACTGAGACAATTTTCAAGAAAACATTCCGAATATCGATTGCAGAGCTCTGGGCTCATTAGCGTCGGCCAAGCAACACCTTCCGGAATTTGAAGCCCCAAAAGGCGGAGCTCTTCCGTAAATTCAATCTGTCCCTAGTTTTGCTGGAGGGTGCGATTTGGGGCCCCATCGGCGCCGTATAATTAATCACGGCGCCCGAAAACAGCTGGCGAGAAGAGGTCTCATCGGAATGAAAGTTAAATCGTATCCGGGGATCACTTTCACATCACCTCCGCGGCGATGTGTCTCGAAGGAGGTGGACACCGTCGTAGAAATCTCCGACGACGACGGAGACTTTTCGAAGAGGGTGTCAACATATCCGCTTGAGCCGGGCTCAGCCTCAACCTCAGCATCTTGTTAGCCGCGATGATTGAGGATGAAATTGGTCCACGACGCAGTCACTCGTCAGAGATTTGTGTGAGCTGAAAGAAAGCTGCCGCCGACTTCCTGCGGACATGACTTGCGGCTTTTGGGGCTCACGCGCTTTTTTCTAGCATCTAAATGAGCGCTAGCGCCGCCGTCGCCGGATGAAGAGTCAGAAGCCCGAGTGGCGAAAGGCCTGGTCTATTTGGTATGGCGCCAATTACCGGATTAATTACCGATCCGCTGCTAAAATCGTAATTGATGTTATTGACACTACAAATTTGTCTGTGCGCCTCGAGGATGTGCGTGCATTGCTCCGGGGGTCCGGGGAAGAGTTTGTTTGTTTTCCCTGGTTTTTGGTATGCGATGTGCTTTAGCTTTTAATCGTCTCCGAGGATCAGGTTACGTGAAATTGAAAGAGAAAATTAATAATAATAGCGATGCGTGGCACCGCGGGCAAATTTGTGGTCTCCATTTCAAATTGAATATTACGAGCGTGTTCGCAGCTGAAATAGCGCCCGTTTGGGGACCAATTTTTGGGATTCAATTTGGAACGCCGCTGCTCGAATGATAGACAGTCTGACAGGGCAAACCAGATGGATTACAGTGAAATTTCCTTCCTGCGGTGTTCGCTATTATTGACAAGTAATAGGTGCTGTCTTTCTGATATACGACGCCTTAATGAATGCTTTTTTGTTTGAACAAATTTCGTGGGAAACATAAATAAAAGGTTCGACATTATAGGGCTTGAGAATTTAATGTAAATTTTCTAGACGAATTGAGACTAATGCTTATTATAACTCTGGCATCACTAAGGTGATATGTTACAATGAAAAAGTTGTCTCCTAAAGCATAAATTCGAACTTTTCTATTAGTAGTAGCAGTAGGTAGTACATACTAAGAATTTTGCCTAGTGATATTTAAATTAAAATAGGTCGGCTATGGTAAATTATTTTTCAGTTATTTTATCCAAAAATACCAGACAATTACTTCGCTAAAACTGAGCTTTCAACATATTAATAATTTATTAATTAATTAATTAACTTTATTGATAAGCAGTTAAATAATAACAATTTTTCACTAGATTTTGAAATGCATATACATACATATATAGGAAAATAACTCTAGTCAGTGAGAATGATAAACAACAATTCTACTTTATATTTCCTCCTAAGATTCATATGTAATTTCGTTCGAACTGACTACTACTACTAGATTTAATTTAATTCTTTTCGTGGAAAGTTATAATTAAGAAAAGTCGATCTATTTTAATTTAACTATTTTTTTGATAAAACTATTGAATAAATTTATTATCAAATGAGGATGAGGCTTATGAATTTACACTCTTTAGCAAATAGAAGATGTGTAGATAAACAATCACATGCATTTGCGAATATGTAAGTACTTATTTTTACGTACTTATTACTTGTGCGTGATCTTTTCTAAATCATGTATTTTTATCTATATTACATAGAACATTTTATATTTTTCTTAAGATTCGACCACCAACATCGCGTTCATAAAAATAGATTACCTCACGTGAATTGGACGTTCTCTTTTCATCCTCACATGTAACACACACAGGTGGGAATGATACTTCCAGAGTCCCAGTAAATCGCAAAAATGTTCTCGTGATCTACCGCCGCCGCGCCGCTGGCAAACTTAAGACATCGGATCGCTTTGAAAATTGTTAAAAAGAAACGACTTTTGCTTCCAAGGTGTGGCATGCCTCTAGTAAGTGTCTTTAAATGTCTCACGGAAAGTAACCAAACCCAGCTGGGTTCGGAACGCTGTTGGCCTTTTCCACGGTGGTCTTTGGAGCAGCAGCGCCTGCACCCTGCTCCAACTGCAGCTCCATTCCACCGAGCCGACTTGATCAGATTCCCTATCGAGAAAAAATTGCAATTTTCCCAAGTTATAAACAAAATCAGGGTAACTCGGAAAAACTGCTAATGTTCATTTCCTTCAAGTAACGAGAACGGTTGCATCTTTTTATCGTAGTCTTTGTTTTGGTGCATTATACAAGAACAAGTAGAACTCGTACAAAAAGTGCATTCACCCAGGCTGCAGCGTGATTTCGCGACCCATAAAGTCGCTTATTAACCTCGCGGAGGTGCTGCAGCCAAGAAGCCAAGCAACGCTGCCGCTAAAGAGCCCCATAAGGCGAGACTTCCTCGAGCAGCGGCGGCTCTGCAGGTTATAATGCAATTATTAAAACTATTATTGCTCCGGCGTGCCATTTGTCACGGTTATCAGCCCTGTTACCGATCGCAATCGCCGCGAATGCAGCTTCCGATGGGAATTTTCATGCGAGCGCAGCCGACCAGTGATGCTGCTGCTATGCGTCTGTTCGGCTAACGACTCAGGTGAAATTTTAAATTATCATGTCGACGCGACTATCGCGGCCTAATCTGATTGATTTCCTCTAGCCAGGAGTCGTCCGAACGTACCGCGAACTGCATCGGATTCCATTTTATCGCGGCCCCCATCGGGGTAGCTGGGGATCGTTGAATTTGAGGAAGCCAGTGGAGCCCCGGCTTTACCTTCGCTAATTGGACGCAGGTTCCAGGTAGTCTCAGCGTAGGTATAGGAGGTGAAATTTTGCTATAGAGCTGATAACAACGACCAACCACGACGACGATGACGATGACCACGAGATACTTTTCATGGGGGATAGATCGATCAGGGTTGATAATTTCGTTCCACCGACTAAAATCAGTTGCCGTCCCTGTGGCCAATTAGTACTATTTGATTCCATGTAATTTCGCCTAATTTGAATGATATTTTTTTAAGATCACTATCGGCACCGCATAGCCCGGAGTCAATGAACGCTATTATTTGCAATAATGGACTGTAATCAGAGCATAGGCGCTGCTCTCTCATTTATGCCTTGTTTGAACTCGTTTTCCTTTCGGTTGTAAAATTTTCACTACGACGCAACTTTTTGTTTGCCTTTAATTAATGCGAAATCGGAAAACAGCCTCACAACCAGCTGAAAAAAGAGCTCGAGAGGGAAATTATTGGCTCTAAAAATCTATGAAAACAAAAACAGCCTATGAAGGACAGAAGCTGTTCAATTAAATTTTTGTGTTTTTTTTTGTTCCACATCAATATAACCACATTACGGCGATTGTATGAATGAAAAGATGGCTAATTGCATCCAGAGTTATAAGCACCTTGGCCTGGTGTGAATTTCACCGTGGTGTGTTATTTGACTTAATTGAAAGGTTTTTGTCACCACAAACCAGCCGTTGCTCAGTGCATTAATTTGCTAATTGAAGTCTTCAGCATTAGCAGGTTAATGAACGCGAATTAAGGTGTATGATAAGAAAAAATTTGCATCAATTTTCGTTTTTCAGAAGTTATTAGCATTATGACTTGTTTATAGTTTACTCTTTAGACTTTGTTAAAAACAAATTAAGGCCCTAAGCAAAGCTAACACATACGAAATAATATTATTTGCAATTTCGGATTCTGTATCTATCTATTAAAAGAAAATGGTATTGATCACCCACTTTCAGATAAATTTAATTTCAAAATTACTAATATATGTACCTAATACTATTTGATGTAGGTACAAATGCCTATATAAGGATTTTCATAAAATAAATTGTCGTATTATGCAACATGAAAAAGATTTCGAAAATTAGCTTTTAAATTTTTTCAACCCAAGCCTTCTATTAAGTGCCCGCACAAAAGTTTAAGAGATGAAATCACCCAGATACGCTTGTAGCTACTAATTGAACATTTCTTAAAGCAATTTTGTATCTTGGTTAATCGTCTTTGTGAAAACCTACACCGGTCCTTAAACAAGAACAGCTGTGACCGCCGGAAGACATTAATCAGAAGCGAAAATCATTAATAAAATTATCATTCACGACAGCATGATTTTCGAAGGAGACAAGCCCACCGCAGCAGCCTTGATAGAGTTCACGCACTCAAAGAAATCCGCCTGCGGTTGTCTCAGCGATCGACCGCAGTAACTTAAAGTTAGTAACTGAAGCGGGCTCGCTCGTTAAAGACAATCGAAAACAATACTTTTTACATATTTTCCACATTTGGGATAAACGCATCGTCTTACGACCGAGACCGCGGTTTCGATGGTGGTGGTGGCTCAGAAATCGAAAACGACGAAAGTTAGTAAGTTAGTTTTCATGGTCTCATGCGAAAGTAACCCTCGATGTTCTTGGGTTACCTTTGTCTGTGCGGCCGGAGTGAGATTTTATCAAGATCACCGTCGTCGTAGAAAGTGCTCCACTATTCGCGATAAAACATTTCCCGGCATTTGCGTTTGAATCGTTTTAATGGAATCGTTAAGCGACTGCAGTTCGATTACCATTGAGACGTCGCCAGCCATTGAACCGCTCCTCGCGGCCCAGGTGAGTGCAGGAAGAATGCATTCACTGGAAACAGACCAAGGTAAAGTGCAACGCGCGCCAAATGTTTGAGAATGGAATTTTATCTCGGTTTGAAAGCGTCTAATCAGCCTCATTGGGACCGGTGTGTGACTGCAACACGGCCGCACAGAAATCTGCAACGGCAGGTGGTCTGCAGATTCAGCAGATGCACGCCTCAATGGCTGGAAATCCCCCGAAGACAAGGAAACTGAATCTGAATCATCTCCGCAAGGTCGTTTCGTGGATTTCCAGACAATGGGTTGGCTATCGACCGGCACTTTCCACGTCTTGGCGTAACTAGCGCACAATTTGGATTTTGTGCAGACACCGCTCGAGTGGTTTCTAGCCTTTTTAGCCCATTGTAGGGGGTCCAGGGGGCTCCGTGGCACTCTTTCGCTATTGAATGCAAATTAGTGGGGCCTGCTCAGAAAAGAAGAGTGCTCCGCTGTCACCGCGGCCCGAACCACTAAATTACCCAAAATGCGACAGTGATTCAGGTCCCCCGTGCATGCCATTCCCAATCGAAGCACGCTCACAATCCCCGAAAACCCCTCTATCACTTTGGGGCCCATCCGTGAGCAATTGCGGTCTATTTGTCACGCGGATTAAGCCCGAGTGCCCGGTAGGCGTTAAATGCTTTTTAAGGTACGTGAACTGCTTCCCGATGGGTCCGAGTTCGGTGCAGACAGACGCTGAAATTAGGTTGCGACTTCTAACTTCTAGAGCTAATGGCATCACGAGTTTTGTTCACTTACACCAAGGGACGTCAACAGTTGGACGGGGTACGTGCCGAGATTAGTGGCAGATTGAAAAAAAAAGTGAAGTTTAGCGCGGACTGAAGCGGATCTAATGGATCTTCGTTGACCTAACTCCTTGGGATTTTTCAATGAACGACAAATTGTTTTAAATTGGCGATACGAACGTGTCAGGGAGAGTTAGAGCTTAAAAATTTATTGAGTTACACTTGCGAAACTTGTACGTGAGGTACTTGCAATTTTGTCGAAACTCTTCATTTTAAAATTGTTTTTTTAAAAAACTGAAGCTATTTTGAGACCGAAGAATTTTTACAGGTTAAATAAACTGCAAATGTAATTTTTATATATCATTATAAAATGTATTACCTTGCCTATTTCAACATAAAACATTTTCTTTTCTAGATACTTAGGAATCTTATTCTAGCTTCATAAATTATTATGCTATATTGTAATCAACTTTAAAAAAAACTTATATAATTTAAAACTAAGTATTTTTTTATATACAGGTATCTTTCGAAATACATGACGCTTCAATTGCACGAGTTTTGAGCTACATAGAAAAACATTTCTACGTTTTCTCAAGTTAATTACCTGAATTTATGTCAAGTAATTTATTTGCGCAGGCAGTAGTTAATCTGACAGTTTCCACTTACACGGTTTCGAGTTACACGGAAGCAATTAATCGTGTAACTTAAGGGACACCATGTATAAACGTATTTGCAAAGAATAACGATATTTTTAAGTAAATTATAATTTAGCTTTTGTTGAAAACGTCCCCGTAGAAGTTTCTTAAATTGTGATCTTTAGATTCAATTTTGGTTTTGAAATGTTTTTTTAAAACATTATATGGGTTCCTTTCTGGTTTCTATTTGACTTTTATTTTAAGGTATGTAAAGTATAGTTTCCATAGAAAATAATTAAATTGATAATCTATCCTATAGTTGTGGTATAGTTATAAAGGCAGTGTATATGGCTTTTTTTAAAGAACAAAAAATTCAAATTACTCGGTTCAGTGGAGTAAGATCTTAAAATTGCATTACAATACCATAAATTGTGGGTAAAAGTCCGATTTCATGCCAACACGATTGGACAGTAGACCAAAATAGATAGTGTTTCTACTTGATTGCTCAAATGCTCTGATTTATAAAGCGTCCACTGAACTTCAATTATTGCGAAAAGTGAGAAAGTTTCCATCGTAAAATTGCAAGCATCACTCGATAGCAGCTGATAGTTCGACCACAATAAATTTTCCGATTGGTTAAATTTTCCCTCGTCTCTTACCGCCCTTAAGCAGTTAATGACGATACAGAAGGAAACCAGCCGACGAACCCTCTGATCGGGGTTAGGTCGAGTTGCCCAGAACCAGAAATTTATAGTGCACAACAAAATCGATTAAAAGCATCGTTTAAGCTCCCCAGTGCCGGTGCCATTCCATGATTTGATTATGCAACTACGGCGGCATTCGGCTAATTCCCCCGATGCATTTCTGCCATGAGCTGCGCTCCGCAGATTTTCTGAATGTGAAAGGTTTCGTGCTTCATGGGATTTGCTAATGCCACGCCGCCACTGCCGCTGCCGCCGCTGGCTGCTTTTTGCGGTTCGAGGGAGCTCCGTAATTATTTTCAGTGTGTCGCAATTGAAGTTCACAAGCTCGGTGATCCGTGGTGATTTTCTGGTCTGGCAGTGTACTTCGTCTTCGCAGCCGAGAGCTAAGGCCAAGACTCAACGCCGGCTCCCCGGCGTGTGGGACATAAACGAATCGAATTTGCTGGGGAATGCGTGAACAAGTGTACTGAATAAATTAGAAGAAGTATTGTCTCCGCCTGGGCGACCAGATGGTTTTGAAATTCTGATTAGGGCTAGTCCAGGAACTCACCAATCTTGATTGAATTTTGCAGGGAAGAATTCGTGTATTCGGCCAGAATTGTAATCACATGTACGCCTGATCCAAATTGCTCCTTTGAATATCGATGACCTAAATTGCATTTTAAATAGGCTATATCGTCTGTCGACTCAGTAGTTTTCTGTGTTTCTTTGAAATCACCGGAATATCTCCGGCTTTCCTACGGATTTTCTATAAGGAATGTGTCGACATACTAATTCAACGCTACGACAACGATTTTGCGACACTAAAAATTACAATGCAGCTCGAAAGTTCAACATAGTCTTAGGGTTATTGAACTGATAAGAACATAAATCGGAGTTAGAACACAGCTTTTTAGTTTTTATCATAGACAGATTTTAGATTAACATATTATTTTTCTATATTTTCTATTTAAGCTACATATATGTATATACTTAAAAACCTTATGTCCGGTCAAAAACCAAATCTATACAGATTTAAGTATTATGAATCTATTACAATGCAAATCGATTTAAAGATGCAACTTAGTAATTGATACATTGTAAATATAAAGAGAACCAATTGATGGCATAATTTCGCTTTCTCAAGAATAATCGATTGAACAGTTTTCTTGCCGTTTCCACTTTTCATTTCGACCAAATCGAATCCGGCCAGTAGCCAATTGACCAGCGGCGATAATAATTGGAAATGAAATTTAATCGTTAGATTGATTGCTAAACACCCAACATTAGAAGAGAGATATCGGCCACTTCAGTACATTTTCTTCATTTTCACCTTCACTTGTTTTCCTTTTGCAAAAGCACCTGTCTAAATTGGCTACTGTTTTATGACATCTGCAAAAAACAACTGGAAAAAGGTACGAAAGCCAGTTATACGTATGGCCTGTACGAGGCATAGAAATTGCCGATAATACAGAGCCTCAGCCGCTGTGAAGCAGCGTCGCGTTTTGCGGCCGAGCCCCGCCACAGGTTTAATGATGTCACGTAATCGCTGCTTTTACTGCACCCATTGCGGCCGATAGTTCCCCACGCGTAAATATTTAATTGTTTCGAATAATTGAACTTTTCTTTCGGTCGCAGACGTTGTTGGAACGGTTCGACAATTTCCAAGTCCCCTCGGGTCATAACGACCCGATCCCTTAGAATTTGACAAGAATATCAATGGCTAGCTGCTCGCTTGATGAGACTCTGAATCGTATCTTTATATCTTTTCGAGTCTTTCTGAACCCCCTCCAGGTATTCGCGGGCCATGTCTACTTAAATTCTGCTCCGTCTTTTTCATTTGGAGTGCGTGAAAATGACCCGCACCGCACCGCAAAAACAGCTCCACGTCTAGTTTAGATTTGAACTCCGGGTATACGCTGGAAATTGGATTTTATGCTAATTCAGAATGGGCTACATTTTAGCCCGCATAGCCCCGAGGAGGGGGCAAGACAAAGACGAGCCGTGACTTATAGGCGATTCAAAAGAAAGGCCCGAATTGCACGCCACCAAACTTCGTTTTTACGATGGGGCCAGTGTTGGCCTTTTTGCGGAGGCGTTGCCCACCGGAGAAAGCTTCTTTTGAGCCGTTGAGACGCGTAAACAATGTGCTGATGGACTTCGGCTCTTGCTTTTTATATATAAAGGCGTTTATTTAGTTAGTGAAAACGACGGAGAAGTTTTATTGTTTTCACACATATTGAAAGGAAGCCGGAAAATTGTTTTTCGAGGCAAAGACCAGTGGGAATTTGACGCTTTTGTTTGAACGCAACGGATATTTCAACTTCTTAGGACTTTATGTAATATACAATTAAAAGTACAATACAGTCTTTCTCAATTTTACTTTCTTATTGTTGCTACGCATTAGGTACTTGCTGATTCATTTATTCTTTGTTTCCAAGAGCAAAAGACGCTTATTTCGCTCCCAATTTATTTTGTATCAAAATATTTTGATTTTTGAGAGAAAAAGTGAAATCTAGTTTCAACTCGTATTTCCTTGCTTTAAAGTCATAATAATACAAAAGTTTTCAAATAACGTAATTTACAACAACAATTACTTTAAAATATTGAAACTGATTTCATAACATTTCTCTACCTTCTGTTACTAATTGCAATCTATAATATAATACACACTCTGAAAAATGATTTAATTTTTTTTAATTTTAACTACACCTTCACAAACTGATTTTGCTGAGATTTGGTTTAAATGATAATATTTAGGTCGTAGATAAATACATCGATGCAATTTTACATATTAATGCGTATGTTTAGAGAAAATAGTGTAAAACCAGGTGAGTCATGTTCTCATAGACAAGTGCTGCCATGTGACACATGACGTACACTTTTAAACACCATTCAGTTAGTGTGTGACAGATAACAGTAAACCTTGCACTAGCCTCTGTTGTGATTTCTTTAGAGTCTTTAGCGACTAATTTTACAGTTTTTCATGAGATTACAGGTCACGTAAGCACCAGGTTCTGTGGTTTTAATTTTTGGTAGGCAAACCTCTTTATTCTGTTAGCTTTTTCGACACTTATAGGTAGGTACAACAGATATGTTTGATGGATGGCAACCATTTGTTTTTGAAAATAAGTACCCGATTTGACCCGATTAAAATGACAGTTTTTACTTGATCTACGAAATCTCCTCTTGCCAGTGGTTATTCCACATCTGCCTAAAAATATGACTATATTTTGCGATCATGATAAGTTTTTCCACGAAATAAAAAGTCAAATTCCTTTTAATTTCAGTGTGATTTGATTTTAACAAATACAGTTTTAGAGTGTAGTGTCAGCAAATGTTTTATTAAAGTGAATGCGAATTACGAGAATTGATCTGCAATTTATTCAGAGCTCTGCTAGCCCTAGTCTTAACTCTTAAGCGTTAGAGCCTTAAATATGAATACGATTTGAATATAAATATGTCTCATACATAAATAACATCTTGATTAGCTCGTTTTACTGGAAAACCCCACAAATCTATAGTCGTAACATTGTCTAAACATTTACTAAACGAACCGGCAGTAACTTTAATATCAAAAGTGCTCCAGGGCGATTTACAACAGCTGGCAGTAATGAACTGCATCGTTATCCAGAAAACCCCTAAGAAGAGGAGAGAAATCATAAATCAGCTTTATCAGTGGACCTTCAAGCAACTGAAAGACCCGTTATATGTTTAAATAAACATAACCCCCTCTCATATAATGAATTGACCCAAGATTGCAGCATAGCCTCAGAATCTCCTGCCGGCTCCTTAATTACTCCTTGCTCTGGCGGCGCGGCGCAGTCCCGCGCACGGCACAAATAATTGACTGAGTTAATTTAAGAGCTTTCTAGAGCAAACAAATTATCCCATAAATAGAGGCAACAAAATTAGATGAAAATTTCCAAACACCTATTGTGCCTGCCAACAAGTCCCCAGGTGAGCAGGGTGGGAGGGCACCTCGATTCCGCGCGGTGGAAGCCCCGCACTAAGTGCAATTTATGTTATTGCATAAATTTACGTTGCTCTTTGGCCGGGCTGCAACATAAATAAAAATACTCCGACATGTTTACGAACATGAACGAGTTCACCTACAACTCGAAGCAGCGGCTGCCGCGCAGGAAATCGGAGCCTAGGCTCACTTGCCTTGGACGTGTCTTTTGTGTGCTTTTTCCTCTGTCGCGCGGGCCTGACGCGATACGCGCGGGCATTTTCCAGATTTGGATTTGAAGGCTTACCGGGGGGGTTTAAATCAGTCCCGCGCTTATCACGCGGATAAATTGCGTAAATCCTGGACTAGGGTTTGCATTTTGATCTCACGGTCCTCCAATAGGATTTTCTATCGACGGGTGAAGATCATAAATTGGCCGAGTCTGGTGAAAACTCTCTCTCTCTCACCTTTTCCTATCAGGCGGCCAGGTATGCCAGGTATCCGGCTGTTATACCGCGGAATCAACTATCCTTCCTGGACGGTTAAATTTATTACAGTCGACGTCCATGCCAGCTTTATTCAACTGAAAATTTATTCTCGAGAATTAGTGTCGCCTTTATCGCATTTTGCATTCAGCGCTGACGCGGGGTCCTTTAATGCAGACGAAGAATAATTTTAAAGCTGATAAATAGCGCCGAGAGCCTCACCGCTTTAATGGAAAAACATTTCTCCCACAAGTTTCCTTAAAGGGTTAGGGGCAATAAGCGCCATGAACTTGGCGATAACTTGCTCTAAAATAAATATTTCTTTTAACATTTTTCTCAAATAAAGTTAAGACATAATATAATAACTTTGTTTTATTTGTTTTATTTGTTTTATAAAATAAATTAAACTACTGCCAAAAAAAGTTCTTTAAAATAATAGGTACTAATTTTTTTCACGGCGCTCACAACCCCTAACCCCTTAAAACTCAACTCGCTTGGGAAAAAATTATGTAATGCCATTGTAAAATACATATATTTTTCTTTGTCATGCATTTCGCTGACCCCTTTTTTAAGGACCCAATAAATATTAAGGTCTTTTAATTAGAAAGAAAAAAACAATAAATATAACAACATTCTGACCGCACCAGTTAACTCAATTTTTTTCTCGGACAATGGTAGCAACAATGCCGTCACGGTCAGCTGGATAAAATACCAATGGTGAACGCAAAAACGACCACAACTGCCTAGACAATAATTGTATGCATAAAAAATAAATTTTATCCTCCCGTGCAGGCAGGTATGCAGCATAAATTATCTTTTCCTGCCGAGGGCATGCTCTTTCGAAGCAGAAAAGAACGCTGCGCATGGTCAATTCTTGGAGAACTGCAGCCAGAAAATGTTTCATGAAAAATTCAACGATCCTCCTTTTTATTTTGGAAGATCACCTTTTCTGAATTTTTATGCTTATTTTGCGCTTCGTATATTTATTCGAACAAATCAAAAGATACCGCGACTTTGAAGCGTATTCGATCGAGACATTGTCGCACGATCGACGACAAGAATTTCGCTAGTCTGAATGGAGACCGTGCCTGAAAATTTTTTTGATTTAATAAATGGTTTCTTTTCTTAACCGGACAATGTCACAGTCGTACGAGGTTGTGACGGTCAGATAAGGTAGCAATTTGCACAAGAAAATTGCAACAGGTTGCAATTTGTACTTTACATTGTTGAAGTGATTGCTGGAATTTTATTCGAGTGAAAAAATGATTGATGGATTAAGTACCATATAAATTTTTTTTAAAAAGCAAATGTCATGGACGTATATTGTTGAGTTAGAAAATCTTCATTATTTTCTGTATAAATTTCCTAGACGGAAAAGTTGTTGAATGTTATTTCAAAATTAGACATTATTTCGCTATAATACTATGTTTTTTTAATCCGCGTTAATGGCAGTTTTCTGACTCATTCAGAAAATAAAACGATTACCTACTTTATATACAATTTTACATTCTTTTTATACTTTTGGATGAATACTTTTGAAATGAAATGATAGTAATGGGTGTTCCGACTATAGAGAGAAACAATTGCAATTGTAATGTGTTATCCAAGACATTTCGAAAATGTCGTATTTTTCTTATATTCCATTTCATTTCAAATAAAATAGCAAGTACAATTCGTAAATTAAGTAATTAAAATTTACATCTCAAAATTGGCAAATAAATTTGAAATTATTGTCTTTCTTCTTATACAACAATAAATTGCTCGCTTGAATGAATGAATCACTTGCAAAATTAATGGCTTCACATGAAGAATCACCTGACTTCAAAAGAAAGCTCTTAATAATAAAATAAAAATAAAGTGTATAAAAAAACAGGGCAATTGCATTACATAAGCAAGCCTCTTTAAATTAAATGAAAACTTCAGCGGGGTCAGTAAAAATCGTGATTCATCTTCAGCGTGGCAGCACTGGAATAATTCACTCAAGTTAACGCTTGACCGAACCGAACGTTGCTTTCGGTTGGCGATGGAAATTGAATGTCTGTTTACACTTGACTGAATGAATTAAGCAGCATAAAACTCAAAATCGAATTTAAAACGCTTTTAGTCCGAGTTTGTCACGTAATGGAAATAAAATGTACGCCTGAGCCCTTCAGAGGAAATAACCTAAACAAAAGCATAATCTGGACTAACTTTGTTGAATAGGTTTTTTGTTTGGACCGAATGAGATTAAAAATTAGTTTGAAATTGTTGAATTTTCGCCTAATAGGATGCTAAATACTCTAGATTTAAGACTGAAGCTACTTTTAATTAGTCGCCCAGTGCACTTTAAGCACACGGAATCAGGTGAAGCTAACGGAAGTGATCACGTAGGAAATTCATTTTCTCAGTCTGGTTTGCCGGCGCAGTGACCACATGCATGTAAAATACCGAAATCTTCACCTTTCGACTAATTATTATTCACCTGCTTCCGCTCGCATTGAGTCCAGACTTCAGACCATAACGAACTACTTAATTCCGATGAACCAGCTCCCAGCCGCGCGGCTGCAGCAAGAACAGGGAGCCCCAGCTTCAGGTCTTTCGCCGGCGCGGCGTGTCGTTGGCCGTGATTGTAGAAGACTTCTGCATTCTGGCCTCGTCCGGCACGAAATTAATTCAAACGAAACACAAAACTCATGTGGGCATCCATGCTAATTTGCATGTGCACCAGAAGCATAAACCGGGAGATACAAAAACCCCACCTCTTGGTACAGATGAGGCTGCGGAGAGCTCAAGATGCTGCTTCTCAGCCGAACCAAATGGTTCAGAATTTCTCAGATTTTGTACATAATCTCAGCCGGATAAGGTACAGTAGCGGCTATAAAACCAAGATATTTTCGCGGCTAATTTATTCATAATTAAGAAACTGCCGTAAAAGGCGTGCGACATCTTTGATTGCGACGTAATCTCCGCCCCTCTTCTCAAATTAACCGGCTTATGCTTATGTCCGTCTTTCCGATAGATCTACAAAAAAACATGAAAACATCTCCTCATTTCCTAAATGCAAATTATTTCTGGGTCATATGCACACTTTGTCCTAATTTCGAAGAGCGACACACTTTTTTTTTCCAATTTGGAAAAGTGGAAGTGTTAAAGAGTCTAAACGAAATCTGGTGATAGAGGTGACCGCGGCGCGCTGTTGTACCGCACTGACTACCGCCGCCGGGCAAAAAAGTAAGAGTTCTTATGCGCTGTGAATGCTTAAGAAAAATGCCAAAAGTGATATTGTTTTTCGGCAGAGACGAAAGTAAACTTTCCATTCCTCTTCTTAAAAAGCGGGCGGCTGCTGCTTGCTAATTCTTTGCTTGCAGTCATCATAAAAAGATTCAAACTAGAGCACCATTACTATTCAATGAATGCTTTGGGGGCCTTTACGAAATTTGGTTCCAAAGAGATTTCTACGTCGATTTTCTAAAACGATAGGAAATCTATCTCTTCAGAATGCACAGGCACAGTGGTATAAAATCACCTTAAAACTTGGTCAATGGGCTACGTCTTTTTCATCTTGTTTTTTAGTTCAAGTCTTCTGCATAAAGTTCGGCAATTAAAATTGAAAAGTAACTGAAATTGCTTCATTCTTTCAAAAATTTTTATTCAGATGATATTATTTAAAAATACATCGTTGAGATATAAAGTGACGATAATATTTCATTTAATAATGTTATTTTTATATTAATGGTCTATATTTTTCGCATTATCGAATTATCGTTAAAGACATAGATACATATGTCTAATAAAAGCACTTAAATCTAGTCCAAAGCAAACTTTCAAAATACATATTTTAGTACGCATTAAAAGTTAATAACTTCAAAGCGACGCCTGTCATGTCGTGAGCATTAAAACAAGCTGTTTCAAAATATCTAAAATAAAATACAATAGCTGCAATTAAGCGGCCCTAGAAAACACCCCAGGAAGCGAGAAAATTGCTCTATAAATGTTTTCCTCGACCGTGCATGAAACCAAACGTTTTAATGGTAGCAGTTCAGTTACCGAACTTCAATTCGACACTATTAAAAATTTGAGTGAGCTCGAACAAAGTTTGTCCACACTGACGGTATTATGTCGACTCACCGCAGGTGAGGGCACGCCATGTCGCATAATGGCAATTCCAGTTTTCGTGCAACTCATTATCCCGGCGAACAAGTTGCATAATGCCGCAAAAATCTGTGGTACAAGTTGCCGAGGAGCTGGTAAAATTCATTGAGACCACAAAGTAGCAGTCGATTGTTCCTCATCTAACTTTTGTAAATTTTGATTGTGCGCGTGGCGCCCTCTATGCCCCGCAGAACGACACAATACCTGCGCCACCACAGAAAGTGCACAATGGCCTGCAATTGCCGGGCTAAATCATAATAATCTTTCCCACCTGCCATCGGGGTCTATTGTTTCAGGTTTGGTTTATGACCCAGAGACCGGTGTATTTTCGTATCTAAAACTCGTTAACTTACCATTTCTCGGCGCAGTACTGCCAATTGAGTATCCAATGTGCTCGTTGTCGTAGTTCCACCTGTCGTTGTTGTCATTCTACTTATCGGTGAGATGCCTCTTTGCGATTCCAGGGTGGCTAAACTTCCTGTATTATTATGAACTGGTACACCAGATGAATCCAGACCACTTAAACTTTTTGGTAGAGGTGGAAGACCTGGCAGAGACATTCTGAAAATTAAAAGGAATAATAATAATATAATATAAATTAATGAACAATATGGTATGGTAGTTATATATCATTTGAAACATGAATTCGGCGGATTTTTTGTAGTATTTATTTGGCTGAACAATATTTCTTCAAATGCCACTATTCAACCCTTTATGCAAAACCGAACATTTAATAAAATATATCTTAACCAAATCAACTATCCTATTTTGCAGCACTAGAAGTTATATGGTGCATAAAGCTCTTTAAAGTTTAATCTTCTCATGCATTACAGTTTTCATTCCATAATAAATTTTTATTGTGTATTCATTGCATATAACCTTTCTTAATACCACAATTTATAGCAGTTTTAATTTTAAAACCGATTAAATAAAAGGTGTATTTATGACTCTTTAATGGATAGTACTTATATTTTTCTCGAACTTTAAAGTCTTTATTTTTTTCCGATTTTCATCTTCCATTGATTCATTCTAAAAAGAATTTTCAATATTTCCGATCAGAAAATAGGTTTCGTTTATACAGTTTTCTGCTTTCGATGGAAAAAATACAGCACTTCTTTATAGCCATAAACTGGTAGAGGCTATAAATTCATTGAAGAAAAGAAGAAAACGATATAATCAATGCCCTTTATGGGCGTTTTTAATTAAATATTTTATGTGTCGCTACTTTTATTAAACTTCTGCCAACAGTTTTATGCATATTAAAAAGACCAACAAATTGTATAAACGGAAGTTTCACGAGGAAATAAATATTAACTTCATTTTTATTTTTTTCAGTCGCGTGCAATTAAAAATTTACTGTGTTTGACACGAAGAGTGGAAATATTTTATTTTCCCTGAACTAGGTTCTTTTTTATGTTTTCGTACTTTAATATGGCCTGATGAAATATGTTTTGTTATTGTATATATTTCGGTATATTTTTTTAAGCAAGGAAACACATAGTTAAATTTAAAAACTAAACCTATATGACACTACCTTCTTCATAAGATGTACGGTATTTTACAGATTTTGCATAGTTTTCAGCATTTTTTATATTAATTGTTTAGAATACTTATTCCCCTTCTCTTATTTAATTGATTTTACACCTTTTATCCACATAGTTTTTACGAGTGCCTTAAGGTAAAGTGCTTGCACCATTCTTTTTTATTATGTATAATGTTAATGGCATGTTTCTATTATTTTCTACTTTCAGAATTCTTTGTTACGAAACGATGCTGCTTTAATAATTCGTTTCGGATCTTACGAGGCTACTTCTCCTCGTTTAATGCTCCTCTAGAAAATACATACCCATCGTCAGGTGCCAAGCAAAGCTAATTAATTAGGACTACAACGTAAACCATTACTAACCTCATCATGTAAGTAATGTAGAAAGTAATAAATCAACGAAACACTGCGGATGTTGAAGTTATCGGATATTAGTGAGAAGAAATTAGTATGAATATTACGTTTACATAAAGTTTTTAAGTTAATTTTTAATGTCAACAAAGGTTCAATAGCATAATTCTGGTATACATATACAAACATAGACGGAGGTTTTAAAGGCTTTTGATTTTTTTATCATCAATTATTATTTTATTTTATCAAAAACTGAACCGCACTCCATTTGATTTTACGCTTATTTTAAAATAAAATTAATTATATTATCTAAAAAAATGATGTTCAACATTTTCATTTCCTATTTTCTCCATCGGTTCCTAAAAAGAGCTCTATGTATAAGGTGTGATAAAATTCGAACAAAATTTAAAATGCAATAACTTCCTTAGTGCAGCAAGTCATGTAACTTGAGTTAACGCTTTTATCATATAATCGTTCTGCCTGAAAGCAAGTTCCAAAAAGTTTTAAAAAAAAATGTTTTTATATAAATTTTCTTCTTGCCACGCACTTTCTACAGTACGTACAGAGACATACAATTACGTTTACCTAGAAATCGCGAAGAGGGAATCTTGTAAAAATATTAAAGATCACGCAAGATCACCTGTGGTACAACATCGTGACCATTTCCTTCTCAACGATAAGGTTAACTTTCACGTCGACCGGCGCGCGTCGGCAGCAGCGCTGAAATGGAACGCGTCTGTCTGTCGGGAAGTTTAATAGACTTCCGAATTATGATCTGTCTGGGCTTGCGCACATTTCTTGGATTAAAATTACATAATTTTAGCGAAAATGCTGTTTAAGATGCCAAATCTACCAGTTCAGGAAAATGTCGCGTTACAAGCTAAAAGACATGTGCGGTAACAGCCGTTTTGCACTTGTTACGCTTTGTTTTTTTTTTTACTATCACTTTGCTATTTTACTACAGAAAACGTTGAAGCTTTCCATGATTTTAAATTATTCAATTTCCATTTTCATCGCTAGTAATGACGTGTTTTTGCGAAGTAATGAATGAAAGGGGTGTAGCAGAAAATGTTTTTTTGCGTTTTCATTTCGCCAGTTTCAAATTCTTGAATTGTTGCATAATTAAATCCCCATTCAAATCCGAGTGCAATCTACCAGGAAGCTAGCAAAGTGCAGGCTGCAAACTGCACTGCATCTGAATATGGGTGGCTGCACCCGGCGCGCTAAAAACATCATTGAACTTGTTCTCAAATTGAATTTTGATGTAAGGCGAGAGTGTTGCTAATTGATTGCCGTTGACGATGAAAACGCGTCGTCATCATCGTCGTTCACGTCGGCATCGTCGTCGTCGCCGTCGTCGCATGGGATGGAAATGAAATGGCTTCTCTCTGGGCTTTGAGACTTATGAGGTCGTGGCGTCTAATTCATCTAACAAATTGGTTTCATTTTTTTTCAAGAAAAATTCGTGTATTGATCACCGCCTCCTGGACAGTCAGCCAGTCGTGTTCACGAAGCCGCCAAAAACCTAGGCACTTCAGGTTAGGTAATTTCACTCGCGGCAGGCTGGCTGGGCTGCAAAGGCACGGCTGCAGCTTTGAGACCGGCTTTACCTTTTTTTTAAGCGCAAAGACCCTCAGGTATTTGGAACTGAAATCGAAAATTTATCTAAACGAAAGTGGGACAGTGGGTAGAGGAAGGTGAGCAGATCAAGTCTCAAAAGTCCAGGCCATTTCGGTGGATATGTTCGTGGACGTTGTGACCAGGTTCGGAGAATAAAAGAAAATCTGTCGAAATTGGTTTCAAGATATGAATGAGTGTACTTGCACGTAGGCCGTGCCGAACAAGACCTTTGAGCCCATTTTGAGATAAATAATCTGTTTGTGGGTTAAGGGTTAGGGTTTTTTTTCCTCTGTACGATTTGTCAGTTACTTGTGTCAATATCTATGCTGGTTGAGATCAGCACAAGTAATTGCAGGTCGACTCTTATTATTTATTAAAGTTTAGTAAAATATTAGATTTGGCGAGAAATGTTGAGTTCGTACCTATATATGTAACAAGAAAGAACTAATTTAGGCTTACAGAGTTTTAAATAATGTTCAAATAATAAGAACATTGCCATCTCAAATCTGAACAATATTTTCTTTTAATGAACTATTTTATATAAAACCTTGAATCCAATCAGCTTGTCGATTCTTGCCAGATGAAATATTACAAAAGCTCTTATTATTTTGAAATATTCAAGAATATTGATTAAAAAAAAAAAGTTAAATTTCCGACATGCAAAATTATAGAAGGACAAATTCAAACTAAATTGAGTGTTAACAAAATTACGAAAATAGCAAAAATATAAAAAAGTTTACAGGTCAATGATTGCAATTGGAAAGTAAGTTGCAAAGATATTTTTTTAGCTAATTTATTAAGTGCCCATTTCGATTCGGGGCTACCTAATTGTTATGTCACATCTGGCGTGAAGGAATTCAAAAATTAAACGACATATTTAGAAACGTTTAAGTAGTTATAGGAGCAGTCCTAAAATTTAAATTTTCATCAAATATCGTTGGCAATATCTGACCATTTAACGAGTCTCTGCAGCGCAATACTTCCTGCAAAGTTTGTGAAATTAATTAGTTTGTTTTTTAGCTTCTGCATACGACTTCCAATTCAAATCAATGAAATCTCCATCGCGACTATCTATTCAAACAATTAATTTGCAATTTTAAAATTCACAAGATTGCTGCAAGTCTCTATTTTTAGTCCCCATGGGAAAAACAATTCTTTTATAACGCTTTCGTAACCAAAACAGAGCCCACGTGGTTGAATTTGATTTTCGAATATGTTACAACATGTAGAAACATGCGTTGATTTTTTACCGACCTCGTTTTTGCATTTACCTGCCATTTATTGGAGCGCATCTTCCCAGCATCATCATCTCTGGGCATAAACAAACCTTGACCCGAAAAATTTTAAGCGACATTTCCACACACCTGGTGGACCGCTCATCCCGTCATTTTTACCTGCGGTCGCGGGCTCGGTAGTCGCGGTATTTTCGTATTCATGTCGCCGCGAAATGTAATTCCAAAAATGCACTGAAAAACCGATCGGACACACAAAAATGCAAATGAGCGTACAAAGCCGATGCTGTCCGATGTATTTCGCATAAATTTTGTCGTCCGTCTGGGGAATCAATTCCACCGTCGAAAAAGAGTTAAATCAGGCGAAGGCGACATTGCGGTGAGCCATGACACAAAAAAAATTATTGGAGCTCTGGTCCCTCCCCCGGCGGATCCCGTCCCAACGAGGATGACTGAGCCGCCCCGCGAGATCGAATTACCCCGCGACGCGACTAAGTACCGCCGCTGTTTCGAAAATAAATCACGGCAGTAGCGGGAAACGGTGTCGCGTTCACGTTGACTCTTACTCGCGACAAGATTTGTAACAGGGAGACGCGCCGCCGGTGATCGTTAACTTAAAGGTGTTAACGAGAACTCAGGTTTTGTTCAGATGAGCTTGATTTAGCATTAGAGGTTACAGTTATGAGGAAGGTGAGAAGAAATTCATTCACCTCAGAGTGGTCAGTGACCGTCGTGTCGTGTCCGTTTTCAAGGAAGCGGTCAGTTGTTAACTTTCATAAAAACATTTAAATAAACCAAAATGCAATCGCCTTTTAAAAATGTCCTACGTCTTAAGAGGTATGAAATAATAAGTCAAACCTCAAAAACCTTCTCAAAAAATATCAATAACTGAAGCATTGAATGTAAGAAAGGCGTTATGATGTTTAAGAGGGTTTTTGTAACCATCATTAATTTTAGTACAAAGTTCAATAACTGTACTAAAAACTAATAATCGACCTAAAAAATACATATACGCAAAATAAATTAAATTTTCATAATAATTTTTATATTTATAAATGATTAAAGTTTGACAATCCATTTAATGCGGAGTATAACTTGAATATAATTTGTTTTTTGACAAATATTTAGAAATAAAATATTGCATAGATATCTGATTTTAAATTTGGTCATAAATAGTAATTTTTAATTTATTTACATGGGTCTTATTTTACTACAGATTTTGAAAATTGACTTCAAAACCAAACTAACTTACGATCAACTAATACAAACCTTTATAAATATATCAGGTTTCGTGAAAATTTGTTCAATTCAAGAGCGTAGTCGCCAAATTTTTATTCATGTAAATGCTAAAAACATACATTTTAGGAGAATTAAAGAATAACTCAATCAAATCAATACTGAAATAAATAATTATTTTTACACTTTTTAGTTATATTGATAGAAGTTTTCTTTTACAATTTAAAAAGAAGAGCCTTTTCACTCGAATACCTCGAAAATTATATTTTGTTTACCGAAACGAGAAATCGTTAGGCGAAGAGAATATCCAATAATTCATACGAGATATAAATTCGGAATAGATTAAGTTTGAGATCTCGTACACGGATATTGATCAAATCTTTTGCCAGGAATGATCATTTGGGGTCAAAAGTGACGACGTTTGTTTTCCGAAAAAGGGCCCCCAAGGAAGTTTTATGTAAAGTCTTCTCAGGGTTAGTTATGCCAAATACTTAGAAAGTCATAAGCAAACATATTACAAATAATAAAAAACATACACACATTGCATTCATTGAGAAAGTTATTTATGAAGTCGGCTAAAATGTAACGCACCCGCGGTGCAACAAACTGCACAAGGAGCCCTAAGTGAGGGCTTGGCCTAGGCAAACTAAGGCCCATTGCACGTCCGGCGCGAGCAGCGATCACATTAACACTTCATCAAGAAGTCGTCGGAATCGTGCGCCAAATGATAAAATGCGCAAGAATGGCCGGCCATTAACTTCTTCCTGCTGCAATGAGGCGCATAATTTCAGCGCCCCGCCCTCCCCCGTAATTGCATCAGGGCCGACCATCGCTCGTCCAACTCAATTTATGCTGGACATTGATCACGGACCGGCCGGGCACCGGGTACCGGGAACAGGGCACCGGGCACTCGTTGGCAGGCAGCAGCAAACCCATTTAAATTATAACGAGCGACTTTCTGAACGAACCCCCGGCCGCCCGGGCCGCTGAGGTGCCCACCGCAACGACGACGACTACGACGGTTTTCTCCAGAGATTCAAGCAATTTGGCCCCATGATTCCAGCGTTTTGATGAAATATCCTCAAATAATTTTCCCTGGAATTGATGAGGGGGAAAATTTCATCACTCAGTTATTATTTTAGGGTATTCGCGGCTATTTCAACGGGTCGAGAGGGCCCCCTCTTGTGAGGGGCTGCTCCCCAAATGAGCCACTTCCGTGAACCAACTTTGCATAATTTTCGATATTTGAAACATTCAAGTTGCAATTACCAAACATGAGAGCACATTGTTTAGTAATCGAGTTTCAACAGAATTGAGTCATTTAAAAAAAGCCCAGTAATAGCTAAGCTATGAAAATTTATATTTTAAATTGGTTCTTTCAGAATCAGGGAGTTTTCAAGAGAAATATTAAGTGACATATAGTAGAAAATATGTTACCTTGTTGTATATTCTATAAGCGTGAAATTTTACATTAATGTTTTCTCAAAGTAGACTGAATGTGATTTTGTCGTAATGAAACCTCAAATTCTATACTTCTAAACGACTTATACTTCTAAAAATATTTAAAAATGTATAAATAAAAACGTATAAATAAAACAATTTTTAATAACTTTCTAATTCACTCCCAAACTGGATGAAGTAGGTACCAAACTTGAGAATTATGAATTTCAGATAGGTACTATCAGAATTGATCGAAATTAGTTAGTCAGCTCTGGTTTTTTGCACTTATTGTTGAATTTGGATAGTATGAGGGCATTTTGAAGCAAGATTTTAAATTTAAACTGCTCCCTCGTTGAAATCTACACTATCCGCTGTGGTCAATTTAGAGTCTTTAATTAATTAGATGCTCACCTAGTACTTGTATATAGTTCAGAAATAAAATTATCTTCCATTATCCGGGAAACAAACTACTTGCAATAACTCGAGGTCAACAAATTCATTATTATACCTTCATATCTCAAAGATCGCAACAAGATCAATGCAATGCTGCCTACTTAATTGTATCATAACACATTGTAAATTAAAGCAACGAAACAAGCTGCCTTCCATAATATAGTAATAAAAAGCGAAAAAAAACCATTTGAATGAATTAATACCCGCCGCAGTGCCGTTAATAAACTTAATACATATCTCTATCTCTTTCAAAAAGTAATTCCTTGCACTCACTTCCCATGCATTTTTCAGCGAACAAACCTCGAAAGGCATTTCACATGCAATCTTAAAACGCTTTAGCCGCTTTTCACGGCCATTTCGCAATTAACAAAAAATTGAGTAAACAAGATCCGTTTGCGACTCTACAGAGGTAGCATAAGTGTAAAAGTTGAGGTACTACATCCCGTGCGTCGCCGCCATTGGACAGGTATGTAAATTGTTCATAACTGAGTCATTACAAACCACTTAGATGGCAGTTTTTGACGGAAAATTTTAATTACTATGCACCTGGCTGGCATGCAGGAGGGCGTAATTCTGCTAAAAGATTCTTCACCTCACCCTGACTTAAATCCCCCCGAGCTTGCGCCTCTTAAGGAAATCCGTGAGACAAACTCAGAACCAGCTGAGATTCGAAAAATGCATTTGCCTATCTCGGCGAAACCTTGCCCGTGAGATCGCAATATCGCAATATCGCAAATATTTATGCCTGGTTAGGCTATCGCAGCGAAAAGATTTATTGGAATTCACTCGCTAATGACAAGCCACAGATGTCTTTTCCCTAGGTGCTGTCAGGCCACGAAGATTCCGCGGATTTACCGTGACGCATAGAACTTTAAGTAAAATTTGCAAGTAGAAGCAAATTAGAAACGTGCATGCCGTTCAACTAATTGATGACGAGGTGCTTTCTCAAAACGCGCAAATCATCGCGAGTCATTCGTCGTTTTTGTCTTCAGTTCCATTTTAGCGAATCGACAACCGCAGGGGGTACAACTGGCTTGCGAAAAAGACCTAAAATATTCAAACGACGAACATTTTTATTGTGTTTCTAATTTAGCAACACGACGTCTTTTCGACACAACTTAATTGAGTCAGGTGTTTTGGGAAGTGTTGGCTTTTACAACCACTAAAAGAATTTATGGTATAGCCGCAATTATCGTTCACATGACAAGTTCCAGCTGCAGTCTTTTATCTGTTTCTCAGGGTATATAAAATAAATTTCTTAACGTTGCACTGGCCATAAAATACTCGTTTCTATCGTTGAGAATGCAGCGCCAGCTAACTTCCTTTTTAATTAATAATTGCTTGGATTAGGCCCCATTAAATTGCATTCAAAACGCCAAGCCATTGCCTCCAACTTGTAAAATTTTATTGAAAGAATTGCACCGGTCGATAGTGCATGAAGGTTGGACACGATGGTGAAGCAAACGTTTGAACGATTCCAAGGTAAAAATATTTAAGTACCTCTTTAGTTCGTCACAAGGCGCAACTAATTGATGGCGGATGAGTTTCAGACTTAAACCTGGCCACCCTGTCTAAAACTGCTCAGGTGTGATGACATGGAGTTCAGTAATATATGTATATATCACAAAATCTTAAATTTCTTCACGAAGAAAAATTGAAGCAGGAAGTCGTGAAGACTGCCATTGTTTCAGTAAATTTAATACAATCAAGACGCGGGGGGCGCGCATGATATGCCAGGTGATACCGTCTTAAGTCTTTCTTAGGTTCGGTTTAACTCGGGTAAGGTAACTGCGAAATTACGTGAGAGATGAAATATTTCCCTTTTCAGCTTACCTTTCGATTTTTCTTTTGTTTTTTTTTTTTTTTTTTGTTTACTTCTCGTAATATCGGCAATTGAGGAAATTAGATAGGCCAATTCTGGGTATTAAATAGCGAACAAGTTGGGAAATTTGAGACGACGTTCGAAACGGAAGACGCGGCCCCAGTAATCTTCTTGGGACCACTTTAGGCGATTATTTGCGGTGAAATTGATACTTTTTGACGTGTGACTACCATTCAGGAGCAATTTTACAAAACGATAGAGAAACTTTCAGTTTCCGTTTAATTTCTTTTTATAAATCATAATTTTCTATGAGAGCCTCAAGATATTTACTTTCTCTTCTTCACAAATTTCATAATAATTCGTTTGTCTTTTTTTTTAGTACAGCTCATGAGCTTAAGGCTTAATATATCACGCGCGTTAAAGTACGTAATATCGTGATGAGCAAGTACGTTATTTTTTTATAGACACTTTTAAAATGATTATACAAAAATAGAAATAAAAGAAAAACTTTACAGGAAATTACAAATAAGCAAATTACCTCTTTCCTCTTTCGTAATATTTTAACAAAAACGTAAAATTTATCTTTACAGGTAAAATAATTTAATATGGTTACTTCTAGTTTTCACAGAATGATTAAATTTAGTCAAATAATTTAAATTTATAAACTGTGTAATATTCTGTCAAGAATGAGTTGTAAAAGGTATTTTCAATTCAATTAGACTTCGTAAATTGTTAAAACCACCGAACATTTGCTCGTATTATGCCATTCATTATTAAACTTGAAGGAACAGAGACTTTATTTTTATAAAAATATCTGATAACTCCGATAAATTCCTTCATAACTGATTTAATACTTCGTAGATCTCTAATTGAGTAATTTCCCGTAAATAAATTAAAGTGATTAAAAACTTTCCATCCCCTATCAACGAATAAAATGACTAAACAAAAATATCTTTTTAATAAAAACAAACTTGTGAGTAAGCAAAAAATAATCTTCACATTAATTAGTTACCGATATCTCGGAAATGATAGATTACATTTTAACCCATTCACTGAAAATCACGAGTATACTCGGGTTTAACCCAAAATGAGTATTTGGTTGATTACGATCTCGGAAGTGAATGCGTTTAAATAATAATTTCGCTGCATTTTCAGCATGCAATCAATTACAAGAGGGGTTCGTTAATTAAAAAAGTAAAACTTAAAAGTTATTCACTTGTAGAGCCGACAGAACTTTTTAGAGTAGAGCTGTAAGAGCACCACAACTATAACATAATAGTATTTGGAAGGCTATTGATAATATAGGAAATAGAAATAATGATCGAAATATTTAAAGAATTCGCTCCGTCCAATTCTAATTGGGAACTGAGAAAATGTTGGTAAAACTTTTCTACTCCTTCTGAATTTATAGCCCCAAAATCCGGTTAGTTAGTTAGAGGCTTCACTGCATAGCGAATGACCTTGCTTTCATTTCACTACATGATACTTCCTAAACAACTCTACTAAAATCATTAGTCATTATAAAAGGTGCAAAATTTAGGACAGTCTTGTAGTTTGTTATATAAAAATGTTTAATGGAGGCCAGATATACCTACCAGGTTAATTTATCTTCCATAAATTCGCAATGTAATGTAACTTCGTTTGAGTTATGTTGTTTATCCACCATAATTCGTAATGTAGCCAAGGCTAAAATAAGTTTCTATCCAATGTTCAAATCACCCACATCTATGAAATGTAACCCAATTCGAGTCTAGTGAGCTAAAACAGCATCTAACTAGCGCCGCAGCATCAAGATATGAAACATTACTCAATTTTCCCTCGAAAGAGGCCTCATAAATTTCACCTATGTAAGTCATACGATCCGGACACTCGTTGTACATAATTTATTTATTTATTTATTTTCATGCGCCCAAACAATTTGCCCACACCGCACCCATCCAATTTTGACCAACTTCACGCTGATCTCGAGCAAGACTTTCGAAAATGGCTAGAAAAAAGCCGCAAAATCGCGATGCAATCGGTCTTATTAGCGCGGCCAGTTTACCTGCAATAATCGCACACCTTGTGAACTCCGGTGCAAAACGGCTGAGGTGAGTTTAAAAAATAAGAATAAAAAATAAATCAGCGTCTTTAACCGTAACCGTCTGGGATGTGGGATAAGGCACCAGAGAAACCGGTCAAGAACTAGAAGAGTTATCACATCTCACGGGGAGACATACCTTGAAGCGGTCCGCCAATTTAAATCGCATTTCGAAACGGGAACAGATCCAGAAAACGAGTTGGCCTGCATCTCAAGAAACAGACGTAAGACGCGGGGGGGCTCGCAGGTGAGACGATCAACTTCCGTGGGCTCCCTTCACAGTTTCTCGCGAATGACCTCGAGACGGTTTTTTGGCGTCTTTCGGTGTAAACCTCTTCGATTGCAAGAACCGCCAATCTTTGGATCGAATCCAGTTCGACAGGAAGACGTGGTCCAGTGGCGTGCAAGTTAACCAGCATCTTGGCGTTGTCTCAGACACCTCTATCTTAAAGACGCAAAATTGCGTTGGTCTTCTTACGTATTGCTTCCGGCTCTGATCGTTTTATGTAACTGTTTTGGTAATTTGGGACTCGTTAAGATGGACATAGACAGAAAAACAGGGAAGTAAGTTTTGGGGCCGCCCTGGGCACAATCCGGACAGAAAAATTGCTCTGAACCGAAAGTAATTCTCCCATGACCGAGGAGCGCCCCATTGTTGCCCCAAAACGAAACATTTCCTTCGCTAATTGCGGCCCGGTGCGCTCTTTGTGGATTTTTGGCAGACTTTTGCCAGGGCTAGAATCGACGCCGCGACGACCAAACCGACGGCGGCGACGGGGCGAGAATTAGCAATTTTTTTTGTTTTGGCTAAGGAATTACGGCGAAGCCAAGGTGTAATTAGCCAACTGAGGGGCCGGGCGCAGGTGTTTTCAGAGCAGATCTTTTGTTCGTGAAGCAGTCGTGAAGCCAACTCCAGAGCTCACTTAAAGCCACGCTAATTGCCTTTTTCACAAGCGAATTTCGAACTAACGAGCTGCTGAATAAGAAAATTTGCTTGATTTTGTTTTAACTTTTTTTTTGAAGTTCGCCTCGCAAAATTTTTGGATGCGTGATAGCTACGTATACATTTTGGCAGAAAATTACCTGGAATTAATCGCCTGGTTGATTAAAATTAGCCGTTATTGTTAGCTTACTTATTTAATCGTCGCTACTAATTTGAGCCCTCTTTTAATTAAGAGTACATTATAAATAATAATATTAATATTAAGATATCGAAAAGAAAATTTTGGTACCTATGTATATCTATCTATAATCAAATGATTAAACCAAAACCATGCAACCAAAATGATATACTTTACTTCGGGTGATTTCGGGTTAAAAAGCGATTAAGGTTATTGTAGAAAAGTTTCACTTCCACCGTAGTTCGTAAAACCGCACCCTTTCATTGTTATGTTTATAAAAACGTATGCTTGACTTATTACCAAATTTTAAATAAATCGAATAAACCTGTGAATGAAGAGAAAATAAAATTCAATTCAAGCGCTTTGTAATATAATTAAATTACCATGAATGTACCGTGAATCATAAAAATTAATAATGAAAATATTAAATAAATCGAGTACCTACTCGTATTTATTTAAATATTATTATTACCTTTCCTAAATTTTGTAAACACCAAGTTTTTCAGAAAAAAAAAATTATTTTGTATACAAAAGCATACCCTACAATTTCGTCATAAAATGCTATTTTATTTTCAAACATAAATGCCACATCCGCAAACAGACTCAATTCAAATAAAAACTAACAAAGCGAGTTGTGCAATCAGCTGCTGGAATAATAAAAACATTATTCAGCACCGATAACAGACGAAATAAATGACATTACATGGCATAAAAAAAATGAACAAATATTGTCCCCAATTCGCACAATATCCACAAAGGTACCTGTTATAAAAAGAGTCATTGAACCCGATTTTATAAACGCAGTTTTGCATGATAGAGTTTGCAAATCGAGTAAAATCAATCGCAAATAAACTCAAGGTTGTTTTACGACCAATGCTTTATTATGTTGTGCCACCGGTTCGGGTGATCATCAAATTAGTCATAGTGGCCAATGGAATTGCATCATCATACAAACATTGCTCATCCACTCAAAGTGAGTTCCCACAATTTATACATTTAAATTAACATTTCGTTTTAAAAAAAATTATTTCAAATTATTTTTCTTAAAGTGGCGAGCTGATAATTTCTAAATACGCAGCATGATATAATATCAACTCATTTTTATTGGATTACTTTGAATAAAATTTCTTTTAATTTGTTTGTAGAGTCATTACCACCAGAATTAATTAATTAAATTGAATAAATCAATCATTAAATTAAATCTATCCATATTTTTTTTATAAAGAAAGTACATGTGCATAGCTTAGAGATTCGAAATTCAACATTGACTAAGGTCAGTACGGAATCGTGCTGAGCTGAGCAAGGCTATAAAGTGCAAACAAAAGATTAGCTCTAAGTTATCTGACGACGTCTATAAAAATATCGCACAAATATATTTGAAAAATTTTTATGTATTCTAAATGACTGCATTTCATGGGATTAAAACGACAGAGGTCGATTGCATAATTCTAAATAAAATAGATTGCAATTTGATTGCATAAATTCAAGCTTCCGTTATACATTTAGGTGCTAATATCTTTTGTTATATTCTAACGAACCGTAGATCCGACTATTGTCGCCCGCAGGTAATACCTTGACTTTCCCAATCAAAAATTAAAATTAATTTAAGTAGTTTTTTTATATAATTTATACTTAAATTATATGAGAATGGAATAAGTTCATTCAGTTCCACACAATTTCTGATTTATAGTCTTCAAGGACAGGCAGTAAACAACAAAAAGAGGCTCATCGACCAAGCAGTAAAATAAACGAACCCGTCACCATAACCACGTTCAGGCCAATTATTCTCCTCAATTAATAGGCTGACAAAATTTGAAAGTGCCTCACGATTGAGACCGGCAAAATTACACCCAGACGTCTTGAAACCGCCGACCTTCTGAAGCGATTTTGAAAACGAGGCAAATTACAGGGTTTTTCGAAAGAGAGGTGCGTTAAATGACTGCCTTCGAGCTTAAGAACAATGAGAGGCTTGCCTTCGGACACGCAATTCGCAATTGTTTCTGCATGAAAGACGTCTCAAGAGATCTCTCGTGTACACAACGTCCCGCTAAAATGGTTTTACTTATTCAGTTAGTTACTAGTTTTACCAACGACTAATTACTTCATATTTATATAAAATCTACAAAACCGGGCACAATAAACTAAACCAAACTACTATACAAGATAACAAATTAACACAGAAAACTTGAATTAACTTAATTTATCTAGACCAGTTAAAATCTAACCCAAATATGTATATCGTTAAAAAAAACCAAACATCGATTAAATTGGGTCATTATATAGCCATAATTAGTGAAATGTTTGAGGATATTAAAAAATGTTAAAAGGAGACAGTTATAGAGAAGGTTGAAGAAAATATAGTATAGAGTTATATATATGTAACTCCTCAAGACAAAACATAATCATGATAAAAATATTGTTAATGTTTCTATTTTATCTTCAACAATGTCTACGTAGAGTGCAATTGCCTATAGTTGAATAGTGCCAAAGGAGATTGAGTATGCATCTTTCATATTACATATCTACATACATATATATTATACACTGTCTAAATGTTTTTTCTAGGCTTAGGGTTGATTTTCTATTTATTTATAAAGGGGTATAAGATTCTGGTCAACGTATTTATTTTACGATTTGTAATATGCGATATGAATTTCGTTTGTAAGACCTTTACTTGTTTGTAAAAAAACACAATTTCCTCTTTCTAGTAAATACATAGTTGCGATTCCTCGTAATTTTATTTAATGAGCTTTTTAATGCTATAATTTTGCATATTTCGGCGCAATCTAATCCTACACGTAGACTTTCATATATAGGTAAATTAAGAAATGTTTAATATCATTTATAAAACACACCAAAATCGAAATTTAAACATTTGCATTCGAGTTCAAAAGAAAGAACAAGAAAAATGTTGGTATCGTTAGTGTAACATAAAATTTCCAATTTCTTATTATTATATTTAGGCAGATCATTAATATAAATAGCAAACAAAGGTAGAATTAGATACGTAATAAATTTATTTACCTCTCTTCAGCATCTTTGACACTATCCCACGAATCACCAACACCTGACGATGTGTCGTCAAGACGTTCCTCATCCTCGAGACCGGAGTCTTCTAGGCTAATGTGACAACTGGTCAACGTGACCTCCTTACCGTTGTCACCGACCTCAACCCAGTCAGAGGTTCGAATACGCGATCTGTGGGTACCATAAGGTGAAGAATCTGTCGAGCAGCCCGACGGGTACCGCTTGCGTTGCTGCTTCAGCTTCTGCTTGCAGCACTCGACAATGTCGACCTCTTGCGTTTTGCCGTGATCACGATCAAAATGATCATGATCGCAATAGTCATGCTCCTCAGAATTAGCAACACTTGCGGAATTTTTATTTCGCATCGCTGCAAGTTCTGAGATCAGAATCTCATGGAATGCGACCTTCTTTTCGGCCGGAAGCTTATCCTCTAGGCTGGTTTGGGTATTTGATTGATTTTCAGATGCCTTATTTTCACCGCCCTCCGGTTCTGGACGGTGCAGAAGATTCACACGTGTCCTGTTCGTGTTGATCGTATTTTTAGATATAGTCGAGGGAGGGCTTGGCGTACTTCGAACTGAAATGCAATGCTCTGTCTTCGCCGTCGGGGTGGTTGCATCTCCGCTGATCTTCGACTGGTTTATGATTATCTCAGTGAACAGCCGTTCGGCTGCGTTCTTTATGTTTTTCTCCATTTCTAGATTTCTAGCATCGGTTGTCGTCGTATTGTTGCTGCCGTTGTTATTCACTGCATTCGCTATTATGTCATTATTTATAGTGATCTCAGATTTCGAGGGCAACCGATCGCTAGCCGTGCTATCTGATCTGCTGACGGCATAACTATCTTCCAGAGCCCTGCTTCCTGGCTTCGAGGGTATTGAAGTTCGCGGCCTAGGTACAGGTGAGACTTTATCCGATTTCTTACCGTCACGATCATTGGTTAAGACGACATTATTGTTATCGGCATCTGTGCCATTTTTTACTGTCTCACCACTATTTATTATGACAATTTCCGTTTTATTTTGGTTGCCCTCCATTATGTTACCATTATCGGCCCTAGTCGCGGATGAATCACTTTGTGCGCGATCACTTCGAAAACTTTTCAGCTCGGATACGAAAATTGATTGCTGCTTTATCGCGCCCGTATGCGTCTCATGGCGATGCGATTGTATTTGCTTAGCGTGATCTTGCGAATGTTCTTGCTGCTGTTGCTGCCTTTTCTTAAGATCGAACGATGGCGACTTGTATATAACTGTTCTTCCAGTATCCGCAGATGATATCTTATTCGCTGAGGCGATTACAGCGGCCGCCGTCGACCGTGATGTTGGTGATTCACTGCGGGACTTCAATAAACCAGTATTTGGCCGCGGCGGTACCGGTGGACCTGGTTTTCTTGTCATCATTTTTGTGCTATATTTGAACTTGTTATCAAACATTGAATCACTTAATTAATGCCTTTCATCGTGCAGTTGATCGCGACTAATTCAAAACTATAATCGGACTTAGTGCCGCACCGATCCCACATCTATTTTCACTCCTCTCACACGAAATAATCGCACTGTTCTCTCGTTAAGAGACAATTTTCTTCAATTTAATTTCCTTTTTGAAATAAACTCTCACGATCACTTCACAGTATCTTCAGTACGAAGATAAGGCACGATCACCTGAAGTGTATGAATTCGTTCCAAACAAGCGAATATTCTTCTCGAACAAGAACTACTCACACAGTCCGCACAATCTTAAATTCTTAATTTCCTAACAATGGACATAAAGAAAATTGAATTTGCGAACAATTGCGAAACCGTCTCTTTATATTTTTCGAAACAACATCGAATCCGTTAAATCTATCTAAACCGTCCCGCACGAGATACCGCCGTAAACTAAACTTGTTTAACACAGCGGTGTCTTACAGAGCCGCGTTTTGAGCCACAGACTGCGCTCAATTTATGCCGTCATCAAATTTCGTCACTACGTCTACCTGTGGTTGCTTCGCAGAGGTGTTTTCGTATCGTAACGAAACATAAATAGCATAAAGAAAAGGTGTGCAGCAGCACAAGCAAACAGCGGCAGCACCGTAACAACATAACAAGCGTTCTAAGTCGCGACAGCGGTTTTGTAAATTAATGTCGCTGACTTTATTTTTGTTTTACTTTTTTCAATTTTTTCTTTTAGCTTTTTATCTTTTTAGCGTGCCTTCCATTCTAGAGCCTGACCTCTAAATTGAACCTCCTCAAGCGCGACGAATGCCGCGCGCCCTTTTCTGCTGCTCTTGCAGCTGTCTTATATTTTGGGACCAGTGCCTACTATCGAACGCGGCTTTATCTTTTAAGATACCCACACCGCGCGACTCATCCCCCGCTTTGTCAGCAATTCAATTAATATTTATTTGCCGAACTGAATGCTCATTTTCGAACGTGCCGGGGTATGGCAGAGGTGATGTATTTCGGGTAATTGGACGATTTGTAGACCTATAACAAGCCAAGAGACCGTTTCAAGTTGAGCGGCTTTTATGGCTTTTTTGACCTTTTGAATTTGTGCGTAAAGGGTTCTGGGAAAATACAGACTAAGGTCAAGTCAACGAGACCCAGATGGGTTCTTTTTGATAGGCTTGAACAAAAATATCATAATATTTTTCCCAATTTTAGTGGGCTCGACTTTCTACCAGACTTGTGGCTTATCAAGTTTCTGCGTGTGGATCTGGGTGAGTAATTATCTCCTGAAGAAATCTTAAGGCATCGACCCATGTTTGGTGGCCTCGAAATTCGGGCTTTAAACTGATGTCATCGCAATGCGATTTATTGGCGGTATGATTCACCTTAGACCCATAAAATGGTCTGACCGAACCTCAGTTTTACCTGCTTCAGTTTTTGTAAACATAAACTCTGATGGGCTGAAGAGTGGCTGCGGGATCTTTTTGAAAGAAGATTTATTTATTTATCATCAAGAGTTGATGGAGTTTGCCTTTGATCGATGAAACTATAGCGTTTCACGAACGTTAAAAAACACTCATTCTAAAGGGTTAAAATTGGGTAGATGTGTTTCAGAATTCGAATCAAAAATTGTTTTTAAACTCATCTTTCACTTTTATAATGATACTATCCACTATACAATTAAAAATGATAGAATGATCACACAGTGATCTACAGTACTTACATATATAAAATCTTAAAAAATATTATGGATATACCAAATTGCATTAAATTTCACTGTTTAAGTTTAAACCATTAACTCGCGCGAAGCATTGTAATTACAACGTAAATTAATGAAACATAAAATTTTCCAAGCGTTTGGTTATTTTTCGTGAGGGATTAGCATGCATCTATAAAACTATTGGACCGATTAACATACAATTTTTTACTGCATAACGAACAAACATTTTGTTATAACATAAAGAAAACAACATGCGATATGATATCGTTTTGTATTTTTTTTTCTTTAAATATACTAGTTCAACATGTAATTTAAATAATTGGTAAAATAACATGAAACCTCTCCGTGCATGAGATAGTTGTCTATAAATTTTGTGATTATTGTTATTTTTCATATTATTTTCTTTAAGCACTTCAAAAAATACTACATAGTATTGTACATATATTTATATAAGTAATATAAGTTATCTTTTTTTTTAATTCCACTACAAATAAAGTGCGATCTATGTATAAAACTTTAAAATTTTATCTGTTATAAAATTTGGTATTAAACATTTAAAAAATAATAATAATAAGCGTGTAAAAATGAATGGTACGGTAGAATAAAATCGAGAATTAAAAATAGAAATCCTCTCATTTGCTACTCCCATTAAATCAAGGATTTGTATTGGATGAAAATAAAAGAAATACGGCGAAACATAAATTCCCTTCCAGCAGCATTAAAGCCTGAAATGGGATCAATCGAGCCGTTAATTACACAGAGGAATCGATTTTTTAAAAGAAGCTTTTCCCTCGCAATGATTGTAATATGCGGCTTTATTCAGTTTGAGAGGTTTTTCCCTGCCATATAATGAAAATAAAATGAAAAATAAAATTGTTTTTGCATCAGCGTCAGTGAAGGAGGGATGCATTTTATGCTTCAATGAAATGTTTAACAGCTTTAATATAACATTGAAATTCCAGAGAAATTCCACTAACTTTTAATAATATTAGAAGAGGAATTTTTGCGGTGTGCCACAAGAAGGCCGAGGTGGTCTTGAACCAGATATTAGGGCTTGTTTTGAAGATAATACAATTTGTAATAATCGATTCTCTGATACTTTTGTTACGTTGGATGTATTGTTTTCTAAAAATGTAATGAACATTCCATAGAAATACTTTGGAACGCTGTTGCATTATAGTTTACTACGTTATTACTACCTTCGGGAAGTAAAAAAAAAAAAGGTTTAAAACCGCAAAATTAGCGAAACTTTTTAATGATTTCTACTGAAAGAATGCGGCCTGGATTAATGCCAAATTTGTTTTAAAATAGAAATAAACTAAACTGGAGTGCATGAATAGAAATAAGATATTCTCTCCAGCCGCCGGTAACGACTGCTTCATATTTTCTTTTTGTTAGTGAAGAATGTAAAACTTTTATAAAGGAAAACAAAACAAAAATCAAATTCAACTATTTCCCTCATAATAACTAACCCGCCACTAGCAAAACTCTGTGAATTCTTGTGCACTTGCATTTTTTGGCGGGTATGTGCCAAAAAGAAACTCCAGGGAAATTACTCGATAATTTCGTCTTGCAATGCTTTTATCTTGAAGAGGAGAAACTTTCATATTTTTCCTGTTCACAGGGACTTTCAATATGCTTTCTTCCCACGGGAGCCTCAACTCGTGGGACGGGTAGGAACGTGCACAAAAACCTAATTCCGGATTTTTTTGTTTGAAACTATACTCTTCAAAAACGAGTAAAGTTTTCGTTCAGTGTTCCAAAACCCGCATTGAGAACGCGGCCCGAACGATGGCGCTTTTTTATCTTATCAAAAATAACTTCTAAAAAGAAAAGACTGCCCTGTTTTGGTCCACTGTCGCAACATTTACCCCCCACTCCGCCCCTTGATAGGTATTTCCTCGGCAGTTGGCCGCCCTTTTCTAGCCAATGGGAAATATGAAAATTTATTCATAGAAAAGTTCTTAAAATCGAGGAAAATCTTGATTTGTTTAAAATGCCTGGCCAGAGAACGACGAGATAGCTGGAAGCGTCCGGGTAAGGAAAAGTTATGACAACTGAATAGCGAATGAACAACTTCTACGGATAGTTCTTCTGTGGTGTGGACTGTAGACGAACGGCCAAAAACTTTCAAAGTTTTCGCTTTTATAGACAATTTTAATGTTTGGACGGATTCGATAAAATAAGGAAATTAAATTCCATTTAAGTAAATTTTAGGAGACATTTTAAGTGAGAAAACTTTAATTAATGTTTCGAAGTAGCCTTACTTATTTTCAAGTTAAATAGATTTCTCTTAGTTAAGTCTAAAATGGTAGAAAATGCTGGAATCAGATAGAAAATTCAAAGAGTACCAGTTAATTCTGCTCGTTTCAATTTAAGGGACATACAGCCAGTTTCCTTAATAAAGTAAATTTGTAAAATGAAAGGATTACTCGAATAAGTAAAGAATATTAATAAAAAATAATTCTCAACTATTTGTTTAACTTTCTGCGGAGAAACTTTTAAATATAAGCAATTAAAAGTTTTTAAGGAGGATACAAATTCTTTAATATAATTTAAACTGAATCCTAAAAAGTTTAATTATAAAAAAATATTACTCAAATATTTTGAGATTACAATTTATGGTTTGAAAAAAAAAATGTATAGCTTCATAACGAAGAGACTTCATATCAATTCCTTAAACAAGAATACCTATATAAAATATCTGAATATTTTTCTTACTACCAAACCAGACTAATCCTTGAAATGGAAAACTCTAGGAATGTATAGAAATGTTTTCTTAATACTTGAAATTAACGTTTCTAGGTTTATGACAAGAAAAAGTCACAGCTAAACAATTACGACTGAAATCGCGTGAGGTTCTTGAACTCAATTTTATTTTACCTATTTTATATTATAAACTTTATTTCAAAATGTAGAAGTGAGCGACGTGTGATTGCGATGTTCTTTACCATCATCAGAAAAATCTCACCGTGTTGTGAGATAATTAACACTTCGTCTCAGGGCATCTTCGTGATACTTTCTTAAGATCTATCATTTTGTTGTGTGAAACCCTCTTCAAAATAGCAGTTAATCTTTTCCCAAATGACCTTTATTTAGAAGCGAATTTTTACACGACAAACCTTTTTCGTTCGGTGTCACCGAGTCGCCCGAGGGTTCACCTGTTGGGTCACTGTTGTAAAAAATTGAATTTCATCAATTTATTTAAATAATTTATTTGGGCTTGACCCATGCCCAATTTTGGAGCCACGATGAAGCGCTCAGCCAGGCTTATCGCAACCTAAATATTTTGACACGTTGACAAATTGCTTTCTGCCGGCCAATTACGCTAAATATCCCCGCGGCACACGGCACGTTATGTCTGTCGCGGGTCGCGGGAGTTGTTAATTGCTTCATTATTGGAGCAGCTCGCGAGACACGAACTCCGCGATTGTGACACTTGATCGCGTCTCGCAGCAGCCCATTATGCAACTGCTCAATAAAACAAAGATTTATATTTTATTAATCGAGTGTCCCGGTCGACTTGTCTCGCATGCCGCGAAAAGCGAAAAGACACCAGAGCCACCGCAGGCCCAAACGCCAAACTCCAAACTCCACCTCCCCCGCGAGGAAAACAGGCTCCATTAATTTATGTGGCGTCTTTAGGAAAAATCTGGCAAATTGCTAGATTTATGCCCGGCGGAAGATGCGATTGCACAATTCCAGCATGCATCAGGTTCAGGGCCCGGGGCATGCAAAATAAATGGGGAAAATCACCGGAGGTTTCCGCGAGATCCGACGGAGGCGGACGGGTGATGAGATGAAGAAGTGCAGCATCCGAACTGCTGGCATTTAACAGATGCGAGCATCTTCGCGGGACATGTTGCTGCTTGTACTTTGGTTGAATTTTAAATTTTTTTAACTTGTTGCTCCTCAATTTTCGAGCGTTACGTAAATGTGCCGGAGTACATGCGACAATCTGTGTTAATTACGTAAGGTGTTTTGCATGTCCTACTTTTGCGAAAAATGTTTTTCGAGAAAAATAATGTCGCAACTGCATTCCCCGGGGAATTGGGAAAGATACAAATACCATGCAAATGATATGCTCTACTGCTTTAATATTAATCAACAAAATGCATTTAATTCTTTACATCAAAATCTTCTTGGAAAGATTTACAATTTGGCATATTTAATTGCTTTAATCATATTTCATAAACTTCTTTAAAGAAAGACTCAAAGTTTTATAGTGTATCCGATTGAGATAACAACTATTTTAAAAATTATTGAAAGTTGGATAATGGTGAAGTCAGAGTTTATTTAATAGAACCTATGCTTCAGAATTGTGTTGTGCGGGCCGGACAAATTATTTCTTGAAGGATTGACCTAAAACAAAAACTAATTTTTTTCAGTTCTATCAAAAAAAAAAGCTAGAAATTCAAAAATCTCGTGTTTCGTAAAAAAGTTCTATTTTTGAAAAAAAAAATATATGAAAGAATTATTTAGGTATAACAATCCAATAAGTATTACATAATTATTATCTTTCCTAGATAATATAATTTTAAGGATACAGTATAAATTTCGAAGTATCGATTAAGATCGGTTGAATTAATGTTACTAGTCAGTTTAAAAAAATGTAGTTTCGAGATCAAATGTTCGACGAAATTAGTACTATAAATCTTTTCCCACAGTGGCGGATTTACCAGGAAGCAAAGGAAGCAATTGCTTGGGGCCCCGCTTGGACAGGGGCCCCAAAAATTGAAAAATTGTGAAAACACATTCTGAAATTTGAAAAAAAAAAATAGAAAATGCAAAATGAAAAAATCCATGTAAACAATATCGACTATTCATTGTAAATCACATGTAAATCACTAAATCCTGTCTCTGACTAGGGTTTCGGTCATAAACCCTGAAAATTAATTCCAAAAATTTTACCAGAGGCGCTGTCCCCATATTTCGTCTTTAAAATGTTGTCAGTTCTGACAATACTGACTTTTCTGCTTTGTTTACGTTGATTTATTAGATTTATTGGTGATTTAGAGGTGAATAAATGTATCTGAATCTGAACCTTCAATTCAACAATTTGCGACTGAGAAAAGTAGAAAAAAGTTGTAATTTAGTTAGTAAATTATAAGTAAACTGAATAATATATTGATTTTGCAAAATTAACTGGTTATTTATTATTTTAAAAAAATGAGTGGGGGGGGGAGGTAATGTTGGAATGAGGGCCCCAAAAACCTGAGGTTGCTTGGGGCGCCGTCATAGGTAAATCCGGCACTGTTTTCCCATTTATAAAATCTTGTTTCTAACATCCAAACTAAAAAGTAGCATTTTTGGAATAATATTGTTAATAATTATCCGACCATAAAAGGTTAGAGGCCCTCAAAATTTAAAACATTCAAAGTGTTTAACGAATGACCAAAAGTTGACAGTTTCGCGCGGATTAGAGGGTTAATTTTTCCATTTTTCAAGAAACACTCTGACTTGATTTAGATCAAACATTTTGCGAAATAATCGTGGTATACCAAGGAAGCTTTTAATCTAATAAGGACGGAAATTCTGAACACTTAAATAACAAAATTAAGTGTATTACAAAAATTTTTTATGATCTCTTGCAGATTACAAATAACTGCGCTACAGAGAAAATAAGAAACGTTTTTCTCAACGAATTTAAGTAAATGTCTGGACAAATTCTTTTCTAATTGTAAGAATAAAACCTTTTTAACATTCTTTCTTTATTGCTCAATACCGCTAACTTGTTGAGCGGAAAAGACGACGAGGTCGTCATTTCGTCGTAACTTCTTTTGTGATAGATCTCGGTAGCCACAAAACCGACAGGTTAAAGACGGCGCCCTTTCATTTGTGCCAGAAGATTGTTTCTCGTGTCCAACAATTTGGGTCATCTTTAGCACGCAGCCAGAGCTCCTTTGTAGGCCAAAAATAAAAGAGTTATAAAAGCGTCCGTGTAAGATCAATTATTCAAGAGCTTCCATCTTAAGCACCTCGCCGCACTGTTTGATCAGCAGGTTGGAGGAGCTCCTCCCCCGGGGTCACAAATTGCCATTACGGCGAAAAACGTGAATTACGAAACCGCCGGGGCACTAATCTCGAAATGAAGAGCCCCACGCCGCAGAATTCGCGACTATCTTAATGGCAGCCGGGGAACAATTTCAAGGGAATCTCTCAGATGCTTAGCGGAACAGATAATCACCGCGAGATCACCTGAGACCGCGACTTGACGAGCCAGGTTGACTCTGTGCTTGCGCTAATGCAGGGCCCCAGTGGAGCTCCGCTTTAGTCTAGATTGTCGCTGTCGCTGATCTTTTGCAACGGCACCGCGAGCTGGATCGGGTCATTGCGGCTCATAAAGGCGCAGTACAGTGCAACTGAACTGCATTATCTCGCGATCGCGGTTTTGTAATAGGTGAATGTGTTGAACGTGACCCAAGTGCTCTTGTTTGGCCCCGTCCCGAGCCCCCGGACTCCGACTCCATTTACTGGAGATAGAGCCCCCATGCGGAGTCGTTTCCTCAGCCGCTTTTGTACGAAGCTTTTGTGATCTTAAATAGACACGGCGAGTGCAGTTTGACTTGATTTTAACTGTAAACCGCTCGTCGTTTTGTAAAGACTTCTGACTCAAGACGGGTCGCCGATCTTAATGAGCAGAACGACTGACAGCCTGACGAAATAAATTCGATCTGGCTTTTCACCGCACTCGAAAATGGTTTTTGATGTGAGGCCTGGCAAATTGGATCGCCTCAGGTGCTCGGCGGTGCTTCAGTTCGCGCGGCCGGACTATCTGCATCTAACATCCTCTTACCTGGCGAAATGCGCTCGGACAGCTGCTTCCAGCCGTTCGTCGCGCGCTGATTTGTTTGTCTAAGCCACTCAAGCCGCGAATGACTATCAATTTCACTTTTGCTAATCGATTCATATCTGCGCACAAGACCAAATAATCGCATTTAAAATTCACAGTTATTTGCGATTGATATTACCCTTTCACTGTTTACCTCACCGGCGCGCGGCAGAGGCACTTTCGAGGAAAGTTAAATCAGATCCTAGTTGCCCCCCATTACCTGGCGGGCGTTCACTCTTACTTTCGGCGGCACTTAACCGAAGCAAACTCTTCCGAAACGGAAAACTTTTCTGACGCCCCAGGGCTCCATGAGGCCTTCTGAGGAGCTCCAAATTGAGTTATTAATCGAGGTGGCCTCCAGCATCTTCGGCGCCAGATAAAATTCGATATCAAGACTTACCTCCTTCGCCAAAATCGTTCGTCAAAAAGGGAATCTAAATTCAAAAAACAAATACTTCAGCCATGTGCCAGTTCGGGAGGAAATCAAATTTTCCAAACTCATCCTGTAGCCCTGCATTTATCCTCCAGGCTCAAAATTTAATGAGAATTTCGAGAAATTCGACTGTCTTTTGTTTATTAAACTGGCATGGGATAGTCGTTTGTGGTCCCCAAGGACGAAAGTTTTACGATGTAATTATAAATCGAGTAAACACCCCAAAAACGTCCTTCAATATCGATAGGCAATTTTGGGTTTAATTTGGAAATGGAGGAGGATCTACAAGAACCCTTTTGGGAACATTTAAGAAAAGTTCTCGGCATCTGTCTATCTTCCTGCCGAACCTGTCTGTCACAGCCTAATAACTTTTCAACCGTTTAAAAGCGAGTATCTTGAAAAAATTAAAAACATAACATGCTCTGCAGAGGATATGTTTACTTATTTAATATTAAATAAAACAAATAGATATTTTAGTCTAATTGAAGATGAAAACAAATGCATGATTTTCAATATTTTCAAAAAAATAATTTTCCTAGTGACTAACTACAATAACTTTAAGAAAATTTTAATTAATGAAACTGGAACGACCATAAATATATTTCAAAAATATGATTTTCTTCAATTATGAAATACCTAAATTGAAAAGTTTTGGAGTTCCCCAGGATAGGATCATTTTTTTGTCCGTCTGTCTATTAAGACAAAACCCTTTTTTTCAGTAATGGCTAGAAGTATCGAGTTGAAATTAATACCAAATACTAATGTCGGGCTTTCAAATTGTATTGTCATACTGAGATATCAAAACCTGTAGGATACTTCCCATAGACCGAGAGTTCTGAAATTTTTCACAAGTAAAAGAAACAAGCAGAAAATCATTACTTTAAAATTTTGTGGATTTGTTTTTATGTAGGTAAGTAAAAATAATAAAATTGTTACGATACGAACTTAACTTGTTTTTTCTATGGTTCAAATTTAATAGGTAGTTATAAAAGGTGCGAGTTATATTCGTACTTGTTCGACTTTTTTGTTATCAAACTAATTTTTATCTAGTTTTTGTACGGAATCACGTATTTTTAATGACTGTTATTTGGATTGTGTCATGAAGCTGAAACCACTATTTGCGAAAAAATCGAACAGTTTTTGTGCGAGACGACAGTTTATATGTAGTAACGAATAATAAAATGTATTTTCTTAGAGAAAATGTTTACTATTATATACAATTTTTCGTTTTTTTTTTTTTTTTAATTTAATGATCGGGACTTAAAACCCAAGATTTAGTTGCACTTGTCTAAATAGTGTTACTGCCTTAAAAGAGTTTATTACAAAACTTAAATTCAATTTAAGGAATAGGTAAGGTTCGTTACATCCGAGTGTAGAAAGACGGAGCATAAAACCGCAAAGATGCACTTTTACGACAGCGGTTTACTGCCCCAAAGATCTCTTTGTAGGAAAGGTTTCTGTATTTACCTTTAACTTAGAGTTCCGTAAAACAGAGAAAGGGGCTCTGCGGCAAAGGTGCATGCGGTGACACGAGACTCTCCTAACGAATGCCTTTGCCCTTTGTGGGGCGCCGGCTTGGAGCAAGAACGGCACTAATAAGCTTAGTTTGAGGAAGACATGCAAACTTACTTACCTTTGTCCTGCTGTGAAAAAGCGCAAATCCAACGAAGCCAGCAAGGTCGCCGTTGTCGTCGCACAAAGCCTCCTTGGGAGTTTGTTCAGGAAGAGGAGGCGCCGGTCAGTCCACAGGAGCACCACCAAAATACGAAAATCGCACAGAACAAGAAATAAAACACAGCGGTGTTGAGAAAACGTACAAAAGTTTATTAGCAACTTGATACAGAGGTCTTAGAGTTCTTTGAGGAGGTGGGGCACTTAAGCTACTGTTCCGTCTGGTGGCCGGCAAGGGGGGCGGAGCACTCTTTACTGGATATTAAACTTCCAATTCTGTCGGCACATGGGGCACTGCTGATTGAGGGGCTGCGAGTTGAGCCACTTCACGATACAGTGCATATGAAAGCAGTGGGAGCAGGCGCCCCAAACCAGCGGGCAGTCGTCGCCGGGCAGTAAGCAATCGGGGCAACAATTCTCAAAGGACATGCGACAAATTCCGCAATTTTCATCGTTGGCAATCCACCGCCACGTAGCTACGCCCATCCAACCTGCGTTTTATTATGCATATCGTTTTTATTATAGCTCTCTCGAATTTTATGGTATTAAATTATTTGGGCGATTTCTGTTTATTGATCAAAAAATGGTCGAGTGAGGGATGAGGAGCCCAGACACGTCTGGTTCCTTTGATTGAGAATTTCTCCTATTATATGAATTAAATGTGCGGTGACTTTATTCGGATTCACTTACTTTTTATTTTCACTTTCATCGCTTCCGAGAAAGGTTTGTTGAGTTTAACGACCGGCCAAGAAAAACTTTAATTTTTGCTTACCGGCGAGAGAACGGCACAGTAACAATTTGACAGAAAATCAATGATTGCAAACAAATGTCAAATGTCACGATGACAAATTTTTTTCTTTCGATTATTGTGCGAAGTTGGTTATACTTCTTTAAATTAAAATCTTTGAAAGATATATTTTATTGTCAATACACTGAAAATAAGTTTTGAATTCAGGAATTGAATTTATTAACTTCTACACTATTCTGGGTATTATTCTGAAGCTTTTATTCATTTTAATTAGTTTGTTTTCCACCTTGCCTGCAAAACCTTATAAATGTTTTCTTTCAATTGCAATAAATTCTTTCAATTTTAAACCACTATTTTTGAAGTTGTAATTGAAGCTCAACTCCGGGACTACTTTAGAAAGTGATAAGTTCAAATATTTTAAAAATCAAAAAACTGCACACGTGTAAATATGAAGTTTAGCCCACAATTATGCAAAACTGTTAAATTTCTGCGTCTTATTCAAGCTATTGTGAATTGTATTTCCTTTCAGTAGAGATGTCTGTTTTGACAGAAGTCAGCTGTTCCCCGCCCTCTTTGTTCATCGTTTTGTGTTTTGATTTTAGCCGAGTGGCGGAGTGTTTTTTGATTTCTTCGCTGGCCCATCGCCGTCTTCGGAATTCGCGGCGGCGCTCCACGCACGTTCGGCTCCAGAAAAAGCAAAACGCGTTGTTCAAGCTCCGCTGGTGAAACGTCAATCGCCGGAGCGCCCGGAGGAGCGCACAGCAGCCGCACGCACCGCACGAAACGCCAGAGCGGCCGAGAGCAAAATTCCTCTTCGCTTTATTTTTCTCCTAATTTTTTTGTTTGTTTGGGACCGCGCGATAAACATCTGGTCGCCCAAAAATTCGGGTGTGTGGTGATAATTAGTTGAGCTAACCAGCAAAAAAAGGAAATAAAAGAGACAATTCAATAAGAAAAAATTTCGGTGGGGCTGCGTCGCAGCTTAAGCGATGGGAAACGCTGGCAGCAATTTGCCCCGCGAGCGTCACAAATCGAGCTCCAGTGACATCGTGCCCTCGTCGCCCGTCAAAGACGGCCAGGCGTTCGTTTTTGACAAGCCGGACAAGCGTTTAGTGTTCCAAGGATCTCAGGAGGACGAGGAGCCCTACTACACGAAACCCGCGATGCAAGAGTCCGATTTCGATGACACCGCCGCCGCCGCCGCAGGAGGCGCCGGAAGGTCGCGGTCCAGCACCGGTTCGGACATTATCAAGCGGGACCCCGAAACGGATAAGAAGCCCGCGCTCCCCACAGTGTTCAAGTGGGACGGGGGTGGCAAGCAGGTCTACATCAGCGGCACCTTCTCCAATTGGAAGGCGCTCCCCATGGTGAGGAGCCACGGCGACTTTGTGACAATAATCGACCTCCCCGAGGGCGATCACCAGTACAAATTTTGCGTCGACGGCGAGTGGCGACATGATCCAAAGCTGGTAAGTGGCCCCCTGTTCTAATTCTGTGATAAATCGATAGTCGACGAGGTGACGGTTGTATGGCACCCTTGCCGGGGGAAAAAAGGCGCTCCAGGGCCGGCACTCTGCTAAGAAGTGAAGTGGACCCTTACAGAGCCATTAAAAGGGACGACGCAATTGACCGTCCTTGGGCGAGACGCCAAAAGCACCAGGCTCAAGGTCGTGCTCCCGAAAAGTTTCTTAAGGTTTCTTGGGTGCGGGAAGGTCTGTCAAGACCCTCTTTTATCGCCTGCCTTCTGCCTTCTGCGCCTCGACGCTCACATGTCCAGAGAATGTTTTTGTTAGCTATAATCTAATCAAACTCTATTTATCTACTCGTTTCGATTGAAGAGATCTCTAAGTAAATATTTTCCACACATTTCTGCAATTAGTCGTCGTTTATTCCACTTTTCATTTATCATCTGACCACTTAACACATTTCGTGCAGAGTGCATTTCGTTTAATTTAACGCAGAACGCGTCTATTCATTTTCAATTATTAATTAGTTATATTAATCCTTTTTAATTAATCGTCATCTAGTACCAGAGCGACTTTTCTTAGAAATAATGTCGGTACGTAAATAGTTAAATATTAATTTTGAACTCGTTTCAGTGTCTTTGATAAGGGTTATCCTAAACCGAACACTTCAGTTTTCTTTTCAATTACAACTAGTATTTTTAATTTTTATAATAATATGAGATCGTTCATTTGTAAGTACTTTAAATCTTATAAGGAGTAGTTTCAGTTTCCCTCATCTGTTTTAGTAAAAATCACATAATCACGCTGTAACTTCGTAGAAATAAATTCCTTCAAATTAATTCTCAGGATGACCTTGAAAAAAATGTTTCGGCTTTCAGAAAAAAAAACCAATTCAAAATTTCAACAACGTAAAGTTACTTTTATAATTAATTTCAGATTTATTTCGGTATGGTAGTAAGTCTAAAGCAAAATGCGACCATAGTAAAGAAATTAAATGGGATTAAATTAATTTAACAAAAAGAAATAAAAAAACTAAAAATATTAAAAGAGAGAAAAAAAGAGAAATATTATAAACGAGCAATGGGGGAACGATTCTTACTAGAAATAAAGAGACCTAAAGCAGGTTCTTTTCAAAAGAGTTCAGTGATAAATTCAAAATCGTAAAACTTCTAACGTCTGGACTTTCAGATCCATTAAATATTTTTTGATATTTTAAACACTGAATTGCTATGGCTCAATAAGCGTCTAATTAACATTTAGAAGTTAAAATTTTAAGATTGAAGATAAAAATGTGAGTTGGTAGTAAAAATTGTAATCTAAGTTCAATTAAAACAGAAAAAATGACCTATTTATATGGTGTTATTTTTAATTTCAAATTCTGTGATAATCAAAACTGTAAATAACTCAATTTCTATTTTGGCATTTTTTGAGATATCAAAGCGACTATTTATTTTCAGAAAAATATTGAAAACGACACCGGCAGCAAGAACAATTTAGTATCAGTTCGTCAATCTGATTTTGAAGTCTTCCAGGCGTTGGCTAAAGATAGTGAGGACGCCGCCAATCAAGCACAAAAGGAATATTCTCAGGACATACCTACAATAAAACCTTGGGAGAAGGTCTCTGGGCCGCCAGTTCTCCCGCCACATTTGTTGCAGGTTATACTAAACAAGGACACGCCTTTGTCCGTAAGTGTCTTATTCTTATATTCGGTATTTATTTATTTTGCTTTAGTAAATACTTTATCTGGGACGTTTTTGAATAATATTTTACTCCTAGTGCGAACCAACGTTGCTTCCTGAACCAAATCACGTGATGCTGAACCACCTTTACGCGCTTTCCATAAAAGACGGTGTTATGGTGCTCAGTGCAACGCACCGATACCGGAAAAAGTACGTGACAACCCTCCTTTACAAGCCGATTTAAGGAAGTACGCCAAGAAATCAGCCAATCGCTCCCGCGTCCAATTAGGCCTTCATGCAGATTCACCTGGAGAAATCGGAGTTTTCTTTTCTCGAAGAGATATTGTTTAAACTTGTTAATACGTGTAGATGTTTTCTAATAAAGCTTTATGGACTTTTTAGCTAGGTCACCATGGTTTTTTATCATAAAATTTATTGTAAAAATGGGATTCAGATATCGCCTGCAAATAAATCCTAAAAAGCGAAACTATGTTATATTATTTTTTCACGAAGTTTTGTTAGAAAAAAAAACTATATTTTTGGCACACTGTAAACATTATAAAAACAAGTAAGATTAGCACACATTCCTCTTTCCTGATGACGGACACAGCCGTCCTTATTGCTTAGAGTAAGATTAAAGGGCTCTTCGGCTAGGCTAGAACGAATTTCTAGAACTCTAAGCTCGAGATATCGTTGCACAGCTTCGAAAGACGAGTGCACTTGCAACTTTTTGAAGACGGTGAATTCGGGTTCACCAGGCACAGGCGCTCGTCCGTGCAGCCGCCGTTGTTCACCAGGCACGGGCTGTACGCAACCGGACACGACTCTAATACTGCGGTCATCCCGTACATTTTGTGACTCCCGAAAACTGGGGTTCTAATTCCCTGGAGCCGGTTGCCGTAGGTGTCGACGCTCTCCACCTTTTTCCTAAGGGATAAAATATTCCAGGTAAGTTCTAAATTAGGGGATAAAAACGAGCAGGTAACTTACGTGACCCAATCAGTCCAATAAAAGATGTCGTCGGTGCTCGTTAGACCGAAAGGATAGGACAAATTGGAGGCAATCGGGCGCACCAGACGGGTGTAGGTGTCGATGCACTCAATCTTCCTGGTTCCGGCATCCGCAAAGCACAACTCCCCGGAGGAGCGGAGGACGACCAAAGAGTTCGGGAGCAGAATGTCGGGCTTCGAGAGGAGAATTTCACGTCCTGTTCCATCGAGATTCGACATTTCGATTTTTGGTGCATCACGATTCCAATCAGACCAGTAGAGTTTACTGCAATTAGCATTTAACACCTTTTATCAAATTTAAATCTATATTACAAATAAAATCTTATTTATAAAGTAATTTCTCCGCAACATTTACGAAATGGACATGGAATATGTTCACCAAATAATCTATTTACTTCCTTGTTTTAGAATAAATTCTGCTATTTTCATGTTATTCTAATCAAGTATTGAATAGAAGAAATCAGACAGAACCCGGTACAGCTTCAAAGATATTACTAAATATTTATTTAAAATAAAATAAAAGATATTTTAAATTCGAGTAACTAGATATTACGTTTCACTAGAATGTCCCATTTTTAGTTATAATAATTAGAAATAATTAGTTGACTTTTTAAAAATACAATAGATTCTTCAAATTAAACTTACTTTTTGAAAGGATCCACTGCGATGCCACGAGGGTTAACTAAATATTTGTTGATCAAAACAGTACGCTGGCTGGGATTGTCCAAATTAGCCACCTCGATTGTATCTTTAGTGGAGTCAGCCCAATAAAGTCTCCTGGAAACCCAATCAACTGCAATACCCTCAGGCGATTGAACATCTAAAGAATAAAGACAACATTATTAATTAAAAATAAATAGTTTGTTTTTAAAAAATCTAAACCAAAACGGCCCAACATAAGACTAAAATATAAAAATTTGATAATTTACCTTCAGTAATAAAAGTCTTGGAATCCGTTCCATCGTATTTAGAGCTCATAATTTTCTTTGCGGATATATCGCCCCAGTAAATGCGTCCTTCTGCGCAATCTTTATCCAAACCAATTGCCATTTGAGCAACAGAAATTGGTTTTCCCATTTTTCCATTAGAAGGCAACCGAATAATTACTACTCCTTGGCTAATTAGCAAAAATCCAGATTCCTGTTGAGTTATTTCCTTGCAGTATGATCCATTCCCAAAGAAACCTGAAAAATAAAATATTGGACTAATATTTAAAACATAAAAATTATGTTGATGTAGTAAAATAGAATTTATTTTGACTAGCACCGTACGGCTCTATGTAATCCAAGCACCTTCTTTTAATTTGCATAATTAACACGTTTGCGGCTGTTGACGTAGTAACTTAAATTCTTCTTTTGCTAGATCTGAAGATTTTTTATGTTGCTTAAAGATGTTGGCAATTGACGTAATAAAAGCTACTAAGTATGAACATCTTCGTGATTTTTTGTTAACTCTGTGAAATCAGGTCTTAATTTTTATGTAGAAGAATAGGCGATTTTTCTGAGTTTACATTAAAATTTTCATTCGTTAAATTAATATCAACCTGTCGTTCGGACTCATAATAGGCGATGAAAAAACATAATTCATCGTTTTATATAATGAAAGTTATCACAGTGCGCTTAGAAATCTACAGTCAATAAAAAAACAGAAAAACTATTTTTAAATTTAATATTAGCTTGTGAACAAAACTCCAAAATTTACAATAGAAGGCAAAATTTTAAGGCATTAAAGAGTCATCTTCATTCGTTTTTAAAGAATCAAGCAATAATATTTAAATGGAGCGTTTCCTCAAGTACATGCAACATTTTAAATTTTATAGATCTTCACAAGCAACATCTCGATTTCGCCATAAATTAAATGGCATTACCCTGCAAAGAAGACCTAGAAGCAACCATTTCAGGCTCATGGCACTAAGAAACATAGGAGACTCGAAAAGTGCCGAAGTGACAAAATTTGATGATCTTAATGCAATATCACAAAAAATGAGTAGCTTAAAGAGTGCAAAAGTTGATCCTGCCTTTCTTCAAAGTGGATCCCAAAAGAATAGGGGCAATACACCTAAGTGGGATGAGAAAAAGCAAGGAATGGCCCAGTGGAAGTCAAACATTAGTAAAATCCAAGAACTTTTAAGAAAAGACCAGAACATTACGAATAAATTCAAATGGTATAATAAAAGGTCGAGATTAACTCAGTGGAGATCGAAGACGAAGACTGCCCAGAAATCGAATTCGCCTTCCACCTCCACTGTCGTTCTAAATGCAACTGAGCCATTGGAGAAAATCAGTACTTCAGTTGAATTCCAAAGTAAAGGAATCATTGGTGGTTCTCCAAACTTTTTAAGACAATCGAAGAAATTTGAAGAATCCAAGGCCGAAAAGGTTGTCAAGCTATCTCCAAAATCGAAGATTTATCAACTAGCCAAATCCGAAAAACCTAGTAAATATAAAGTAACTGTTGTTGTACAATCATCAAGCCCTGAAGAAAACGTTGTAGAAACAACTGTTGAGCCACCAACGATTGCAGAACCTCCTAAGCCCGAAAAAAATGGTATTCTGAAGATCAGTCAATTTCCAGATGAATTAGGAAAGTCGCTGACCTGCTTTCTTCCTTTTCTATCCGATCAGGGGGTGAGTTGTGCAGCAAGCCATCCCCCGATTTATTCCTTAACCCCTGGACATAAACAAATGCAGCCTCTTTTAGGGCAGGCCGCCCTCGCAGGAGTTTCTTCGCCATTTACGTCCTTCGAGAAAAGCGAACGAGCGAGCATGAAAAGCTTGCAACACTATTGGGAAAATGTTTTCGGCAAGAAAAATTATTCATCCCAGAATTCAGCCGATTCTACAACGCAGTATTCGGCAGCGGATGAGGTTACTACAGATGAACTAAATTCTTCTGCAGTAAAGCCAGAGTCAGTTCCTAAAAGTAGAGTTGTGTTCCCGGATAATGTGAATTCAGAATCCAAGCCTAAAGAGAAGGCTACTACAAGAATTTTCAGGAGAGTTGGATCTAGTTGGAAGTCTATTCCCAAGACCGCCGATCAAGCTGGGCTAAATAAAAAAGAAGTGCTTAAGTACACCTCTTCCAATGATGTAGATGAATCAACTCTAGGAATTGCGCATTTCACCGCCGTAATTCCTAATCCTAATAAGAACAGGAATGTTAATACTGAATTTACTCAGCTAAAGTACACTTTTCCAGCGAAAATAAGAAAAAAAAGTTATAAACTAAAACTCCAGAAGAAGCCTGAAGGGAAAGGGTCCGATGTGGCTTCAGTTCCTTTACCAAAACACGTAAATAACTCAATGGTTTCTACAGCCGGAAATGCTGCAAATACAGCCGAAGATGCTGCAAATACAGCCGAAGCTGCTACAAATAAAGCCGAAGAAGCTGCAAATACAGCCGAAGATACAGCAAAACCGAACATAAGTAAACATTTAAGTGAAGAACAAAATATTGCATTAGAGCAGCAGCCGTCGGAACTTGGAATCGAAAACTCTAATTTATCTAGGGCATCTAGCCCAGATTCGAAAGAACTGACTTATCCAGATCCAACAACTTCTGTTGAAAATGAGCCTACAGTTTCTACAGCCGGAGGTCCTGGGAAACCGAACCGAAGTAAAAATACAAGTGAAGAACAAAAAACTGCACTGGAGCAGGCTTCGGAACTTGAAATGAATAATTCTAATTTATTCAGGGCACCTATCCCGGAATCAAATGTACTGACCTATCCACTTCCAACAACTCTTGATGAATATGAGTCTACTGGAGATGCTGGAAAACCGAACCGAAGTCAGAGTTCAAGTGAGGATCACAGAATTTCACAAAAGCAGGCGTCGGAAGTTGAAATTAATAACTCGAATTTTTCTATGAGACCTAGCCCGAATTCGGATGTACTGACCTATCCACTTCCTACTGCTCTTACTGAAGAAGTGGAATCACCACGTTTACCAAAAAGGAGAAAGTTTTATTCAAATAATGATTCTAAATCTTCGTCTAAAAAAAAACTTCAAAAAAACGAAGGTAAAATAGACTCAATATCGTTACCAGAACAACTTAATCAGGAGTGTAAGGCGTTGCGCACGAATCCAATTTGTGAATATGCGCCTAAAAAAAAACTCCAAAATCTTAAATCCAATTTGGATTTACGACTCTTAGGAAATCTTGGTACAGATTTAAAGACGCTTCTGACCAATCCATTTTTTAATACTTCATATTTAGCGAATGTTATCAAAGAGAAATTTGGAAATAAATTAGATGCGTTATTACATAAGGCAGTTATGCCTCCGTTTGAAAATTCAAAAAATGATGAAAAAATACAAATCGCTGATCCAGTTAATAAAGTTATAGACTCAAATATGTCAACTGTGAAAAATCAAGAGATCACTGATCAAAATGATAAAGATGTAGCTTCAAGTAGTTCACCAGTGGAACATTTACAGCATTCAGAAGAGTTAAAATCGGAAAGCCTACCTCCGACGATAGTTGTTGAAAACCAAGAAGTCACTGCTCAAACTACAACTGAAAATGTAGAGGGTTTAAATGAGTTGGAATCATATAGACCAACTTTGAAAATAATCATGGAAAATGAAGAGACCGCTGATCAAACTAAGGAAGTCGCAGATTCAAGTAGTTCAACCACTGAAAATTTACAGGATTCAAATGAGTTGGAGTCAAAACTTGAATCTGAGAGGGTTGAGTCCAACGTGACAAATTTAATGCCAGAAAAATATGAACCGAATACAACGTCCATTTCGAGTACAGCCAGCGATATTGCGACTCTCAGTAGTGATTTAAGTCAGCATATGAAAAGCGGTTTGAACTCTACAATTCCTGAGGACATGAATGTTTGCATGAACACATCAAAAGGCAGCACGTGCTGTACTGGAAATTCCAGAAATCCGCCAAAAAGCAGTTCGGGCTGCAATGTGCCTCCTAACTGCCCACCAAAAAACTATGAACCGAATACAACGTCCATTTCGAGTACAGAAGCCAGCAATATTGCGACTCTCAGTAGTGATTTAAGTCAGCATATGAAAAGCGGTTTGAACTCTACAATTCCTGAGGACATGAATGTTTGCATGAACACATCCAAAGGCAGCACGTGCTGTACTGGAAATTCCAGAAATCCACCAAAAAGCAGTTCGGGCTGCAATGTGCCTCCTAACTGCCCACCAGAAAACTATAAACCGAATACAACGTCCATTTCGAGTACAGAAGCCAGCGATATTGCGACTCTCAGTAGTGATTTAAGTCAGCATATGAAAAGCGGTTTGAACTCTACAATTCCTGAGGACATGAATGTTTGCATGAACACATCAAAAGGCAGCACGTGCTGTACTGGAAATTCCAGAAATCCACCAAAAAGCAGTTCGGGCTGCAACGTGCCTCCTAGCTGCCCACCAAAAGGCGGTGGCTGCAACGTGCCTCCTAGCTGCCCACCAAATGGCGGTGGCTGCAACGTGCCCCCTAAGTGCCCCTCACCAAAAAGCACGTGCTGCACTGTAAATGCAAGGAAACCACCAAAAAGCAGTACTTGCTACACTGTTAATGCTAAGAAGGGAGGGGGTGGCCCTTGCATTCCAACTAAAAGACCGAACCCATTGTGGGAATTCTTTTCCAGCAGCGAATTCTGGGTTAGAAATGCGGGGTTCATCAACCTTCTTTTATTATTACTGGGTCTTTTTGGCCTTGCAAGGGCTTTTGCCAAACCGACAGTTCAAGAACTTGCGATTGAGGAAAAAGAAAAGAAAAATGCGGCAGATAAGCAAAAGTTTGAGAGGAGATGTAGGCAAAAAAATCTAAAAGGTTGCATAGAAGAGAAAAAGAAGCTCAAAAAACAAAAGGAGGCTAAACCTCCTCCTAAACAAGTTAATAAAGACGTCAAGGACGCATCCAAGAAGGATGCCAAGACGGAAGTTAAGAAGGAGGTAAAAAAGAAAGGAGCCTCAACGGCAGAAAAATGTGATTACTAAATTCCGAGTTGACATTTTTGAGCCATAGTAACCTCTACGTTTTAACTTGGAACAAGATTTAATTTCATTGCTCAAATAATTTTATCCGTAAATGCATGTAAAAATTGAAAAGTGTTGTCCAACCCAAAATCCGGTAAAAATATGGATATGGATTTTACGAAACAAATATCGAAATATCGAATTTTTGTTGTAATTTTATATTCCATATTTTCCGGTAAATAAAATCATTAAAGTTTCCCGTATAGCGTTATTTTTCAACCATTAATTTTACTCATTAACAGTGACGCAGTGATCTTCGACTAGATTCTATAAATTGCAATGATATACAACCCAAATTCTCATAGTCGAGATCAACTAAAAGTTTTGGTTAACATTCTTAAAAATTTATCTTGTTTTCATTTTGTTTTATACTAGCAAAAATTCTTTAAGTAATCATTATCAGTAATTCGAATGATGGGCATTTACTCATTTTCATATAAATTCTTTAAAATTTAGAAATTTTAAAATTTGCGTCATTTTGCTGAAAAGTTTTATTGTTATCAATCTAGTAGCCATCAATTAGGCCTTCAGTGATCTTGAAATTCTAAAAAGATCTAAACAGACTTTGGAATATGGTTTCAAATATATTTTTTCTTTCCTTTTAATAAAACTGAATTTGGTTTTGAGAATTCATAAAAGTAAAACACTTACCAGTTTCGCAAATGCATTGCAATCCAGCAGCAGTTGTAGTGCACTTGGCATTTTTATCGCACATTGTCGGAGTATTTCGGCAATTCTTTTCCTCCATGCAAACATAACCGTCTCCATGAAAGCCAGCATTGCAAACGCATTCGTATTTTGCATAATTACTGAAAGTAAAACAAAATTTATTAAAAAATCACATTTGAATCACTATCGAAAACTTTTTTACCCGTAGACTGGGACGCAAGAGGCATAGAGGCCGCAAGTGTTCCTCACATTGCAGGGTGGAGGGATGCTTTTGCAGCTAACGACACCGTCCCCGACGTACCCTTCGAGACATTCGCAGTACTGCAATTTCTGCACAGGTTCCCATTTGCAGATCGCATTATCAGCGCAATAAGTTCCGCCACATGTGTCCGAAGGGACGCAGAAATCGGCGAGGTCCCGCTGGAACCCCTGGAGGCAGAGACACACTCCGCGGTCACAAAACGCGTTCTGGCCGCAGTCGTCGTCCGAGATGCACTCGGGTGCTAGTTGGCACGTGAATCCGTCGCCCTCGTATCCGGCGTCGCACGTGCACTGGGACTTTCTCAGGCTCTCGACGTAAAGGCACGAGGCATGCACGTCGCATAAATCCCTTTTCTAAAAAAAAAAAGGTCGTTGTAAGAAATAAGAGGATTTGATTTTAAAGTCGGTCTCACCGTAGCACAGGACACATCAATTTTGGTGCAATTGAATCCATCCCCTTCGTACCCCCGCGGACAGACGCAGACGTGCCGGAGCTCCTGATCGCTCCATTCGCAAGTGGCGTTCTCAAAGCAGTTGAATTCGACGTCGCAGGGTACTTTAAAAAATATTTTCCTATTAGATACACCAGGAATTTAAAATAGAAATTACTTTCTTACTCTGTTCCTCTTGTTTCGAATCAACCGGCTCATCTGGATTTGGGCGGCAATCTTCGAAGTACTCGTAGCCCTCGGGGCAGTAGGGGGTCACGTCGGGGTCCTCGAAGGGATGAGAAGATTTGCATCCATTCACCGTCCACACCTCGTCGTCTCGACAATTCGAAATGCAATAGAATCCATCACCTGACCAACCGGGCCTGCAGGAACACACGTTGTCTAAACACTGAGCCTCCGGGGAGCATCTCTGGGGAAGAGTGATAAAATTAGACAAAACATTTCATTTTATAGTCAACTCTTTAGAAAAGTATTAAAGAGTTAGTTTAAAATATCGTTATTTTCAAAAATATGAATGAAGAAACTGTTAAAATGCATTTCTTGATATGCACAATTGATAGAACCACAATACATATTTACGATTTCTAAATAGGTCAGCGATTATTTTGATAGTTCCTCTAAAACACTTTCTTAATTTTTTTGCAAGAGTTTTTGAGTTAAGAATTATTTTCAATAAAATTTTCATAAATTCTTTAATGAATCGCGCCCAGCCGGAATGTAGTATAACTCATTTGAAATTGTTTTTCTTGCTTAACAAAATGTAGTAAACATTTTTAAAGGCCATAATAAACTGTTTGCCGAGAAATATTCTCAATTTAACATTAAAAAATTATCATATTACAATTTTTTAACTGATAAAATCTTTGATTTTTTTTTTAGTTAAATCGAAATGAAGGGATCCAAACAAAAGTCGCATTTTCGGAAGCCAACATTTTTGCGTCGTTAATGTTGTAAGAAAAATTAATAATTGGTTATATATTTTTGTATTGTCATTTTTCAGTCCAAAGATTTTTAATAAAGTAAACATAAATTATGAAGGTAAACATGTTTTGTTGTTATCAAAAGTAAATTCGAAAACTAATATGAAATGAGAATAATTCCTATATTATTTAAACGTTTTATAAATAATGCGATTACTAAGAATAGCATAAAATAATTTCTTTTTTTTAGTTGGTTTACTTATGAAATACTAACCTGACAGGGTGGTTCATAATTAATATGGTTCGTTGTATAGTCGTAGTTGTACTGATAAGTAGTAGTCCTCGGATAGTCGTATCCCTCAGTAGTTGTCCTAGTTCTATAGCATTCATGTCCATTTCCTTCAAAACCTTCCGGACAAGTGCAAGTGTATCCTCCAGCCGTATTCTGGCAATATGCGTTATCATCGCAAATATTCGATCCGCGACATTCGTCAATATCGACGCAGTGCTCTATTCCACTTTCAGACACATCAGGTGCATATCCATTTTTGCATACGCAATCATAAGAATCTTCATGGGGGATGCAAACGGTGTGATCTCCACAAATTGCACTACCATCAGTGCATGGATTCGACTCTGGATTAACGCCAATTTTTGTTAGCATTGCAATTCGAATAGCCTGCTCTTGCTCGTTGTAGTCAAGAGTTATTTTTGAGACTTTCTGCACGATTTCTTCAAAGAAGTGAGAATCCTCGTTGTCGAGTCGGCACACTTGGAAGGTTATGGTCTGTGCCAAGTCGTACTCAATTTGACGATTTTCCGACGGGACCTGGATTTTTACATTTGCAGTCGAAGTTATTTTTGTATCATCAACATAATGATACTCTTCCAGGAAATCGCTGGCTTGAAGTCTAGCGCTAGACGGAATGTATGGCAATTCACCAGAAACGTGTATTTTTACCGATAACTGATCCCAGTAGTTGAGACCTTCGAACGTTTGATTAATAACAAACACTTTTCCAGTTTCATGGAAAGTTAAAGTGGAAATATGATTAAGTTTACCACCTGTAATCTGATAACCATTTTTTGTATTGCCTACAGGTTTGGCAAAAAGCCAGCCTATAGCTCCTCCTAAAGGTAGAGCCAAAGATAATTGTTGTCCGTAGTTCGAGGAGATTGGATTTATTGCTGTGTAGGCTCTTCCGTCTGCTAGAACCACGTACGACTGCAACTTAGCGTTTGAGCTAAGTGGATGGCCGTTTATGGTACCAGAAATTGAGCCAATAACTCGCATGGGAAACGTGCTTTTTACACAACTTAATCCATTTCCGTAATAATCGTCTTTGCACCGACAGCAGTACGAGCCCCACGATTTATTGATGCAGACCGCATTCGAATGGCACTTTTTATAAAGACCATCTTCGCAGCTGGATGGAGTCCCCGGCTGTACAAGTGCTTGCGCTTGGTCCGGTTCGATTATATTTTCATATGAATCAAGGACTCCAACGCGGTACAACCACACTCCAGGAATGTTCACGTTCGACGAAGTGCTCAAGTATCTGACCTTAAATGAATTTGCATGCAGTTAGACCAAATAAAAATTATATAAAACTAAATACCTTACATTATCACTTCCGGATCCGTTGAGTGTAAAAAGACGACCATCCTCGGAAATGAAACCCGCCTGAGCGCGGATGTCCGGAAGTCCGAGCTCACCAATGTCAGCCTGCAGCCAGTTTATACCATTTTGTGGATAGTTGAATTGCACAAAGGTTTGGTCGTTGTCGGAAATTAAAGCTACCTACAATTTTTATTAATAGAATGTACCCTATAAAAATCATTTAGTTTTTATTATATAGTACCTGGAAACTGTTGAGTTTATCCGTTTTTCCATTATAGTATCCAACATTTTCCCAAGTAGCAACATAAAGCGAAGTTGCTTCAAAATCAAACGCTTCTTTGAATGATTGTTTTATTAATTCTGAGGCTCTAGAAAGTTTGTTTAAATCTTGGGATTTCATAAATGTTATAGAAGTTGATTCATTTTTTCCTGTTGTATCCACGTTCGAGTAAAATGGAGCTATAGATGGATACTCGAGCGGAAATGGTTGATTCAAATACTCAGGAAATTCAGTGATAAATGTCAGGATACCATTTGTATTTATCTGTTTTAAATAATAGTTGTTTTGTAGTATTTTAATTTAATTTGATTGAAAAGAATAAGCTTCTTTCTATATTTATATTTATGTCTTCATTCTGTTCAAATGTTTATTTAATATCTCGCACATTTAAAAATGGGTGTGTTCAGAATGCACTATTTTTATTCTTTAATTTTATTTATATGTATTGTTGAAATCAGAAATTAATTGAAACTCGTATCTTCTTGAGTGATAACAAAAGAGTGATTTATTTTTCCTAAGTTCAGTTAATTATACCTTATTTAAAGCTGACAAAAAAATAACATAATAAGAATAACAAAAATTGCAGTAAACTAAACGTGTAAGCTGAACACGCGTGGAGGTGTCAGCAGCTACTCAAATTCATTCATATCGTGAGAAAATTTGTGCAAAAATGCTGAGTGCGCTTGGACATGAATGAAATTTTACAATGTTATAATCGCTTTATTGAAAATATCAGAATTTAGAATTATTAGAATTATATGTACCGTGTACATGTATAATGAATGCATTCACGAATTTCATCAATTATTATTTAAAACATTTTAACAAACTTTGTTATATTTAAATCGTAAATGTGAAAAAGTTATCAAATTGATCTCTTTTACACTTAAAAATGTAAAACCTACAATTGATATTTTTACTCACTAAATGAGTGGGTCTATTTAAAATTAATAATCAATATAAAAAACGAAAAGTAAGAAGACACTACTGAGTTATAAATAATACTGTGTAAAAAATAGGACAATTGATGTAAACAAATTACTAAGCATCTTTTATTCTTTTTTTTCATTTAAAATTAAAAAAACGATTTTAAATTTTTAGTATCAACAAATTTTGTTTTCGGTAAACAAAAATAAATTTTTAATTAAAGCCTTAAATTTCGTCTGTGCCTTGTTTTACTATTTATTTGTAGATTGTTCCTAAATGTCATGGAAAACATTGATAACAAGGAAATTGCAAGCAAATTAGTGTACTTCGATAATTGCAGTTTTTTAAAACGCAGTGTTTGACACTGTAAATAGTCATAATCTAATCATAGATTGCGGCTAAAGATAGATTTAAAAATCTCTGAGACGTTTTACAGAGGGCGATTGACTCTGGGTGCAAATAACGCTGATAATTTGAGGATTTTTTCGATAACCGCCTATTGACCCCTCGTAGGAAAGTTAAGACACGTTCTCAGTCCCGAGCCCGAATATCGAAATTTTATTTAATCAATTTATTGAGTGACCAAGACGCCTAAATTTCCTGTAAGCGTTCGAACGTGATAAGTTTCGTTCATCACGCCTTCATTGTTTAAGCGATTTATTTCTCCTGGTTTTAACGGTCATTGTCTTTATCAGGACGACGTTAAAGGTCACATCAGTCAGTGGAACTTACATAAATATGATCATATTTTTCGCTGAAAAAATGGATTGGTGTCTCCAACTCAATAAATTCATAGGCACTATCGCCCTCCGGCAGGAAGGTCACCGACGACTCGTCCCAACGATCAAACCACCCATGCGAATTTGAACTGATCGCGTGCGGGTCAACGAAGTTGGTAAAGCACAGCACCAATAGCGTAGAAAGAAAATACTTTGTCATTTTGAATTTTCACAAAATTGCACAACTGAATCACTGGTATCCTTTGCTCCGTAGACACTTCTTTAACCGGTCTAAAAATGAGAAGATCCCCCGGGAAACAGCGTCCGGTTCAAACGTCGGCACCGCTAAGACTGAATCGGAAGAAGATGCTGCACTCGCGGAGTCCCACCAGATCACTGATCTTGAGGCGGTTCTGAAGGATGCTGCGAAGTGGAAGAGATTCCCTCGCTGGTTGCGGCTGTATCAGCCCCGATCATAGGTCATAGACAGGGAGGTTATTAGAGGAGGAATTTGGGTTACGACTTCCGTGTGCTATTTCATGATCGTTTTTTTTTTCCTTATTATTTTTCTTGTATCTTGTAAGAATCCCATTGATCTGCACGCTTCGATGGTTTTGGAGTTGGAATATTGAGAAATTTGCTAGGGACAAGGCAAACATTTTGTACTTAGACTTTCTATAATCTATGTTAATGCAAAACATGTTGTGTCACTTGGTTGTGGAATCAGCACAATTGATGACGATGATGACGAGTTTATGGACACATGGTTATATTCAATAGAGTTCAGATGTTGAATGGATTCTTGTTATCTCGCGGCTGTTTTCATATTCTGCTGTTAATTGGCTGATTTTTATAAAATGATCGTGTAATGGGCAAAGTTACATCTTTAACGAATTATAGGGATTTATTTTAATGGACTTTAATCTATTACTTAATTCGTTAATGTTTGATTTTTAATTTGTAAATGATATGAATAATATATTTTTAAGTTAAAAGTTAGTTAAAATTAACAACGAAGCTAATGTTATAATGAAATTGTTGTTAGCGTGCGTTTAATCAATTAATCGAATATTTAATTAAATTAAAATATTAATTAAAATTGAAACAAAATTAGGCTGAAAAGTGAAATAAAATTGGAGAATTAGGAGTTTTATAAAGATGTAAGAGAAAATTAAAAACCAAGTCGCTAAAATATTTAATAAATTCATTCCATGAAATACTCATAAGATCAATTTTCTTAATTTTATATGGTCATAAATAAGCATAGATCTAACAGAAAATTTCCCATATTTCTAATTAAGTATCATGCCGGGTCGAAACCCATTACTTTGCCATGTCATCAAAATAAATCACGAGCTCTAGGGGAAAACATGAATTTAAAGCTTTTCCGACCGGCAGTCCTCAAAGAAGTTCCCTAGCCAACGAGGCCACCCTGACTCCTCCTTAGGCCCCTTAATTCCCAGCAATTAACACCATCATAATTTCATATCTCCTAACGACATGGCACTTGTTTTCTAATAGCGAGCGTGAAAAAATCACAAGTTGATGCTCGGCTCCCAAGTGCCTGAGGGCCCATTAAAAGGGCCGGCGACAAGCGATACGCCTGCGAAAGGAGCTATAATTAAAAACATGTGGCAGACCGCCGGCATCTTCTAATAGTCGTTCTCGAGGAAGAGCCCTATCAATGCGCCACTTAAGACTCGCCCCGATCGCCTCCTCGTTCCAGCGCGAGAAACATAAGAAAATTTATCAACTTCTATGAGGCGACAGAACTTTTGCTGTCCTTCTGTGGCTTTTCTTTTTCAACATTTTTTCCCACCGAAAATAGTTCTCCTCAGCCGAAAAGATTCGGGTTGAGTTGGGTTTCTGTTGCCCGGCATGTGCGACAATTTCTTTTGATCCTTTTTATGCGACGCCAGAATCCACCAGATGCAATTATGAACGACGGCCACATTTTGCACCGTTCCCCGGTGGCATTCTTTGGGAAATTAGAGGACTTTCGGGCAAGACCCCGACGTCTTTCGGCTGAACAGTGTGCCAAATGTTGGTGGAGATAAAATTACTTTTAATTTATTTACGGTCTACCAAACGTTTTTGTTCGGGCATGTGATCAAAATGATGAAATTAATGTTTTCTCTTAACATTTCTGAATATCAATTTTTTGCTACAAGAAATTGTATTTATGTATTTGATTCATTTGGATAGTACAATGTGACAAATAATGTTTTTTATTTGAATACAGAGCACTTTCAAATAATTAATTTGCTACTCAGAGTATGAAAATATGGAATTCTGTTTTTAAATGGATTTTTCGAAATTTTATTTAAGTGACATCGCATTCAAGTTTTAAGAAATGCATTGGTTGCATATAAACTTTTAAAATTTTCTCAGAGACTTCTCTAAAAATAAATTTGCATATTATTGTAAATATTTGGTATATCTTAAATTTACAATTTTACAATTTTCAAAATTGATGAAAACTCAAAAACTAGTTAAATGAAAAATGAATTCACATTTTCAAAAAAATTAGAATATAAAATGTAATTAGTCACCTTAAAAAACAACTTACATTAATTACCATCATAAAATTTGTAAATTCTGTAAAAATAAAAATTGTAAACATTTCATTCCTACAACCATCGAGCTTAAAAGCATGATTATGATTCACAAGCTAAAAAATTTAGTCGACTTTGTCTTCGGGTTTGGTGCTTGGAAAATGTTGAAAAAGTTGTAAGCTCCGAATTATGTTGAAAGCTTGAATTATGTTTCCCGCCTAAATATTTTTTATATTTTCAGTTGGATTTATAAAATTGAAATTTTGCGTTCACGAAATAGTAGTTTTGGTATTATGATTAACATTTTTAATTGCTGTTGATGTTAGTCGACAAACATTAATTAAAATTGCGATGTTTTGTATACAGATCTATTTTAGTAGAATTTATGAAAACCGATAGATAATGAAGGTCATCATCATAGCAAAATTTCCTGGTATGATTTAACGGAGGTAAACAGGAATAAATGAATTGATATAAAAATTTGCAGATCAATACGGATCACTTTAAATACATGCGCCTTGCTCAGATAAATTGCAATAGGTCAATCAGCACAGATAGCTTGGGTGCAGAAAAGTTCGTTGGGGGCAAACGTGAGCTTATTATAATGCATGCTTGACTTAATCTTTTTATTTATATTGTTGTTTTCCAAGCATTATATTAGTCGTGAAAAAATTTACTTCCGGTGTAATTCCGCTGCGATAATTTTATTAACGTTGCAAGTTTCTTGACGTTACTGGAGACTATAAGACCACGCTCAAAATTTTAGTTATTACATTCAACTGTTTAATTCAGCTCTAAAATGTAATTGCTAAATTTTTCGGTCGAGCGTTTGACATTAAAATTTTGAGCGATTTTTAAGCTGAAATTTCTTTAAGTTCGGAATAAAGTTTTTTCTAATATTCACTTTAAATTACCTTCAACATATTCTGAAATATCATAATTAATAAGGAAAGACCCCTGTAACTTACATCGAAATATATTTTAGCATAAACAGTCAGAACAGAGAATGTCAAAATATGCATAGAAGTTCAATAATATAGTCTTAAAATAATTAAACAAAAACAGGATATCACAACACTGAGCAATGAGATATTAAGTTCCGAATGAGTCCCTCTACTAAATTGAGTGTTATTATAATTTAGAGTAAATGCACTAAAAGCAAGCTGATGCTCGAGCCGAATGTGAGACCAAAACCTAAGCAGGCTGCCATTATCGAAGATGCCATTTCTTTTTCATGATGCATAACAGCTCTGAGAAAGTGCATTAGTATAGTGTTTGAAATAAGTGATAATTCATTTAATACTCACTTTGGCGCCATAATTAGAGAAATATTGGCAAGATATCCATTTGAAATTGAGAAGGTAATCATAAGGGCTATAAAAACGATATCGGAATGAATTAAGACAGGAAGGAAAGTGTGTACTATGGAGTTTGCCATCATTAGAACAGGAATGAATCCGACTCTAATCGTTGTTAAAAGTAAAATCAGGTGAGGCCGATTTTTGGGCTGTAAAAAATGCATTTTATTTAATAAATAAAGAAGGGAATTCACTTAAAAAATAATTAAACTTACCCATTCAAATAAACCAGCAAGAATACGTCCCAAATAGTCGCCAGAGTTAAAAGTTAAATAGTTCACCACGGGAGTAAAATAGAGATCTGGAATTTAGAGATTGTTTTAGAATTTAGGGCAAACAATAGACAATTTGAAACTTACCATTCCAAGGATGTCCGTTTCCATGATATTCGGATTGCACAAGTTGAGTAACAGCCGGATAAACAGACAAAGTAAAAGCGAAGACCAAACATTCAGAAACAGCATAAATATAAATTTTTCTAAAAACATGAGGAAAGCAAGGAACTTGATTATCTCGAACGACTTCAGTGAGCGCTTCCTGGCTCTGGGAGAGGTCAGATTTTCTAGCATCGTAAGCGTAGTACTTAAAAAACAATGTTCTAGACATGACCCCGTAGGTGATCATGGATATAACTATAACAATATTTCCCATGCAGAAATAAAAGAAAGCAGTCGATTTGGCTGAGGCTCCGAAAGTTAGAGCAACAATTAAAGTTAGAGATGAAAAGATTCCGCCTAGAGCTTGTCCACTTACTACCGCGGTTATGTACTCCGACGGAAAAAGACCTGCTACTCCAAAAAGTCCGCCTGTTAAAGTAGCTGCGAAGGCTGTAAAATAAAATTTTGATAGTAGTTTACTTGTATTGAAGGTTTAAAGGCTCCTACAATTGATGAGGACGACGATGGCCATGGTGATGATGAAGAACTGCTGCTGCCATCCGTCCGTGTTGACTTCCACGAGGCTGGTGTTAATTAGGAAGAGAATTAGGACACCTAGCATAGATCCGATCATTCGGATCTTCAGAGGAACCTTGTAGCTGTAGACAGCGTTGAGTATTAAAAATATAGTCCCAGCGACGGAGGCTGCAATGCTCATGTCTGAGGTGAAATTTCGTTGCATTGGAGTAAGGTTGGCCGTTGTGGAATTATCGGAAACATTTCGGAATTTGTACATCCAGTACTGAAAAATAAAAAAAAATAAAAAATCGGCCATGAGATCATTGTTTAACATAAAGTGGATCCGCGTCAGGCTTCCTAAGATTGCAATTAAATTACAGATAAATCTAACAATCATTCGGTAAGCAAATCTGGGTCATCATCTCTCATTGCGAAAATAGTAAGCATCTCCAGGAATTGAATTCAAAGAGCCATGAGACTCCCGATAACGCTGGATCAAGTGTCTCCCCAAAAACGCAATTGCAGGGGTCAGCGCAAGAACCGCACGCGGGGCTCCTCCGATTGAAAATTATGAAAAAGGGTAAGACGAGAGGAGCCTGCGTGAGTCATGCCCCTGGAATCAGACAGCGCAGTAATTGATAACTGGCAAGCGGACTGATAAGCCACTGTCTTTCAGAAGACCCCAAATAGTAAGTGGGATTTTCGCGAGCGCGAGGAGTGGCAGAGGTCACTGATATTGGAAAGAATCTAGCCGTTTATAGTGCGTACAATGTGCAAATTGATTTTTCTATTTTTACGCCCTATTTTCTAGCGAGTAGAATAAATAAAGGGGCTACTTACGTCTTCAGCCGTGAGGAAGAAATTCCAGGGCAGGAGGGTGGCCATGCCCAACAGGTAGAAGACCAGGTACGTGTAGTTGAACTTGTCCGCGGGGACGTTCTGGTTGAATGGGGCCAGCTCCTGGTCGGCGCCCTCCTTGTCGGAGTTCTTGTGGGTGTCGTCGGTGTACCCATCGTCCAGGAAGTCGTCCACGTCGCTGTCCTCTTCCGGCTCGGTCAGCAGGGGCTGCTTGTTGAGCGAGGTCATTCTTTCGTGCGGATTTGTTGCGGTCGGATGCGAGTTCACTTGCACTTCACGGAAGAGCTGCGGAGGTGGCTTGACCCAATCTGATTCACTAAAACAGCGCCCGCTGCATTCCAGCTGTTAGCACGACGCAACACTTTGCTTTTGTCTGGGCTGGTGGGAATGTTTTCGCTCGGTGGTTATCACTCGGACGGTGACAGCTCCCCAGCTGATCGATAGAAAACTTCTTGGGGTTGACTTCGCCATCTGGTGGAAACATTTTGTGCTGCTCTCTGCGCCTTCACTAAGCGGAAGTACGAGAACTAAAGCTGGAAATTGTACTAGAACTAGATTGGTGAACAGCTTGAAGCAACAAGAAATCCACATTCGAATTTAACGGCTGGGTTCGTTGTCTGGCCACTTTTGATTTAAATTTTCTTGAGTAATTTGGTAAACAAATTTTATATGGTAGTGCTGATTTTTATTTAAATTTTCCAAACGACTTCAAGTAAAAATTGGATAAAATTATCAAGGTATTGCTTTTGTATGTATGTATGTACATATAAAATTTTCAATATCGAGGCTGTGTGTCAAACCAGACTTTTCTTTTCAAAAGTCGACTATTCAACGAAAAGCATGCTGGCGAGTAGACTTTTTAAATGACAAATCAGTAGGTACTTTTTCCTTATAGAAGGCTGTGAGCATATCGCATATTGATTATCCTATTTTGCATGCAATTCTTAGTTTCCCCCCTTCCCCTTTGTGTATTTTAAATACATAGTTTATTAGTATTTGAAGAAATAAAATTATAACTTCGATACCTTCTTCGTCTATTTCCCAATAGTACTGCGTTTGCTTATATGTCAATACAAAAGTCATTTGAAAAGGCTCTCCTTGTTTGGCACAGGCAAATTAATCTAGTACATTTTTAACGAACTTTTGAAAAGAAAAGTCTGGTTTGGCACGCAGCCCGAAATTCATAGGAAAATATTATATGTAAATCTATTTAATTAACTAAAAAATAGCGCAAAACTGGAAGGCAAACTTTTGTATCAAATAAAATATGTGGGACAAAAACTAAATGAGTATTAAAAAAACTATTTTTTTGTTTACGTTGAGTCTAAAATTAGCTGCATAAAGTATAAAGACCACTATATCACTTTCGAATACAATTAACTCGTATTGTTAGATTATTATTACTCATAAGTTTTATTTTTTATTAACTTCTAAAGGAGTTATCGCTTTAAAATTGCAATAATGGAATTCTCAAAAAGTTCATATCCGTAGAGGTATGTATAATGGTTCAATAAAAGAACAAAAACACTCGTATTATATGTATGTATGTATTTAAACGTGAGATATTATTAGAATCAATAAACTTTCAAAAAGGTTTTAATTCTTATAAAAATCATATTACTTCGGTAAAGGCAGTACAGCCCATTGAAAATATATATATATATATGTTTATTTTATAAACCAAGAAATGTTAAAAAATGGTTATATATTCTAAAAATTTAGTGAAAACGTTCACAAACTATTAGAATCTATGAGTTTTTTAAATTCTGAGACTCAAAAGAATTAAGTTATAAGTTAATAAACGATCGATTTGGGTTAGACGTGGGTGGACTATTTTCTGCTTTTTGTCTCTTAATATTCTCTATGTAAGTAAAAATGAAATAAGATCATCATCACTGGCTGTGGGTATAAACAATTTCTAAAAATTCAAGTGACCCAAAAAAGTAACGATCAAGTTTCGTTCCTTCAGGAGTTGGGGCATCTTTTGAATCTCAGGAGCAGGCTGCTGTTACAGTCCCCAAAAAATTATTATCAAATGGCAGTTTCTCGGGGAAGAGTGGCTGGGGGCGAAAAGGGATGCCCACCCGATCCTGAAAATATATCACATCCGTTTTCTCACTTATTCTGCCATTTTCGTATAAATTTATGTTTGTGTCAGGTCATGTGTCAGAAATTTCACCAGGAGCACACTGCGGACGGTGGCGGCGGCGGGCGTCATCCGCTCCTGGCCATCGTCCGCCAGCAGCACCACTTTCTTTTATTGACCACTTGAGATTTGATATCACTTCATAAAATATGTGCGCACATGTTGAAAGTGTCCTCGGCCCTGGGTCCAGTCACCGAAGGGGGGCCGGCCGGGGGACTAATAAAGCGCTTTTTGTTGTTTTATGGGGAGACAAATTGCGGCCAAACTAAATTTGATAAAGTGGAAACTTTCGGAGGAGCGCTCCCGAAAAAGATATTGGGGCCCGGCGATGGTCGCCGGTGGCGGCAATAAAACGTGAAAGAGCACAGTGGGGCCAAAACGGCTGGCGTTGCCTTCCCCCAGAAACAATGATTCTATGTTTTCACCTAGGCCATAAAGCGATGTTTATGTCCGCCGATTTGACTAACAAGGCGGGGCGGCGTAAAAGTTTATGTTGCGATGGCACACCCGCCCCCAGGGGTCCGCGCTGGGGCCTCCGAGGCGTAATGACCCTGTGCAGCGCCTGGGTGTTCCGGCCAGTGCGCACCCCCCCAATAAATCCAGCGATTGCGAATTTGTTTTTATATCTCGCGAATCAATAAAACAAATTTCCAACTGAGTGAAGGCTTTCGGCCAGTGCAGGTTTATGACCGGAAAAAAAATACTCAGAAAAATACCGCCTTGCCAAGGCCGCAGTCAGGAATTGATCCCCACCTCTGAAATCTTTAATGAAATGAACACATCGTTTGAGTATATTTAATCAATAATAAAAATACCATGAACCCAAAAAAAAAACTCTCGTTCAAATTTAATTCGCCACTTACAAAATTTAAATTTTCTACCACCAGAATTTCATTCGTAGCTTTAGAAGGTAGGACTCAACCATAATTCAGAAAAAAATTACTTTTTGTTTTAGTGTCTAATACAATAGTATTATGTACCTTTGAACAAAATCTTTGCAAAATTTGAGATCGATGCGACAAAAATTTATAGATTTACGATAAATTATTTCAGAATCACTTTTATAATGACTAAAATATTTTCGAAATTATTCGATTATTAGGTAATAATGTAACTGTTTTAAAATTTAACGAGCATTTTTGATTGTACGTTCGTATAGGAAAAAAAAAAATCGAAGAGGTTTAGATTTCGGCATTTTTAGATATTTTTCTTGCTTTCATATATCATTATCATCTCTTTTCTAAATTTTTAAAAATATTTAGATTAGTTTTTCACATAAAAAAATATAATAGTGGAATCAAAGTATAATTTTGACTAAACAATTTTCAAATTTTAATTTTAATTTTTTCAAATTGAAAATATTTTAAAGAAACTGTTTCGAAATTCAAGTAGTTATGGGTGTTAATGGGTTTTCTTAATTTTCATTTCATATTGAGACTTGTTTCCTTTTTGACTGATTTTGTCCCAGAAAGGAAGCAATAACTATAACATCCCGGAATATTTTTCTGGCTGCGGTTTTGCGCCTGGCCCCAGCGATATCTAACTTTTTCATTAAATCGAACTCGGGACGGCATCGGAAAGTCGTAAAGTATGAAATATGCCGGAGCCGACCCAGCGGGCGAGAAGTCTCAATTTCTAGACTAGAAAGATGCAACTCCTTAAAGGCGCTTTGGCAAGACGTTTCCACTTTATTAACGGGGAGTTCGACGGGCAGGGAAACATTTTTCACCTACGCCGGGACCCCAGCCAGGTCCAATTTGCGGTGCGGTGAATTTTCTTATTTTATCACCATTTCGGACCTCCAGTGGAGGATTGCGATGGCCCCTCACATTCGTGTGGTGAGCTCGCTGCCAGAATATTTCCGATTTGATTTACAGGACCCAGGGCAAGTAAAAAGTTTAGAGGGCTCCGTCTCCGGTCTCAGACGGGCTCCGTGGCGCACTGCATGAATAAAATGTCCCCCCATTTGTCACAGCCAGTTATGAAATTTTCAGCCAGCGATCGTCTGTTGTGCCAATTCCCCCAAATGAATTTTCTGTCCAGGGTGGAGTCGGAGTGTGTTCCTGCGGGAGTAGTCGCGTCGCGTCGTGTTCCGCGCAATGGGGGCGCCGCGCCGTGCCGCGCCGCGTCGAGGGCTGTTCACCCATAGTTGCGATAGTTCGTGTTTTATGCGGGGCTTTTATGGGGCTACAAATCCCATCTAAGGTCGACTACACCGCAGCGCCCGAAGCCGTTTATTTGTTTGTTGCGCTCGCCCGGGACAAACAAGTCGAACCGGGCCGGGATGGCTTTTGGTCCACCTTCTCCAGACTCCAGGATCCCGGATTATGTATGAAGGTGCGAACGAGGAGCGTTCCCTGGTGCGGGTGGGTCGGGAGCCTCTGTAGGTACAAATGTTGTTGACTGCCAGGATTACTTGGCCTCGGAGATTCTACAAATTCTAGTCTTTACATTTCGAAATGAATTTTTTTGATTACCTATGTATGTACCTCCGGTATATGTTCAGGCTTCCGCAGATTCTGAAATGTTCAACCAGAACAAGAGTTGGTTTGGGAGATGTGTGTTTTTTTAAATTAAAGTGCAAATCTTGGACCCAGAGGTAGTCTGTGTCTGAAACCAAGAAAGATAACTTCAATGCAGACGTTGGATACATGTTCAAAAGGTTAACAACGCCTTCAGATGTGTTAGGTAGTAATGCTGCTAGCAAAGATTTAGCTAAAAGTAAATTCTATTTGGTTTCTGTGTATTTTTTTTTATATATACATAAATGCAAATTTTAAACAAATAGCGCATTTTAATTCTAAGTGAGTATGTGATGTCAGAAGCAGGAACTAAAACGCATCATTTGGTGTTTGGTTTATTGAGTTTGGTGAAGTATTAACGGAGAAAAAGGGATGTTGACAGTAGAAATAATATATACAAATAGTATTACTTCTGAAATTTCAAATTTTAAGTATTGAAAATTAGACAATTGAAATGTTTATTTTATTTAAAACATTCCAAACGATCCAAATATAGACAACCTTTAGGTACTTCTTGTTATAAACATATTTTTAATTTAATTTACGTTCAATTTCTTAATAAAATCGTCATGTACTATATATTTAAGATTGCGAGATCATTTAGTGTGTCTTGAATCACTGTAGATCTCAGATAAATCTTTAAAATGCCTAAGGGCTGAAAACGACCTTTCATTTGTACATGTACTAGGTACATATATAAAACTTCTTATAAACATGAGTGGTATTTTATGTAAAATTTCTCGGTTACGTGGAGATGGCCTGCCATGAAGGTATGAAATTACATAGGTAGTATAAATAATTGTGGAGTTTTTTAACCATGGTACTTTATCTTTTGGTTAAAGCAAGGAAAGAAATACACCTTTTCCCATAGAAACTACAAAAGTTCAATCGTTTCTCATCTTTCATCGAAAAGGTACCATAAAGCAATTCAAACTTGTGAAATTTTTAAATTTTTTAATAAAAATACTAATTTGTATTCTGGGAATATTGAAATTCATCAATAAATTGTTTAATAAGCTGAACTAGGAACGGGTAAATTTGCAGTTGCCTGTAGAAATTAGCAAATAATAGTAGCTAATTTCACGTTTGAAGTTTCTGCATTAGGGATACAAAACATTTAAAAGATAAATTTGCCCTTTTGATAAGGAAACAATAACCAACAATTTTAAGAAGAAAAACCATCCACAAAGCAATGAACTATGGCTGGAACATTTCTTTTTATATTGAAAAGTCCGTCGAAGAGCACTGCGCTCATTTCGAAGACATCGCATCGCACTGCCATTGAGTTTCCGCGTCATCCCCGTAGCCGTAGGCCGTCAACCCTCTAAAGGAAATCTGATCTTAAGACATTCAAAGGAATTCGTCTCCGTTTCGATTCCACTTTTTGCTGAAATCCGCTTCTTTTGGCTCTTGCAATTTTTTTCTCCTCCTTTTATTTTTTAATTTTTCGAACATGTAGCTTGGGGCGGTGTTATAATTTGATGCCGACTTTCATTAAAATCCGCCCTGAGACAGAAATAAATTCAACGCTTTGATCGCTCGCTTCTTTTACGGATTTTGATAGCGTACAGCCCGAGCCAGAGGAGGCGCATCGTCATCCGAAGAAGACAATTTTTTATCATTTAAGCTTGCCTACTATTTACAAAAGGCTCGGTGGATCCCCCGGGGCCCCACGAGGACCTGCATACTTAATCGCCGGGAAGGTAATCCACATCTTCTCGGTTTGGGGGACAGATACAATTGTTTCTTCCATCTTCCCGGAGGACCTCAGAGTCTGGGTCTGGATCTGGATCCGTATACAATGGCACTTCCTCTGCTGGATTGCCAACCAGCTAGCTAGCCTCGTCTTTAGGGGCTCCTCACAAATGAAACGCTCATTAAGCCGGTCTGCCCGGTTCACACCTTGTGCGCAAACACAATGAAAATTTGTTTACAAAATTGTGATTAATCGCTGCGATAGAGGCTCGACTAGGGGCTATCATTTTGAGCAGCATTCAGGGCGGGTCGGAGCCCGGGGAAGGTACAAAGGGGCCCTTGCAGGACAATCTTCCGGGCCCTACGATGTGTCCTGCTGCCACGCACGGATGTGTGGAGGATAATTTCGCCACTAGCCCAGCGGCATAAATCATTGTAATGAATTTCAATGGGCAAAATTTATTGGTTTCATAAATCACAGTTTCAATTCGAAAACGAGAAAGTTATCCTATTGTGGAGTTACTCACGTTTTATGTATTTCCGCCGGAGCCGGGGAGTGAGAACTTCTAGCTCTTGTGCTCCGGCAGACTGAGTTTATTTTATGATATGAGACTGAATTAGCGAAAAGTCGCATATATTTCTGCACAGAGCACACCTTCTTCCCCGTGAAGATGGTATGTGATAAATTTCTAGAAGCCCCGAAAAGGGCTGATCGGAATTCCCTTCCGCTGTGTCCGTCCGTTTTCGGGCGGCTGGTCAGTGATATTAATTGCTCACATTTTCGCAGCCGTTTATAGCGAATTAACACGCGAGCTGTGAATTCCCGTTTAGTTTCCACAATCACCCGGAAGCAAATTAATCACGTAACGTAATCGCCGGCCTTTCTACCAATTTATTTGTTTCCTTGCGATTAAACTGACCCATCACGGCTGCATATCCGCGGCAATTTGTTCGCGATTTTCTCGCCGCCATTCAGAAGATGAGCCCCATCTGTCCTAGGTGAAAGGTGCACCTGTGACGTGCACACCATCTGAATGGATTTTCGGATATAATTCTGCACCAAAGGCTAATTGCCAAATTGAAGCTTACAATTATATCACAATTATGATACCTTGTAATTGACCCTTTTCTATTGGTATAAATAACTCTAACCCTTTTCTGCTTTTTTAAATAACGAATGAGCCTCATTCAAGTCAAATTTAAAATTTCTGAAAATTTAAAAAGGTAGGACTGAATTTTCTGGATATGAAGATTTAATTTTAATGTAGGTAATGTAAATAAAGATAGAAAAGTTGAGTGCATATAAAATAAATACTTTCTCTCCTTTTAGTTTCATACCATTTTGTATAGTAATTTTTAAATTAGCATTATTTTTAATTCATTTTTATTATTAACATACCTATAAATGTATGCATTTATTTTCTACAAAAGGAATTGTATATATAGAGTTTTGGTGTTATTAACCCATCTCAGAACATAATCCTTAAGGGAAGCATATTTTATTACTAACTACATATATATAAGAAAACCTCCAAATCACGTCCTTCGCCTCCAGATCTACATAAAAGAATGACTAAAGATTTTTTCGAATAACACCATACTTTTTGCTCGATCATGATAAATTCGGAATTTTCCATCATATTGAATGATACGCATTGAAAATTCTAAGAAATTGTTTGCGCAGCAAATATTGTATTAAAAATTTGGGTTAATTTGGGTTCGGTAAACAGGACCTTTTTATATTATGACAAATATCAATCATTTTGACTGGTATTGGTATAATTTATCAAAATACCTACCTATATAGTTAGTTGTAATTCTTTAAGTTTTTAAAGTAAATTTTGGTAATATGTCGCCTAATAAATCGCCTCTTTTAAAATTTAAATTTTAGGGGTTGTTATGTCGTTTTGGCATTGGTCTATAATAAATATAAAAATTTATAATGCCTGACCAAAGACGATGTATACTGAAAAAACTCATCAGCCATTGAAAATTATAAAAACATACTACCACCTGAGCAAATACTTAATAAAATCTTTAAGAAGGATATTTCCCTTCAATTTCAATTGCAATTGGGATCCCTTGGAGGAACGAAAAACTGTTGCTGGAAGTATTCCACAATTTGTAAACATAAAACTCACCCGAAGTGCCTCACCATCCGAGAAAAAAGGGAAAAGTGGAGCATTTCGTTTCAATTGTTAGCACTTCAAGGAACCCAAGCCCTGCCTGGCTGCCACCCTTGTGGGGCGTCCCCATCCCCCGGCCACCTTTTGACATGTAATTTGAATAACAAAATATCGATCAATCACTTCGAGCCGATTTTTCAGGCGGTTCAATTGAATCCGGCTGGCGGCACCTTGAGGTATCCCCCCGATTACTCAGACCCTCCGCCGCCTCCCCCTGTCCTCTGGGCCGGAGGGGTGCCCAAGCAAATTTTATGTAAATCACTTCACGAGCAATTGCCTCCTTTCAAGGAATTCGCATTTGTTGGGAGAGGTGGAGCCTTTCGAGCCTTCTCATAAATATGAAATTCTATGCTAATAAAATAGCCAGGACCTCGGGAGGTTTACCAGATTCTGCTTTCTGGCTTCTCCTATTAGTCTCAACTTTCGGGACCTGTTATTGGATTAAAAATTTCACGGTATGCGACCCGGCAAAGTTCCGGGGAGTCCCAGGCGGAATCTTAAATAAAGCGTGTCGCCGTGCGGCCGCCGCCGGCTCCTTTTAAGGTGACAGCTGCGGCCCCAATCAATTATTTATGCTCCGCTCCAGTCGTGGAGCACCAGTGACGAACCTGAAACCTGAAGTGTATTTAACATTCGAAAATAATAGCCCTTCATTTTGGGAGGAAGAAGGGGTGTTTTTGGGGCCGAAGACGGAGCCAACCCCCATGTAGGGCTCCCAGTCGACCCATTCTTCTCTGCACAAAGCTCTCTGCGTTTAAACTCGGTCCCAAATCGAATCAGCGAGCTTTCTGTAAACTAACAGCGATATCCCATCTCCTCGCATGGTTAGCTCCTTACCATTCCTTTGTGTCTCACAAGATTAGAAGGAATTGAGTTGGAGCCCGAGACGCCGCCGCCGGGGTTCCCGACGACACAGTGGGGCCCACCGCACGCCCGCCCGCGTCGCCAGAGCGCTAAGTAAAAGCTCCAAATCAAGTTAAATTCCACAATTTACCCACACCTCGCCGGGCGCCCCTTTAAAGGGATACCGAGAGGTTTCGCGGGGGCGTATAACACACATGTGCACTCACAGGTATTACCCAAAATGTGATTTGGTGTAATCACTTTTTCCAACTTTAATGACTTCAGATGCTCCCTGGACTGTGTCGGTTGCTAGGCGGCGCACAGTCCCTTCGCCTTCCTCCCCCCAGTGAAGCCCTAAAGGTGTGCCATTTTCTTTTTAAAGATTCTACAGAGACCTCGTCTTCGAGTCTGCTAAGTAACTGCCGGGCGTTTCAGATAATTAAGACAAATCTCTTCCATGTCCTATTCTCGTGGCACATTGCACCGATTTCCGGTCAAGTCGATTTCGTCGGATACGACCAACTTACAAAATATAAATCGTCCTAGAGATGAAATTTCTACGAAGATTCTTAGCTTCTTGAGAGGTAAGCATCTTCACGAACTACATGCTATGCGATGCTGGTTTGAGCGTAATTGGATCGCATCACGTCGCAGCTCCTTCTAATAAACGAAAAAGGATGAAAATGGCAACCGAACAAATGCTGCTCAAAAGTACCTTATTCCTCCTTTTTCTCGGTTATTAGCGGGGTGAGGGAGGGTATCGAACAATCAGCCCTTATCTAAGGAGATATCAAAGGATGCCTGTTTCTGTTTTATATCACAAAATGCTCCACTTTGTCAGTCGTAAGGAACATCTCAATACAAGATTTGGAACGTCCTTCGATTCGATTTGATATCGTCTCAAGGAGCATCGAATAATAAGTTTTGCAGTCCCATCTAGGAGATCTAGGAGCAGTCCCCGAATGTAGAGGCCCACGTCATGCCCCCTCCCCTAAATCGGGTTGACTATAAAGCATACTTTTTTTTTGGCAAAGAGCGTTATAATAGACTGCCATATATTTCTGGATATTATTGAAACCCAATTTATAGATATTAAACCATCTAGAAAATGGCTGCCATAAAACCGCTTTATTGTCGTACGATTCCCCAAATTGCTTTCTGAAAGCAGCAGACGGCCCCGCAGATAGTAGCTAACCAGTTCTCTTCTAGCCGCCCTCGGGGCAGCCCCCAAACCTTCTCGAATTCGTCGATACACAGCCACGAATCATGCGAGACTTATGGGGGCGTGATGGAATTATAAAATCGCATTCGACTGGCCCAAGAAGGGCCTCTGGTTTCGCTTTATTCCTCCCCTCGACATGGACTTCGAATTCGACCTCCAGATGGGCTCCAAATTGGCTGGCCACCGGCACAGAACGTAAATGTATCGCATCACAGATAAACTGATAAATGGTAACTCGATGTAAGTTTAATGAGATGTTGCAGCAGATTAGGGTTCCGCTGGACCGGTCTGGGGGGCCCTGTCACTTGTTAGCAAAGCCCCCCCGGGCTATTGGGCTTCATAATTGCGGAACAAATTAGTGCTCTGTACCGGAATTAAGCGAGTACTCAAAAGAGATCCGCAATGGGCGGTTAATTGATGAACGACTTTAGGTTTAGCTGCAATTTGGGACTCCAAGTGGTTTTACGGGCTCCAGCGGAAAGGGCTGTTTTGTCAAAGGGAGAAGGGCAGGGAGGAGCAGGGGAGGAACTGATATTATTAGGCGAACCAGGGCATATTTATATGACTTTTGTGGAAGAAGCAAAGGGAATTTGGAGCTCCTTTGAAATCCAAATCTACTTAGGATGGTTTATTTTCATTTATGGATATACTGGATAAGGTTTACCATATTTTCTTTTAACTTCTGAATAATTCTTCTAAATGGACATTTAATCGGCCGAAAAATTTTAATGAATAAATAAATTTTAAAAACCTTATATGAAATATTATACACAATTTTCTTTTTTGCGCGATAGATGAGATCCTAACAAATTCGCGTAAAAAGAAAATTGCGTAGAAAAAGATACTGTATCGGGTATGCATATAAAAGAAGGGTTAGTTCGACATTTCAAAAAAAAATTTAAGTATGTGAATTCATCGTATTTAATTTATTTAAACTTTAGATTAATTTAAAAGTTTATTTAAAAAATACCCAGATATATCCAAAATAAATCGTTTTTTTTTTAACAATAGTAATAATTCAAAATTCTAGAAATAAACAATTAAAACATAAATCAATTTATAATTTCTGTCATTTTCTGATGAAGCCATGATTCGCTTATGACAGACTTGAATAATTTCTTAGACTGCGTTAACTCAAATCAAATCGCGTAAAAAAGGAATGAAATTATCATTTTAATCTTTTAGATCAAATTCGAATAAAAAAAGTTCGCAGAAAGCAGAATAAGGAAGAATTAACAATTTAAATAAATTTAAATAGTCTTATTCCCTAATCATCAAAAAGTGAAAACTTAATTTCACGTAACAACTTTTGAAAATTAATTTTCTTTTAATAATTCTACTGCACAGTAGTTCATTAAAATTTAAAACAAATGCATAAAAACCTAGATATTGGACTATTTTTGTAGTTGTTCTAAATATGTACATTTTCCAAAAGAGTGCAAATCCTGCAATATCTCACTTTTATTTCATAAATTATTGTAAATTTTGAAGTTTTAAACTCTAATTGAATTACTAAAAATAAAAATGTCGAATGTATTCAAATTCACCAGTTTTCTGAGAGAAAATCCCTATTTGCTTTTAAAGTTATATTAAGTAAGTAAGGGTTTCAGCATAAGCGCAGTTCTGACTTTATTTTATGGAGATTAAAGACCAGTAATTTTTGCCCCTTTTTTTTTATAGTATTATTCTCGGGCGATTAACTTGAAACATGTTGAAACCGCAAACATTCCACACAAAAGCAACTAAAAAAGTTTTAAACGCTTGAATACACCCGGAAAGGGTTCAAGCATATGGGAAGTTACAACCACCTTAAGTTATACCTTAATTGGAACAATAAAACGTTTGACCTTCCTTAGGCCCTTTGAGACGATTGAGCGATCCGCTGGCACTAAAAAGGGTTCAGGTCCTCCATTTGTGTGCGGTATCGGGAAAATCGCCTAAACTTAGGTTTATGTCAAAAGTTCCCTTTCAAATTCAAGGAGTTAGTTTCGATACGATTATTCTCCTAAGAAACTACCTACAGTACCAACTACTGTTTCTTAGCGAAGGAGGTCAAGGGGAGCGGGAAGTTACTATAAAAGCTGGCAACTGGGGGAGGCGAGGAGGCCTCTTAAAAGTTTCAAGATTTGAAAATTAATGTACGGAAAATCAACAACCGCAAATATTTCCAGGGTAAGGGAGACACAGGCACCTAGCCACGGGCTTCCTGGGCGAGAGCCGCAACAAAGTGGGTAAAGTAATGCCAACAAAAGGGTTAAAACTTGTTTCACTCAACGAGCAATTAAGACCAAAATTACTTCCAGGTCATGACTTGCAATTAAAAGTGAAACTGGGTTGATGAAATTTCGTACTTCTTTCCCGTCTTCAGCTCCAGTAGCCAACTTTCGTGCTGTTTCGCTCTGTGTGTACGACGACCCCGAACTCGAACCCGTCGGGGGTTGAACACCTGCGCCAACCTACGCCAACAAAACCACCCTGGGTCCCTGACATGCCGCGTTCCAAGTGCACCTTCACTTTGTGCACTCGCAAAAATTCTGTGGCCTCCACTGTGGGCTGCGTCATTAATTCCCAAACGAATCCTCCTATATGAGGGCTTTTTATAAAAAAATCCAATTTTATAGCCGCTGCGGCCACCGCAGACAGGTGGGAGACAAACCTGTTGACTTTCCGGTGAGCTCCCGGCTCAAAAAATTTAATAACCGATTATTGTGTGCTTTGAGCCAGCGCTTGACCCTAATTGATGAATTTAATCCTCAGAAAACAAAACGGAAAATTCTAATTCTATCATAAAAATTTTGTAAGTGGCAAATTTTAAAATTTGAGTATTTCATTTATAGGCTTTAAATCTCAACTTTTCACAAAAAACCCAGAGATTTTAAAAAAATAGACTAGCGATAGGTACCGGAAAATATTTAAAATAAGTAATACACATAATAATTGCGTTAGTTTTGTTTATAACATAATTTTGTTAGTTTTGCCAATTTGAGATTACTTAACTATTACATTCTGTATATTACTATATTTATACAATTAATTTAAGTTCTTAAATTTTTGTTTCTAATGAGAACCGATTTTTATATGTGAATTCTTCTGATAATGGGAAACATCTCTATAGATTATACAAAAGCTAAAGCTGACAAGTTAAGAAGATATCCTAAAATAAAAATGCTAAGTTTTGAATTAGAAAATCAGTCCGATGGACACTAACTACTCTTCTTTTGAGGGTTAATAGGGCATCAGCTGAGACGGACGGGGGCGGAGGCTGTAATCTTGTCTCAGGCTGTGCGAGGAAATAGCAAAAATAAATTAGATTCGCTGATATCTAGTCGACCATCAGATATTCCTCCATTAGCACAATCTCAGCAAATTTATTGTGCACGAGAGCCAGGAGGCCCGATGGCGGGCGGCCGGGAGGAGAGCACATCTTGGGGCACTCACCCGGCGGACTAAGAACAAGACGATAAAATCTTTGAATTAATTTTTGAGCATGACAAATGGCTCTGATGAAAGCCCTTTTGACGGAGCTCCGTGGCAGACCGTAGGGTGGTTCTGATAAATCGTATTTGCTAAATCCACCCCCGCACGTACCAGTTCCAAAACAGTTCCGTTTGAATAATAAGAAAACAAAAGCCGGTGGCAGATATGCGACCAAATCCGGCTTCATTCCGGCCTCTCCGGTTTTTGGCTGGGGGTAGATCGCGACGATATACCCTGACTTAATTTGTTTCCGAATTCGGGTTCAGAACCCGGGCTTCGGGGAGGTTGGTGGAAATTAATGCCCCACAACAAGTTCCTGGCGAACTTAAAGTTCGCGCTTCAACTTTTGTTGCTGGTGTCGCGTTTATTCTAATGAAATGCAAAAGGGCGCGAATTCCTCCTTCGCTTTTAGCACCCCCCCGGACACAGTCACAAAAAAACAAACCTCATGCTTGGGGGAGCAGAAATGAAAGTTCTGTGTGTTTTCCAGAAATTATTATTTTTTTAATATCGATTGCAGCAAATTGTAGCGCATGCATGACGCGCTGAGATGCGACGAGTGCGGTGCAACTGCTAAAAACTTGCATTTCTGGAAGTTGCAGGGAACTCGCGTCGCGCTTACTTGCGTTGCAACAAAGAACGGATAGCTGCACGCTTCGAGTGCATTTAAAACTAATGATAATTTCGTAGAACGCTTCCAGAGTCCCTCCACATGCACATTATTACTTCCTACTTCCTAATGAAGATAACAGCGCCGGAGTGCATTTTCAAAAAACACATCTCCGGCTCTGAACATTGCAAGTACTCCCCAAAAAATAAAAAATAAATTAAAAATTATTATTTTTTTTACATTAACATGCGACTCTAAAAGTGCCGCCCGCCGCCGTTGCGTCGTTCCGCTGCTACGTCCCATTCTGGGATAAAATGCCTCCAAATGAAATTATGTCGGCGCGATAATTATTAAGGACGACGGTCGGAGCGCCCGGATAAGGAAGATAAAGTTAAATTAGTTTTCGAGATTTTAGTGCTTGATTATGAGGTGATTAGTTCAACTTTATAACGCGATCAATTCTTAAACTTCCAGCCGAGGGCATTGAGGCGGAAATCTTTTGAATTCCGCGCCATATGGGTTTTGTGCGCGCTCTAATTTGTTTGAATCCCCAACTTTGCCACTTTCGGGAGAAGGCTATGGAGCCCTAAACCCTGTGCCGCCAGAGCAAATTGAATTGGAAAAAACTATAAAATTTGTGTGGGAGTCCTTCGCTGCAGTTCAAGGTGGGACGAGACGAAGGACCTTCCTTCCACCCACCGAACCACCACCAGCGAACAGATTGCATCGCACTTGATAGTGCTCGTCTTGCTGCAATTACCTGCGGCGTTACAACTCGGTGCTGTTCCAAATCGAAAACTTTGAAAACTTGTAAAGAAAAGGGTTGACTGAATTTTCTCTAGCAAATTTACTTTCGTTTTGGTTCAATGGGATAAGTTTTGTTCTCGTACCGTTCGGGTTTAACATATGCAAATTTCAAAGTTGTAGAGGGGTTTAATTTAAAAATATTCTTAATCCCTAAAAATTTTGTCGTCTAATATCGAATTTGTGTTTATAGCCCTAAAAAATTTAGTTTTTGAATGCCGATTCAATATTGACAAACGGTAAAACAAGTAATGAATATTAATTCGCTTTAAAACTAAAAACAAAACAGATCAAGTGCAAGTTTTATTTGCGAGAAAAGATTTCGGGTAGAATACCCACCTTATTATTCAAAAACTTTAATAGCCACAAAAATAAAGATATCTGACTCTGCATCTTATAGTGCAAGACTTTGTATATTTTCCTATAATCTTTATAGACCATAATATCAGTGGACAAAGTGTAAAAATGTAAACTTTAAAGTTTAAAACAATATTAGGTACAAAGGTACGTATATTCTTCGCTAGACTTCTACTTTTTTGATATTTTATAAAAACAAAACTCCAAAATTATTTGTTTTTTCAATGATGACAACAACATTTTAAGTTTGTTTCGAGTTTCCAAATATAAAACTTTTATTTTATAAAATTGTATGAAAAACTGGAATTTGCGCAAGCTACGCCGTGAAATTGTAAATAAGACTCCCAAGAGTGTAAAGACTGTCTGACACACTGAAATACCCTATAATTCAAGAAATTTATCGCTTAAATCCCCAAACAACGAAATTCCATTCTTCGTCTAATTTGAACCAAAATTTGTTTTGCATTTTACAAATTTCCAAGACTAAAAGCCTTCTCAATCCCTCCTCCAAGTAGGGGCCTGATTGCGAATTCATGCATTAAACTTTTCAGTATGTCGCATAATTTTGCTTTAACCAATTAGTACCTGCCTACATTTCGTCGATATTCGAGAAGGGAATTATGAGAGCGAACGCGCGTTCGCGTTGTTGTCCCGAATTAATTCCAGGAAAGTCCCATAATCCGAACAATTTTCTTGCCATCATGAAACGGCGGGCGCACCAAATCACAGGAGGATTTTCCTGCTCGTGATGATATGTCACTTTCAGAAAATTTTCGCGCACAAAATCTTTTGGCACCCAAACCCATGGACGTATGAGAAGGGTGTTAAAAACATACACTCACATATTCATATATGCTCACACATACAAAGGATTTAGCATATTAGTCCCTGCGCCACCCCATCCGGATGAATGTTGAGCAATTTCCGAAAATAATAAGAAAATCCACGAAAACTTCCCCGGCTCCTTGTCGTTACCCCATAATGACTCTGCTCAACACTTTGAAAATTTTAATAAATGATTTGAGCTTTAATATTGCAACTTACGGGATAGAAATTAATTAAAACACCGCAGGGGGCGGAGGGGCCGGGCTCCGCTCATTACCCGGCTGCGGAGGCGGGGGTGGTGCGGATGTATGTTACATCAGAATTTCATTACGTATCTCGTGGGGCACTCTTGGCAGATTTTCTTGTCTTTTTCCACATAGCTCCACGTTTTGTTGGGGGTGTTTGCTGTCTGACACCGAAATGTATGAAGAGCCCTTCAGCCCCGTTGACGTGCCTGTTTCAAACTAATCATAGTGAAAATTCCAGAAGATTTCATTTCGTACCGGAGGCGTTAGCACCGCCACGGACCCAGATAGTGCGCCTGGATTTCCATGAACGCCCTCGGGACGTGTAATTGCTCTACACCAGATAAAAATGAAAGATGAAAATTTAATAATTTGGGGATTTACATAACATGCACACACTTGCATAAGCAAAACTATGAGAACACAACTTTATTAATAGAAATAAGAAATTACTTCGTAGAGTTATATAATATTATAAATTTTTAGCCAAACTAGACTAGTAGACTAATAGTCAAGGTATAACATGAAGTTAAAATACCTGCAAACATTTTATAAATAAAAAGAGCCGAAAATACTACTTTCTTCGATATTTAAGATCCAACCATTTTTGAAGTTTCTAATTCTGGATCAACATTTCAGATATTTTTTATCTAAAATTCACAATCGCGATTCCAAACTCCAAAAAGTTTAAAACCTTCGCAGTCATTTTGAAAGTTTAAAATCGAAGTGCCAATTTTTTATCAGTAACACAAAAATCCCATGACATCAATTTATTGTACAAAACGGATCTGCTCACTCAGCATCCACTATGCCAACGTAACTGGCTTGCGTTCTAAACTGCAACATTTTTATCTTTCTGCTGCAAATTCTACCTTCGATTTAATCTGCCTTACGGAAACATGGTTGTCTGCTGGCATCCTGAACGCTGAGCTTTTTGGTCCTGAGTTTCAGGTGTTCCGCCTTGATCGTCATCAGTCCCAGATCAATGCTCCGGTTGGAGGTGGGGTCCTCTTAGCAATAAGGAACTGCTATCCGTCTGCCCTGTTCAACATCCCGGACACGGATGACCTTGAGTGTCTGTGTATCGTCTTGAATCTCCCGAAGATGAGGCTATTCGTCATCAATGCGTATATCCCACCAAATTCTCCTGCTGACATATATGAGTCATTTTGCAGAGCGGTGGAATTCGTATCGGATCAGCTGCTGCCCTCCGATGATTTGATCATTGTGGGGGACTTCAACCTTCCTCACCTTGTTTGGAGTTTTGACGAATCTGCTGATTTTCTTTCTCCATCTGATGCATCGTCTACCCGGCAACGTGATCATCTCTTCTTGGACAGCATCCGAGGGTGCAACCTCCAGCAGGTGAACTCGCGACGGAATAACTCTGGTAGACTGCTTGACTTAGTCTTTACATCCAACGTCGATCACACTGCAGTATCTAATTGCGCTACACCTTTAGTAAATGAATCGCTTCATCATCCAGCTCTGCATATTGATTTTTGTATTTCACAATGTAATTTACCTGTCAATTCTGTTTCTGATATTTCATTCAACTTTCGTAAGGCCGATTTTTCAAAATTAAATGTATTTCTGTCCGGATGTGACTGGTCTCCTGTATTAACGGAAGGTAATATTGATGTCGCTACTTCTAAGTTTTATGAGATTCTCTCTGCTGCTTTTGTTTCGTGTATTCCTATAACATTTAATAAGAACTCTGATGCGCGCCTTCCATGGTTTGACGCCGAATTGTTTCGTTTAAGAAACGCTAAGACTAGAGCCTGGAAAAAATATTCCGCGACTAAGAGTGATACTGATTATCTTACATTTTGCTCTCTACATAGTCAATTTTTTGATAAGTCTGAGGCCGCATATCTTTCCTATTTGTCAAATTTGCGGAACACTTTGAAGGATGAGCCGAAGCGCTTTTGGAGTTTCATTAATTCTAGAAGGAAATCTGATGGCTATCCTGCTTGTTTTTACTACAACGGCGAGCACAGTTGTGATCCAACTGAAATTTGCAATTTCTTCTCTGCTTTATTTCGCTCCGCTTTTATCTGTGATAACTGTGATATACCAAAGTCTTTTTACCACTCGACGAAACTACCATCCACTACTTTAGAAACTAAAGATCTTTATTTTGACCAAGCAACTATTTTACAATATCTTAATGATTTGCCCTCTAAATATTCTTACGGACCTGATGGTGTTCCCAATATCGTTTTAAAGTCTTGTGCTTTGTCTTTGGTGAATGTTATTTGTTATTTATTTAACTTATCAATGATCTCAGGTACCTTCCCTAATTGCTGGAAATTATCTTATATCATACCCTTACACAAGAAGGGAGCTAAGGATGATATTTGCAACTATAGGCCAATTGCCAAGCTGTCGGCTTTACCCAAGCTTTACGAAGCTATTGTCTGTGATATTCTATACTTTCACTGTAAATCTATACTAAGTGATTGCCAACATGGTTTTGTGAAAGGAAGGTCAACCGTCTCAAATCTCCTCTGCTTCTCTTCTTTTTGCATCAATGAGATTGAACGTGGCGGGCAAGTTAACTGCATTTACACCGATTTCAGTAAAGCCTTTGACAGGATTAACCACAAAGCGTTAATCCGTAAACTGGCGAAATTCGGTTTCCCTGAGATCTTCTTGGGTTGGATATCATCCTACCTAAGTGATCGTTTTCAGGTGGTATCCTTTCGAGGTGGATTTTCACTACCTATCCATAATACCTCCGGCGTTCCGCAGGGAAGTCACTTGGGACCTTTGCTGTTTATTTTATTTATAAATGACTTGAGCGATGCTTTATCACACTCTAATATTCTTTTATATGCTGACGATGGAAAAATTTTCCGCTCTATTCGCTGTCCTAACGACTGCCTTTTACTTAATAATGATTTAAATAATTTTTCTATGTGGTGTGCTTTAAATTATCTGCCATTTAACGTGAGTAAATGTACATTTGTGTCTTTTACACGGAGAAAAACACCTATCAGCTTCCAATATTCCATGGATGGTAGTGAACTCTCACGTCTTACCTTGGTGCAAGACCTGGGTGTTACTTTTAATTCTAAGTTTCTCTTTCACGAACACTTAAATACGATTATTAATAAGGCTAATTCACTTTTGGGATTTATTAAAAGATGGTCTAAGATTTTTGACGATCCATTTGTTACAAAAACTTTGTTCATTTCATTCGTTCGCCCCATTTTGGAATATGCAAGTCCTGTATGGGCGCCTTCTTATAAATTCCAATCTGACCGCATTGAGGCTGTGCAGTGAAGATTTTTGCAATTCGCCCTCAAGGGTTTACCATGGGCTGATTCTTTTTGCTTACCGCCTTACAGAGACCGCTTAGGGCTTATTTCCATGGAGTCCCTAGCGGATAGGCGTATGATCTCCAGATTCGTTCTCGGCTCCAAGATTTTAAGTGGTGAATGCAACTGTCCGCAGCTGTTGTCTTTATTTTCGTTATCTGTTCCTCGCCCTGGTCTTAGAGTTAATAGAATGGTAAAGATACCTTATCATCGTTCTAATTACGGACTACATGAACCAGTCACATCCATGGCTAATTTATTAAATTTGCATAATGATATTTTTGATTTTAATTTATCTTCTCAACAATTGAAAAGTAAGCTTAAAACTAAACTCTTTGGCCTACATTGTTAATTATGCTTTCTTTGTTCTTTTTCTCTTGTAATTTAATCTTTGTAGATAATTGATATATTTCTTTGTAAACTATAAGATATTGCATGTCTTACTGTAAATAAATAAATGAGAAAAAAACACTCATAAAAGGAACCAAAAATCAATTTTACATTTAGGTACCAAAAACGTACTTTGCAGATTTTCAGCCTTCACTGGATAAATCAACAAGTTTTTGTTTAGAGGCCATAAAAACCCCAAATTAAGCCCGATTGTTAAAATTTTAACTTTAATAGAAATGGGAAACCCTTCAGGGATTTAATGAAACATATAAAACAATCGGTTTTTTGGGAATTTGTTGTAGTAATTTGTCCTTTTTGTTGCTTAAACCTAATTTTGGTTATATTAAACTACATTCTTTTGCAGTAAAGAGAAACAAGCTAATTTTGTCATTTACCAAGATTTTTTTTTTTCTCAGAGTAGAGATACAAATCTGATTTTTAATTAACGTCTAAAAAACTCCGAATAATAAGTTTGATAGTAAATATTTAAAGGAAAAATGTGTCCTATAAAACTTTTCCATGTAGATATGTAAATGTGAGTTAGCTTCGAAATGAATTTGATCGTTTCAACTTTAATTAAAAAATAAAACAGGTATAGAATAGAAAAAAAGAAATCTAATTAATAAGTAGAGGAATAGAGTAGGAGAGTAGTATTTGAAAAATCTTGATATTCCGGATAACTTACGACACTATAAAGTCTAAACTAAAAACATGTGATTCTAATCCTCCATGAGTTTTAATTTTTAAAACTCGTTATCATTCGAAAAGTGTATTGTACTATTATGGGAGTTAAAAAATTGACCGTAACAAATAATGGTAAAAAATTAATGTAAAATCCCAATGTTCCTTACCTATTTTTAAAGCCCTTGTTTTAATTAATGGGAAATGTTTGTTACTATGTTAAACTTAACACCTTACCTAATGTGACAAAGTCGAAGCCTATAAACGCTGGAAACTGTCATGCCAACTGGGCAGGTAACGTGCCTTGGGTCCTGTTGCCTCTAATTAAATTGTTATTATGCTGTAGTGACAAACTGATTAAATCTAATTGAATTGTTTCGACTGCACAGTTTCAGTGCCAAAACAGGTAGGGAATTGGACTATTGCTGCAGAGACAGTCGTTATCGTTGCCTTGCAATGGGTTCGAGTGCACTCCTGTAATATTATAATTGCATTTCTGATGGCATCGACTACAACACTCTGCACTTAGTTGCAAGTGCCCATTTCGACAGGGCCTGCTGGGTACCCTCAATCCGAAATGACATTTACTCGCTGGCAAAGTACCTGCGACGGTTGATCCCACGCCTCGTTTACGTGTGATTATTATGGGGCTTCATCCCACCCCAGGGTGTCCGAAACTACTTTAATTTGGTGAAAAGGTTTGTTGCCAGCGATGATATCGTTTTGGACTGCCAAAATGTTGATGTTAAGTAAATTATTGAGTAAGGGATCGTTTTTATTAGGGAACGAATGTATCCTACAGATGTGATGGATGCACCTATTTCGATTCACTTTGTTCAGGAGATTGCGTTGTTGAGCCAAATCGGTTTGTTTCATAGTTGTTCGAAAAAACAGAAATATATACATAGGCTAAATTCAGATTTAATTTATTACTTGGAATTTAAGAGTTTGAAATACAAATGCGTGCTTGTCAGCAAATTTTAAAAGTCGTTCTTGTAATAAAATACAATTTTTGAGATTTAATTAACATATGTACCTATATATACCTACATTACATATTTATATGTAAATCTTCTTCTATAATTTTTTTTTCTTTTTGTAACATGTTGAAACCAAGATCAGTTCGCTAATGTCTAGCTGTCTAAAAGTTTTAAGTAGTCACTGATTGCTAAAGATCGCGTACTAACAGTTCCCAAGACTGTATAGTTTTTTTTTTTTATTGCAAAAAGAGTCTACTAAAGTGCGCAAATATTTCCTTCCCGTCGAAAGTTGCCCAATGAATTCCCATCATCCTTATCTGGTTCTTGAGAGTAGCAGTTGAAATTTCCAAGACTGTCCTTCGAACAGTGACTTGAGCAAACAGTTCGTGCCCGGTTAGTCGGACCGGGAATCGTGGTCCCGCTGAACGGGTAGTGAAGACTTAATGCCTTCCCATTAACTTCTTGGTGAACAAAGAACTTTTCTCGAAAACTTTTGTAATTTCCTCAAGATCTAACAAAAACAAGTGTGTAACCCGGCAGTGGTCTTCCACCGCTGGGGATATTCGCGCAATTTTCGCCCAGAGTTTTTGACTCTGCCTCCGACGAATGCAATTACCGCAAATTTAACAATTACGATGTTTCCATTTTGTCCATTTAGAACAAAAATGAGCGACGAACTCGTTCCGTGCAAGTTTTCTTTTTCGGAATTTTCATTAGCCGAACGTCTTCGCGGCAAAGGAACTGCATTCGCCTTATGACTGACTGCATCCTTTGATTGCTGGCAATTCTCGCGACGGTTCGTTGGCTTTCAATTTTCTGGAAACGCTTCTTGCTTCGAATACATTAATTGCGCCGTTCCGTCGGTCCGCGATGCTCTACTGTAATATCCCCTCTACACACACCACCCCCGCAATTTAAATTTACAAAGCAAAATTCCGGGAATATCAGCAAGAATAATTTTTATCAATTTTACGCTATTCCTCAACAATTTAGTTCATAATGCGAATTTTGCGTTTCCTTAATATTGGCATAACAGCGGAAGAGAATCAATAAAAATTGTTTTCCAAAAAATATATATTTAGCATTTTTATTTTCGAACCCTTGGAAGCGAAATACGCTGTGGTTCAATATTATTTTTTCCTATAGAATCAAACACTGATCCCCGCAAAGTACAAGGTAAAAGGTGTTTTATATGCGATACCAGCTCATTTTATATACGGTTTCATATTCGATTCAAAATTTCCCCGTGGGCCTTTGGCCATGTAGCCAAGTTAATAACTCTTTCAAAGCATCGAAATTTTCTGGATAAAGTTTGGAATGCCGCAGGAATTTCCAATAAATTTGTGCGATTTTTCACATACTTCGGATAATACACGTGAGGCGGAGGAATTCCGAGATTAATTGCTCCTGAGATAAGCCGGATATGGGTTCAATTTAAAGAGTTCATCGATCATCGTAATGCTCGCAAGAGGCGATTATATTTCCAACTTTTTTTTTCTGAGTAAAAATCTCTTGTGTTTTTAGGATAAATTGGAAGCAGATTTTCTGATTTTCTATATATACTGTGAAATGGCTAGCTGCTTTTCGTAAAAATCCTTATTTAACAAATCCGTCCAACATAAGAGCTTTTGGCCTAAAACCATTTATTTTATTTTATACCAGAGCAACTTCATTACGATTGAAGTCTTAGATGGAAGCAAATTGAAATCATTTATGAAACATAAATATAATATAAACAAAATTTATAAACATATTTGTTATTTATATAGACGGAATTTGGGTCATTTCTTATTTTATTATTTTTAAAGTTTATTAAGTTCGAAGTCTGTAACAGTAGGGAAATTGAACGCATTGCTGAACGTCTATTGCTGAAGAAAGAGAATAGTAGTTTATTTTTAAAGTTTGATATAAAATTTAATAAGTAGGTATCTTTCAGATAGTATAAGGATTTACATTTAAATTAACCTCAATATAATATTTATGAATTATTTTATACAATTCGATAAATTCGAAAATTGAACCCCTAATTTTGATCGAAATTCAAGTGATGAAAATTTCCAATTATCTGGGAATTATCGAATACAATAAAAGCGTAAAGGCGAATCGATTAATAGGATGAAAATATCCTCATACAAAAACAAGAATGGAAACTGCAAAATAAAGTACGTGATGCCTGTGTTATGGTTACAATTTCTGGTAACTATATCCTCCAAAATAACTAGAAATGGGAATGCGGTATAGATTTGCAGAAAAAGCCGACTGTCCGCTAGTAACAAAATCTAATCTAATACGCTTTCCGGTTTTAATTAAAACAAATATCGCAGCAAGCATGGGCGACAGAATGCTGCGTGACTTATCAGTCAGCGTCCATATCCCGGCCCATATAAACTTCAATTATCTGGAGCCAAGCCCAGGAAAAAAAAAACAGCCCACCTGAAATTTAATACCCTGAGGGTTTTTGTCAGCCCCGGTCACGTTCTGCTGTTGGACGAGGAGAGGTGGGTGCTCCAGGGCCCCATTCGCATGGAGCGCTTCCTGCGATTATTTGTTTTTCCACCGTATCCGGGGAACAGGACACGGTGGACATTGGCCAGAAGACGCCCTTCATATTCATAACACTATCGTAAATCAGACGTGTTATGGCGGCCACTCAGATACATTCGAAATAAAATTTTATGCGTTCTCGATGGGACCCACGCGAGATGGGACTCCATCGCGAGAAGATTTGGAAACGCCTTCACAGATAAGCCCTTCAGCTGGCCGTCGCTTATCTCGACGGTATTTTTATATTAGGGTTTCGGCCCTATCGATTAGTGGTGAAAATCACGCGATATAATATTAATATGGGGATTGGGGGTGCAGGATGTCCCGATGCCGGGTATTATCTTTTTATTGCGAAAAACGGACACTCTGCGGGTAGTTGAGTGGTTTTGTGGGTGCGGAACAGGCCTAAATCCATCTTCACCCTGATGGGCATCTGCAGTTCGCTAATTCGCTAGAACCAATTAAGCCGATTAGGATTACGATACCCCTAGGAGATCGGGATCGCGTAATCCTCAAATTCGGTGATCCAATTCATCTCTAGCAATAATCTTGCTTCTGGCAGTCCCAAGCATTACTAGCCTAATCCTGCAGAAGGCGCATATTACACATTCGCCCCATTCGGTGTCCTCGAGCGTCTTTGTTCGCCATTATTAGCACCCCCAGCCGTCCCGGTGCTGTTACAGACGCCGACGTCGACGTCGTCCTCGTCCTTGGCGCACTCTAGTGCCAGTCATACGTGGGATCTATAATCGGATTGAAATGCTGTAATTATCCTAATGAACGGCGTTTCGGGGATGATAAATTATACGTTGCTCGGCAGATAATTCCTTCTTTTTGTGCTGGCACCACCACCACCGCCGCCGTCGACCCGACGCCTCCGCCCCCGCTTCCACGAGCCCTTTTGGGACGCAGGCACATCATCCACCCGTCCGATGGTGGAGTCAGCCCATTTTCACCCGGTTTTCGCCCGGTTTTCGCCCATTTGCGCCCGCTTTATCGTCAACTAACAATGAGCGAAGGGATACTAATTACTTAATCAGCAAAATAAATTGAAAGGTGCGGGCGTACGAGAGTCTCCCGTTTTGTGGGGAGATGCCCCCGGATTAGAATTTGCTAGCTTCACGGCATTCAACTTATCGCCGGGGATCTAATCGAAAGCGCGAGATTGGCGGTTTCTGTTGACTTCGATTACACATTTGTCGTGGCTTTTGGGGGCTTCGTCAGTGTGAATGAGGTTGGCACGCCGTCGGCGGCGTCGGGACGTCGGAGCGGCGGACCACGTCGACAGGAAGGGCTTGTTAATTTGACGGTGGATGGAAGGGCGCTAATGGGGCGCACAAAAGCCCTTTGCTTAAACGGAATATCTACAGAAGTATAAAACCGGCAGAAAATTGGAAAATTAGAGAGGCTCGCACAATTGCAATGATGAGAACGTAGCCATGATATATGTACAAATACAATACAAAATGAGAAAAAAGTTTTGTTTCGATAGCATTTTTTGTCGAAATTGTTATAAATTTATATCTTGTATAAAATTTCAATAGAAACTGGCATTAAATGGATTTTTGATCGTTTCGCTTCTGATATCTATCTTTTAAGAATATGTAGGTATATTCCCAATTTTTTAGAAAGTATTTCTTTATAGAACTCGAGGTATAGCGCCAGCACAAACTTTAGTTTATTTAAAGAGTAAAGTTTTGAGAACCATTTGAGCCGTTGAGAATCACAATGACTTACACTATTTTAAAAACTGATTTAAGCCATCACCCTGTTAAGTACCATATTAATTATTAAAACGTGACTTACGCCACTATGATTCTCAACGGCTTATTTCTGCTATCGAAATCTTCCTACCTAAATTTTGATAAGCAATAAAGTATATTGTAGTTTTAAAAGTATTACCTATAAAAAAAAGGTGCAACAATTTTCAAAACAGTAGCTCTTTCCATTTTCCTACAATAAACTTCCAAAGGGGTCACCCTTAATAAAATATTGATTTTCCAGATTTATCAAAAGAATTTTAAGAACTAAAAACAGCAGAATAGACTAGAGTAAGGATCACCGGACAAAAATTTTCCGTATTGTGTACCTACTCTCAATTTAAAATTTTATAAAAACCTTTTATTGAAATTAAAAAAAATCTGTTTGTTTGTATACAGGATTAAAGAAAAGAAATTACTTCTAATTTTATAAAATGCAGACAAAATGTACAAATCCTTTTAAACGAATAGAAAATCTGCACATCTTAGTCGACAGACTGTCATTATCTAGAAAGTCTCTTTATAGTATATATCCTTAAATTTGTTTTTATGAATTTGAAGAAACTATGATTTAGACATTATATGGAACAATTTGCGTTCCTATCTTATATACTTATAATCTTATATACATACTTATAAGTCAATGGACTGTTGGTTTACAGCATTTACTAACTTATAAAAATTATGTTATAAGGATTTCTAGAATGGTAATGAACGAAAAATGTTTGTCATGTAACTTTTGGAATATTTTTCCAATTCCCAAAGTTAATTATATTTTCGTAAATGACTTTATTCGAAAACTTTGTTAGTAGTTTTGCAATCGATCCGAAGTAAATTACATTTTCGCAATTTTGCAATAACATCACATATGAAGTAGTTTTCAGTTTCTATGGATGATGTCATTTCATCAGGGGTGGCAAATCATCTCTGCACCAAAGGGATCTATCATTTTGGGGCGAAGTAGAGCATGAAATTCACCGCAGCTGAGGACGTGTTAAATGTTGTATTGCAGAGCACCCAGACCAATTTCGTCGCCCCTTTGTGGACCGGGCGCAGGAGGGACATGTGTGCAATCTTCGAGATAACCGGCGACTATTTTCCTCTGACAAGATAGCTCCAATAAACAACTCGTTCTCCCGTTTTTGTCCTTGCATTTTATATTCGCCGGCTCCAAGATGGTTATCAGCATCCTCCCGGGAAGCTTGAAGTTCATCTCGGTCGGGATGGGACGGGAGGGGGGCTGGGGGATGCTGGGCCGGGGCTCATTTAGTGCGGGAAGCAAATTCGTTTCGCTGTCAATGGTCGTGGCGCAAAAAAGGCATACATGCTCCAGGAGAAGAGTACAGGCCCAAAAGCAGCATATATTTGGCACAGGGTGGTTATGCTGCGCCGTTCGTGCAGCTTCGGGAAAACATAGGGTGAAAAACAAAAATTTTGGTGGAGGGCCGAGGGGAAAAAAACAGAAAAACTGTGAATAATTGCTTGGTTCTGTTTGTTTTTGTTATTTTCCCGCAGTTATTGCCTCTGGAAGGGTTCGGGCTCAACCCCCTCGCAGCCGTCTCATAATCCAGCTGGAGGTAATAAAAGTACGGAACGATAATAACATTTCATCCCGCTGGAGCGAGGCACTCCGGGGCTCACCCGGGAACTTGTCTGCGGATCTGGAGCGTCGCGGCGGCCGGGTCCCCTATCAGATGTAACCGAAATTGGGAATTTTTCGTAAGTTCTGCGCTGCGGTCGAACTTCTGCCGCTCGGGCTCTGATGAACTTTTTCGCCGCTTTTGTGCTGCTCGGCTTTGAAGCTGGCTGGCGAGTCAGCGTTTCTGGTTTCGGATTTTAATGGCCTGTTTTTGTTCACGCCTTATTAACGCGATTTGTTGACAACGCTCTACGAATTCCCATTGTTCGCCAACATATCCATGCTGGCCTTAAGAACTACTTCCGAAGGATATCCGCAGTGATAAGACATGCATCCAACTCCAACACTTCAACAGTTTAAGTCCAGAATAGGTTTTAAATATTTTTTCATCACCGAAAATGCAAATTGGGCGCAAACAATAGGTACGTGGGAGGTTTTGGAGTAGCTGATTTTTAAAATCATTCTATGCTCATGGAATTTTGAAATTCCGTATAACAAATAAAACGAAATTTGTATGAAGATTGTAATTTTTAAATGATAATGATAATACATAAGAGGCATCAACAAATTATTATAGAAAGCGTTAAAAAGTAAATTTATCTGAATATTTTTTCTTATTGTTGAACCATCGTAACCCAGTTTTACTCGGGATATTATGAGTACTATTTAATTATTGTTATATTAGATTTATTGAAACAAATTGAGTCCGTTTCAGAAATGAAATAATCGTAGAGGCTACATATTTGTGAGTGACAGAAATATGAAAAGGCTTTATTCCATTCCATTGAGTTGTAAAATAAATATAAATAGGTATTGATTCTTAAAAAAAAATTTTTGAGTAAACCCATTTTTCATTTATTAACCAGTTGACTGCTTCTGACGAGTATACGCATCACTTTACATTTTGCAATGAAACAGAATGCGTGTTTTCCTGCTACAGATAAATAACTTTGAATTGAGAGCCCCACGAACGTTGTTATTAACGCAAACGAGGTAAGCTCCACTAGAAACCTTTGAAGGTTTTGTTGAGGAAGTGGCTGCTAAGGTGCTGATAATTAACCTTTTTACAGTGCAACCTCCCTGAGATTTCTCTTATCGCGAAGCCTTTCGTAGCTCGGGTGTGGGGCGGATTACCTCGTTAACTTAATGCCCATTAAAAGCGTAATTTAAATGAGGATAATCAAAATTGCCTTATCTGCCCAAAGAAGTTTTGGGAGCTGTGGCTAAACAAGCAGGCTACTAATTTCCATATTACTTTCAGACGGTTGGTGCACTGAAAGTAGATTATAAATTAAGAAATTGGAGCCGCGTATTTTCGTGCATTCTGGACCAGATTTTCATGAATATTAAAGTTTTCGGCGCAACCACCTGCTTTGAATAACAAATTCGATTCATAAGTAACATCTTGGGAGGCGGCGCAACCGGGAGCACCTCTACTTTGTCCGCAAAATTTGTAGACATGGAGCACCGCACCATAACATGAAACTTTTCCTCTTTCCTACCCAAAGCAGTTGCGCATAATAAATGAGATAGGTGCTTAGTTTAACTGCTGTTAACTTTTGAGTCAACTTTTTCATAACTCCACAAGTCCACTTGTGTGGTCTGTTCCCATTGGGCGGGCGGCAGGCCACCGCGACGGTACCACTATCAGCCCCAGAAATTCCTGCATATCTGAGCATATCAAATGGCAACTTTGGTAGTTATGAATTCATGAAAAGTTCATCTTCCCGTGGCGGTCGGTGCGGTTTTCCTCCATTTTCCCTGCTGTGTTTGGGCTGGTCATTGTCTGTCGCTTAATTAGCGACAAGCTCTGCAGAAAATTTGAAACTTTTGCTCTGATAAGGAGCCCGTCCCACACCTGGCACCAAGTCCCAAACACGACCCCGTTGCGAGCGAATATAAAAGGGCCCTTCATTTCTCGCGAATAATTAGGGCCCACTCAGTGAACCTGCCGTTGTTTATCAAACGTTCGAATGACGGATGTTTCGCCTGAGATATGCCAACAATTGGCAGGATGGATCCGGATCTGGGAGAATCGTTGGAACACCGGTTCTACTTTGTTGCAGTGCTGAGCCTCAACCGAGCAAACAACCTTCTTGTTCAGAAGAGTTCACAAGGGGTGCTCTAGGGGTCATGACCCTCCAAAAATAAAAGTATTACGCTAAATATTGCGAGGAAATCTCAGATTAAATTATTTAATTAATTATTTATTCATTTCAAACAATGGATTTTTATAAGTAATTGTAATTTGCCGCAAATAAGAGTTTGAATTATTTCCAATTATCTATATTAAAATATTATAGGTCATGAAAAACTAGACAAGGTTATGAACAACAGGATAAGGATTTAGTCTTTCATTGGAGTTAGTTTTTTAAATCTTAAATCTTAAAATATACGATTTATTTTAAATTTAATCCTTTTGTTCACAAAAAATCAAAACGAGATGAAACATTTTAATTCCAGAATTCATACTTCATGGAAAAGTCTTATTTCATGCTATTAAATAGTTTTTCCTTATACGTTTAATTTATAATTTCTCAAATAAGGTCGTATTTGTCTACGCAAAATTATTTTTATGTACATATGTACATTACTTTAATTATTAATCTTTTTCAAAACAACATGGTACAACATTATTTTTCTCTCTTCCCATTCAATATATATACTTAGATGAAATAGATTAAAAACAATTTAAACATTTGTAGTTAAAGAAATTGTTTGAGTACCTACATTATTTGATTTTATAAAAAAAAAGTGATTTAAAAAGTACATATAGTCTCAAGTTAGTAACTATTTAAATTTTTTTAGATTATTGAAGATATAGGTTGACATACATTTGCTTTTATTATATATCATTATATTATGTGTATATGCATTATACATACTATGCTTAGATTTTTACGTAATGACCTTTTTCCCCTCAATAGGTTAGCCTTTACACGCCCACGCCCTTGTTCCAGGCCAGCGGCGTCGCGGAAGGTTGCCCCTTCACTGATTAAAGTTTGTTACTTGTTCCGCCCCAGCGGGCGGATGATGATAAATTCCATTAGGGGCACATTAGCTCAGAAAAAAATAATTTTTATTTCTCCTTTACGCCGAACACTTGCCACAATGGCGTTGTTTTCCAGCACTCTAATGCAGCACTTGGGGCCCTTTCAGCCGGGGCTCTGGCGGCGTAGCGCGGCTCATGCATCGCATTAGGACGGAGCGCCAGAGTGATATTACGCGCTGAAAGGCGGTGAAAGGCCCTTATAACTGCATTTCCCATTTCAGGTTTGTGTAAAGTTCCTGAATGGGAAAAGTCTTGTTAAAAGGGTTAAATTGTTTGAAATTCTCCAAAGTGAGAGGGCGTCTTTTGTTCCGCAGAAATAGAAACCCACTGACGGCGGAGGCTGCTCCATCACTCCTCCACACTTCGACAAAAAAAAAAAAAAAAAAAACGGGAACAAGTGAACTTTTCGTCCCGTCGGTGGCTAAATAAAAAAAAAATTTTTAAAAGGTGAGCGCACCCAAAAAGGTCCAGGGCGGCCAAAATACACCTCCTTTGGCCAGTTTATTGCGGGTTTGTGCATGGCAACTCCTACGAAATGAAACTTGGTGGGTTACTGGGTTAATTAGCCGGGGAGAACGCCCTCGAGGGATCCCCGAACTGCATAATTTCGCTCGTTCGTAATTGCTAGATTTAGTTCGGTATCAAAGTGGGCCTGGGTGCTAATGGAAAGCAGGACGACGCTAGCCCCGTACAAGAAGATGCCTTTTCAACTTCAACCGACAACGGCCCTTTCAAAAAGCTAGGTATGTTAGATGTTTCCTTATTCGAAGGGCTCCATGCCAACTCCTCTATTTTCATGCTCAGATTCCCCAATGTGTGAAAAGGTGAAGCACATTTTTAAAGGAAAATTTACAAAGGACTCGTGAGTATTTCATTTTTCCTTTGCTACTTAGTAGACCATACTTAAAAAAAAATAAAGGATTCAAAGAGATATTTCAGCTACAGTAACAAATTTTCTTAGTTAAACGTTTCTTAGATTATCCACATTTTAAATATAACTCTAAAACGATAGAACTCTTACCATGGACAAAATCCACGTAGAATTCGACAAAAGTGTATTAAAACTTAACCAAAATTTACTGAAATACGATTTAACTACAATATTTAAAGCAAATAAACTTTAATATTAAACTGTAAATGTATTTTTAAACAATAAAAGTTTGTTCAAATTTTGTAATATCACGATACCTATCTATTTGATTCAAATTATGTTTTTAATTAAATAATTGTTTTACTACGTACATATTCAGTTCAGAGGAAATTATTGATTTCATTTTAGTATTCGACATAATTTAAAATCGACATTTAATTGAAAAATCATTGATGCGGTATTTTTCATTAATTTATCATTGTATCGATTTATCCCCACGCAACTTTACTAATGAGACTCTAATGAATGAAACTAGTCATCCCTCGCGTTAAATTCTAAAATTCACACTTTAATTTAGATATTAATTATGCGAACAATTATGAATGGGCACGTTATCAATCCACATATATGTATATTATAATTATATCACCCGAAATGATTTTTCATAGTTATTTAATCAGTACAGATGAAATTTAATTTATTTGTAAATATTTGATTATATTATTAGTGTGAATGTAAAATGTTACTGATAAATACAAAAAGATTTAAATTACATATTCTAGTTTATTATTGATTTTTATATTTATTAACATGTTTAAACGAAATTATAAGTTATCCTTTGGGATATTATAACAAATGTAGGCTTGTATTTTTCCTTCAGACTTAGACGCGATGGAGAGCATTAAATAACAATTGTGTTGAAAAAGTCTTTAGGAAAGTCTATAATTTTAGTAAAGAGCTCTTTTGGTTTACAAATGAATTTTGTCTTATCTTTAACTTAGGCGTTGAAGGACGTCCCTTTTCAACTTCCTTGGTAACGAATCTTCAGAAACTAGAAGACAATACTTAGAACGGAACTACGTCTTTTGAGGCCGCCAAGTAGTTGCCTTGGCCCCACGTCAACGTCCTTAATTAGGGCGGTCTTCAAGTGGCCAGCAGAAATGGCCAAGAGTTGTCAGGACCAAAAAAAGGTTAACTATTCGACGGACCTCGGCAGGATCCCGCTTTGCTTTTATTTACGAAGAAGAAGGCAAATGTCAGAAGAATCTTAAGATAAAAGCAAATGATTGCCCTGGGCGGCGACCCGTGGCAGGGGGCCCCACAGAAGGCCATTGGACATGATTATTTATAGGATTTTCTCGTTCTGCTCCCAAAAATATTTTCATTCAGTTGAGGTCAGCCGCGCTAAGTGGGTGCCCCAAACACAATCTTTGGGGGGTCGAGGAAAGAACAAAACAAGCCCTGTCGAGGGCTCGTGTTTTTCGCTATTTTTTTCTGTTTTTGGCCGTTTATTTTTTCGCTGGCCTATTTCTATGCCACGAACCATTCGCAGTTTATTAAACGTCTGGGGCGCCCTATGCTCGGCTCATAAATTCGCATTAAAAGCGAAAACACTCTCTCACCGGAAAAATAGGAAGCGACCAATAAATTACATTCGTGGTCCTTCGGCCGAGCTCCAGGGCTGCTGAGACATTCCCGCTTTCATGTGTATGGGAGGCGCGGGGGGATTGGAGCCTCCCGGCTGTCGAATGGGTTCGTACGTCAAAGCGGACCCCACACATGACTGCAGATTTATTACTGAGCGATATTTTCTTTGTAAATCATTAGAAAATGTCACAGCCAGGAGTTGGTGGCCGTGGAACGCAAATTTATGGGCCCACCCTGGGGACAGGCCTTTGAATTTCTCCCCCGTTTTTTCGGGGAAAATTTGTGCCTATAGTGGACCTTCCCAGTGGCGTTTCGTTAATTATTTTGCCATTTACCGCGCCCAGGGGCCTACACGGACAAAGCACCTCGCCGAATCAACTCAGAAGTAATTCAAAACCGAAAAAAAAGGGTTAAGGCAAACAAAGTGAACGAACCCAGAGATATCTGCAACAATAATCCCTTTGAAGTGTTTAAGCCCTTTTTGGAAAATTCTTATCATTCTCGCCCCAAAAGGCCAGCGAATAGGCTGTGAAAATTCCGCCAATTACACGCCGCAGGGGGCGGTATCAAGCCTGGTGCCCTGCGGTCTTCAAAGTCGCCTTTCACAACAGGTGAAAGGTGTGCCGAACCGAACCAAGCCCTACGTCTATCTATAGATTATAGGAACTAAATTTCCGAGAACCGAAAAGAAATGTAGGAGCATTTTCGTCATTGTCGTCGTTTCGACTTCGTGCTAATTAATACCTTTTCAACTCGTTAATTTTTATTACGGCGAGCAGGATAACTTTCAAGGGCTCTATTGAGGTAGGCGTCCTTTACTACCTCGAGTTTTGATGGAGCTCTGGGCTCCGGTTTATGTCTTCTACCTGGTCGAAACATGTAGGTGTATATTTCGCTAAAATCTGTAATGAATGGCCGAGGCATTCCAAGGACACAACCTGAAGAGGGCAAGAGCTGGAAGTTTACTTTGAGGTTCAAAGGGAATTCGCTTGAAACGATGAAAAGGGTAAAGAAATGCTAAACGCTTTTAGACCTAAAATAGGAGCAGGTTTTAGAATTTTCTATCTTGCATCAGAAAAGGCCTGCTTAAGTTTGTACTTCGTTTAAATAAAAATTTTTTAGGCGACTCAATGCGGATGTTTTGCTCGTTTTTTTGTTCTTTTGTGGTTTATACTTCATAGTAGAAAAAGAATAATTTTAAAGTATTATGAGAAAATAAGTTTTGTTTTTGTTATTTTTATGTGCATATTTATACCTACCTATTGATCGAATTTCAAAAACGCTTTTTCGATTATTGCTAAGAAAAGAAGCATATTAAGAACTCCACTCTATGAGTTGTTATTTTTAAAAGTGGTATAAGTCCACTTTTTTAACATAGCATTTTAACAAGTTTTCTAATTAAATCTTATCGTTCAGATACCCCTCATGTGATACTTATATGTATATGTATGTTTAAAATTAAGAGGAATTTCTAGTGCCAGATTCAAAATATCAATTCATTAATTTTTGACATTTTTCATTACTATAAAATAATCCTTGTCATATCTGCTCTAGAAAATATGTACCATAGAAAAATAATCATAGCTGTTTTATTTAGTGAGACAAAGGCCTTTTTTAACCCCCGACGCAAAACTCGTAATGAATTCAATGGACTGAAAATTACTTACATACATGGGACTTCAAAGAATGGAGTAAATCACAAGATTTTGCATTCTCATGACTTCAAGCTTTTGATTAGTTGAAATGATTGCACCATTCATGACTTCAAAATGAATGGCGGTTTGCTTTTTCTGTAAGTCCCAGTATCGAAGTGAAGTTAATGATTTCAAACATAAAAAAGCAATCATTTCCAGTGATTTCAAGGAATTTATTCCGAAAAGAATGCATTCTTTTACAACTCTGATATATATGCTACTAGTAGGGTAATTCGTTCAAACGAAAATGTTAAAATTTTTAATTTAATTACAATTTTTGAGAATTTAGGGCAATCTTTAAATATTATCGTTATTTCTACCCTACTGTTTCAAAATTAAAGGAAAATTTCAAAGCGACCGCGCAACGAGTAGCGAATTAATTACGTGGCCGAATTTCTTGAGTTTCCCCTGTTTTACCTTGAGGCCCCATTTTAGAGGGATACCAGAGGAGTTTGGCACGATAGGGCCGCAGCAGCACCTTTGAGGGAGCTCGGCCCCAGGGTATTTGTAGAACATCAATGAAAGCCCCACATATTTGCCCAGACAGACGCCGGGGCCCCCGAGAACGAGAAGATCTCTTCTTCACCCTCGAAGGGATACAGAGTGATTTGTTTAGTTAATCAAAGTTTGCCGTTCAACTAGGACAAAACAATTTAATTAGCGATGTCCTGCTCTTTGATGTCGTTGCGGCGTTTACCTACCTAATTAGTGAGAGAAATTTGCCTTTTGTTGCACGTCTTCATTTGTGGAAGGCGTCGTCCTCGTCCGGTGTCCTGTTGTTCGGGAGATAAACAGAGATCCTGGACCAATGGACTCCTCTTGGCAACTGCGGCCAGATTATTCCAATTCTGGTGAAAGACGTAAAATAAATGATGTAAGCAAACAGCCCTCAAGGTACAGTGCACAGCCATACGCATTGGTCCCCGGGTCCATTTTCCTGCACAAAGCGAGCGGGTCGGCCGCAGAGCACACGGGTGAGTGCCTCCCCTCTGCCGGATTCCCGGGGAAACCGCACAGCTCCAAAGCGATTGATCGACAGTAATTGAAGTACATTTGGGCCAGGTAAATACCTCCGCACGGCCGCAGACTAACAATTATCCAAGATAAGACTTCGTAATAATGTTTCATGTAATTACAGGGTGACCGCAAACAAGATGCTCTGGAAATTGCCGCATGCATATTTCATGGTGCCGATGATGTTAACGATGACGCCCCGGTGACGGCTGATGGGATGCTGTGGGGGTCCGTTGATTATGATGTGGTCACCCTGCAGTGTCGGCTCTGATTCATTATTCAAGACAATTTGAATCCTTAATTCGGTCGGTGAATCCCAAATCAGTGCGCGACTCTTAAGGCACTTCGGTGACACAGCCCCCGGGTCGAACCTGATTATACTCGGCTCCTAGGCTGCCTAGTTGGCTCCGGCTGGAGTTGGGGATAGGGCCCTATTGGTGCTTCAAATTTATAGTCACCGATGTGCATATCTTGTTTGGGCTAATCAAATATTTAAAAGCAATCAGAACTTTCCTACTATTGTTTAAAATTTTAGGGGTAGCTTAACTTTAATTTAAAAATCTAGTTATTTTCTTTGTAAAGATGTACTATTGTTATTTGCTTAAAATTTGCGTTGAAATTAAGAAAATAACACCAGGAACTAACGTCTTTAGTGGATACGAAAAAAAGTATGTTTGTCCGAAATTTCGCACTGGTCCACTGGTATAATTAATATTAAACGAACAGATTTTTTTGCAAAATCAATATAGCTAGCTGATAGAATAACTTATGAAATTCTAAACTCTGAAAAAAAAAAAAAATGAATAAATAAAAAACTAAATTAAGTAAAGAGAGTAAGTAAATAATAAATCTTTCATAAAACGTTTCCAATAATTGCCGTAATTCTAAGATCCAAGTTAAAGTGAGGCGCTTTTTTTGAAACTACTTTTTGCAAAACAATTTAATGGTATACGACATTTTCTTTTGCTTTTCTTAATAATTTCTACTATCAGGGTTTTAATATTTGACTCAGATTCTAAATTAATTGTAAAATTGTGACTTTGGATTCCTCTTTTATTACATTAAGAAAAATCTATATTTAAGAAATATACTTGAAATTTTGTGTACCTATCGAACAAAAGTAAATTTCTCTTAACTATTTTTCGAAGTAAATCTACTCACAGTAATTGACATATAATTACTAAATGCGGAAATTTAATCATTGAACTGTGACTAAACCCTAAATATATCTGGGAGGAAAATTCAGTTTATTTTGAGAAAGTTAAAAATATAAAACCAGGACATCGCCTCAAGAGACACACTGCAGCGTCTGTGGCCCGTCGAACGTCCAAGGACAACGTCGTGATCCACGGGTTATAAATTGCACTCGTAAATTCAATTTTCCCCTCAATTTAATGTCACACATTGCAAATTGTGTTTATCTTGTTGGGGAAAAAGGATCGAGCTCCGATACGAGAAGCAAGCGAACGGACGTTGCAAAAACACAAAACGAAACAAATCGATTTATTGCCGGAAGAGAGACAAACGCATTACTCTCGAGCGGATGCATTCTTGTGCTCAATCGACTACGAAATTTATGTGCCGCCCACCTAAGATAGCTGAGTGCACTTTTAAGGAAATGCAACCCATAATGCCCCGGCCAAGGATGCGCCCCGAATAATAAAATAAGCAGCCCCAGCGCCACATGCTCCATGACCCTCCAGGGTGCTCCGGTCAGCCCTTGTCGGTGGGGCCCCATATTGTCACATTGGACACAGCGGCGGCAGCGGCGGCGGTGGATACGGGTTGGTATTAATGGAAATAATGCACTTCGGGGTTTGGGGGATCGCTGAAAACTAAGGCCGGCGGCGTCACTGAGCATTCTCGCAATTAGGAGAAATCTCATTGGGCAGGTCAGATCGCAATCAATTTCCTTCACTTGTGACGGAAACAAAAGGAGCGGAGATAAAATCGTACAAAGGCCCTAGTTTCTGGGATCTCACGTCCCCTAGGCTGGAGACGACCTGTTTTCCATCCAAATCTTTTCTGGTTTTGATTAAAAAGTTCCATTTTCTGGGATGCGCTCGAGCCGTCTCTGGAACTAACATGACATCTGCAAGCCCTTTCCATTAACGAACTGAGAAAATAACTTTCGGAATAAAAAAATAAATTACAAAATATGGAGCACAGGGCAAATGCATATTTCCTTAGAAGCAGGAGGAATGAGACTCGAACCCCACAATCCCAAAGCCACACCGGCAATTTCATTATTTACTTGGCTGCGGTGGCGGTTTTCTTCTCATCTTTGTTTTAATATGCAGCGTACTGAATTTAGCATATTTAATCTTTGGGGAAATTTTTGTGGGATGCTGCGTACGTTGTCAACAAACAACAAATTCCTTTGAAAAGTGGATGGGATTCGTTCTCGACGTCTATAAATGGCTCAAGGCTAATTCTCCCCGGGGGTAGCAATGCTAATTTCGTGCTTACCTGGGCATGGAAAATTTCCTAGATTATTTTCACTAGACAGAACATCAAATGACTGTTAATATTACTTACTCTTGAATAATCAACTGCTTCAATTAAGTACAATTATTACTCAATTTAAAGCAGAATCTCATCAACGTTAATCTTGAACTGATTGGTAGGTAACTAAGGCAACATAATATGAGTAAAATTCAATAAAATAAGATACTAATCGATGTCGCTATCGGATAAAGTTTCCTTATTTTTCACCCACAGCTACTCAGTAAGTGAGATAAATTTGGAGTAGTATATAGATATAGTATACAAAACGAAATTAAGAGTCCATATATTTGAGGGTAAAGCACTATTAGTAAGAAAATGAAAAACCCAATTTTATAAATAATGTTTTTAAAAACGCAACAAGTAACAACTAAAAGTGATCGACTTTTATACTCTTAGGTAATTTATTTATCAAAAATTTACGATATTTCTCAAATGAAATAAAAAAAAAATCTTGTATAATACCTACTTACATACAAATATACAATAAAACAGCATTCGTGCTTCCATTCAACAACATTTCAAGTTGTATTGTTAGAATGAAGAATAGGTCTTTATGAGATTTTAATGTTTTTCCAACTAAAATAATTAAATATTGCAAGACAATAAACGATAAACTGATACCTACCTCAAAAACATCTAAACTGATTTCTAAAGCCTATTTTCCCAACCCTCTTCAAAAAAATATACAAACCTACTTTTAGTTTGGGTATTTGTTTTATTATATTGAATTGATGACGTCCTGAAACTAGGAGTCTAGATATCTCCTACCTCTATGAAAGGAGTCATTTCATTATTGAAATTAGGACTATTTTTTGCGATTTTCTTTTATTAAATTAACAATCGGTCACCCTGTATATAATAGATTTTCTCGCCCGGAATCAATTTGTTGCGAAAATCCATCAAACATTGGCTGAAGGAAAGGGCACATCGCAACTCGTTTCTGCATAGGCAAATTATTGCTTATACTCTTCGGAATGAACTGAGTGGCAGAAGTCGGGAAATATTCATGAAAAAGTGCGACGCGAAACTTGCCATCGGAGGGATCTGCTAATGAATGGCGGGGTTTCAGCGCGGATCAACGACTCTGTCCATTCGTTTCCAGATTTGACTAATCTACCATAAATTCCGCAAGTGCTAAGGAAGATTGATGGACGCATCTCTGATGTCTCATAAATCTTTGGCTCGCTAAGCTTGGCACTTTGGCCTTTATATTTTCCGCCCACGCGAAATGCATTCTATTGTATCTACGGCCTCTGCCAGTCATTCTATAAAAATTCCTCAAAAAAAGAAATAAATAAAAGGCAATTTTATTCACTGTTGCAGTGCGGGATCAAAAAGCCCCAAAAGATATATGCTTCGGAAGTTGCGGGTACTGGACTTAAAAAGGCTCCGCCCCCTGCGGGTTTTGCAGAGACGAAAAATAATTCATACGAGGCACGATTTTATTGACGTAAAATTGCAGGGATTGGTCCATTTGTGGCGAGTCCCGGACATTATAAAGATGATTGTAAAAATCTCGGGCACACGTAGGAGCCTCCAACCCGTGTGGGTAACTAACTACCGCGCCCGGGAGCTGCATTGCGGGAATCCCAGGGCCTGAATGGCGAAATTGCAATTGTCTGGCAATGGTTTGCGCATTTATGGCTTTTTTGATGAAACGGCCCCAAGGCTTTGTGGGGCTGGTTCTGCAGCCCCGGCCTGTGCCAACTTCGGGCCCACATCCACTGTAGATAATTCGAAATACAAACATTTATCTTGGGGAATTTATATGCGAATCACGAGAGCTACTTTTGCTTTATAACTCCCATTGCCCCGGAGAAATATGTTGTCACGTATATCACGTATTACAGGCGCACACAAGATCCGGGTATTCCTTGAGCATGTCAACCCCGCTCCCGCCGGGATGCAGCAGGCCTCCGCCCCCGCTGTAAGATTTCCCGGCTTTGGCCGCCTTTACCCAGGCAAGTCCTAAAAAAATCAAAGTCAAATAATCAAGCCGAGTGCCGGGAGTACTTTCCTGTTTGCTTTTCATCTTAGCCCGAGCTCTCTGCAAATGAATAACATAAAATTATTTGACTTGGATATAATTAATTGACTTAATGCCGCTTGCTGTAAACAAGCCCGGATTCAAATGAACGAATTTGTTTCGAGCGAGCGAACGGCTGTCGGCCGGCTCGTCCCAGGCCCGACCCGGCTCCCGGGTCTCTCTATCCCGGCGGCAAAACAAACCAACTCGTTATTCACCGTAATTAGAAAATTTAATCAGGAATTAATTGAGTTCGTGCCGGGGCTGCTCCCGGAGGCCACTTGTATAGGGGGGAAGGGGCGGCATCCGGCTGGAAAAGCGACTCCTTCGTGAATGCACGAAAAGTGAGATGCATCAAAGTGCTCGTGATTCAGAGAAAACCTTTTCAGAAATTTTCTGGATTCGGTCAATCTCACATATGTTGCATGCTCCTTTTTTGTGTCCTTGTATGAAAATTATTTTTATTAAAAGCCATTTGCGATGCTTTCAGTAAATTAAGAGGTCACGCTCAGTCATTGCGTTATAAAAATGAAGATTTTTCTGAAATAGCTTTGATTAAAAGCACTCATTCGTTTAAATGAATGAGATTTAATGAACCTAGATACATCTATTTGAAGAAGTTTAACACCAAGTTTTAAAAATTAGGTAGATTTTAAATATATAGAAAACTGATTAAAATATGAGAGGTTTAGATAAAGGTTAATAAAGTTTATCAGTACATACTATTTTTATTATAATGAGAGTAGTCGTTACTATCGAATGATAAAACGGCAAAATTGGAAATAAATATTATTAAAGCTAAAATCGTTGCAATGGATTTCGAGATAGGTATCTAGGAAAATTACAGAGTATTACTCTAAAAACTACATATTTACTACTAAACTTCGTTTCCTATTTTTATATGTGCAACTTTACATAATTGTATAATTTTAGGAAGAATAATCAAATATGAATTTAAAACAACAAGGATAGTGCCCAAAGTATCGATCTTTTTTATATACCATATACCACTTCAAAATAATATGTATATTTTATTAGACTCAAGTTTTGTGTAATTAACATGACTACGTAAAAAAAATTTTAATCTCAAAACGTTTTTAATTCGTTCATCCTAACATTTTCGATTTGAATGGAAATTTTGTTAAAATAAGAAAATAAATTATGAAAACCACGATGCATCCATGTTTGAATAACAAGAAAACAGAATTATGTCCTAATTGTAGATATAAATAATTAACTTGACATCATTCATAAATTAAATTTAGCCAGAATATAGCTATTTTAAGAATACGAAATATTGTTGAAATAACAAAGTTTTTTTTTCGATGTGTCTCTCACTTGTAAAACAGTTTTTATTTTCGATACATTTTTTAGAGTTATTAAATAAATAAAACAAATTTTTGTATTTTTATAACTAATTGCTTGGTCTAAGTGTAAGAGATAAATTTTATTTAATAAAGTGAAACGATTTCGATGATTTTTTCGACTGATTCATGTTATGAAAACATATCATCATTATATCATCTTCAATCGAATATTGTTGAGATATTTCATCAAAAAATTAAGTATATTTTCAGCAATATTTTTCAGTGAACTATGAATCACCCTGTAGTCGGTAATTCTTTAGCTCTCAGCGTATCTTTTGGTTACCCCTAACGTAAGCAGTGACGTGAATATTAACAGAAATCACTTTATAATCCCAATCTTCATGAATATCGACACCCATCAATTGAAAATCCTGCCATTACCAATTTTTGTTGCTTACCCGGTGGAATTCACATCCGGGCGGTTCGCTGACTGGGAATCCAGTCGGCGGCTGTAAATCAATAAAACTTCATCTTTATTGGATCCTAAATTTTAAATGTTGCCCGGGATGCGAGGGAAGGTGGCGGAGGTCCAAACATACACATGAGGTAAATATCACCCACCCACATTTTGTCCCGTCCGGGGGTTGAAAAGAGACGAGGGCCGTGTGTGTGTGGGATCTTGAGGGTTCTCAAGTGAAAGAAAATTTAATTCGGTAAATGTTGCTGGTCTGAAGATAAACGTGCCGGGACGCTGTAAGTGAATTTATATTTCGGAATAATCGATTCATATGGTAGACTTGGCACGTACGGGCTTACGGGCTCCGGGGCCCCCCACCCCCGCCGGCAGGCATATTAGTGGAAGAGCGCTACCTTCGGGGGCCCCATCGACTTGTTATTTTTCACACCAGCCTCGTCCGGGGTTTTCTGGAGCGTGAAATCTGTTGAAAGGCGCTCCTACGCCGGGTCGCGCTGCGGTCAGCGCGGCAAACCATTTAATTATTTCGGATAATAATTTTGGGTGTCAAGCAATCGGCCCCCTCACTTTTACAAAAAAAAAAAATTATATTAATATACATATTTTTCACCTGTCGTGGAAAGAAAGGCAAAATATTTTGCAACATTTTTACTCTGCTGCTGTTCCAGTGCGCGTGTAACAGAAATTTTTTTGGGTGTGTCGGAAGGCCGGCACCAGAAAACATTGCGCGAGCAAGAGGAAAATTTTAATTGAAATTCATCGGGTGTAATGAAAGGCAAAATCAACATATGTAATTTGTATAGCTCAAATTTTATTTTTTAGCTGTCCAGCCAAAGCTAATTAAATTAAAAGAGTTGAAAACGCTGACCCGCGGCACGGCTGTTTTTATATTTTTTTGTACAGCAAATAGCATTGGCGGGCAAGAAAGAAAAAAATAAATAAATAGCTCTTTACTAACTACATCACCGCTCTGTAGCTCAAGTACTTCTAAATAATTAAAATTGCTACCAGTGCCGGAATATTTCTGAAGTGTACCTACATATACCAGTTAAATGCGCCGACGCAATTAAGTGCGGGATCCGCCACATCAAAGGTAATAAATTTTCCACAATTTAAGCATAAATTAGGTGTGCCCAGGAGCAGTTAAAACAGAAAGTGCATGAACACATAATTGCGGGGCTTTTGATGTAATTATGATGGAATTGATTAATTACCTTCACCGGATCTGACCATTTCATCAATTTTTTTAATCCGTACAAAGCATTATGAATACACTTCATATAAAATTTTAAGCTATTAGGTATTAAGGCAACCATTAAATGTACAATTTACAATTTCTGTGGTCCTTTATATTAATTTTGTACTAAGAAAAATATTCCATTATTTTTTCAAAAGTGGGATATATGTATATATTTATAAGTGATTATAATTTTTGGAAATTTGTTACGCACTATTGTAAAATCAATAACATAACAATTCTAAAATCAAATCAAATAAGACATTCCGTAAAATTGGTTTTAAATTCTACAGTATTTGTTTTTTTTTATCAAAAATATTAGGTTATCTTCCTGGGCGATAGTATTCTAAATGTTGTAAAGTTGTAGTATTTGTTGTACTTAACGAAAACATTATCTGTTGAAATCGAAAAATTTTATTTGTCCTATATGTGAAAAGCGTTAAGCTGGCTTTATAATATCCTCCCACTCATTAAGCATTAGTCTAACTCAGAAGCAAATATATCCTTAAAATAAGGTCTCGCATGTTTGCATGAACGAATATTTTAAGTACACTAACTAAAAGAAACTAGTAAGTGAATCTGGAGAGACCTCTTCGGAATCAAAAGATGTAAGCACTTGAAAAATATTCAACATAATTACCATCTTCTGTACTCAAGGTGGTGTGAAGTCAAAGGGCCTTACTATTTCAAAGTTGGAGTTTTTCTTACAAGATGAGTTTAAGTAGGCTTTTGCAGTGGCCAAGGTCCTTTAGGAGATTCTCTAAAATTCGTTCTATATGTTAGACACAAATTTTCCCTCTCTAAGCTTTCCTATTTCCCCTCAAGCTCTAGTACTTTCTATGGAAAGCTCTAAATATAACAGTTAATTCGGTTGTTTCTACAGAGGATATAGAGGAGAAAAGAAATCATCTATATTTTCATAAGATTCAGATATGGATTGCATATGTGTGCTTAAATGGGTATGTGGTAGTATTCCGCTCAATGTTTCACTTGTAACATGACATTTGTGCTCGATTGCTGTCATTAATCCTCCAGAGGAAGTATTTCTTTTAGATTCCCTAGGGAAAGTAAAATACGTATGCATATATTTTTTTTTCAAGGAGGAATATGTCAGAAAATATCTGTCGGTTCTACTTAAAATATTAAATAGAGATAAAGTCAGCTCTGGCTGAAATATCTTTTCGGTCAAAGTGAAGCTTCCTCTTTTTCCTCTTTAAAATATTTATTTATCTATATGAAATAGTCTTAAAGGGAGATAAAATATAAATAGTATTTAATTAATTAATTAGTATTTATTTAATTAATTAATTAATTAATTAATAGAACGCTCGTATCGTATGTTTTCTAGAAACATAAAACTTTCTCTTTTTATAATTAAAACATAATGTTGTAGAGTCGTACTATTTGAAATACAGAGAAAGTCGTACTATAAATTTTAAAACATAGGCTACATTTTGAAATAACCGACCTTTCAACCGCACATGGGTCCAAAATGATGGAAAGGCCAAATTAACCAATAGGCAAAAATTCAGAACCTCTTGTTTCTTCGAAAAAAAACAAAAACAAAAACAAATTGGCAAACACCTTAAACATTAACAAAATTGCTGGTGGCGCTTCCGCCAAAAGGGAAAAAACCTCTAAAATTTATTACGACATGGGCAAAATCCAGGTTGATACCAGGGGTAAATCACGAACAAGGAAACTAGGTATTGTTATTAATTAATTATGTGCCCTATGCTCAGGAGCCATTAAAGCGAAAGTACTTCTACAGGGTCACTCAACCGAACAGCATCTGGGTATCCTATAAATTACCTTCCACCCTCGCCCGAAACCCATTTAGCAGATATAAATTTCGCCCGGAATTTCTAGGAACGATCGTTCGCCTGCTGCCCTATTTCCTCTAAACTTGACATAAATAATTATAAAATTATTTAGGCTAAGACGGCTCTGAAGCCGCCGCTAAGAAGCTGCGAAGGCCCTCGTCGCCTTTGAAGGCACCATGCGGTGGGTTTTGGGCGCCCCCGAGCCCCACGGAGCCCCACGGAGCGCCTTCGAAAGGATTTTATTTCCCGCAGCGGGAAAACGGCCGGACCGAGTGCTCATGAGTGGAGTCCGGCCTGGAGATGTCGGATTAATTGAAAATTATGGTCATCTGTCAGCCCAGCCCCAGGGCTGCTGATAGCCGGCCTGAATATGGAAACTGGACGGACACAGATTCATTTAACTTGTCCGAAACACTCAAAGCTCGAATTGACGTGTGCCAGCCGTCGTGGCCTGAAATAGCCCAAAAATTTTACCTTGCTTCGGACGTCCGGGCAAACTTTTCGATTTTTCAGCGGATTTCCACCAGGCGAAGGTTTTTAAGTGGGGAAACTTTCCGCAGTTATTGCAAAAATGTGCAGTCAATAATTTTTTGTTTTTTCTCTGCAGCAGTCAAGGAAATTTAAATGAATCATATTTTGCCGGGGAAATAAAAATTTTTATCCTCTCTTATATATGTAGGTATTATATCATATATGTAAATATGTATACATCAATACCTAATGTTTTTCATAAATTCAAATTACGAGTCCAAGTTCCGTAGGAAGGTTAAGGAATCGCAGATTTTATTATTTTTATTACCGATAAAAACTTATAAAACTTTATTTATACAGGCTTTAGATCTTAGATCTACATATAAGACAATAATATCTATAAGACAATAATTTTCTAAATTATTGTCTAGAGACTCAAAAACTACATTATATTTGGACTTCAAAAGAAGGTTTTCCTTTTTTTTCTTACTCCCAAAATGCGGTTTTTTCGGTTGGATTGCGGGAAAGGAAATCAAGCTTTTTCAAAATTTATTTTTCGATATCATTTATTGACTGTAAAACTGGAATTTGAAGATCAAACCGTGTATACCCGGATTATACGTAAAAATCGCTAGTTCCTGGTAAATCAGAGCCCGGTTCAACTTCTTCGTTATTTCTATATAATTTTTACATAATCCCCAGACTCAAGATGCCGGCCTTTAAAATTGTTGTTCCGAAAATATTTTTTGGTATATATTTTTCCCTTAATCCCTGAACCGTCTACTTAAGAGACCAAAATTTTACATATAGCGTTGAATTTCGGCATTCTGCGGCCTAAAATCTAGAGCCAGGTTCAGAATTTTATTAGCTTCAATTGTTTGGTACATACTGTTGTTATTTACACATGGTCGATATTTTGAATATGAAAAGTGTTATGTTTTTGGATTATTACATAGAATTTAGAATTGTGAAAACACAATATCTTTATTGCAAATTTTCAATTCTGTTGAAAATCCACTTTGCATCTCGTGATTTAGGTAAGCCGAACATTGAATTCAAACTAGAAATATTTTAGCCTTAATTAGGAGGCTTTCATAAAAATTAAATTTCCATCAGAAGCGGCTTATCTCCAGCAAACAAGGAAAAAAAAAGCGCGCAAATCCCCCTGTTCTGGGTGTAATCCCCAGGCAGGAAATAATTCGAACTCACACAGGGATGAAGGCGGATCGATTGAGGTGCCCCCCTGTGGGGCAGGAGCCTCCATTCCACCTATCAAATCCGGGCCCCGCCGCCCACCTATCCTATGATACCCAAGCCGGGCTTAATCTCTTTTCAATTAGCGTGTCATCTTCCTTTTTTGAATACTCCTTGGATCAGCGCCCATTAATGTCACTCTGCTGCCGAGGGATTTAATAAGACAAAATTGCCCACAATTTCCTGGACCTATATATACGGATCCTTCTAGGAGTCATTACAGGGTGCGGCGGGGATGGTCGGGGGGTCACCCTTTAATTCTGTTGATTACCAGCCCTATACACTCCCCAGTATGCAAATTAGTATCCAGAACTAGCAATGTCCTGGCTGGAGATGGCTGGAAAATGGCTGGCTGGCTAGCCGGAGCCGGGCTCCGAGGGTGGAGATGTCCCGGGGCCAGCGCAGTCACTCCGATCCCTGAGACTGGGAAGCCGAAGCATAAATATTTGTGGATCAACAGACACAAAAGTGCTAGGAAACTCTGTATCTAATTATTCATGGACGTGCATGGCTCTCGCTGGAAGAGATTTAATCTTGAAAATATCCAGCTGGGGACATGTCAAGAGACTAATTAAAGATCTTTGAGCAGTTTTCTAGTCTATCCGCCGTAGAAAGCTGTGTTAAATAAAGGGAATCCAGAAAATCCCCCTTTTGTGAGTGGAATTTGATTGTATGAATTTTCCCATTTTTAATGAACACTTTACTGCTCGCTTTCTCGCGCGCCATTCAGCCCCGTCGGGGACCCAATTCTAATTGCTGCAAAAAGACTAATTCTGATTTAATTTATTTTTGAGGACTCTTGTTCCCAGCAGCTCTTACTCGCGATAGTTACAAGCGCTGAATGCTAAATTCCGCGCCGGGGCCGGGGGTGGCTTTGATGGGGACCCCATCATGGGATCTAAAGAGTCCTCAGTATCCCGGGGTTTTGATGGCCTGTTTTCCTGGTTTATTCCCGCGCTTCTGCCTTTTGTATTCAAACTGTAGACAATCGTTGTTTATCGCCTGGGTAGTGTTCAGTCGTATTACCGAATTTAGTACCAAACCATTATACTTTCGAAATTCGCAGCGAAATAACAGCCATTTACGCTTACGGTTATCACGATGGCGCCATTTTCAAGGTGCTTCTCTTCCTCTAATCACCATGTCGTTATGTTAAAGCAAATAATGATCGCTCATTAATTTCGATTTAAGTGGTATATTTAATGAAATAAAACAACATTTTACCCTATCCTGCTAAAATATTTGATATATCAACATTTTCCGAAAACCTTCAAGTACAAATTTTTATGTATAATATTACTCTTAAATTCTATGAAAAACGCAAAAAAACAACATTGATTTTGAAATTTTTACGAAAATGGCTTGATTATTTCAGGAAGAAAAGTGAATTTTTTTATCTGGCAATTTTGCCAAGTTTAGCTAGTAATGTTTTTTATAAAAGTAGATAGTAAAGTATAGTAATAGTACAGGAAAATAGATTTAAGTATAAATAAAGAAGTTTTTCAAATTTATCGTCAACAATAAAAAATTAACCAATGAAAATAAATAAGTTCTCAAGTAATTATGTTCACGACGTACGAAATAGAATCAGAAAATTTTCAGACACTTAAAAATATATTATTTACTCTGTAAAAATAATCAATGACGACAATAAATATTGAATATGAATTTTCATGCTTTTTGATGGATTTGATGGATGTAAGAGTAAAATGAAAAAGCATAAAATTGTTGAAATAAATTAAATTAAAACCTGATAATAAACTTATGTAGAGATTACATACAGTCGTAAATCTGTTGTTTTTCAAAATAAATGCTATTATTAAAATTTTTATAGCAGGTGGATATACTTTATGGAAGGGATAAGGTGTCAGAAATGATATACAAAGAATATTGGAAATCAATTGCATTATATGACTCCAAAAGCACTTAACGCTCTTTAAATTTATAATTAATAAAATTCTATAGTCCCACTCATGGATTGTTGAAGAGCGTAGTGACATCTATTATCAAAATTTGTGTTTATAATTAACTACCAAAAGAAGCCAGTACTAACCGCAAAATGTTCGCGTAATAAATTTCAAATCTGGCTTTTCATTTTGTAAGGGCTTTTTGGTTAACATGAACGGTTGACTGTGGTTTTTGTTGAAATTAAAACCAATCATAGCGCTAAATTGGCAGGAAATTGGGAACGAAATAACGAGCTTGGTTCATTGGACAAGTTAATAAGTGATTCAAACGTGATTTTGCTTTTCTGTAGATAACCAAATGATTGCGTTTTTTGGATAGCGACCGGATGGGTAACTGCAATTCATAAAATAATATCATATAAAATTCAAAAACGGAGATGCGAACGGCCACATTTTACGAGGAGATCCTTCCACTTGGCTGAAATAATTTATTGGTAAATACCGCCTCAATATCATTAACAATATGGACGGCATGTCGGGTGTAATAATTTGTTGTACAGACGCAGTCATGACATGGAAATTAATTAAAATGCAGCCGAAATAACTCGAGCTGACATTTTGCATTTTGAGTCCATTATTCGTTGAAAGTTTTCATTGCACGTCATATACGTAGGGGGTGTGGAGTGACCCTTCCGAGCGGGGGTCCATTGCCCTTCCTCGCCAAATCGAATTAATTGCCCAGAAACAACATTTTCGATGGATGAATTCCACACGTCCTCGGCCAAGCCAGCGAGTAGGATTTTGTGCCACCCTGTGGCACAGGGTGGTCGTGGCCTAATTGACCGCGCAGCCATTAATATTCGCACTTTAATGGACCCGGGGGGAGGTTTCGGGCTGACTGAGTGATGTGATGGGTCACCTCGACGGAGATGCCGACGAGATTACATCGTCCCCAAGGACGTGGCTTTCTTACCTCGGCTATGTGTCTCCGTCGCCGCATGGCAAAAACGGATGTCATTTATCAGGTGAAACCATCAGCCATTCCCGTCCGTGTCATCTGCTCGAATGTGTCTGTTTACAAAAGTGAGGCATAAACAGATTTCATGTTTAGATAAACCCTGATTAAAAGGAAATTACCCGAGGCGAGAGGTACCGAGGCACAGGTGTGTCGTGGTCGAAGATGTTCCCGTATTTTGTTACCTGTTCCACAACCACACACCTGACACCAGGTGACATTGCAATGAAGTGAAAATCATTACCGTAAACTGCGGTCGTGCTTTCATTACCTTTAATGGCTACAAATTATAGACAATCGAGCCCGAGCCATAGCACCACACACACGACACATACGTTCCCGAGGCACCTGCCTAGAAATGGACAATTTCCCTAATGACGATGGCACAGAGAACTGCACAGATAATGTGAAGTTGGATTGTTCGACTGATTTATGGATGGGTAATGCATGCTGAGAGCATTCCACAGTAAAAATTAAATATTTCGAAATGCCTGGGACTTCTTCGTTGGTTTTATTACACCCTAAAATTACAGCCGTGGCTCAGTATCCCGGACGGTTTAAATGTCTCCATGCAGCGGGCAAGGCAATTCGGGGAGCAATAAAACTCTGAATATTTCGTGAGACTCCCGAAATTGACTCATAAACGCGGGACAATGGCTTTCTGTCCGAAACAATATACTCAGAAAATCCAGAATCATACATATATACCTACATACATATATACTACATATATACAAATATATACGCCCTCCAAAAACCGAGTGGGGCCCTCTGTTGCGGGGTCGTTACAAACAGAGCCTCTGTCTTACGAGTCTTACGAGGGCTTCATTAGGTCCACCAGAATCGTTTTGGGACTTGTTGGCTCAAACTGACGATGGACATATGTCAAAACTCCATTCGAATTTCTCATACCCACATGTATGTAGCATATGTGGCGGGGGTGGTGGGTCTGGACATTCGCACAATATAAACGTTAAGACCTCTGGGAGATATGTTCGCCTGCTAAAGGCTTAAATTAGACTTAAAATAGCCACCATAAAACAGGCCGCACACAGCCCGGAGACTAACACAATTGGGCTCTTAACGCCCCTCAGCAATAAAAATAACAACGAGAGGCCCGGGCTCAGCACGCCACCACGATGGCGGTCCGGGGGCGCTCGCCTCGGCCCATCCACTCCTAGCGGATGAATAAAACAGCACTTTCGACCAAAAATAATTTCAGGAAAAGGTTTTAGCATCTGAATGGCAAAGATATCCCGGCCATAACAAGATATTTGCATACCAATCAACTGGGAAAGGTTCCGTTCCGGGTCATGGGGGCACTCGGTGCAGGGGCGGACACCCCCGGCCACCCCGGGCTTAACACGCTTAGGTGATGAGGAAATTGGATTTTTCGTTTTGTTTCCGAGCCGTGCAAATTGTGCTTAACTGCGCCACCGTGCGTCGTGGCGGCATAATTCCTTCCTGAATTTATGGGTGTTATACCCTCCCACGCCTAACCAAAAACCGAACCTTTTGCTTAACCGGGCGTTGGATAGATTTAGGTTAGGCGTTAAACTGTTGAAGCCTTCCAAAGTGCGTGAGCCGCTTGATTGAAGTTTTCCTGTAGTTTGTTAACTGAATTTAAAGGTATTCTTTTTATCTAGAAATATACCTGACATTTTCGGCTTTTAGGATAAATAAAAGTTGAGTAGGTCCCGAAAGACATTAAAAAGTATAAGCACTCAGAAAATTTATTCCTTTTATTTACGGAAAATTCGCTATTTCGAAAATTCAATATCTATTTTAGGCATGAATTTAGTCAGAAATGTAATTCTTTGCAAATTATAAACAAAAATTCAGCAAAGTGAATCTTTTTTGGGCCCGTTGAAAATAAAATTTCAAGGCCGGGTCAGGACCAATTTGTTCGCATCAACAAATGCGAAAACTTATTATTAGGGGAGACTGGGTACGGTTGAAACACGGGGCGGTTGAAACAGTGCTAATATCTCTCGAACCGTGTGTAGTGGGGGGAGGGGTATAAGGGACGAAAAAAGCAGATGACAAGTCCGAACACAAACCTCAGTGGCGCGTCGCTCACTACGCGTTGTGGTTATTTATAGGAGGCCCCATTGTTATTTGATAAGCAAAAATAAATATTTATGTACCAACACTTTTTGCAATTACTACACTTTTCATTAAAGTGATAGTGTAAAGTGGTATAGTTGTGTTTGAATCAATGCTTTTAGAACATGACAGCGTAATTAGTATTTGTGTAAAATTATTTTTGCCATTACTATGAACTGTTTTGTATCAAATGGGGGCTTGGGGACAGTTGAAACATTTTTTGTGGGTACGGTTGAAACAATTTATTTATTTAAATTTCTTGCTTTATTTATTTAAATTTCTTGTTTTATAGATGTCGGGGGTACGTGCAAGAAAGTCTTCGCCTGGCAGGACGATTAAAAAAAAAATTAATAGCATTGTTAATAGAAATATTCTATTAGTTTATATTTTCAAATAATTTCAGTATGAGAAGAGCTAAAATTCGGTTTTAAAATAAATCCTGTTAATTTTTATTGTTTTCGATAAGCGGATACCTACTTTATGTGCAGTTGTTAAGTAGTAATAATGCCTAAGACGACTGAAGAATATTTTGTATTATTTGTATGTGTTTCAATTGATTCAAACCACTGTTTCAACCGCCCCTGGTATGGGGACGGTTGAAACAATTTTAGTTTTTTTGTTAAGTTTGATTTTACACAAATTACAAAACACCGGGCACTCAAATAATACTGCAAATTGGAAGATGGAAACACGCCCTTGTATTTAACATGTCTCAATCGGTGCTTGGTTCGGTAATAGCGATGCTACGGACAATAAAAGCTAAATTGTTTCAACCGTACCCAGTCTCCCCTACTCGAGATATTTACTCGGCAAAAATTTCGAACTTTTATTTGGAAATATATTATCAAATATACATCAATTAGAATTTAGGATTAGTGAAACGAAAACTCTGGGCCAACATAATAATTAAATGGATTAAATGTTTAAAACTTTCATAGCACTCGTTTATTAGACTACAGCCTACGTAGTAAATAGTGTCCTGCTTTAAATTATAAAAATTGTTTAATATATCAATAATTTGCAACTTTAAACTTAAAACAAAAGTGATTATATTTTGCTCGAGAATCCTAAAAGTTGTTTTCTTTAACTGAAATAACTGCATAATCTGAAAGACAAAGTAGGTACGTGCAGACTTTAAAATTTATTCATCAATTTCGAAATTTTTGTTATGAAAACTTATTTTACACACATAATTCTCATTATTAAGAATTTCTAGGAATATGTCTTAATATTATTTACGTTAGTAGAAAGAATAACAAAAGTGTCCCTTCGAAAATCTAAGCCATAGCAAAATAAACAATCGATTAAATTCCGAATTTCGCAAAACTCCTTCTAGAGTTTACCTAATTTTAGCATACGACGGACTTTTTTCTTTATATTCAAGAAGAATTTTCTTTCCCGGAATCAGAGCCGCTTATTCAGGCGCTGACATCAATTCCTTTTTAGGAAATCTTACGTTAATAAGAAAAGTTTTATGACGTAACTTTCCAACAGGTACAGCCACTTAAATTTAACTGATGTAAAACCACGGGAAGAACGAAATTATCCACGAGCAATTTACCTTGCGACATTTATGGGCCCGCAGTAACGCGGAAATTTTGTTAAATTGGTTTTTACCTGCGAGTTATGAGGCATGAAGACGCACCACTGCTTCCCACCTCCGCGGCAGAGGAGCAGATTTGGAGGCATATTTCCTAATTAGCCATCTCCGCGGCTAAAGGACAGTGAGCTAGTGGTCCTGTCCGTGAAAAATGGGAACATCACGGAGCGCCGATGAACCATTAGATGAACTCCGGCCGTCATAATTCAAGGGACGTAGCCGGAGCATCGGCGCCAAGGAGACCATCTTCTGGGCCCCAATGATAAATGAGTCCAGGGCAGTCCTGCGGAGAGTCCCTGGGGACCAGCGCAGTTAATTAGAAGTTATTGTAAGTACAAGCAGCCATTAAGGTGTGCGATGGCCGCACTTGCCCGCCTAATTACATTTGCGAAAATTGCCTTATTGCCTTTACTATTGCGTAGAGCAACAAATTTTAATTAAGGCGAAAGCATGAAGCCCCTGCAACGAAAAGGGCGGCGGCTGTGATGGGGCTTAAGGAGGGCAGAGCCCCTCTCCACTGTTTGCTGCGACAAGCAGAATTCACGATGAAGCAGTCTCTAATCCCTTAAATTTACATTTGTCTTAAAGGAGCTGGTCAACACCTTTTGCCTTTTGAAAGAGTCCCTTTTCTAGAAATTCGGGTGACCGAGCTCAGTAAGGGAAAATTTATGGCTGATTTGCTGGGCCCCAATCGGTTCTCGTGGAGCAAATTGTTTTCAGTTGAAATAATTGGATTCCACCAGCGGAGTGGCCATTCTTTAGCAGAAAACTAATTTAGAACGGGGACAGAATGGGTCCATGGCGCAGCCACAAGTTCTCATCTTATAAGTCCGAGGAGACACAAAATTGCCCCGAGAAAATCAGATCCCGCCCAAAAGAGATCCGCATCGCATCAGGGGGAGGGTGAACAGAAAAATTCATTAAGTAACAAAGTACTTTTCCGCAAAATTAACTAATTTCGTTAAAAACAAAAAAAAAAGGGGTTGGTCCAGAATGTTTCTACAAGCCCCATAGCAAGCGAAAGATGCCACGATATGAATCTGTATCCGCTTGATCAGGCACAGCGAAAATCTGGTCCAGCGTTCACGTTTTGTTTTTCCGGATTGCCGCATCCTTTCTTCTGGACGGGAATCTCTATGTCTGGCTCCATGATGGTTATCTGAAGCAAACGAAGCGGACGCAATAGTCCTGGGAAGTTTTTCGGTAGGAGGATAACCAGGCAATGTATGGTTGCTTCGTCTTTCCCTACAAGACCGCTTTTTCTATTTTTAATAAAATTAGGTCTGCCCGGACTGCAGAGGAGGAGAAGGAGTCTCCTCCTTCGTCCAGAAACTAATGACGTCTCCCTATTTTCGCATATAAATTTCTTCGGATAAACATCTCAAATTAGCGTCTCCGCTTGTTTATCCTTGGTACAATGGGGCCCTTTCCCAGGCCCATTTTCGGCAGACAGAAGCCACATCCCCGCACGAGACCCAGCTCTGTCCGGTTCGCCGAATATTTAGATGACTCGTAGTTGTTTACTGGCTTTTATAGCTTTTGTAATCAGATGTCCCCAACTTGAACAGTCGGCTAATCAAGCAGAATTGTACTATGAAAATTATTTTCATTCTTTACTGCAATTGGTGTCCTAACTATCTTAATATACATATACATAGAGAGAAATTCAAAATTGGCCTAACTTCTGTTATTATTTGTTATTTTCTTTAATAAATGAATTTAATTTGTGAACTAATTTTAAAGGGTTACATACAATGAGTGTCTTAAATGTGATAAAATCGATCAGTTCTAATTTCAAATCGATCCCAACAAAACAGTTTTTGAGTTACGGGCATTCCAGTACAAGTATAAGTTCAGAGTAATCTAAGATTTACTATATGGGTATGAAATAGAAGATGCAGCGTAAGTAAAAATTAAATTTTAATTGTTTAAGTCATTCATGTGACGCGTTTTTCTTAAAACGAGGTTTTTAAAGTCGGTGATCAAAATATCTTCAGAAAACCACTGGACCGATCGTTCTGAAAATTTTCCTGAGAAACTACAGAAGATCATATACCACAATCATGGAAAATTACAAAATAACTTGTTAATTAAGCATTACAACAACAAAACAATGCGATCTAAAATCAAGAAGTTCAAGAAGTTATATTTAAATCCAATAATGTCACGGCGAAATCTAAATCTTATCTCGAACATATTTAGTCAACTCAACAAGGAAGAATTCAAGTTTGTCGTTCGTTTATTTAAACGACTGGTTTTCATAGTTAGTACAAAAATAAAGATTATATAAATTTGCCTAGTCTTGCTGAAAAGTCTGTTCGGGAAAGACGAATTCAGTAAAGAACAGGATTAACCTTAAAATGCCTCAAAAGTCCCAACCGTCCGACGGCGTTAAGCTTTAATTAAACCAACCATCAACGGATTTGATAATCTTCCCGAATTGAGTTATGAACAATCCGAAGGATCCCAAACCACAACCGTCAGCTGCCGCAAATTATTTTCTCGAAACAGAAACAAAAATTAAATAAAAAAAAGATTGAAAAGTCCGGCACTGGTTCGCCACAATTGGTATTAAGCTAAAAATTTTCAACTTTTTTGCGTTCATCGAGGGCGACGGGAAAAAATCCACCAGACACATATTCATGAAATTGTTTCGAGATAAGCCCAGATCTCATTTCAATTTAATGCAAGCCGCAGGAATACAAATGAGACCTTCCCGACCACCCATAAATCATCCCACATTCGGTCCAGCGGCATAAGCAGGGCTTAGCCGAGCGGGCCGAAAGATGGGCCGGGATAAACCCATCCTCTCCGGGAGGACGCTTCCAGGCAAATTTAAAATTAATTTTTTTTTCCGTATTTGTGGAGCCTGCGGCAGAATTTTCGCGTTTTCCACTGGAGAAAAGTGAGGGATTTAAAGGAGGAACAAATTCCTTAACTTTTTTTTAGTGACCATCTGTCACTAGCATGGAAAGATGGGAAATTAATTAAGAAAAGTTGCCACAGTCACTCAGCTTCAGCTCAGACATCTTTGTCTTTTCTCAATTTTGGCGGCTTCCTTCTCAGACTGTAGACATTGATGCACTAAAAATCAGACTTTTGCAGTGAGTTTAATTTTATTTACATTTTCATGAAATTTAGTTAATTACAGCAGATAATTAAAAAAGGAGCAGAAAGAGTTGGCAGAAATTATTTCTACTATTGTCTGCTTTTATTTTATTTAGAAAATCAATTAGCCGGAATATTCTTCTAACTTAACAAAAATAAATACCTAAATACTTTTAGATTTCTATCTTATACTTTATATGGTTTTTCTTTAATAATTTCATTTCGTATTTAATATCTGTGTGTCCGAATGAGAATATTTAATTTATAATTCCTTTTGTTTGAGCACAGAGATACGTTTTCCTTTTTGAAAAGAATATAAAGACATCAAATACCGAATACCTATTAAATAATATGATGTGTGGGGGGGGGGGGGGGTCACTTTATTCACTCAAAGACTATTATGTCTGCCCTGATACTTATACATATTTTATCTTTTCGATAAGTAACAAATTTTCTATGAATATCCTTACTTTACGAAATAATTTATAGACTACAATTTTCCTTTGGTTGATAAATTGAAGGCACAAAATTAAAAGACATTTAAGAAGCTTTTAGCCCACTGATTTCCGAAAATGATAGACATTTTTGTTATGATGAAAAGAAATAATCTTCCAAAAGTCATTCAGGTTTTATTTCTTAATCTTCGTATTCATAAGCGAAAGATTTTTTGTAGAATCGATTCTGTTCAATGATTTAAAATTCAAAATTAAAAAAAAAATATAGAACCATACATCCGATCACTAATTGTAACAAAACCCCTTTCCAGGGAAACTAATTGAATTTGTTGTCTCATTGGCGTATGTTTTCGCAGTTCATTTTCGCTTTCAATTTGTTATAAAACGAAATCGAATTATTTTTGCACGGATGTATTTACAGCTAAATTAAATTACAATTTCAATTGCAGCATGGCTGGTGGAGTTGACCAGGATGGCCGGGCTCGGGAATTAAGTTCGATTCTTTTTCGTTATCGAAAATGCAAATGAGTGCAAACCACAGGCGGGGGTGGGAAAAGCTAAATTTTGGCGGATCTTTTGCACAACTGGCCTGGGAAATTTGCAGTATTGTTACAAATCATGGCGGGAAAAAAATATTGAAAAACATAAAAGGAACAGACTTCAGCGAATTCTGTCTTTATAGCCTAAACCACCGACAATCCATACTTTCTCCCCCCATCGGGCGGGAGCTTTGATTTTTTTCCGTTTATTTCGCCATTTTTCCCCCTTTAATGAAAATTCTCACTTTATGCTTCCGCAGGAACCAATTTTCGTAGATGAATTTTTCATTTTCTGACGTTTTTATGAAATTTAATTTATGACGTGTAACTCGATTGTGCCCCGGCACGGCTCTCTGCTTTCCAAACGCAATTAAAGCTGCTACGGCTTGATACACATTTTTTGGTGAACATTTTTATGAAATTGCTTACAAAATAATATATTCATGAAAACGGCTGTAAATTTTTTGAATCGCTCCTTTCCCATGCCCCGCCGACGCCATCGGGCTCCGTTCGGGTTTGCGAACCCCCGCATGGTGGCTCTGTGGCGATGGGTATTACATTTAAATATTTCACCAGCCAGCCAATATATTTCGATGTTGGTGGAACAGAGCTGGCATATGACATCATTACTTTGCATAATTTCCAATAAAATATCATTTCTTTCTATTAATGCCAGAAATATCGATGTGTGACGCTCTTTTATTTATCAATTCACCAGTCACTAGTTGTGGAGTTGACTTAATTCGATCGTTTTTGGGTCAATGCAGAATTGAAATTAATTTTATAGGATGGATTGGTTTTTTTTAATCGAACTCAACTTGAGGGAAATGAGGTTGAAATACATATCCAATGAACTTCCGGAATATGCAATTTGTTTTAATTAATCTACTGACAAAAAAATAAAAATTTTTGTATTTACAGATATCATCACATTAAAATTTTGTTATTGAAACAACTTTATACTATATGCGGTTGATAAAACTAAGACTAGGAATATAAAAGTCTATCTATAACGATAGATCCTAACTTCTTGAGTAATATCTTTAATTAAGATAAAATACGAAAAACTGCTTCTTTTTAGAATTTTTGAAAACTTATTCAAAAATCGTGAAGCGTCCGAAAAACTCAAAACGAATTGGGAAATTAATTTAAAGAAATTGTAAAATGTTTAAAACTTTTCGTATTTTTATGTAATATCTGAACTTCCATTTTATCAATGTTGCAGACTTCTACGACATTTTGCTATTTTTTTAAAGTATTTCAATAATTGCCAAAACATTCCTTTTAGTTATTATTATTTTTCAATACTATTTTTCTAAAAAAACATGGTGTGGTAAAATATTTTCGATTTCAGATGCGTATTTACTACATAAAAGTGGTAAAAGTTATAATTAATGTTTCCTTGTAAGAAAAATGCAATTAATTTGTTTTTCTTCAAATTGTTGACATGAAATTTTATATATTGATCTAAAATAATAAATACCTATAATGTCATAAAAATTACTCAGATTTTGGTAGATATAAATAAATAAAGTACTCTAAAAGAGTTTTTATTAGAGAATTAAATTAAAAAAAAAATCCGGTTTTTAGATTGTAGGAGTTTTTATAGCTATATGTACAATCAAGACAATGACTTTGGTTCTATTTTTCAACTTAACAACAACTCATGGTAGAGGATCTGACAATAGATTGTGATAAGAAAAATTTAGCCGCCATCAGAATTTTATTCCTGAAGAGGCACAGTGCGTGTCACCTTGATTTTATTTTATAAAAGGTATATCAAATCAGATAGGTATTGAGTCATCTCCCAAATTTCGTCACGTCAAACCCGGCCTAAAGTAATCATTCAAAATCCACATACGTATCACAACGATGAGGTGTGAAACAGGGATTTTCACAGAAGATTGTTGGAATTGTGCAGATAATCCGTTTTTCGTTGAGCACAAAAGACCCCAGTAAATATCCCCGAAAGTCAACGAACGTTCGAATGTTATTCGATTTCAGACGCCTCGTGTCTGAAGTGGTGGCAGTTTGTTGTGACAAGAAACGTTCGATATAGGGCCAAGCAATCAAAAGGCATTTTTCGTTATATTTATCAGATATGCGTTGCTTGATATTATTTTATTTATTTTTTTTTGCTCCCTTCTCACGAGGTACGTGATACACATAACCTCAAATTTTCAGTCAATTCGAGGGCCCGTAGGCGGTGAAGCTCGTATTTTTTTTTCAATTTTTTCCCTCATCGCATAGTAAACATAAAACCGAAATTTCAATTTTCTAAAATCAACAGAATCAACACAAGTCACAAAGTTATTTGGTCGTTGCTCGCCCTCCATATCTTCCCCACTCTCCCCCACCATGTTGACTAGAGAGCGGCCCACATATCCAGTGACATGTGCCGGGTTGGTGGTTCCGATCCTTCCGGGTCCTGAAACCCGTGCCCCGGCCCGCCAACTTTTAAGGGATTACGAATTGAACGGGAAGTAATTTCCACAAAGCGAATGAGCCCTTTTCCTCGAAGTGAATTTGTCAATTGTTGTGTTGCCGGGGCCCGGGCATAGCCCGTCTGAGGTGAAGGGGATGGTAGGGAAGAGGAGGGGACAATTTTTCAATGGGGTGGGGGGTGGAAACTTTGACGACTGTGTTTTTGTTCCATTCTATGCCCATTTGAGGAAGAATGGCTCCGGGGCAAACATTTGCAATATTGCTCCACTGCTTTTCGGGGCTCCTCCGCCAGAGTTGGCAGATGGTGCGGCCGGGATTCAAATGGGCAAAAGTACGGGAAACGAGAATAGGACTGGGATCAGGGACCGCCCGATTTCGACCGGTTTCGCCCGATTTTACCGTAAAGAGAGCAAATCATCATCGGCAAATGACACAGAAAAGCTCGTAGATCAAATTGTCGTTTGCCCGGGAGCCGTGTGGGCAGATGTTCTTGTTTGTGGTGCTGAGCACACATCAAATGAGATGCTGGTCAGCGGGATGCTGCGGTACAGTGAAGGTTGGAGGTGATGAGCCCCCAACCTCCCTTCAACTTCCCTGCAGCAAACACTGAGACCGCTTCGCAGCAAACTTTGTCTTTCTAGTAACTTTTGTTTTGATGTATTTTTGTTATCAGCCATGCTGAGGCTATTGATTTTCGCTTAAGATCTGCCAGATGCAGCCGGCAGCAGTAGGGCTTCCCCGAAAAGGTGCTCCGCCCTTCCGCCACCCCCAAAAAGTGCAGCGGAATGTGTCGTCTCTGGCATTCTAGTGGTCTGGAGGGGGCTCTATTGACACACTCAAAATCGTTGCCTCGAGTGTTTACCTACAAAATCTTTTATTTTGCAACTCGTAGGGCAAACAACATCAAGTTGGATTTTGTATCAAAGGGTCTTTTTCTCTGGCGAATGGGGGCAAATATTTCCGCAAGGAACATGAACATTTGAAGGGACCGGGGGAAGTGGTACTTTATACCAGCAAAAGTCGTTTGCTCGTCTGGTGCTCGTGCGATGAAAAGAGGATACATTTTGAATAAAATATTAAAATCACGTTTCCACACCTTCGCGGCTTTTGGGATGAGGAGAAAATTTGTTTATAAGTTGCTAAGTACATATATAAACATAGTCCGATAGGTGCACGTCCCGGAGACCCGGAGGGTTCTAAGGTGTGCTCCTGGCTGATACGACTTTGCTCCTATCAGAGACACGGGGGTCCCTTTATCAATCGGGCTCAGGCCTGGCGGGAGCGCTTCTTTCTGGAAGGGCATAGACGAGACGTGGTAGAAAAGGGTTGAAAAGTAACTTCATAGGTGATTGAAATTTAAATGAGATTGTGATGAAAGGCCCCTTCCCCATCCAACATAATTTAGCGGAACAAAAAGATACACTTTTGCGGTGATTGCTTCCGTAGCAGAAAATGCGAAAATTGCGGATCCGGGAGGGTTTTTCGTGCGTGCTCTGGGTTTTATCCCGAAAACACCCAGTTTCAAAAAAAAAAAAAAAAACTCCTTGGAAGAGTTTATCCTGTAACCGCGCTGGAAGAAAATCCATAAACCTCCCGGCCAATATACGTCCCGAGGTAATGTGATTGGAGCCCGCTGAAAAGAGCTTTAAATTCGAAACAAGTTTTCCCTTGCACAATTTCAAAATGATTTTCTTTTGCAATTCTTGTGGTAATATGAAAAGTTCTTTCCCCAGATCTCTTCCCACGAGCATGTTTCTTTTTTCAAGTCTTGTGTAAAAATCGTGGAAGAGAGCTTTGTGAGCCCCATAAGTGGAGCATCCGAGGTGGATCGAGTCCCAGAACAAAACCACCCCCGAAAAATATTCGAATTTACTTGCAGCAATGAAGCCGACGACCATAATATCCATATATCTCTGAAACGAGTGGATATGAAAAGGAAATTGAATTTTCTGGGGAAGGCAAGTGATGAAGTCGTCCGTATACCTCAAATGAGGTTCGCCTCGTAGAGACTGTGTGCGATTAGAGTTTATGTATGAAAGATCTGATAAAAGTCCCTCCGAACCGGCCCTCAGGCCAAAATGGGGCTCCGGCGGACGGGGCGGTACTGTCCGCAAAGTTTGTGTGTTTTCTCAGGGGCAGCGCCCCAACATTGTTCCTCGGTGGCAAGGAGTTTGCTGCTCCTGCCGACAATTTTCTTGCTGTAAATGTTTTTGATCATTTTCCTGCGACGATCCCTCCCCTGTTATCTTCCCGAATGAAATAGAATTAAATGTTATTTCCTGTGGCGCCGAATTTCCGAAAACATGAATTTAAATGACCGCTTTGCACCTTATTAATAATACCCAGGGCTCCCGGAACTCCGCTCTCCTTTTCACCTCTGGCGGCTTCGGAGCCCTTTCGTGGCTTTTTCAATAGGAAGAGTTTTGGGAAATGGCTAAAGTGCTGAATGAGAGGATTACTTTTAATGGCAAGTGCCTTGGGCACTTTTCAACTATTATCACTTCAAGAACGGCTTAGAGGCTAAATATTAATTTTGGGAAAAGGCAATTTCATAGTGTGGTTTGTGGCTGATGGATGTGTGCCCGGAAATATCCCTGCTTTATATGGATGTACTAAAAACAGAGACATTCGCCTAAATTTCATATGCTTCAACATGTTCGTACCGGATTACGAAAATTTTCGATTTCGAAAGAAATAATAATGATGATTGGCCAACATTAAACATTTCATATTTTTCTCAAACATTTCCCCGAAGTTTTAAAAATAATTTTGCTATGCTATATATTTTTAAAATATTAGAGATGAATGAACTTAGATTCTGGCTTTTATTAAAATTCCACCTTAATAAAAAATATAATTGAATACGAAAACTTATATATCTTCGTAAAAAACGTTAATACTTTCATATTTGTTTAAAGAAACTTTTGTAATTAATTAATTGAATGTGTAGGGTCGAATTTCAAGGAAGAATGGGATAAAATATTTAGTTAATAGAAAAATTATATACTTTCCGGAAAATAGCTTAAAGTTACTTTAGTCGTAACACAGTTTAAGGCGTATTGACATTTAGTGTTGTAAAATTATACTACTTAGTCGTCCAAGTGAACAAAAATATGTGGGATAATAAGTAATTACAACGTAAGTCATTTTTTTGTTGTTTTCAATAACATTTCTTAAATTTTAAAAACAAAATTATTTTTGGTTCATGCCTATGTATATTCGCGGTATTCTGTCATTAATTTAACCATAATCAAAAGGTAGAACATCTTAAGGTTATGTCAGCAGTTTTGGTTACAAACTTTTTAAAATAAAGAAGTATATCTGCGATACCTATCTTCATTCACGCAAATTTATTTCTTAGAAATTTATATTTTGCTTCGAACGAGTAATTTAAATATAACTTTGAAAACTCTAAAAAATAAGAAGAATGTAACTTAATCTCCTAAGAAATTATATGTATATTAGTTTGTAGTTTTTAATAATGTTATTATGAGGTCTTGTTATATTATTTTATAGATTTATGATATCATCGCTGACGCCTTTCTCTAAGTACGACTAAGGCTATAGGTGGTACGAATTAGCTAACTAGATGTCTTAGTCCTACCGAAGTTAGCTTTTCAAAACCGTTTGAATATACATAACTATTTTGATAAAAGATTTTTGTAATTTTATGAAGCCTGGTTGATAGCTTAATAAATAAAGATCCAGTGGACATGATCTTGTCAAAGTTTGTAAATTTTTCATTATTTGATTACAATCATATTGCTCAAAATTTCATAAGTGTAAAATATAATTTTAAAAGACAGGAAAGTTGACTAACTTAATTTTTCTTACGTAATGCACTCGGGTTTTAGTAAAAAATCAAGGTGAAAATCAGCTTCTATCTTTCGGGAGCTCAACTGTCTTTTATACCTGATTTTTATCCTATATTTTATCAGTGAATTGCTTTCAAAAGTAAATTGTTCCCTAGAACAAAACACTTACTCGACAGGACGGGGCGGGGGGATGCATACGTGCCACTTACTGCGTCAAAGCTGGAACAATGTCAGAAGTCAGAGACCCGGTCAACCGGAAATTCATTGCAACAGGTGTATCCGGTCTCCCGAAAAAGGATCTGCGGGAGGTGTGCGCAGGGAAATGAAACACGTACAAATTGGAAACGCAAACAGCAAGCAGCGCCGCCAGAAGACGAAGTCAGGAGTAAAATTTATCGCTATTGTTTTTTGCAGACGTTCTTTGGAGCGTGGAACATTTTTGCCTCGACTCCGAACTCCTCCTATCTGTTCTTTTCCGCCCCCGCCGCCACTGCTGGAGGAGCTCAGTTTCTCAGCTTCTTGCCCTTGGCCACTTTTCGACCCCCCCGGGGCCGCCCTTCACTGCTCCCTTTAATGCGAGGTTCAACTTTCGTGTTATTGGCTTATAGCCTGCCGCAGGGCATTGATTAAGGATTTATGATTGGGTACTAGGAATTCATTAGGAACAAGTGGTTTTCTTACATAAGCACAGGTGAGAAATTAATGCCCTAATCAAGACTAAGTGCTTCTACCTTTGTTTGGATTTTATTCGGAGTCATTAGCAAACAATGGGATAGGATTAGACTTTAGCAGCACGTTATAAGGGCGGGACCACATCGAGTGCGTCTCATTTTCGAAAATGCTCGGATAATTCACCTTCAGGGCAGCTATTTGCTATGATTTATAAATAAATGGTCTGTGGAGTTATGTCGTAATTTACATTCTTACTTAATTATCCAAAGTGCGTGAGTATAAAAGTTGGAGGGTATCTAGAAAAAAAAAAAAAGTTGGAACATTTTAGTGTCCCAACTTTTTTAATACGCTTGTATAAGGAACTTCCGCGGAATATGATTTTCGCATACTCGTAAAAATCCCGCAACGACGCTTTTAATGGCACTAAATTACTCAGCCATTAATTGGACCATAATTTACTGGTAATGGCGAAAATATGTTGCTGCCTTTGTCAGGATCAATCAATGCTACTCAAACACTTATTTGTCGGCTAATTTATACGTCCAACAGTCTGAGAGGAGACTATAAAAAATCTGGTCGAAATGATCCATTAATGTGTACCAAAAAATCAAATTAGAAGAGTTAGGGATAAAGAGACATAAATTTCAAATTAAAAATTCCTTTGGTTGCCCGAATGCAGCTGCTAAATCATGTACAAATTCCGTCGTCCTCGTCGTCGTCGTTGTCGTCGCGCTCCGGCGGCCTCGCCCACCGCCCCCAGGAACCAGAAGACGACGCTTTCACAACTTTTTCAAAACTTTTAAATTAATTTCGTCGTTGGAAACTACTCAGACGGCAATCTTACATGGAACGCGCATTTAATAAGTGTATCAGGGGCGCTCCGATGTCAACGCGCGCGGTGCGCGGCGCTGCTGCACAGCCGGGCTCCGTACGGGCTGCGACCCCAAAAGACCCAACCTTCCGAGACGGAATCCCATTATAAAAAGTAAATTTTGCAGGAAAAATTAATGCCACAAGTGGTTCATGAATAATTCATTTTATGCTAATGCTCAGCAGGAGCACATGGCCTGGAATTCATTTTTTCCATCGCGTTGTTGCTCCTCTTCCTGTTATTTGTTCTCGGGGATTCCGATGCTTCGATATCACTTCCCTGTGAGGATCCTCTCCTCCGCCCCCGCGCCCTATCTAGGGCCGTTGTTATGAAAAGATTATGCAATTACACCGCGCGCGCTCCTCGCGGAAAAAGGGAGCAGCTTTAAGGCTTCCGCATCGCGGCGCTGCTGTTTAAAATATTTACTGCGCTGCAAATCGCCTGAGAAGTGCTCCCCCGACCAGTCTGTTTGTTTTCTTAAAGGCTCCTCTAGTTTAGCAGCCGAAAACGATTAGAGGTCCTTTGTAAGAGATAGGTGCCTTTTGTTCAGATACCACAAAGGGTAAAAGGGAAAATCTCGCTGTGAACCCTGCAACGAGATACCTTCTCAAGAAAATAATAAGAAAACGCAAATTTTTTGCTATAACAGCAGCTTTAAAAACAAAGCTTCGTTCTTAGAAAAACAAGAAATTGTATGTTCAGTACCTACAGACAACCTGACGACCTTCGCAATCTTGTCGTCGTAAGACAGAACTGGAAAGGTTATCGAATTGTCTAGACTAGACATATGCGACATTTTGTTTTTCTTTTTCCAAATCATATAGTTTGAAGTAAACGCTTGAAAATAACACATTTTTAAATTTAGCAAAAATCAACCCCTTAAACTTACTACTTTTCAAATAATGCGACAAAAACTTTAAAATATTATTATTATAATTATTATTATTATTATAAATATCTCAAAACTGCAATAGATCATAATCGACTCACTTGAAAATTATATTTTATTTTGTTTTAAATCATATGACATAAAAAAATTGAACAACATTTACAAAATTCACAATTCTTTCATCTCCCTAAGTAGTTCTAAAGTTATTCTTATATGAAATAAAAGAAAATAATTGATATTTTGGTTTAAGTAAAACCACTAAGGAATAATTTTATTTTGCTGAAGAAGAGGTTCTGTTTGATAAACCAAAATAAAAAAAATAAAAAATTAAGAATAATTTACTTATTTGTTTATCTATTATTTATTAAATGCCAATAGAATAGGGCATCAATGAATTCCTACCCTACCTTATCCTAACTCGGGATTCAATCCTAAATCGCGAATAAAAAATTAATGTACAAAACTCCTCTAAACAGATTTTGTATCACATTTTTTATGTTTTAATAAAAATTGCTGAAAATTTTTGGAGTCGCTAAAGCGTAAGTATCCCTTAAAATTCGAATATTCAATCACGGCCAAAGGACTAAACAATTTTATTATCTTTTTATTCCTTCAAACCGATTGTAAATCGGTCAAATCACTCTCGAGAGTTTGTGGTTACTGGTTGTAAATTAAAATAAAGCAAGTCGAATATGGAAAACATGTTTTTATTAAAATATATGTAAATAAATTTTCGGTTTTTCGCACCTAATGTTATTTTTTTAATATTATAATTCAGTCATTAGAAAGAAATATATGGTTTCATCTTCCAAAGTAGCGCCCAAACATACATATATTTTGTTTTGCTATTCTATCTGTTCGAAACATTTCATCTGTGGTTATTTTAGTCTTAGAAACACGGATCGCAATTTAGGCTTAAGTTTTCTGTTAAAGTTTAAGACGAACTGAATTACGCATTCGATTAGACTACAATAATCCTGTTCTTTTATTCTAGTGAACTCGTAAACAATTCCTTTTTCCGTGATTTTATTTAGCCCCGTATTCAGATATAGTGTCTACAATTTCGGGATATGCATACATACATATGTAGGAAATTTGTACTTAATTATCCATTCCCTTCAATATTAGAATAAAATATAAATTTGTTTCTATGGGTTGTGCCCCAATTTTCATTGAACTCTAAAACCAATAATTTTGAAGTAAACTCAAAATCGTTCAAATTACTAGTTCAAGGAACTTTCAATACAGAACTGTTCTGATTAAGAATGCCAAATAAATAATTGAAGGAGCACTTTCGTCTTTAGACCAATGCCTTGCAGATAAATCGTGCAATGGGTGCAATTAAGACACTCAAATCGAAGCAAAATGTGGCTTTCATTCGAAATTAATGAATGCGAATTTGGGGCAACACTTATTGGCTAGGGTTTCTAGGCTCAAATCCAGGCCCAGACACGGCTATGATATCCAGATCTGCAGGAAATGCATTCGAGAAGCCTCCTTACCTGGAGGATGTTTCGCACGTCATGGAGTAATCATGTGTGCTCCCCAAAATTGGAACAAAAATAATTCGGTGCTGGCGCAGCAGCGGAGGCCCCGGGCGGGAGCGGACCCGGGCCCAAAACCCGGATCCCACCCTTCTCATCCGTCCAATAACCCACTTAACTCGGAATGGCATTACAAGTAGCCCATCAATTTCATTGAGCGATTCCAATCCCCTGCGGAATTTATAACAGCTGCCCGACAGACCCGTCCACCTACACCCGGGCGCCCGGGATGATTTGGCATTTTAATCCCACTCCGGCGGGCAGGGAAGGGTGCTCCGGGACCAGGACGGGGACGTATATCGACACTAGGCACTGCGGGTTTTCATATTTCCAGGACCCACATGAGTCCTCGTGTGTGTGGAAATTATGCAAAGTCGATAAGACTTAGCGTAGCTGTTGGCAGTTGTGTTATTCCTGAATAAAGCTGGAGGCTCCAAGTGTATGCAAATAAGTTTCTGACTGAGAGAGGATTTCCAAGGAGATTTACTTGGACTTCGAAATGAATAAATTTTCACTTTGAGGAGCACCGTTTGCACCCTTTGGCGCTCCGGCGTTACTTAGTGCAGTCGCTCGGCACAATCCTCTTCCGCAGTTTTTCCCTGGCCACGTCAAACTCTATTGGAATTTTTAATGAAATTAGGTATGCAAGCCTGTCGCCGAGTGCACCGGAATGCGAGAACAATGGGAAAACCGTGGGAGGAATCGGAAGAATTTTCATTTTTGAGTTCTCCGCCATCCGTCCCTGGTTTGGCGTTGTTTTAATAACCCTTCCCAATGAGTTCGCGGATCTCCTGCAGACCCCTAGAGCTCACCTGGATGACGTCCTGAAATTTCTTCATTCTTATGATAATTCCCCTGTAATGCCTGCTGGCGGGCGCAGGTCGAGTCCTTCGCTAATACCCTGAATTTACATTTCCTCTCGGCAAATGGATGGGAAAAAATTTCATAACTTTTCTAACTTCCTTGCAAATTAGTTTAAGCTCACAAAAACTAAGAAAGTCTGTGACACTTCATTTGCAGCTTTTTCACTAGTTGTAAGAAAGATTATTATAATGCTTTTGTAGTAATTTTGAATCAATGAATATTTCTGTAAACTAATATTAAATTTTCAATACCTACTACAATTATATTCAAACAATTTAAGTCTTGATAAATATAAAAGTCAACTTTCAAATTATTGCACTCTTCGACTTTCGTAAAAAGTACTAATTAGTTTTAGGTCGATACAAGTTTCGAGAGTTCTTGAAGTAGGTTAGGACCCTTTTTTCTCAAGCAAACTCAAGAACGGCTAGAGCTATCGAGTTAAAATAAATATCAAATACAAAAGATACACGGCATCATAGTTCTGTCAAATGCACTCAAATCAAAGGGTTCTTTCGTTGACCCAGAATTTTGAAATCTGGTACGAAGAAAATTCTCATATCATTAGTTAAAGACAAATTTCGAAAATCACCAGCCTAAGAATAAAACACATGAAAATATATTTAAAAATTGTAATTGCTACATATGATGCCTAGATATATGTGTGACACTTTTTAGTATAGCTGAACGTACTATTGTGCTAAAACTTGATTTGTTTTCTGACTCTTTCCTCTGTTGATAGCATCTTTTTCGGGAATAACCCGGATATTATCTCATTTATTTAGTGTTCCACGTAGTTTTTTATTTCTGATCTCATCGACCTGCGATCAGGCATTCACCGGAAAGAATAAATTCTCTGACATCATCCCGGCCGATGGAGTAATAAAAGGTCGCTATGACTTGTTTGCACCTAAAACCATCAGAAAGTTAACTATACCTGGATCACCCGGAGATCCCCAGGGAAGGAATTTAGCAATTTAATTTTTATTGCCTGGAACGATTTCATCTGGCGCCGGAACTTCCAATTTCGCCCATATGTCGGTACACATTGCTGCGTCTCTAACTGATTTAACGGGGGCGGGAATGGAACCGGGCGGAGTCCGGCCCTTCGTCCGGGTCCAGACCTCGCCGGGGCTGCAAGGGGCCAAGTCAACAGAGGGAATTTATACAAAATTCATTTCGCCCTGCATGACCGTATATCGTAGCCTGTCCCTTCTAAATCTTATTTTCAATTTTCTCCCAGGTAATTTATTCTCATAAATAGAAGTAAGACGGAGCGAGGGCATTACAAGAATAACATTACTCGAGGGACAAAGAAGTAAACTCGAGAAAAACCGGAGCAATTCAAAATTTATTACGCCCTCAAAATTGCCCCATTTGGGTCCATTCCGATGGAAATGGCTGAGCCGGTGGAGCCCCGGCGAGGGCAGCAACTGGAGCGCTGGAAACGACAAGATCAAGGTGTTTCGCTCTTTGGTTTCTTGCTTTTTTTTCATCGTCTTTATGTGTCCCGGGATAAATTCGGGATTAATGTAGCCAGCGCCATATGGGCCATGTGTGGATATTAAGGGCACCTTAGTGGGTGTATTAGTCGTTGGCCGCCCGGCTACCCGGCAGATAACTGCTGCTCCTGCCGTCCCTTCTCTTGTCCCTTTTGTGGGCCCCTCGTAAAAAAAGGGAGCAGGACAGCGGAGTGCAAATAAAATCGCTTCGGGACCGGTAATAGCGTTCAGATTTCGGAGCCCATCTTACCAAAATATGCGAGAATCGGAATTACTCGAAAGCACGATTTGCGGCTGGCAAATGGTCGCCATCAGTAGGTCCTCCGCCCCCCCGGTGGAGCTCACTTATTTATTTATCCAGGACATGTGTGGTCTGTACAAGATCCTGGAAACATACTCCAGAGTGGCGCACAAGTGGAACCATAATGGAATTTGTTCCTGTTTCCCGCTTACTAGAATAGAAATGAAACTAAGGAAATATTTACTACCTCCCCCGAAAAATGGATGAGTGTCGTCTCCCCGCATCGTCTTAACCATCTTAAGACGAGGACGACGACGTCGTCGCCGCCGCCGCCGACACCACCTTCTTTTGTTACGTGCAGCATCCGACTCCTGGCTCCGACCTCCTCTTTGTTTTTCGGGCGTCTAATTCAGCCTTCGCCTTTATTTGAGTAACAAATCTTCGAGGTGTTTACTCGAACATGAACCCAAATATGTAGGCAATATCCCGGAGCCGGGATAAGTGCGATTTCATGTTTGCCCAGCGTAAAAGTAAAATCTTCTCAGCAATATTGAAATCACGTATTTCCGCTGTTTGCTGATTTATTCTGCATGCTCGGCCGTCAGGAGATTGTCGGAAAATTTTGTTTCTCCACTCTTTTATTCAGACACAATTTGGTCACCCTGTAAGTTGGACAAAACCCTTTCTACAGCACTCGAGCTGTAGACTTCTATGTCTGCTTTTTGTTGTCTTGTTTGTCTTGGTAACATAAATTCTAAGTGCAAGTAGGTTGTTTATGTGACACTTACATTAGAAGTAAGACTGAATTTAGTTGTCTACAAACTAAAAGGCATATAGACAAAATAAACGTTTTTAGGGCCTATGTACCTACTTCACAGTTCCAACAGTATGATTAAAGAAGTTATTTTTTACTATAAAATCGAATAAACAACGTTTCAGAGAAAACAGATTTGTGTTTGTAGTTAGATAGAATAAGAGTATCCACTCAAATGTTTCGTAAGTAATATTTACGTAATTAATGAACGATCTCAACTCTATTTAGTATTTGCTTAGACATTTTTTTTAAAGCACATGCATAATAAATATCTTTAAAACTATTACATCTTCTCCCTTTTTGAAAGTAATGTTAGAAACTCATTATATTCTAAAGAAACAGTGTGCTTTTCAACAAGCAACATTTGTAAGAGTATGAAATATTTTGGAAGAATATATGTAAATTGTTGTTGATTTCCAGAAAATTTTACCTAAAATTTGAGAATTATTGCCAGATTCAGAAATCCCTAAGAACTATCTAAGATTTTTGTTTTGTTTTTGCGGACAGTAGACAAATGAGGGTAATATAAAGTTGGGTCCGAGAAAAATATCTATGCTGCTGAACCCTAAGTTCGTCAGTAAGCCAAAAAACAGGGATGCGAATCAATTAAAAATTGGATTGTGAAAAATATTATTTTGGAGAATCGTTAGAAATTTTCTAAGTAGATTGGTAGTTGGACGTTATATATACGTACATACATACATATTTGTAATTTAAAAGTTAGACACTTTTTGGGGAAAGTTCTTCGGGTACATTACCATAGTATGTATTTTACTGAGTGAGAGATTAAAAGTAGCCAAAATGATTAACTTTAAGCAGTTGAAGCATTCTGAAATTTTATTGAGACCACAAGCAGGCCCCGCAACTATTTGGACCCGCCGTCAATCAACTCTATTAGATTTTCCGTCCAACCCCTTTTACAAATAACATGTTGGGATTCGGCCATATATCACGTATGGAATATGTCTCCTCGGTAAGCCTCGTCCCGGAATATTTCATCTTAATCCGGGAGCGGAGCCCATAAACACATCCCCCCGACTCACTGGAGGCAGAGGCATCAACTTGAGCCGGTCCTGGTCCTGGTCCTGGAGCAGATGGATGCTGCGGATGAAGGAAAGAAAAAATAAGGAGCGACGACGAAGACCTTCATCCGCAAGACCGACGACGACGGAGAATCCGGCGAGCGCGTACGGGCCACAGTCGCCCGAAGGACAAGGAATCCATCACTCCAGGAATGAAATTCTCGCATGGACCAGGGATGCTGGGCGGGGGCGGGGGCGGCAAAATGCGATATCACAGATGGGCTGTCAATTACTTTATCATCAATCTACCCGGAGGATGTAGCAAAGTGTTGCCTCGTAATGTCCGCCTTTTTAGTTTTTTCTATTTTCAACGAAATTTTATATCCCTCGGGCGCCTTGGCGGGCTCCTTTGGGGCAGGATGGAACCAAAAATGAATTAAAAACGAAACATGTGACAGATGGGATCCGGCTGTGTGAGCCGAAACTTTTGCCATTTTACCGTAATGAAGTTGCTTGTCTCGAGGGGGATAATCGGGGAAAGAGCTGGATGAGGAGCATCCAACCCCCGGGATGTTGTCGTGCACTTCTGTTGCCGGGCCAAACTTGGGCCTAAAACACACATATCAAAATCGGTGCTTCAAGTGCGACTGGAAGGGTTCTTGCCCGGCACACAGCATAACGGGATTGTCACCAACTGGCTCTATGTAAAAAGAAAATTCAATTTTGACTTGTTTCAACATAAAACATGTTGAGCTCAAAAGTCACTAATTTTGTTGTTATAAGGAGTGCTGCCATAGCAGCACTTTTTTTTTTTCTTAAGGTCTTATCCGGCTTATAAAATTTCACTTAACTCAAAAACATGTAGGTTCGTCGAAAGAGACTTTAATAAAAATTCCTAACAACAACAATTTTTAATAAAAATTTCTAACAACATAGATTTCATACTTTACGAATAAATACACCAATTTAAAACTTCCCCAGTCGAATTAAATAAATCGCAAAATAGAAATCATATCACAACTACAACAAAAATAAATAAAACATCGTACCTGTTGCGGCGGTTGAGATAGAATCAATTTGAAAGATTTAGTAAATTGTAGTTACATAACTCGTTTATTATAAATTAAATTCAATATTTGAAAATGTACAGCTTGTAAAGAAATTTCTTGAAAAAATACTCATATATAGAAGCACGCATACTACCTGTACCATACAATTGAATTTTTACGCATTTTTTTCAATATGCTTTGCTCCACGTTTTCATTTATTTACAACACATACTCATACTCACTACCCAATATATAATTAAGGCTGTGTGCCAAACCGGCTAAATGCTTTCTTAATTCCAGTTTGTATTGGAAATTTAGCCGACTAATAATTCCTGAGCTGTGCCAAATTGAAAGTGGAATTAGACAAAATATCCAGTTATCATTTTCATTTTACATATATGTATCATAAAAACGAGCTTTTGACAGCTTAGTTAGCGCGCGATTTTTTTCCTTTAAATGGATCCCCAATTAAATAATATGCGAATATTTGCAATCAAAAAGAAAAAGAGCCAAAGCTGAAAGGAGACTGTGATTTTACACTCGTCCTTGCAATTTAAATTTTTTAAATGTCAGAATTAATAGCAAAATTGACCTATTGCAAATTTAAATCTATCGTAGCCTTTTTTCCTTGAGCTTCTCGAAATTCTACTGGTAATTCTTTAACTACTTTTTTGCAGTGAAAGGGTTTCTTTTTGCCAACAAAAATGAAGTCGTAGTAGGCCAACATTTAGCCGTTTAGCAAAACAAGAAGAAGCATTAGCAAGCTCGAAAATTTACGAAATGCAATTAATATGTAATATTTGATTATAATATGTACCTATACTTTCAAAACTAACTTTAAAAAATCTAATGGTAAAAGCCCGAAACAACAGACAGTTTTATAATTATTTTTATATATGTACATTACATACTTATACATACATGTAGGTACAAAAACTCATGTTGGTAAATATTAGGATTTATAAGTATAAAATCTAAGATTTGCAGCTATTCAGGCTTTATATGCATAATAAATTATGATGATTACTATGAAAAATATAGTCAAATGAATTGAATTTTCTATAGAAAAAAAGGTCGCGATGTTAAAAATATATATTTTGTACAAAAGAATATGTATAATAGAGCCATATAAACTAATTTGGTAAATTAAGTCGTAGCATATCCTTTTACTTTGATGTATTTTGGTAATTAGCGAAATGCTTTGTGCAGATAGGTACATCACAAGTAGCTGAAGTAGCTGCACGTCGGTTAATGAATTCTGCAAGAAAGCATATTAAGACAACTTGAGCCCTTTTCGACAAACCCTTACCATTTTGCGCATTTAGATACCTCTATGAAAGGTGTACGCTTGCATCTCTGCGAATTCGTAGAAATTCGCGTCAAAGGCACCATAATTAAAACTTGTAATGGTTTGGAGCGCTTCCCACCGTTTTGTGAGTGGCGGGCGGCGAGCGTCGAGCGCAGTGGTGGCGGCACAGAGGGCGTTTCTGCAAACGCTAGAAATTCAGATCTTTCCCTCAGAAATGTCGCTCATTTGACTGCGTGCTAATTAAGTTGCCTGGAACGCAATTCAGATCAACTTTGTAAATTCGGCTGCGCTAAGGGCTGAGGGTGCAAATTGCAACCTCGGCGACATATCCCGCCCTTACCGCAGAAATTATCTGAATGTTTTCTAGAGCTGTTCCAGGAACGCTCTGGCGGCCTCTGCACGGTCTTGGTTTGATATTTCCACTAAACACTTCGCTCGCTGAATCAATAAGGCAGTGGCGGCGTTGGAGCTACTCCGGTGCTCCGCGGGGGCTGGAGGAGGAGTGACTCTAGAAAAAGCAAGTTACAAATTTTCGCTGAAAAAGCATCTGAAGCGCTCGTTTCATATGCAGGAGGAATTGGAATGAGTCGGTTCGCCCCCGCAGGAACAGCACCCGGCCGGGAGTATTAAGCCCGCAAGTTTCCAGAATTTAATGCCTGGCGCTTCGGGAACATGTGTGGGGGTGGTTGGCTTTGGTTGGCGCAAACACGCCGACGATCTGGAGCTAGTGTTGACGGGAGCCCGCTCCCCGGGCTGTGGGTGCTCCGCCACGCTCCACCTCTTGTGCTGGTTTTATCCTCTCATACAAGTGCAGAAATGTAGCAATTTATCTTGAAATGTGCCAGCAGCATCATTCGTTAAGTGCATGGCTGCAGATGACAACAATCATAACTTTTGGGTTTACCACTAACTTTTCCCGGTCGGGGACACTACCTGGATGTATTAAGCCGGGATGGTCGGGATGGCCGGGATGGCCGGGATAGGCGACGACCGACCACCTTGTGTGTGGAACGCTCTCTCCCGGGCCAAAAATTAATTAAAAAATTCCCATTTTTTTTCTCTCGCATTTTTTTTATTATTATCCAGCCAGTTGCGAATATCATTAACTGGCGGGTGTGTCCCGGCATTTGTCCTGACAGCCATTAAATGAATACATCGCCCGCCGACAGGAGCATCAATCATCTCCATTAATCCTGCAGAAGGTCCCGAGCAGTCAGCTTTTTAATTGCACCATAATTTTTTTGCTTTCAACTGCCATACTCAGTTGATTTAGAGACGGCCGTGTCATCGGAAATATTTCTTCATTATAAATGAATTATTTTTTGGGGCGCACATGTGGGCCCCCAGCGAATGTGGCCAGGTTTCCGGCCTCCTATTGGACAAAGTGGCTTAATGGTCACGCGAAAAACCGAAATGGTAGCCCATCTCGCAGGACTAAAATTAGGGCAAGACAATTATTTTTGGTCGAAAAAAAAAATATGGGTGGGAGTTGGACGATAGAGGATTGTAGATGACAAAACGGAAAATTTAAGTTGCTCTTCAGGAAAAAAGATATTTTGGATAAGTAATCGTGGTAGTTACAGAAATAACTTACTAATTGGATAAAAATGTTTCGAATAGTCTCAGACCATTTTTGTAATTTTCAAATTGCGTCAATACCTAATTAAATTAAATTATAAATTAAATTAATTATTAAAACATAATCAATCATAATCAAATTACTTCTTCTATTTTTTTGTATCTATAAAATAAATTTTTATTTTATAAATTCATCCACAAAACCCTAAGTATGCCCTTTAATGGAACATTTAGTTTAAAATGTCTCATTTTTAATCATATAATCTAATATCGTTTCAAAGACAATATCTTGATCTTACGTATTTTGGTTTTTAACCACTGTAAATGTAAAATGCTATCAAAAATTAAATTCAATTCATTTAGGAATTAGGATCCCCTACCTTCTATCTTTTTGCAGAACTCACTGCATTTGATTCAAATTCCACTAAAATCGTTACGCAGCCGCAAATGTGCCTAATTACGAATATTTTCCAATAATTCAAGAGTTAATTTCCACAAAATTGCAATCAAAACTGCAACCAAATTCGGTTTGTGACAAGTTGCGTTACTCGCAATCCTGCACTCTCTGGGGAGGGGAAGAACAGGATCGTTGTCGTCGTTATTCGAAAATTGCAACAGTTATTCGCCCAACAATTCGCTGAGCCTCATTTCCAGAATCGCATTCAGTCCGCCAAAATGATAACAGGGTGATGTGCCTTTATGTTGCTAAAATCCTGACAAATGCCTGTTTACTCTGCTCGAATTACAAATTCCCAGCGATTGGAGCACCCAATCCCCCGCGACGAGGTGCTCCGCCCCATGGAACAAGTCCACTGAAACGGCCCATAAACGGCGAAACGCCGCAGAGGTCCTTGCTTAATTTTCATCCCGGCTCCGGATTGATACCTTTGGAGCAGAAACCACAGAATTGTTTTACCCCAAGCGCCGTGTCACAAATACCAGGAAGCCCCCGGATGCACGGGGGCTTCCTGGTATTTGTGTACAACTGTCTACCCCCAATTAAAACCTGATTTCACCTAAGCCCGCAAAGAGCCCAGTCAGTCCCGACGGGGCGAGTGGGGCGCTCCGCCCCATTCATGCGGCTGTCGACCACAAAAGCAGCAATGATAAGTGCTTGTGGGGGCGAGCTCATCGAATTTTGTCTATCTTTGGGGCCCCGAGCTCCCGTGCAGCTGCAGACATGCAGATCGAGCTCCCAGTGGTATCTTTTATGGCCATTGTATGCAGAAATATTTTCCAATGCATAAAATTTTGATGAGGTTTACATAATTCCACAGGACACACAATGGGGGGCTCCTGGCCCGGTCGGTCAGCGGCGCTCCTGCAGGCCAAGACCGACCCGAGCAAATCCAGGGATCTTCCCTGGATGCAACAAAGTTCGTCGGGACGGCGGAAAAGGGATGCACGCCCGACATATGCCCGGCCCGACGTCGAAGCATGCCTTAATTAGGGAGATCTATTAATATCGGGTATCTGACGTCGGCCGTGACAAATTGATGCTATCGGTCGTTCCGGCGGTGTACGTGACACAGGCGATAATTGGATCATGTCGCCCTGTCCGACCAGCATACAATCGATGCCATAAAATGTGTCATATATGCCGAAATTTCAGCAAAATTTTGCACAGATTGATTTTCGCTTCTGGTGGCAAAAAAAAAAATAATAAAAAAAAAGGTCCGAATTAACATGGTAAATTAGGCTAAGAGATATTATGTTTTGAATATCGTCAAATATTAAAGTATAACGCCTAGTTTTAGTTTTGTAAAAAGGATCAGCGTGATCCTAAGAAGAACCGGATTTATTCAGCCTTATACTTCAGTAACAAAAAGAACCAAATGTTTTGTCCACCTTCTATTTAGCGTAAACTTATAAGTGTCTTCAGACATGAAATTTTTATGAAAGAGCATAGTACTACTACTATGTAGGACATACATATAATTATCTTAATTTACTTTGCAATTATATAATTTTTGTTTTGTTTTGTGCTTTGATTATTTAACTATCACTCATAAGACCCATTTAATTTTCAATCAGGTTTATTAAGATTTGTTAGTACGTTTCACTAATTTTATTGTTAATTTTATAATTGTTATACCTAGATAGTCGGTTTACGAGTAAAAAAGAAATTTTTATGCCATTCTTTAATGTATGAAGGTACTACTACTGTATCTAATAAACATATAAATTTATTTATTTATTTGGGTATCTTGCCTAACATAAACATTTTATCGACAAAATACGATTCTGTATTGTGCAAATTAGGAATACCTAAATACATATTAAAACAGTTTTTAAAAGATGTTATTTGCCTTTTTTTACATTAATCTAGCTATAAAAAAAATGTCAAATACAGTGAAAATCTGTACGACCACTGAATTGAATCCTAAATTTTGCACCTATGTTAATTTCCCTCTTCTGTCGAACCTAGAGAAAGAATGCTTCAGAAGATTAAAAATTCCCGGAACATTAAAGTGGTCTTACAGTATCTACTCTTAATCTCCATTTGGGATCAAAGGTAAAGATAAATTTCATTAAAATTCGTAATGAGACTTAATTATCAAAGTCAGTACTTAGAACTTTAAGAACGATCTCTATTATCCATACAAAATCTATGCGCCTCGTGTAAATATCCAAATGAATTGAATAAAGTCTCAAAACAAAGTTCCTTGAAAACCTGGAAAGTTCAGTTGCTAATAACCTTGTAATATAAGACTCCACTTTGAACGTTAAAGTAATAGATCAATTCCAATTAACGGCCTGAAAGCGAGGGCAAAAATCGTTTAATTTCGCAGAACACGGATTGCATTTCAAATGGGCAATTCTAACATGCGTCAGCAAAATTTTAACCCTATCGCTTAAAAATGGGGCAAAATCCACCTGCTGGCAGTAGATCATCTTTTGCCGGGTCAGGCACGGGTGGGGCGCAATGTGCCGGGTCCAGGGACCGCAAACGCGCATTATTTCGAATTTCAAAAGCAATTTAAAGCCTCAGCCAAACACCCATCTCATGAGTCAATAAATCCTTTCTGCGGCAGGGAGCCAGCAAACAGAACATGGAAAATGAGTTACGTTTGATAATTCCAATTAAACGCTGAACAATCAGAAGCCCCGCCATAAATAGTGAGAGTCCGTCCGGCTCCGACCCGTGTACTTAACTGGAGGAGTTCGATGTTTAATTAGGCTAATGAGGATTTACATATTCAAGTGCATTGTTAATGAATGCCGCTACCACCCGGAGCCCCATTCCCCGTCCCCAGCCCAGCGGAGGCGGGGACCAGATCCGGGCCATTACAGCGGCCGTTCGGTAAACTGTGCCATAATTATTTATGGGCTTATTGGTAATTCAAATTTATTACGGTTTTCCAGGACTGACAAAATTTTGATTGGCAAGCAATTAGAGGAATTTTTGTTTAATTTGCCAGCAAACCAGCTGTTGATTGAGTGGGCGCGGAGGCGGATGCTCTTCCTCCGCCTGCGGCTTTTTAATGAGTGGCTCGTGCGAATTTCCGAGTAAATATAATTAATTATGTTAATTATGTTTAGAGGGCGAATCCCGTCGCCTGGAGCTCACCGCAAAAGCCCCGATACTGTCAGTCACAGTCTAGCGCCCTGTTTAACCTCAAATATTAAAAACGCTTATCTCGCAAAGGCCATATGCCGGGTCCGAAGCCCAATGTCCCCTCGGTCCGGTGGCCACTCTATAACCAATCACCGAAAATTCCCCAACACGGACCGACGATTATCCACCACTGGCCGGTCGGTCCGGATGAGCTGGGACAGACCCGTGCATTGCGGGACCCCGGACGGGAGATAAAAGGCCGACCCTCATAATCGTGAATTAAAGTTTAATTTTCAGTGAAACACAGAACTATGAAGAGAAATCTCACAATTTTTGGCTCCGGAATTGCACTTCTTTGGGGTGCCATAAAAACTTATGGGACATAAAACTTTGCTATAACTCGAAAAAGGGTGGCTGGGGGGCCAAAGGGCGGGAAAGCGCCTGCACACCGATTTCGAGGGGAGTTAAAATAAAAAAAAATATATGAAAAAAACAGAGAAAAGTCGAGCGCACGGACAAAAAAGCAGTGAAAAGTGCCCAATGGGGCCAAATTGGTGCAGTATATTAAGTGTCTGTTTTCGAACAGTGCCCATTTAGCGAACAGGAATCTGGGAAAACTTGGGAATGGCCGTAAATTTTTATGGCTAGTTCCTGGATAAAGTGGCCGCGCGCGTTCTGGTAAGGTTTTTGGAACGTTATTATAACGGCATTCCTCAAACGTGGCGAAACGTTATGTTATAATCTCCCCACCGCCGCGCTGCCATCGCCCTTATCTGAACGATGAAGAAGGGTCTTCGAGTTTCTTGCGGAAATATATTTCCCTGGAATGGCCCCACTACCCTTAACTTTTATTCTGGAGTAACTCAAAATCGTCCTTCGGTGTCTCGACTGATTTTTGCCAACGTAACCATTGTCCGTCCGTTCGCCCCCAGTTAAAGTAATTGGTCATTTGATACCTCATTGGGTTTTGGGAAAAAACGTTGAAGGAGTTCTTTGGCTCATTTCAAAATGAATTGATTGCTACTAAAAATTTAAGCAATTTGTCATAGCAATAACGATGATTTAAAGCTATCAGTTTAGTACCCCTTATAAAAGAGTGACGATAATTTTAAAACCACAATCTACTTTGTTTTAAGAGTAATAATTACTTTGTTACTTTAATAAAAAGATCATCCATATTTTAAATTGAAAACGTATAAAAGATATAGATTATATTTTTGGCCTATTTTAGACTTAACAGACACCTCAATTTTATCAGAGGCCGAGAAGAAGCCTAAAATAAACGACAGATGTTAGGCTGAATTTAGTCAGATTTTAGGCCGACTTCTGCAACGTCACACGAAAATCAGTATTAGGTACTACTCACCATCACAGGCTAACAATAATAGTATTTTTCAAAATTTATAAAATGTATCTGCGGTTTTTATACATTATATGGCTAATAGATTTATTGAAAATTGAAATAGCATCATAGTTCTTTACTATTATTTATTTTTATTAAGAGAGAGTTCATATAATTAATATAATAATTATGTATTATATATATAACATATATAATGGGCTTAATAATAATGTTTTTAAAAAAAATGTATGATTGCTTATTTTTAATATAATATAAAAATATAAAGGTCGAGTGTATTTTAGGCCTTTTTGCAGGATTTTTGAGGCATATTTTAGGCATACATATTTGTGTGCCTTGTGTTCACTATTTCAACTGGTGTAAGATAAATTTTAGGGTTTTTATACCATTTAACATATATATAGGTAGATATATATGTATGCATATAGGCTTAAAAAACACCTATTTAAATCATTTCATTTTGTATCTTTTTTTTCACCCGGGTTAGTGGAGTTATCTACTAAAGTTAAAGTTTATTTATGTAGTAGGTATATCAAGTCAAATAAATTACAAGCTAATAAAATCGGTTGATAATCGGTTGAGTACCTAAACTAACCTTGAGTGACAACATTTAACGTCTCGCTCTCATTTTCGCTATTTACATCCAGAAAAATATTAAAAATGATTTCAATGCTGTTTCTGAGTTTTTTTAAAAATGTATTTTAAAAATTACAAACACCTTGAACTTTGCCAAAGGACGGATCGACTATTACAAAATTTGTGTATACGTAAGCAAAAAGCAAAAATGGTAAATTGCACTATCCCCATTAGCAATCAACTAAACCCAAAAAGTAAAGAGCTGTTGGTCCGAAGTGGAATCGCCATCGTAACCCCATTAAAGAACCCAAAACCTTCCATCCACCAAATGCTCACACCTCGGAGCTGGGCAAAGACCAAGAACATAAGTCAGGACCTTTAAGAACAGACCTTCCTGCTTTAACCGGGAAAGAAGGTTCTCCAAAATGAGCACCGCAGACACTAATTAGCTTGTTTCGATTTTGGGGTTGGATAAGTGAGTTCTCCTCGGAGGAGCAGATTGACCGCTTCAACCTTTTACTGGCTCTACGGGGATTTGGCCAGAGTTCAAAACCCTCCTCTTTACTTAGTGGTCAGCATCTCCTACTTAACCCTTTTCATTAATTAAATTAATCCCTCTCTGGGGATGGCTGCGCAGCTGAAGCCAAACTCGAGTTGACGGCGAGGTTCGCCTTCCTCGGGATGGAGAGTGTGAGGTTGTTATTTTGAAATTGCATATGTACGCTTTTCTGCAAAAATCGTTCGACGTAGGACCAGAACGTGCTTTTTCATCTTCTACAATTGTTGAATAGCTTCAGTTAGCCCCACTATGTTTTGGGGCACGTAACTCCAAAGATGGAGCTAGTTGCATTATGCACAGCTAGTTTTTAAGGGCAACACCGAAAACACATAGTTGCACCCCGGCCTTGAGTAAGGCATTTGCTCGCTTTGCATAATTTATACCTCTAAGACGTATTATATCAGGGTTCTTGCCCGACAGCTTCTCTGAGGAAAATTTTAAAAGAAGTTTTTCTCATTTGCGCCAGCGAATTGCTCCGCTCAAGGAGTTCGCCTCTGTTGTTCGGAATAACAAATTAAGTTGTTCTGTAGATCCCGGACGGGTGACTTTCTACTACCGGGCTGACTGTACCCTGTCTTAAGAAATCTGGGATAAATATTACTTTTTGGTTATGCCCCTCAGAACGTGAAGGTGCACCAATGCGTTGTGTTTTTCAAGATATAACTAAAATAAAGCTGATTCACCAGACAACCGGCACGCTTTTCTGATATTGAAAATTTTAAAATTTCAAAAACTAGCACTCTATTTAAAAGCATTTATTCGTTCTTGTCACGTAATGTAATCCTATCACTTGCGAAAATCCCCGAAAAACTGAACAGCGACTTTGAGTGAAATAAATGACCATCGAGGTAATGAAGACAGTGCAAACCCTGACAAAAAATCTTCGGTCTCTATAGATCTTCAGGGAATTTTCGTATTTTATACCGAAGAAAAAATCCTCTGCAGTTTATATAGAAATAAACACTCGTCTCCCACATTCGCTTATGGACTCCTCCTTAATAGGATTAATTTTGGAATGTGCATAAATTGCTCGAATGAACTTCCTCTCCTCTATGAATTACCTAAGTCTCAAAAATTTGTAGCGACCATTACCCTGCTGTGTTTTCTATTTGCCTTCCATTCTGAGCTGCTTCCTTGGAAGACTCTTTGCTAAATGTTAGATAAAATAGCAGGCCATTTATAACAATGAACGCTTAATTAAGATATATTACGGAGCTTGAGTTGAAAACGTGACTGAGTTCCTTTATGATGACGATGGTGGCCCACCACCTCAGACCCTGAAGACCGTGAAACCATTCCGCCAGTCTGTACGGCTGCAAAAATTCTGTACATTCGACTTTTATAGTGTTGTGGAGTATAAAAATGTCCTGTCATAACGAAAGCATTATTTAATTAAAGCGATGACAAATGGTATTCCCTCGGTCAGGCGGACGAAGACTTTTCTTCGGTTGCTTCTCCGCTCTGGGAAAATTACTGAATCATTACTGGAGGCATTTTATAAAAAGGGCGTCTGCGGTACACTTTAAGTTAAGAAAAAACCGCCCAGAAATTTTACACTTTTATCATTAAAATTCTTAAAGACATATTTTTGATGATACATACATATTTCATTCCAAACTTAACGAAATTCATTTCAAAAATACGTGAACCAGAAAAGAATTTGGATTCTATTAGCCCTCTTTACAAATTGTACCTTGAGACAAATGCCTAATGAATTTTCTCCATTCAACAAAATATCACATGTTTTATTATTTCCGATAATCAATATATTCGTTACGTTTCGCATCATAATATTCTATCGAGTTCGTTCATACGTTATAATCATATAGATAATGGAATATGATACACCTGTTATGTTCAATATAATTAATTAGCTCCTATATCACATGGTTACGACACTATACATCTGAAGTAGGAATTGCTTCTATATGAATGTGTGGAGTAAAAATTGAATCGTAGGTAATTAATTCATTTATGTTTTTTCCCTTTCATTTCAAAAATTTATACATCAAAACATATTGCTGCAAAATTGTAAGATTGAGAAGTTGTTTAACATATGACATATGGTATACAGGGTAATTTAATTTTTGATTTTTTTTTTAGTTTCATTTCATTTTTTAGTTTAATTGCAATTACAATTTCATTTAATTACAAATTCGATTAGAGTAGTATTACGATATGAAAGAAATTTTTGAAATATTTGCATATGTTTTTATGATTTTGGCAAAGTCAGGTTTTATTTCATTGAGCGTTTAACAGTTTGAGTTTGTATCGATCATATTCGATTTGTTTAGCTTCATAAGCCTCTCTGTACAGCCACTTTTAAAAAATTTATTCATCAAAACAGTGAATTTTCAATTTTCATACAACAACTCAAGTTGTTTGATGTACATTTTCATACATAAATATTTTATGAAAACAATTTCCAAGGAAAATTGAGTTGAATTTTATTTTCCCAGTTAGATGTGAAATTTCACAACCAAGTTTGTTTGTTTTTTGAGTGGTTAGTAAATGTCGTTCACTTTTACTAGTGGTTTTGAAACTTCTTGATTATTTTAATGTGTAGAACTTATTTAAATTTTGTTCTTGCAGCAGTCAAAGTTTATGCTATAGGTTGGATACTCTGAAATATCCAGATTTAATTAAGGATAAGTTAACAAGCTTTTGGGTGTGGCTCTAGGTTATACATATAAGAAACATGTTCCCGATCCCAATCAGTTAATGTTAAGCAAAAATTTTCAAATTTACACGAATAGCAGCGATCGCCCTCCGGTTTAATGCCCATGTAAATTAGGTTCCCTGAGCTTTACACGGAAGTTGGCACACATCTTCTCCTCCCGGTAATTAACACCAAAGCCGAGTGACTAGTGAGGGGCGTTCAAATCCAGGCAGCCTGTACTGCAGGGATATTTATGGAAATTTTATGCATGCATTTCAACTATAAACATGTGGTTAATTGCATGCTAATGGCCTGTGTTGACAACGAAGGGGCTTCAGCGCAATAAATTAGCATAAGCGGTCCAGGCGCCCCGACAACTATCCCGGGCTGCGCCCTCGAATTTCTGGATCAAACAACCGAGGGTAGGTGGGGGCCAATTATCATACCCATTTGTCAAACTCTAAGACCGCGCCAAGAAAACCACCTTTTTTTTCTAGACTGGCTCGGGGATCCAATTCGGTCCCCCAGTTGGTTACCATGTTGGCTCCCTGCAACCGGGCGGCGCAGCTGACTGGCACCGCCCTTAAGCTCAGATAAATTTTATATGTTTTCTGTAATTGAGTTCGGAGTTGTAGCACATTTTACCTTTTCTCCGAATTGTGCCGCAGTCCCAGAAGCTCCCGGGCACGGAGCCCGGATAAGGGCTGGAGTCCCCCCCGAGTGGGGCGCACATATCTCTTTGTCTAATGCTCCTCCCCCAGGCTCGGTCGGAAACTTTTCCTTGAGTTGGACTTGAGGAGGAACTTTCTTGGTGCGATAAGAAGTGGCTTCAATCAAGCAGGAAAGAGTGACAATTTCTTGTCTTCGACTGTTTGTGTGGAGCCGCCGACGTGCCAACAGAAATATGTCGGACCCGTCCGAGCAATATTTAAAATTTGTTCGAGAAACTTACCGCCAAACTCCTCCTCCCCCCCCGCGCAACTCAATTTTATTCTTTATAGGGTGTATAACCCCCGTCCCAACCCACTTTTTTAACCCCCTATTTCATACAACACCTACTCGAGGATGTGTGAAAACTTTGCAACTTCCTGACAGGCAACTTCAATTGAGCGCTAGCAACTTTTTCCCCGTATTATATATTTTTCCCTTTTGTTTTCTCTTGAGTTCTAAGGATTGGCGAAAAATTGAAAAGAAGACTACTGCAGGATGAAACTGACTCTGAAGTTTTGATTATACAAGATGTCGTCAAGTGCTTTTCCCTGACATGTGTCTGCAAGTTTTCCTCGAAAGATGGACTGCTGGAATTAAGGTGTTGTCCGTAGCAGCTTTTATGGGAAAAAACAATATATTAAATTTCTTGGAAGAGATAAGCAACAACAACGATTTTGTCTGGCTGATAACTTTAGTAAAAACTGGAGAACCCTTCATATGTCTTTTAAAATTTAAGGCTCTAATATTTAAAGAATAAGTTTCGAAAACCTAACTTTTAACAGTTTTACGATTTATTTCAAGGCACTTTAAAATAAGCATTTAGTAAAAAGTATGTTAGGGTATAGAAAAAACCTATATAAGGAGGAATTAGGACCGCACAATTTCAAATTCACCTACTTCGAATAGGTTAGTTAAAGGTTATGTACTGGAGTTAATTCTCTACAATCAGTATATGTATGGTAGAAATTCCTGATATTCAGAACTGTTGGTTCTCCCTAATAGCGTATGAAAGTGCAATTTTAAGCTCTCAGTCGACGTTTGTACAAATTTAGAAAAAGGACTTAATATTACTACGAATATAAATATTAACTCCAATTAAAGCCAATCAATGTTCTGGAAAAAATTGAAAAAATTGAAAAAATTGAGTTTGAAATCTCATTATACCTACTAGTGATACACTGTGTATAAGTATAAAATTTAAAATTTCAAACGTATTCATTTAAAAAATCATTATATTGGTTTGAAATTTCAATTTCAATCATGATATCAGAGTATTAGGAATGTTGATAAAATTTCGTAGTAATGTCCATTTAGGCCTCAAATTTCCTTACTTGAAAAAATAAAAACTATCGATCACTTATAATTTCCTAAAACATGTTACTTTAAAAATCTGCAAAATGAAGTTTTCCTTCGCAATTTCTATGTTCCAAAATTGCAATTAATCTTATTGTATATATTTCATTTTTTTAATCAGACTTGCAATCTACATAAAAGTTCTATCGCTTGTTTTGTGAACGATTTTTTTAATTGAGTAATCAACAGTGTACCATCTGTTTCATTTTATAAAAGTATATTTTCTAAAGAGAAGAATGTAGATGGTGAATGTTTAAAGTGTTTTCGTTCTTTAGTTTGCATACTTATCTTCTATACGAGGAATTGTATGTAATCCAATTTATCCTAAGCTAAAGATACTTATTTGATATGAATCCATTTAAAATAGTAGCTTTTAGCATAACTCGCCTGAGAAAATCTAAATAATCCCCAGGTCGGAGAGTTAAAATCGTTTATTTTCCCTTAACGTCCGACATTTGACCCTGGAGCGGCGTCGATTCCGCTAGAGAGCTGGACTTCTTGAAAAGCAATTCGATGTGACACAAAGCACAAGCGATTGCCATTGCGACATATCGAATAATCAAAATTTATGGAAAAGCACTCAGGACGTGAAAATAAAAGCGAAAAATCAACTACGATCGCAAAAATGTCCTCTCGATACAAGTGCGGGGAGAGTTCGAGTGGGTTTCCACCGGAAACGGGCTCCACCCGCGCGGACGAAACCCCTGCATCTGTACCCGAAGCCTGCGAGGGGTTTTCTGCAATAAAAGCACCGAGTGCACCGTGAATTATACATGAACAGATATTCCTGACTGTCTGCCTGGGCCCAAACCCGGCATTCTGAATCCACCCCTATTTTCTGAACCTACCCCAGCCCATCAGGTTTCCGGGCCTAGACGTCGGAGCACACACCTCTATAATATGCTCACAACATTCTAGTCGGGAACTTTGTTTCCAATGCATTAACCCGCCGGTTGTACTATCAGTTTGTTAACATGGATTACAAAAGCATTTTCGAAATAGCACTCGACAGGGTGGGCGCCCCGTCGAGTTCTTTTCAAGCATTTAACTCGGTCCGGGGGCGCACAGCACTTAACAATTTTATCGATTTCGACGTAGTAAAACAATTTAGCGCGGCAAAAACAGCAAAAACAAAAGTCGACGGACGATTGCCCGGACGGTGTAATGACTATAAACATAAACTGAAATTTTCATTTGTTTAAAAGTTTTCATCTACCACCGGATTCGCTTGGAATGGTGGGAGCCTTGTCCTGAGCTGACGTCGCAGAGCCCGTCCTATGTGGTGGTGCTAGTGGTTTAAAAACAATAAACGAAAAACACAAAAAATTAACTCGAATGACGAGCCTCTAGGCCACCATATTTGCCGGGACTCCTTGCTTTAATATTTCGGGACGGCTTTATAGCAAATTGGCTTTTTAATCACCCTGTGATGAAGGCCCATTACGTCCGAGATTCGTTTGCAGGAGTGCGCTGTTCCAATGTTGCCCCGGACTTTCTGAACCCACCCTACCCTAGGTTCGGACCCCTCTGCGGTGAGACCCTGGCCACCCCCACAAGCCACAAGATCACATACGTGGTTCGAAGCAAATATTAGACTTCTTTTGAGGCCCGGGACTCGTGCGCTCTCCGGTGTTTTTGCACGTGCCCGTATCTCCGCCATTGTGTTTATTTCTTATTGAATTCGCTCCCGGAAGGTCTTAACTGCAGGGAACGGGGAATGGTCGGGGGCACTGCTCAAGGAAGTCATTTCTTTTCTTGTACAAGGCAAGGTATATCGCCGCCCGCCACCATAGTTTACATTGTGCACAGCCAGAAAGTCGTTTTTCTTGAGAACCTATACCCGGGTGCAGCACCCAGAATGTGGCGAGGGTGTCTTTATCTTTCCTCCAGCTTTCCAAGTGATTTGGGGCTGTTTGATCTGTCCCATGTTTTCAGGGCCCACAAGAAAAAACTCACAGCCCCGAACCCGCCTGAACCCGCCCCAACAGCCCCAAACCCGGCCGCCCATCCGTACAGGAAAGAAACCAAATCAAGCTAAACGAAGAAATGATAAAAACCGAAATATTCGACTGTTTGCACCTTTGTCGATTTGCACGAAAAGTCGTTCCGGCTGAAGGACTAAAATCGATTCTTTTCTCAGGATTTTATATCTCAGACTTTCTTCTCGCGGAAGTTGAAGAAAGTATTTTTAGTCCTAATCGAATAATCTTCGAAAATGGATAAAGGAGAATGTCTTGCCTTGATCATTATGAATGTTTTGTAGACAGAGGGTTTATTCATCCTTATGTCTCGAGAAGTCTTTGAAAGAAATTCTGAATTCTTTTGATTGTTAGAATTTATACTATCTTATAAGGGTGACAGATATTCAATATGTCAGTTGAAAACTAGATGTATATACACTTTCATCGATTAGAATATAGCTTTTGTTATTTTGAAACACTTAAAGAACATTTATTTTTCTTAAATAAAATTCGGAAATCAAGAAAGAGTGAAAATATTGTTTTATTTTTCGAACTTTTTTCCCAATGATAAATATTTCTTTTTTTCTGAGAATTATGAGTCAATTTAATAAGTTAGTTATATAACAGCTAAATATTCGGTGTAGATGCGCTTTTTAATTGCTACTTGGAATATTATTTTTAATATGATACCATAACTTAAAACTGAAAAACGAAAATAAAATATGAAAATGAAATTAGATTCGATAATATTTGATCTTATGGCTACAGTGGACATTTTGTTGCGCCACGTCGGGGAATGATGAGCAAAAACGCATTACCTGATACAATGCACGTGACGCTACATTTTTGCAGGAATGCCGCTGGAGCCAACAAAATTTAAAATGAGTGTGCTAAAAATGAACAAAGCCATACATGTCGGCTATTTAGCCAAAAAGGATTTCAAAACAAGCTTAAATGCAAAAATAGAAAACAATAACTTTTGATTTTAAATGATAGTTTTCGTTGTCATATCTTCCTTAGAACCAAGAAACCAGAACATGGAATGGAAGTCTCATGAACTCTGCGGCGCAGCAAAATCGCTACGCGTGCATTGTATGACGACAGGATGGTTTCCGTGTTTTTGAATTCACTTTGTGGCGCAACGAAAACTAGTCGCGTCCATTGTATCCCAGCCTTTAGTTGCCATCACTAAATTTGTGATGGAATTGAAATTATTAGTTTGAAAAGTTCGAAATGCCTCTTGCAGAGTAATAAATAAAAAATTAAAACGCATAACTTTAAAAAGTTGGTTTATACTTAAACCGATGGGAAATGGAATTGCCGATTATCGAACGAAAGAACCCATTTTCCTGCTCACTTAGTGTGCCGCTTTAGCTAATGTTTATGACGCCATAGAGAATTAAACCGAATCAATCGATCCTGATGTAATTTGCCCTTAACACGTCTTCAATTGTCGTTTCATGTCTCCGTTTCATTTTCAGTGGCGCTATTTCGAACGAGGAACGGCGCGATAAATTGACGCAATTCCGTGGAAAATATCCATAAACAAATGACGAAAATATCGCTTTTTCCCCCCAAAAACCGAATGGGGAGGGCGCATACATTGGGGATATTGATGGCACGCCATAACCAACAGTCAATAGAATTCCCATAGCCCTAAACCTATGTCCTTCGCCGTAGGGCGACTGTTATCTTCGCGCTCGCCTCCTCAAGACGAGAGGTGTCTTTTGTGTGTTCTCCTCCGTAAAAAGTCAATTTGGAGTGACATCGTTTTTTAGGGCAGCGAAATGTGCACTCCACCATCCCGGGGATTGATAGGGATTAGGTGAGGATTTATGGGATCCATATGAGCTCCTTTCTTTGGGGAGTTCCGACCTCTTCCTCGTGCAGGCAGCAGCAGCACGAGGACGACGAATCGGGGAAGCGCTGAGATACGGAGCCACGAATTTTCGTGTCATGCAATTAATTGCTAACGCTGTTCGCCCCCGTGTCGACTATCTCCAAGACGCTTTCATGCTTAACTAGCGCTCACCTTAAATGCCGGGTTACGGCTGGCACGCGACCCCAACGTCTTTCCGAGGCGTCGAAGGACTTTTATTTCGGTTCATTTGCATTTCTGAAATTAATTTTCATAATAGTTGTTAACACGAAACGTTGACGAGTTGTAAGAGAATTTCCGGATCTGAAGGGGCGTTTCTATAGAATTTAGTTTTTCCTAAAAAAAAAAAAAAACAATAAAATAAAAGGTAGCAAACGCGAGGAACCAACCCTCTTGCGTGGGGCTCAATTAGCCACGAGAAGAACTGCAAATTGAAGTCGTTAAAAGTTGACGGGCAACAAACTGCTAGATCACTTGATTGTCCTACTCCTTCTATTATACCTGAAGAATGATGAAAGAAAACACTTAAGGAGCCCGTAATAAAAGAAGGCTCTCATCCTTAAGAACAAGTTTCGCACTCGCAGAAAGTTAGTTCCGTGCTAATTCGCTTTTGATTAGTCACGTTCTGTCCCGGACTGTTCTAATCATGTGGAAGGCAGCCGCTAATTGGGCCCTTCTTATGAACTCCTAGAGCAATCCCTTCAGTCCTTAAAAGGCACTTGGGACTCATTTTACCCCTCTTTACTTATTTTGGTAGCTTTCAGAGTTGCTGCCAAGAAGACTAGACTATCTAGAAATTAAGATTTTTTGTTTTTGTCTGTAGAAACATATTTTGAGTATCCCAGTAAAAGTAGGTAAAAATACGAATTGTTTCTTATGATGAAGTATGAATAGTGCTGACGACGCGACGGTTAATTACGAATCAAATAACTGTTATAATTGTAAGTACATAGCTATATAATTTGTTATTATTAATTTAATTAATTAATTTTAATTTTTTTGAACTAAACTATAGACTATAGATGATTAGAAACATTCTTCGATTAAAAGGATAGATTTATTTGGATCTTTTCTAAAGCGAAAAAAAATTGTAAAAAATATATAATTTGTTTCAAAAAGAGCTCGAGGCTATTTTCCGATGCAATCATATCGCTTTAATTGAAATGTCGGTCCGATTGGATGTAAACAAGTCCAAGTGGGGAGTTATTTGAAATCAATTTCATGCATGATTACCTCGTCGGCTCCCCGGCTCCGATTGTGAGGAGCCAACTAGTGCCAAAGCGGTAATGTTGATAGCCTGTGGCATTGATTATCAATGTAAATCCGAACTTGGTCCAGATCTGTGCAGCCGCTGGCGGATTCTATTATGCCGGAGCTCTTGTCAATTGATGACTTCATGAGCGGCGGGACCGGGGATGCGCTCCCTCCGATGGGTTCGATGGGGCTGATCAGCCCCAGGGGGTCTTCAGACTATGTGTGATGCACCTCTCGAAGGCACCTTTTAGTCTTCAGGTAACCACTTGGAAGCGTAGTTGATTATGTGAAGGAACTGTCGGTGCAAGTGAAAATTCGCCCCGGGCACGATGCACCTGTGTGCAGTGCAGTGCAGTGCACCAATCAGAGGCAATCCGAAGGACGACAGGGGCTTATTGTAAATAATCGGAAGGGTTTTGTACCTTCAAACTTAACAGAGATCGAATTTTGAGTTTACAGTCAGTGCTAGTTTCGCCCAACCAGACCAGCGTTAGGTTTCAGCTGGTTCTGTAAATTCCGTCTTTTAATAAAGCTTGAGAATATTGCTGAAAGTTTCCAAATATTGCTTAACTCAATTGAGCAATTCGCTTCAATAGCCGAAGCCTGAAAGATCATGCATCCCTTCTACAGTATCAATGATAAGTTCTAAAGTACGAAGTCTGATAGGTAAATAAGTTAGAATGTTCAAACTGATTGGAAGGAGATTATTGATTTAACACATTCAGGCCTTTTGATGAGTTACTTTAGTTAATTGTTTGCAGAACGGAGATCTAGCAATATTTACCTATCTTTTAATGTGTAAATTAAAATTTATAGTTAATTAATCGAAAAGGTATTTTCATTGATCCATAATATCACCAAGAAACCTCCATCCTAGTTAGTAATTTAGAAATGTTATCTACTTAATTTTAGCAAAAACTTCATAATCTATGTATAAATGAAAACCGATTGAAACAAATGCCAGTATCTTTTAGAAATAGAGTTATTTCTAACAAATTTCAAGGTAAGCAACGATTTGGCGATGATTTTAGTTATAGTGTATTAAAAGTAAAATGAAAAGTTTCATTATGTCACTATAAAGATAAGAACATGGTTTCAGATAAAAATGTCACTTACGTTTTTTTTTTTTGTGGGGTGTTTTTTTTTAAAGTCTCTAGCTCTAAAGAGGCCAAGATCCTTGCACAGATTCTGATAAAATTATGAAGAAACGAAATACCCGCTTTTCACCAAATGTGGCTAAGAACTATCTCGCAAAAACCAACTTTTGTTAGTAAGCGGTAACTTTTTAATTATTTTTACGTTTTAGCTTAGAAAACACAGCTTTCTACCATATTCTTCGTAAGCTACGAGAAATATTCGATGAAAGCCTATTACATTGTTTTTTAACACTTTCGTTTTACAGTTTTATTCAGCCATGTATTCAGCTATTGGGTGTCACCCAAATAAGGGTGGATATTGGAAAATTTGATAACCAGGGTTTAAACAGCTCTTACTACTACTTGGTTTAGTTTAGTCTTTAGTCTGAACTATGTACATATATGCATTACAATACGATACGTAAAATATGTATGTTAAATTTAACCCGTTCCAGAAGAATGACAAAGAGTTACTAGGATGAACTGGATTGAATTTTATTCTAAGTGCACCAAGGTACGTAAAATATCGCTCACGAATGAAAAAAATATAAAATTCCCTTATTTTTTTCGCTCGCGAACTGAATTTTATTTTTCAACTCGCGAACTTTATTTTTGAGGAGAATTTTATAAATTCCATTCGTTCACGGAGAACGAATGCAATCGCCTAACCTAATACAATTCGTTCGTGAGAGCGAGTTTAAAATGAAGAGAATTCAATTTTTCTCTAGAGAGTGAAAAAGAACCGAAACGAATGATTCTTTTTCATTCTTTGAGTCTAGTTCGTGGTGCATGCGTCGTGCGTTTATATCAGAATCAGGTAAAACTTGCAATTATGGGTCGCCGGAAAGTTTTTGAATTGTCTAAATACGTGCTTTATGATGAGATATCTAATTCATCAACGTGTTTGGAGTGTAGAAAAATATTAAAAGGACAATGTACGGGGAATATAAAAAGACATTATGCTACAGTACATAAACTAAATTTAAATAATTAAGACGATCCTGATCTCGGTCGCTTAGCCGAAGTAGCCAGCAACCCAAGTTTCTGTTGAACGGGCATTTAGCGCCCTTTCTACTATTTTAACCAAAATGAGGTCAAAGTGGTCGAAAGAAACAATTAATAATATTTTAATTGTAAAACTCAACGACAATGTTTTAAACAAAATATGTATTGACATTTAATTTATAATAAAAAAGTATAAAAATTGTTCACTAATTTTTATTTTTGTGTGGTATTGAATTTGATTCACGAACGATTCTTTTACAAATCACTCGTGAGCGAAAAGTATTTTTCAATTCTCTGAAAATAAATTTCGCTCGCGAACGGAGAATTTTAAAAATAAAACTCATTTTATAAAATTCGCGAGCGAATTCAAAATAAAATTCTTTGGTTATTATTCGCTCACGAGCGAATTTAATTTTTTCAGTTCTCCGAACCCCGAAGTGCACAACTTTTTTCGCAATATCGTCGTTAATCGTCGTCGCGACCTGATGCATTAAGGACAATTCTTGAGAATTCACTCAATAACTTCAGATTTGAAAGAAGAGCTTCTAAGGCTTAATGGATTGAAAATCAAGTAATTCCCTGGCACCCCCGCTCAACAATTGCGACTTGAATGTGAACTCCATGCTGCTCTGAACTTTGGAGGAATAAAGAACTCCGCACGTCGCCAATCCCCGTCTGGTTCGTGCGCAACCAACCAACCCTTCGCGGGTAAAACCCTCTATATAAAAGGGTAAAGATCCCGTGGGCTCCTCTGACCCCACAAAAATTATTCAACAGATGCACTGCAGGGAGATTACGGCTCCGGCAAAAGGTTTTTGTGCACGCCCCCACGGATTCGACTGACTTCCCAACATTCCCGCACCTACCGCGACCAGTTCGCTCAGTCGAGCTAATTTGATAAAACTGCGAAAAAGCATGTTTACAAAAACCTAATTCGAACAGTCCGCCCCCGCCCCCGCCTCCGCTGAAGGGCCAGGTGAGTTGGAAAAGTGCGCTGGGTTGGCGATGGGTTTGCAGCATTTTGTGGTAGCCACGAAATTTTCGTAGCTAAGGAAGCGTTGTGTAATTGTAAACTGCGGAAAATGGAGGAAATTTAATTAAGGCTGAGCCACACCGGCTGAAAATCTACATGTTCGGTGAATTCTTTCATTATGCTCAGGTTACATTTTCAAGAAGTTTTCCAGCAAACACGGTTTGCCAACCTCAAGTACGGAGAAAAACTCTTAAATTAAAATTAAGCGAAACGAAAGCAATAAAAAAAAGTTTTCAGTTTGTCTACAGTACAGCAGAAGTCATAAAAAAACCCCCATCTCTTAAATTCTGAAAAGCAGGGCTAGAAGACGAGAGCCATAAATTCATTATGTGTCCTAGTGATACTACGACCTCATCCCACTTCTGTATTTGCTTAGATCCAAGGGAGAAGACAAAAGAAATGTTTAAATAAATTTCATCCAGGATATAAAACTTTCCCATCAAATCCGACCACTTTCTGAAAGCGGTTGAAGCACCTTATGAAATCTATGGAAAATCTCAGCAGACCTTCTGAGAGCGGAAGGGCGGGGCTCGCCCGTCAGAGCTGCTAATCAAGAAGACATCACGCAAGGGACCTGGGGGGGAGGAAGTTCGAAACTTTTCCATTGTGTAGCAATGACACAAAGTGTCAAGAAAAATTTCTTCGGTATCAGACGGCAGATATCTATAGGGGAGGAGAACAAACTGACGGAGGGGAGAGGGACGTAGAAAAGATTGTGGATGAGGCCACAACTCCGCTTAAAAAGAACTTTCGACTCAACCAGAAGAAGAAACCGGGACGAAAGTTGTTTGCGGCAAGTGGCGGCGAAAGTTAAACAAAAGTTTAAGCATATTTTTGACAATTGAATTAAGTGGATTGCCACTGTCTCGGCAAAATCCCATTTGTTTGCGATCAAGCCGTCAATCATCTGCTGTACTTTCTGAATGAAGGTGTCAACGAAGTCGTTAGGTTCCAATTAATTCGAATGAATTCTGTTTGACACCAAGATAACGCTTTTTGAGGGGGAGAATTGAGGCGGTAAAATCCTTTTTAGGCAGTTGATTGTTGGCAGTCACCAAATCAACAATAAATTAGGGTTACAAATCGATGAATTTTAAGCGGTTTTTCTGTATCATTCAACACAGAAATTTCTGGTTGCCAAGGGCTGAATTATGAGTCAAAGCATATTTTTGGTGTTACAAAATTAATTTCGTTAGCAGGCGAAAGTATATTGTATTTAGATTAAAACAAAAAGGTATTGTATATACCTTAAAATTCTCTTATTATATGTAGATCAACGAACTTAGGTAGAGGCGGGAATTGCACCGGGCGACCTTAAGAGATTAGAGTTTTAACTTCGAAATTCTGGGCAATTGATTGGCAATACCTTATATTGCCCCTAGGAGATTATAAGAATAACGCTTATAATTCAGAACTTGAATACTTCAATTGATATTGTAACTCAAACACCTACTCATAGTGACTTGGCCCGAATTTGAGTGAAGGAGTTTTGAGTATTCGAGTACACGAGTATTTCGAAAGGAGTTATCAAAAAACTCGAATAAGTAAGTATTTGAATACTCTTACAATTTGAGAATACAGGAAATCTATTTAATTATTGCGATTTATAGGTATGCCGGAGGATTTTTATTTACTTTTTGAAACCTAAAATTAAGTAAGTACCTTTCATTCTTACTTCTTAATTCGTACATTAATTCTATAGGACTGAAATGGAGTACGAATTCCAATACTACTCAAATATTTAAGTAATTGAATTCGGAAGTATTCGCCCTGCGGGTATTGAATATCCCAAGACAAATTTATATGTATATATGTATATACATATATAGTGTATTTAGATAAACTCTTAATTACTAAAGTCAATAAGGCGAGAGAGATGAATTATATTTAATTGTAAACTGTTCGAAAACAATTGTATAATGTAATCGAAATATTTTGGTTTATGTTAATTTATTTCAACTTCCAATTAATGAAAATGTTTCTTTTCTCGATAAATCGATCTTGATATGTAGATAAGAATTTTGCTTAAAGGAAATATGTTACTAACATACGAGAATTTATCTCTATTGCATTTCCACTGTTTAAAGAACTGAAACGGATATTCTATATTTTTACTAAAAGACAAATGTCTCGAGGGTAAGAAATGGGAAGACCTTATAAAATGTAAGCAAAAATAGCGTGTGTCAAGGAATATTGGATTACTAATGCATCGTAGCACAATCGATTGCTCTCGTGAGCTACGTAGCAGCACAGTTTGCCTTTTGGAGCGCGAAAAAGCATCTGGAAAATGTTGAATAAGGCACGCCCAGTGGTACACTTTACACCATAAAGTTCAGCTAAAATTTCCCTAAGGCTAGAGCTCCAACCGCCACCCTGTCAGGGAGGTTCGATACAAAAAGTTGAAAGTTGATAAGTTCCACTGGCGGGAAGAGAGCATCCTTCCGCTTAGTGTTATCTGCTTTGCATGCCTTTTATATAAAAAAATAAAAAATAAGGAAATTTTGAGAAAAAAAACTTCTTTTTTTTTATCTTGTTCTACTTGAACCGGGTCGAACTTAAGCCCTTCCTTTGTGAACTTTGATATATCTTCCCTCCTGGCTAAAGATCGAGCGTTTCTGGTATCCGTTCGGAGCGACTACGGAAACCATGATAAAGTCATGAAATCCAATACTGCATAAAACTGGAAGTTGTTATCAGCTTTGTTTTTGCGCCACTTATGTACACAGGGTGGCTATGCGGGGGAGTGTTTTTCGAGAGCCTCTTCGAAGTGACAGGGTGCGAACAGTTCAAGTTTTATAGATCCCCGGGATCGGAGCCTCCGCATGGAATGAATAAAACTCCTCGTTGGAAGGACCCCGAGCTTCGGGCCGAGGTTTGTTTATCCTTGTGACTCGACAATAATATCATTTACTTGTGAAATGAAGGGTGAAATTACGAAACTCTGAGAAAAATTGAATTTACGAAGAAAACCGCTTTTGGAGGAGGACTTATCGTTTCCAGTCTTTAGCAGGCCGAAGCCCCTTGAACTCAGCCCGGGGGGCGAATTAATCTTGTTTTTGCGAGAAAAACACGTGCTCACTGAGCCGAGAATGTCCATTTTGTTGGCATTCACATCCGTTGTAATTTTCATCCCATTTCCTTCAGCCAGGAGGACTCCTGCTCGGGCTCGGCTTGGACTTGTCAACTTCGAATGCCGCTGTCAATTTCCAAGCAATTGAATTGATTACGCTTCACCGATGGTTCTATCTGTTTATCTCATGGAGCGCAGAACGACTTATAACTTTCGATGGACCCGCTGGAAACAACGACGTCACGTAATTGCTCTGGACGTTTTTTGTGCTGGTCTCAAATGCAGACAGGGTTATTTTTCCCTCCCCTGAAATCCTGAAATGAATTCCTTATCGTTCCCTTACACTCTCCAGAGGCTGTCCTATCTCTATGAAAAACGAATACCAGGGGCCCTCGATGTTTTCCAAATTCTTTGCGCACCGCCAAACCTAAGTCAAAATTTGAATGGATTTGGACGATGAAATTTTCAAGCGCGAAGGGAGCTCTTGTCTTTTATTGAACATTGCGACATCCAATCATTTTGGCACATTTTCATTTCTTTCAGAAATGAATTCTATGCTAAACAGATTTTTTTTCAGAAACTCTATGATTTTGAAAACTTATAAAACACATTCCTAAAAATCCTGTTTGAGATACATATTATAAATTTTTTTGCGAAGCGGGTAGTCTTCAATTACTTTCGTATCTAAAAAATTTTTGGTATGTTCTAGCGTGCTTATATGTATTATTGTTTTACATAAAATTTCAAACGAGACGATGTCAAATTATAAATTTCGATACTTTACTGTAGTCGTATTAAATAAAAAAAATATGGAAGTATGGAAGTATCTCGATAAAAATATTAATTCAATATTTTTTAAAGTAGGCTTTACACTATCTGATGAATAATATGAAGGAGCATATGAGTTCTTAAAAATGTCGACTCATATACATATGTAGTATATACGCACCCATATTTTTTATATTACCTAACATTTGAGTAATCATATGGCTTTTTGAAAATTAGAATAGTTTCTAAATTAATTTAAGAAGTCATAGGAGTCTGAAAGCATTTGTGCATTTACTAAGTGAATAAAAAGGTAATAAAAGTATGGCGTTTAAAAACCATTTGAAAAATTTGCAAGCAATATGTGGAAAAAAAAAGATAAATATTTATTTTTAATTATTATGTTTTCTGAAAATGTGCTAAAATAATTTCAATTGGTGAATTATTAAAAACACAATACATATAATGGAATCGACAAAATATATAGACTTGTGGGAGCAACTATAACTCATAAAATATTAAAAAAAACGAGATAAACAAGAATTCTATGATCTGAGCACAAGTTTTTAAAACTTAAAAAATCATATGAAGCATATAATGTATTTCTTATCAGATTATAGATCTAAGTAGTCTTAACTTATTCAAACGTATTTGAATTAAAATTTCTTGCATGATTAAAAGTATAGAGTAAAAGAAGCATTAGTATCGGATATCAAATATGTGGTGTAAATCGAATCAACAGGTACGTTAGATATAATTTTTAACGACCTCGGCCAATACAATACCACAACTCCTCTTTTCTGTTTCGGCGAGGAGCTCTTCTAGTATATTTTACCTCTAAAACCGGAACCTTGTAAATATATCGCACTTGATGGGATTGAGCGAGCAGAATTAGATTGCCCAGTTCATCCCAGTCAATTGGTTTTCCTGGATTTACCGACTCCTGTTCTTCCCCGTGCCGTTCCCGACCAGGGTGTAATTTCAATTGAATTGAAGAAAAATCCAATAGGAATCACCTAAAGCGGAAATGAAAATAAATTCGATTCTTAAAAGTGGAGTCTCCCATGAAGCCCTCTGGGGGGATGCTGCCGCACCAGGCGGAGGATTCCCTCGAGCATCGTACCTCACCGGGGATCCAATCCGGCTCTAAGCGATGGCGGACTATGCACTGTTTAGGGATATTGAGTTTTTGCAAGTAATTTTCTTTAATTTCTCTCAAATTGATTTTATATTCGTGCCCGCAGGAGCTAGTGAAGAGCGCTAGGATTAAATCTCTTCCCGATGGAGGACATTTCGAGGATTTGTCTGATTAGAGTTTCCACTTTGTATATTGATTCCATCGATTTAAACGGGTCCCCGTCCTTGCAATCAATGAAATATGTCCTTGCGGGCACAAAGAATTAATCCCCCGGGAAGTACCCGGCTCCGTCCCCCACAACTAAACTCCTCCAGCCCATTTGTGTGGCGGCAAAAGCCAACAAATTTCAAAATTTTTGCAATAAAAACGATTATACACCTTTTCCGACAGGACGTCATAATCCTCTGTGCGGACGGCCGAAACTTTTGTTTGTCGCTATATTTTGTTTCCGGTGCTTGATGCTATGCCCGGAAATTACAACTTTCAGACGATTTGCATATTTAAACTTTTTGGGGACATGAGCAAAGGCGGCCTCGGTTAAATCATGGAAAGTCCCTGCAAAGAAGTCATGCGGACGACCGCCGCCGCCGGGAAAGGGACCGGGATGTGGGGGGATAAACCGCTCCGGGACGGGACCAGTCTCTGACTCTGCCCTGCTGCATTTCGATATGTAAATTATGCAAAAACGAGTCGAGTTTTGGTATTCAGTCAAGAGACAAGCAGAAAACGGATTCGCTCGGTCATAGTTTACCGAAACAGCCCTGGGCGCCTTAAAAAATAAATGAGGCCCTGCTCTCCAATGTCGGGGATTAGAGTGGCACGGTGGAGACGGGCTGAATAAAAGTTGCAGCTAACGCTGAAGGATTTTCTGATTTTGATCATACGCCACTGCATTCAGAATTCTGTTCACGACGGATGCTATTTTCCTTCTCATGTACTCAGGGGCTCCCCAATTGAATTCAATTAATTAATCCACTTCAATATCCCCTGGCTTGGGGGCAAAACGACTGACCTTTTTAAAGTCTACCTAACTCAACTCTTTAATTCATGAACAACAACAGAGCAGAGATACGCAAGAGGAAATGCTGCATAATGTTAAAAACCTACTTTAAGAATGCTTAACAAAAGCAAACTTCAGTTCAAAGGTGTACCAATTTTCATAGGAATTTCATAACCCTCCATTGGGAGGACAATAAAAAGAAAGATTTTCGGAAGATTTATTTATAGAGAACAAAGAGATTTTATGATATAGGATGAAAATTCGGGATAGTAATAAAGCTTACGAGGCAGTATGTTTAAATATAAAAATTATAATTGTTAAAAGAGGCTTCAACAAAATCATATAAATAAAATTGAAATAAAAATTAAATAATCACAATTTCAATAAATAGTAAACGAATACAAGCGATGGAAAATTCTTCAGTAAGGAAAAATATCGTCCATAGTGTAAATTAAAAGTTGAATAGTTACTTAGTTATCGCACAAAACAATTTGAAAAGAATTAGTTTTTATAAAGACATTCTTAAAATGTTTATTTCATTCTTTTATGAAAATTCTTGAAAATTCTTGAAACTTTCATTGCAATATTATTTTTATTTATTTATTCATTTTAAAAAAGAGCCTAAAATTATAATTGTATGCTTTACTAATTATACCTGTATGTACATCCAAATTAATTCAAAATGTATAGAAATGACGAATCTTATTTGTACATACATATATAAAAAGAAGAAAAAGCTGTTTTGATGCCTTAATAAAGTTTTCTTATTTTTTATCATTAGGACGGACAAATTTAACGTAAAGCACAGACAAAATTTCAGTTTTCTTGAAATATTTATTTCTTATTGTAAAGAAATGTTTCACTTTTTGTATGGGATTTTCGGTTGCGGTTGATTTGATGCATAATGATGTCAAATAGATATTATAAGAGTATGTCTAACTAAATTTAGAAATTTGCTTTTAAATTTATTTCAATTTTAATATTTCAGGTATTGCAAAAAAATTGAATTTAACTATTATTTAATTTGCCTAAGTATATTCAAATATTTAAAGGTTATTGCAACCAAAATAAGCAAAAAAATGCCTTTCTGAAGTGCTATGAATTCTTAAAAAGTCACTAAAAGTCACCGAACGAATCTCATGAAGCAAAGTGCAGCAGGTAAATGGGTCTAACCCTCGACCGGAAACCCATTCAAACCGAAAGGGCCTCCCTTAATCCGGAGATTTTTAAGTATTCGTTCAGGCGAAATAATAAATGGAACTGGGTGACAACAAACCCCAAAATCCGAGAGCCGCAGGACCCACCCCCGCCATCTGTATAAGCGGAGAGGAAGCCGTAAAAACGTGTGTCCCAAGAAGGATGCCAATTTACCACTATTACGTGCTCGAACAAATTCGTCCCTTTCACTGCTCACCTTTGTAACATATGCGATCTCGGTTGATAAAATCTGGTGAACGTCAGGAGGCCAGACGTATGCAAATTATTTGGGTTTTCGCCCGCTAAACCCGCCGCCGGCAACTAGGAAAATTTTCTTAGGGTTTTATTCGGAGGTGGGTAAAAGAGCTCAAAATCGCCTTTATGGTTTCCGTCGAGGAATTTTTTCCAAGTCAATGGGGAAAGGAAAGGCCAAAATCTTTTGCATGCGCTCCTCCTGGGCGCGGGGTTCACTTTTGTGGGATTTCCCTTTTTATGAAACATGACTTCTCCAGGTGGTCTTAAATAACCGCCGATTTGCCGGGCCTGCTCCCTTTTTGCGATGCAGCGGGGGGATTCACTTCGCTTATTCGCCCCGTAATCACGCTCCCGGCGGACAGGTATCATCGGATGCCGTTTAATTAAATTAAAGCCGAAATTTATTTCCCCTAGCAGATTTGGCCGGTGCTCCGTAAATATTGACTGTAGGTCTGGAGCAGCGATTCCCTAAAAATAAAAAAAAAACAAAGAGGGCGCTGCGAGGGTGGAGCGGGTTCGGTCAATGTTTCGATTTAATTCTGCAAGTAAGTGTCACGTAATTTACTTGTCCTGGGTACAACGTGAATTCTGATATTTGGACCTCCGCACCCAGCGCCGCCGTCGGCGAAACGAAGGTGACGGGGCAATTAAAAGGACGAACATAAATCACCGAAAAAACATCAGCTGAAGCTGATGAAAAACGTGACCTGAAAGGGCGATGCGGCCCAGGGAGAACTGGCCATCGGTGGCCATTGTCTTGGAATAAATTGGCCCGGACAGTTGCTAGTTTCGTGGAAAATTTCATACCATCGAATTTTGGGGCCGTTTTGCTATCAGTCCTCGTATCAACTGCGTACAGTCGTCGCTCAGCACTTTCCGCCCCCGCTGGATTTTCCTCAACTCTTGTTAACTTAATTGTTGGCCATTAAAAGTTATTGTCACGTTGACCTATGAAATATGATGATCGCCAGCAATCATCGTCACTTTATCTACGGAATTTCGATTTTACCCGTCTGGAAGGGTTGAATTTTAGGTCGCGAACTCTTGGCAATGTTTGGTAACTCAGCAGAGACGTGCCATCAGTCCGAACGGAAGGGTTATCTTCTGCACAGCAGTATTAAATTAATTTCTCTAAAAATATCCCTGTTTTAGGAAGATCTTTTAGTAGGAAACATTTTTAGTACTACGATTTTGTATCAGAAGTATAATATTAAAAACTCATAGTGTCTGTTAGCGTGAGATTTCCTGACATGAAAACGAAATCCGAATTATTTATATAAAATATGGCATTTTTAACGAGACTATATAAAAATTTTTAAAGGAGAAAACTTTACGAGTTAATACGGACGGAGCAAACATTTGTTTGAAAAAGTTTTAACCAATTAACTGCGTTTAGCTTTAGAGTTATATCTTGCTTTTATTTTATTTATTTTTTATTATTAATATCTTTTTTATCGTTTTAGTATTACATTCAACGCGAATACTCGCCATCTCTGAGGGACTTTTGAAAACAAAATTCGCAGTTAACTGGTTAATGGAATTAAACAAATATAGTACCTATTAGTTAGTATTTTTAGAAAATAATAATTGCATCCACGATAATTTTCTTTAACAAGATGTACATAGTTTTTATCGTGAAAGTTATTTCATTTACTTGGAAATAACTAAAACTGTGATCTTAGGACTAATTTAATTTAAAGTTTTATATGTTTTTCTTAAATGTTCATAATATTGAAATACAAATAAACTCTTCCAAATTGAAAATTGTAATTTTATTAGTAAAAGTTTATTGTTTTAAAAAATTTTAAGTTGTTTATATTAAAGTATATTTTGAGTATAATAGACCGAAGAAAAAGTTGACACAAGATTGGAAACTTTTCTATTTTTTAATTAAACCTTTATAATACTTCTATCAATTTGCTTCAAATAAATAAAGGAAATATAAATATAATTGATTTTATTTCGCAGTCTAAATGCATATATGAGTCGAATGTCGAATGACTATGTTATAGTATAGAGTTACATTGATTTAAGTTTAGTTAACTAGGGTAAATTGTCTAATAATATTAATCTAAATTCTATATCGTAACTTTGAACCCGAATTCTAAATCATTCTGATTTTTGGTTAGAATATCAGTGAAATCATAATAAATCTTTTACAATATGAAAATTTCGCTTGTGAAGTGTTATTATTTAATAAAAAGTCCTAAAAAAACTAAGGATTTGATAAAAACAGGATTTTGAGAATATAATATGTTATATACTTTTGCCTTAAAAATATGTTATCATATAATTTTACATAGAAATCCAAAACTCTTGCTCGAAAAACGTTTTAAATGATCTAAGAATGAGGATTTAAGATAAATCTGGTTGTGTAAAAACAAAAAGGAAAGGAATGTAAATATACATCATTCAGATTCAATCCTTTGAAGATCCTTTAAATATAAGAACACTTTTTAAAGTGTTTCAAGTACCTGATGGCGAAAAAGGACCAACATTTTCTAGCATTCAAAGAAAATTTGAGTTTATGAGTACCTAATTTCCCTAACTTCCCGATTTTCCCTTTTCCTACTATTAGACAAAGCATGCATTTAGCTCCCATTTCGCAGTAGCCAGGCAGCATAAGAGCATAACAGCATATACATGTTTTTCTGATCCCCAGTCCTGGCGAATGCGCTTTTGAGCTCATTATGGATGAAAAGAGCTCGCTGTCGCTCTCAGTGCATCTATAAGTGGGGTTCGAGAAAGGACTGCGAAAATGTCACTGCAGCGGCACTTAAGGGGCCCCTTTGCTGCAACTTAAGCGGCGCTGCTTCTGGTGCACACATGACGCGGATCCCCGATGCTCCCCCACATAAACGCCCCCCGCCCGTCCTCGAACAAACGCATTCAAAGGCCTTTTAACTGAGACACTTAATCCGAAGATACACGGGGAGGGGGAGGGAGGAGCGGCTCAAGGGGCCGGGGCGTGTTACTATTGCCGCGGTCCACCCCCGCAGCATCCCAGCAGCCCCCCGGCCACCCGCTCGCCTGTACGTTTTTATCTCACGCTTGTTTTGGGGCGTGTGAAAGCACCGGCAGCAGCTCAATGGTCGCTTTCAACTCGAGAGCTTCTTTGGCTCAAATTACTTTTAACGAGCCTAAAAGAGACATGTTGAGGTAAAAGGCGCCTTTATCTTCGATTCAAATTAGATTCCGGAGTGCCGGGGGATGCGGGGATTTGCGCTTTGATAAATATTTGAAAGCGAAATTGGGGCTGGTGGAGCCGCGGCGCGCTTAAAGCCCCCGGCGGCCTTTAAAACCCCGCTGCTGCGGTGTCAGTTATAACTCAATTTTTGCTCGTTCTTGTGTAAATATGGAAAAGTCATCATCGCAGAGCATCGTATCTCTGCCTTTACGGCATTTTCAAGGTGACTTCAGCCAAGTGAAGCGTGGATTAATTTTTTATTGGATTATGGATGAGGCGAGTGGATTGAGTCTATCTGAAAGACACACACGACGCCCCCTCGCCCCCACTGACGACTTAGAAGAGGAGCTCCGGTGCTCCATCTTCCCGCCAATGAATAGATCAGGGAATGAGCACTTCGTAATCGAAGTGTATGCTCGCTATGAGTGAAAATTTAATACTATCAACCTCCCCAAGTTGGGCTGATGGCGGCAGCGGGGGCGGTATCACGATGGCTCCCCACGATGATCACATTGAAGCGGTTTACTTGCTCGACTTGGCAAATGTTTTCGCTTCATTTGCTGGACTGATTGAATTCCTCGGGATGGTGGCGTCCTGGCATCTCGCCCTGGTAGTGGCTGAACATTAACGAATAATTATGGTGCAGCCACCACTTTCCGGGATTTTCCACCTGGATATTCTAATCTTATCCTATTGCAAAATTTTAGAATTAATTCATACGACTCAATTACACTTCGATCAAATCATTTACTAAATGTCTGACAATTTTTAATTGGTTATGACGATAAGATATCGATTTTGGACTTATGACTCTTTAACTTTATTCTTTTTGAAATTAATTTTCATTCATTCAATATTTTACCTTATTAAATGGTAATGGGAATGAGAAATTAATTGGAAAAATAAATTTCAAGAGCTGTAAAAAAGCTAAACTTCATTTCAAGTTTCTTATAAAGAATTATCTTGGTATATGCCCTTTGCTTTATTTAGCTCCGTTGATTAATTGGTATAAGAATATAAATAAATATAAACTCTATTTTGAAGAATTTCTGTTTTGGGATACTGATATGAAAAAGGAGAAAGAGCAAAAATGTATGGGATTGAATGATGTGTCAATATAGCAAGGTATTTTTAAGCAAAACATTTAGTGATAACATATGTACCTTACATAAATTGTTAGCACTTTCGGTTATATCACTTTCATAGTTATATGTTGTTGATACTCATATACTGTAACGACGAAAGCCCTTTTTTGATAAAAAATCTTTAAAAAGTTGTTAAAACTCTCATAAAATCATTTCAGTAACCTTTAATAACGTCAAAATAATGTTTTTTGATTTTTCTATTCGATTATTTTAACCACTTTCAATATCGTAGAGAAACTATTTCAATATCGTAGAGAAACATTTTGAGTCTAGTGTAATCATTTTAACTTATGCTTCTTCAATTTTGATTTTATTGGTGAAATTTAAAAATAATCGTATTCTTGACTGGAGAAGAAAATATGAATTACATGATCGTGTGGTTAGTATAACATCATCATTTTATTCAGTATAGAGTTGAAACATTTAATAATGGTCTAGTGCAATTTGCTTTTTCTTAGTAGTCTTGATCCGCTTATTATTTGTTCTCAAGAAGTACTATAAATCTATTTTTCGAAAGAAAAAATCCCGAAATCTTCGAGTATTCCTTTGAGGAAAAGAGGAAAAGGAAGAGGACTTATAGCAAATTATTTCCGTAGATGAGAAAGCTCCCTTTTAAGCCCGACAAGAAGGAAATACTCTCGAGGCAAAAGGCCATTTGTGCCGCCCCAATTTGGAATCGTTCACACAATCCCGGCCCTGGAGCATACGGAACACGTCCTCCTCCATGTGCACTGAGGAGTCCCGGCCGAAGGAGTAATCCTCAAATGTGGCAATTTGTACCCTAATTTGAAGAACACATGGTGGCGCTTAAATACACAAGATTCTGTCCAGAAATTCGCTCCTCCTGCGGGTGAATCGAGACAGGCCAGGGTCACTAAATGGATTATGCCCTCTCCCGGAATCCCCGCATATGCCGGATTATTTTCGATATTTATTGGGCGGAGTACTCTTCGCAGGTCTCATCGATGCCCGGCCGGAGCTGCACCGGGGATTCCGGGTAATGAAGAAATCCTCTGGACGACGTGGCGGCCGTTCGGACCCGACTTTTGCGTTGCCAAGGCACCCGGAGGCGAACCCTATTCTAGGGAAGATTTCTGGATGCTGAATAATTCTATGATTTGTTCCTTCTGAGGCCCCATCCCGCAATTACCAACCTCCGTGTTCTGTGTACCACGAATCGTGTGACTTTGTCCGCACGCGAGCCTTGTGTACCTTCAGGTCGTAAAAGGTACGTCGTGGAAAAGCGATTTATGACCCGGCATAAAGGCCGTCAGCTTTCCGAAGGTGAACCACTAAATGTGTCAAATCGCAGCTAACGATTCAAGCGATTCCCCGCTCTGCTCCGCGGGTGGTACACTGGCTTTTATGGGCGAAACACTAAAAATTTGCTGGGGTTGGTTCTTCTGACTTTTGCTCAGTTTTACGACGTCAAGGATGTGCTTCCTTTTCCCAGCGAGCCCCAAAATCACCAGAGCGAAATCGCTGGAGCTGCTACTCCCAACGATGCAAGTTGCAAACGACCCAGTCAACTTTTATGCACGCAATGCTCGATTTATGCGACAGTTGACTTGATTTGTTTACTATGCTCCGTGCTGTGAATTGGAGCACCAAAAGCGGCTGGAAGCAACCGAAAAGTCTCTGTTTCGTGCTTTGTTAGCAAATCTTCCTTGAAAAAGGGCTAATTGTTCAAAATTGCGAAATGATTTGAAACAAAAGGTAGCACGAAAATCTACAATTTATATACAAAGATAAAATCGGTTAAGTACGAGTTTAACATTCTAAAAAGTTTATCTTTGTAAAAGTTTACTTGAAAATAGATTTTGAGAACTTTTTTTGAGGTTAGAAAAGTAATTGAGAAGTATGGAAAAGGGTTCCGGCTACCTACTTCTCCAAATATGACAAATGAAGCCACCACGAAATGTAAGAATATTTAAAAACGTGAAGGAAGAAGGGAGAACATTCTACTCAAACAGTAGATATGCTTTAAACTATAACCAAAATAATAAGGTTTAAATGTTTAATTAAAAATTTCGTTCGTCTAGCTCTAGGTGGATTATTTATTTTCTAAGATATTAGCGTTCAAAACTGACAATTTTGGGCATTCACTTACTGACTGACTGATATACATACATACATATACATAGATATAGATCATAAATCTAGGGTATCTATACTACCCAATTAATCAATAGCTTTAAAATTTGAAACATATAGAGAGTTTAGGGTGATATAACGAGAAAATGAAAGATCCAAGCAATATTAAGTTCTAAGAACCTGCTAAGGTTTTCAAGAAATCTTGCCGAGTAGCCTGTTAAATTCGAAATTCTAGACAAATTGATTAATTTTTTGCAAATCCGTAAGCATTTATTTTGATTCTTGAACTCATCTAATGATTATTTCTACATATTAAGAATATTGGAAAAAGTAATTTTCAACCACTATAGGATATAATGGTTACAGGATAGTGCGATGATTTTAAAAATTTAATAACCTAAAAATTTGATCTATACGTTACGATTTCCATTACATGAATCGTATCTGTGGACAGATACATGAGAAGAGTATCTGATAAATGGGCTTTCTCAGGACTTCCGCTGAGATCACGTACCCCGTAGGCTTCAGTCGATAAAATTATTCATCACAAAATTAAATTTCCGAAAAATTCGTTTTCTTTCCCGTCACGTCTCCCAACAGAGGGAGCATTATGAAGCGCCACAGGAGCGAGTACGTGGCGCCTTTCATTGTTATTCTCTCGTCATATTTTTTGAAGCCTTTTTAATCGTTTTATAAGATTGAAAGGTGCTCTGGGATATATGAGTAATTCTCCCGGTACACCTTCGCAGGCTCCGTCTTGGGGGGCCTACAGCATCAGCAGCAATTTGTCGATAGGGCTCCGAGGGGGTGCCCGGGAGGGCCCAAAGTGCTCCAATCGCTTCCCGTGCAGGCGGAGCAACCATAAAATACGAATTATATTGCCGTGATGGCTTTCTAGGTGAGCTTTATGTCATCGGCAGTTTTCAATAAAATATTTACGATAACCGTCGTGCCCTCGAAGAGGTATAAAATGGCATTATCTTCTAGGGCTGGATGCGGCGCAGGAGGGCTTTGGGCTATTAGCCAGCCCGGGAATAGCCCTCAGCTCCACCCGCGCCCAGAGGTTATTTTTTTTAAGATACTGCCGTCGAGTGGAGTGCCATTGACTGCTACTCTTTATCAATTGGCCGCTCCTCAGTCCGAGGGATTCGCCGGAATTTATCGAGCGCCATTTGTTTCCCCACAGACGGGGGGCTCATTTGCATGCCGGAAATGATCAAATAAAGTTTCCTACGACGTTTTTACTGCACTCTTAAGCCCCCGATGGCGTTCATTAAAAGAAATTGATTTTGCCATCCCCCCGCGATCCCCTCAACCGCTCTATCGCAACGGGGAAGCAGCGGTGTGGGCAAAATGATTTCTTTCTTTTTTATATTTTTTTTAAAGCAGGACGATGCTGAATAGCAACAAAAACTCCCCAAGTTTGGGGGGCCATCAATCATCCTGCGAGAATGGAAAATTTGTAGTTAATCAATCAAGGCTGTGTTTTTTGAATTGTGTTTACCTAGCGCGGCTATTGATTTCATATGATTGATTGATTGGTTGATAAAATTTCAAAGGAGCCCCCTCAAGGGCTTTCCATTCATCGGGCTACTTCAGGCTCACCGCGCACCGATACCCCGGTCCATGGGTATTTTTTTTTTATTCCCGAAAATTCCCCTAACACCCGGAAATTTATGATGCCGTCCAAGTGGGGCACCTGTCGGGAAGTATAAACAGAGACCTTCTAAATAGAGTTTTTTAAATTTACCTGCTCCTCGCTTTAATTAACGCAAGGGATGGTTTCCACCTTTTTCCCTCCAAGGACTCGTATCGAAAATTTTATTTTTGATGTTTCTGTAGAGGGAAGTGGGCTCTAAAGAATTTCTGGATGGAGTATTTATCCCGAAACTCCCACTGCTCGCCACTAAATCCCTCCAGGGAATTGAGTCCAACGTCATCGCAACCTTTTAAACTGAACCATTCGATTCTTATTCGACGTCCAATGGGAAGGAGCGAGGATGATCAAACCATCTTCGGCCTCAAATATTTACACAAAAAGCGAGCAGGAAGAGTCGGGAATCATCGACCTTGCGGTGGGGGACTCTTCGCCATCCCCAAAAGAACCTGACGGAATATCAGATAAATTTGATCGATTGGCATCGGGTAAGGCGCTCAAGATGTAAAACAAGCAGACAAAGTCAAACAAGACGATCTGGGGAGCAAAATAAATACGTAAAACAAAGCTCCACGCGAAAATAGCGATTTCCACCACATCAAAAGCGAACTTATCCTCCGAAAATAAGACTCGATTCTAAAATTCATGGAGTTGGGACCCACCCCCTGCCTGCCATATATACATTTTTATATATTTTTTTTTTTCTTTTCCAGTGGATCCCCATCGAATCCGGATGAGGCCCGGTGGGGCCGTGTGCAGACGTATCCTGCAAACAACCACAAATCAGACTAAATACAGGGAGCGAAGGAAAAACCGCTTCCAAATCCCGTTTTCAATTTTCTCCCAGTGATTTATCCCCCCGGGACGGGGAGTCGGGAGCAGCCTGACATTTATTATTCACTTCAAATTTGTCCTGTAATACTATCCTTATTCACTGTCTTAGGGGCTGGAATCCGGGCGGTGACGGCGGAGCCAGGTTACAGTGCCTCGTCCCGGCCGGAGCCCCCCGGGGGAATCAGGAGGGGACCCGCTTTTGCTTGTCATCTAAAAGAGCTATATTTTTATGCCATAAAGGCGCGGTTGATTGAGGAACATAGTTGCAGCGGGCATTGAAATTTAATAGATTTCTCCGGATAGTCAGCCAGGGGAATAATAAACCACTGTGGCTCCTTTGAAATGGAGATGTCGCTCAAATCCGCGGCTGATATTCGTTTCCAATTGCTGAGTTTTCTAGAATCTGTTTCCTGCAAAGAGAATTTTTATTCGATTTTGTGTCTGAAATCCCCATACACTTCTGGAATGTATCCAAAAATTTGTAAACGACCACAACGAAGAATTCAAACATTGTCAAGCCTTAAGACTGATGAAATATTTATTAAACGAATTTTTTTCAAAAATGGAACTATTAGGTCTAACAAAATTATTATAGAATAAATAAAGTGGAAGTAATTACAAAATTCTTTAAAAAGTAATAATTATTTTCAGGAATTTTTTGCACTGGATGTTGTTTCATTTATAATAAAAAATTATCAAAGAATAACTACATAATTATAATTTTAAAAATACATTATAGTTGTGTTCTTTTCATATCGGATCCGGATCCAGTTTTAACAAAAAATTATGCACTGAATTTGAAATTTATGAATATTTACCCCTGCTCAAAATCGTTATTTCGTAAAATTAGAATCAAAAATTTAAAAACATTTTAAATGTTAACATCGGAAAATTACTAAACTTTCCCAAGAGCATTTTTGAAATGATTTGGAACAAAAAATCCCTGTTTAAAAAAATTTGCAGATAAACTTTTGTTTGCATAACTAAATAAGAAATAAGACGAGGAAACCAAATCTCAAAAATGTCAGTGCACCTGGAAGATTAAAAGGAACTTCATTTGCACTCAAATTTAGCAAATTCGAAAGGGTCATGAAGAGTGAAGGTACGTCAATTTTCTGAGAAGACAAAAGATTTTCTAAAAAGGAAAACGTCGTAACAAAGACATGTGGCTTGTCTCGTTGGAGTCATCCCTGATTTGTGCAAGACGAAGGATAAAGTCCTTCTCCCCCGCCACATTCGCAGAATGTAAAGTTCGTTGCCGCGAACTTTAGTCTCATTTCAAAGCGCAAATTTGCAATGTTCCGCGACGGGGGCCCCTTGCTCCTCCGCGAGATTAATTTCTTTCAGTCATTAGTGCGAGTCCTCATTCGGCTCCGCAGCATCATCCGCAGTCTTGCAGAATGATAAAGCACCACCTCGGCTGCGACAATTTCCCACCATCGCTCGTCCTGACGACGACGTCGGCGGTGGAGCGTCGCGTCGCCATGCTCGCGGGGGCGGATGATGCTCACCTGCACCCCCTAGAGGTGTATGATTTATCAGCATATAAATTTGACATTATCATGTGATCATGCTTTTAAGAAAATTGAAATCCCGTTTACGTACCGCTGGCGAATGGTACAACATCTTAGCGTCCCCGCGCCGCGCCGCCCGCAGTTGCAGGTTCCGCCGTCACAAAGTCGTCGCCGAGTGTAACAATTTTTCAAGTTTCTGACGCGACTCGACGCAGAGACAAGTTCCCATTTTGAGATGATTTTTATTGTTGCCAAGGTACACAACGAAGCACAGGCCTGCCGCTTTTTAGTTTACTTTTTGAAAAAATGATAAAAATGCGGCATGTCGGGGCGCTCCAAACGTAAGACGTGCGAGAAGGTGCACCGCGAGTAGAAGACGTTTTTATTATATTTCATAGGTCCTAAGACGCGGGGAATTGGGGGCGAAAATGCCATTGCTGGTGCTTTCTTGACGACATTTCAAGACACTTTCATTCCATTTCGCACTCCCATGGTTAAAAATCACACGAATTTCCGCGAATTTTCAGCTTTCACTTCTATTTCGCATATCCGTGGAGTAGTTATCGTGGACAGAAAAATAAAAGTGCCTCAGAACCGAAGCGAGAAGCACTGCAAACACGTTCTCAACAAGGAGTTCGAGTATTCAAATTTTTCCCATGATTCTAGCTGACTTCTTGAAAAATTCAATTTTCACATGTAAAAAAAAATTATATTTGATGTAACAGCCATGGAATGTCAAAAGTCGTTGTCCGTAAATTACATAAAAGGGTTAAAATGTACGTTTTAAAGGTCACTTTGACTACGAGGCGAAGGTGATACGTATTGCAAAACGAATTTTAAACATAGTTTTCACCTAGCTATTTTACATATACATATGTATTGTATATGAACGGCCCATGTATTTCGGTTTCGAAAAGAAAATTAAAATTAAATAATACTCTTTTTTTTGATATCGTAAAAACAAAAATGATACTGAAAGTCGGTAGGAATTAGTGATAAACTAAAGTGGTGAGATTGGTTTTATACGACATTCAGTCTCTTAATACTTTGAGGAGTTTAAAAAATATTCAACGTATTTTTCTCCAAAAACGATTTTGTAATTAAAAAAAAACTTCTTAATGTTTATTACTTAAAAATAAATAAGAAAATTATAATTTCTTCAAACAAACTTGTCATACAATTAGAAAAAAATGTTTCGTATAAAATAAATTACAGAAAACATGAACATTATCAACCAAAAAATTAGTAGGTACCTGTATAGAAATTGAGACATTACAACTCTATAGCTCATCTTTTCATTAATAAAAAATAAAAAAATGGTTCATTCTTCAGAAAAACCTATTCATAACTAGAGTAATTAATTATTATAATTGTTCTTTAAAGATTTTATCGTTGAAATATGTTTCTCATGAATAAAGTTTTGATTGATGAAATATGTACATTCCAGGCTTTGACTTGAGCTATTGAGTTGAAATTTTAAAGTACCTATTTATTTACTGTGAAAATTTTAATTAAATTAGTATATCTATGTCTGTATTTTAATTAACCCAAATATATCAGAACCATATTACGATGCTATTGAATCTATTTGCAACGTCAACTGAAGGCAAAATTCTAGGTAATATTAATAAAGAAATCACCTCTCAAAAGGACTCTTCCTCCCACCTCGCCGGACAGCACCTTAATTCAAAGTTGAAAAATATTAAGGTTGACAGGGAGGCGAAGAAGATTTTCAATCCGTTTCCAAGAAAAGTACCTGGCCGGCACGCTTCGATGATTTTCTTTCTAATAAATTTTTGCAAAGACAACTCATTTCCATGGCCGGAACTCCAGAGGACGATGAGATATCAAAAGGAGGGCGCGCCGGGGCCTAGTTTATTTCGAAAAAGGTCTCTGCGGTTTACATGAAAGCCCCCGGTGGCACTTTTTTTTACTTTGAGGAGCATTCCGCTCAGGGTTAATGGTTCGAATTACAAATTAATGTTTTTAGGCTGTACCCTCTGAAAAGGGGATTTTTATGGCGAGCGAATTTCAATGGGCGGCTCAAGAAAAGGGAATCGTCAAGGAACAAATTACCTCCGAAAGGCATGAGATCGCCATGAATAAACTCCTTCCGCGGAAGGGATGCTCCCGAAAAAAATTTCGGTTTTAGGTGAAGGAAACTGAATCAATAAGACGTATTTCATCGGAGCGGCCCCATACCCGGATCTGTCCGGCGGGAAATCACGTCTTTATCTTAAATCATAGATTAGGGACGGACATCGGGACCGGAGGGCCGAGGGATTTAATCTCACTCTCCAGGCCGACACCCGGGACCGGAGCGACTGCACCCGGAATATTGACAGAAAATTGTTTGTTTACTAATTTGTAGTTTATTGGTCACGTAAGCATCGACTCCAGGTAGCAAACAACAATTGATTACCGATTATGCCATTGTGCTGCCAGATCACGTCTGGCCAAGTTCGCATCCCATATAAATTCTGGCTCCGGGATTCAGGATCCAGAATCCGGTTGTGCCCTTCTATGGCTGTTCCTCCCCCGATAACTTCGTCCTGCCCTCGCTTCCTGACCTTCTCCTTCCTTAAGATTCATGGCGAAAACTCAGGACCAAGAATTGAGCTGGACGAGTATATCAAGACCTAAAGTCAGGGAAAAGTTTGGAGCTGTTCGGGATGGATGCTGAATGGTCCTGGGGCCGCCTGAAACTTGCTGATGAGCAAATTAACACTCTTGCAACAGAGAGATTAAATCAGAGATTTCGACAGATGAGCGAAGTTTAATAGGTATAAAAAAAAAATAAACGTATGCTGGACTCACGGATTTCTTTCCGGGTTTTTTCTCGCCCTGCAGTGGTCAGTCACTTGAGCCCTAAGGACCATTGAATGTTTCCCAAATAAAGCCTTTTTCTGAGATGCTTAAATCTAATCTAATTGCGTTCCCTTCGATTTTTTAAAAAAGGGACGAATAATAGAAATAAGAAAAAAATCTCGTTCAATTTATTCTTTTCGCTCTGGCGCGGAGGGCTGGGTAAAAAATAAAGACCCAAAGTTCTTCTGTCCCGGATTTTCCCGCATTCCCGCTTGAGCAAACAAAGCAAAGCGCTGCAGCAATCAAAGTAAATTCTTCCGAGTCTGTCACCACGAGGCCATCGTAAATAGAACCCATAAACCGGGAGCAGTACCGCCAGCCGGGAATTAAATAAGGTCCTGTCAAAGTTCAATTTCATTTTACCCCGGGTCCCGTCCCGGCGAGCAGACATCGGAAGACGGGCGACTTCCAGCGCCAGGGCCGTCCTCGTCATCGGCAGTAGCATCCCTCTGCATATCTTCGAGCCTTGGGGGCGGCGCGCGGAAAATGCTCTGGCACCAGCCAACCCAGACTGAGGCCAAGGGTAGGCGACTCAAGATGGAAATAAAATCCAGAATTTCCCATCCCCGCAGGGACCCCAGCCGAGAGACCAGAGCTTTCATTAAGCATGCAAATCCCTTAAAAATGAGATCGCGCACTTTTATTTTGCCAGCGACATCGGATCCCCTGTAAATAGGAATTTAATACGCGCGTTTGCATTTCTTATTTCCCAGGGACTCCTCCAGCGCGATCGTCCTGCAATGTCTGTACAATCCTTCATTATATGGGTCCTGAATCCCGCGGCTATGCAGGAAGAGTTGCGAGGATGAAAAAAATAATAATAATAAAAAATTGAAATGAGTTTAGTGCGCTAGACTTAAAGTTGCTGGTAATTGTTTTAAAGCACATCACAAGAAGCCCGAGGGCCAACAAACACTGCATGCGACTGTGGGGTACTCCGGCAAGGATTTATGGAGTTATTACTCAAAAATTTCATAGGAAATCCACTTTTACAACTTTTTTTTTTCCTTTATTATTATGTTTTTTTTTAATGCGCATAAAATTTTAATCTGCAAGTGGCCGCATAGCGTCCGCCAGAGGTTCAGAAAACATACAATTTACATATTTGCTGGGCCGCCGCCCGGTTCGGGTCCGGCTCTGTTACCGCGCTCCCCTGCGCCCACCTCCGAAATATTTATTTTCGACATGTCGTACACAACTTTATTACAAATTCCTATGCTGGTGCGCTAATATTTGCATCCGGTATAATGGAGGGCGATTTATGGCGCTCTAAAAGCCTCGTAAAACTTTTACGACAATACTTCTCGTGAGAAAAATTAAATAAAAAAAAAGGAAGCGCCAATGCAAGAGTTATGGGGCTATGTACATTAATGCGCCTCGCCCGGGTGAGTTATGGCCCGGATTGCAAGCGCTCTATTAAACAGCCGCAGAGTTTCTACGATGGATGGAAGTCAAAGTAACAATAAGCTACGATCTTTTAAAAGAAACGGCGATAGTACTAAATTTATCCAACATTTTTAAAAGGTTATGGAGTTTATAAGTATCTACACCTACACCCACAAAAATATCATCAAATTTGACTTAAGCATAGCTTAAACCGACCTAAACTTGCCTTAAACCGACCAAGTCTGGCTTTCGGCTAATATGGTACGCGTATAAATTTTATTGAAGAAAAAACCGGTCAAGTGCGGCTTAAACTTCCGTATTACCTATCCGGTATACGATAACTACATATAATTTCGAAGTAATTTTCAATGGATTTTTAAATAACATTTTAAAAGAAGTTGAAAGAAAGTTTTGTTATTCTTAAGTTAGGCTAGTGGCATAAAATATGATTATTTTACAATTTAAGTACCTGAAAATGATAATTTTTAAATTGAGTACACTAGAAATTCTAGATTCCATACACCTTACTAAAATTTGTCTAATCATCAAAATGCAACTTTTCGTACTTTATGGTTGTAAGTCTAAAAGTGTTTTGATTCTATAATTTTGGTAATTTGGTACGAAAAACTAATTTAAATAGTAAAAAGTTTATGTGAGTTTCATTTTTAGTATATATGAAATAACAATCAATAGAAAAAATAAAACATTATTATAAAATCATCTCTCACCCTCCCAGATTTAGCAAACAGCAGCTAAGATTTCAGAACATTAAATTTTAAAATGCGAGTGTAAAGTGACGAAATATTACTCATAACCAAATAAAAATAGAATTGTATAAATAAACCTCCTCTTTCTTGTTTTACTCAGAAATATGTAGTTCTTTTATAACATCTCGTTATCATTAAAAACGAGGAAATTATGAATCAGTAGCTATTCAGTAAAGCTATGACATAAAAGCTGTGAAAATGCCTTTTGTGCAAAAAAAAAAAAAGAAAAGGAAAAAACCCAACGCCTGTATCCGACACGTTTCATATTAATAATACAAAAATAATAGAAACACGAGGAGTCAAGGGGCACAATATCGTCGAAAGTGCCACCAGCAAAAGTTACTGACTTCGATTTTAGCGATAAACAAAATTAAGAAAAAGTCGAACAGATACCGCAGAAATTCTCAGCGAAATAATTTACGAGTTCGGGGCGTTCGCCACAATGGCGGTGTTTATTTGAGACCGGCAATAACCATCGAAATCCCGGCAATAACCACCGGAATCCCAAAATGTTTTAATATTTTATTGAACGAAAGAGCCTTTCGCCCCCTTCGATTACTCGCTTTTCCCCTCCAGACCTTTTGATGTTGAGCTTCTTATGAAAAATTCAAGACGAGGTGGTTGAGTGATAAAGAGCGAAACCTTATTACGACGGAGTTCCCAGCTCCAGTAGTAAAGTACCCCGGGGGGGACCCGGGAATGGGGCGCTCCGCCCCGACCTTGGGTTACGCTCCCAATGAATGAATGATTCCAAGGATTTACGCAGCCGAGCAGTGCGTGATTTGGAGCAGATGTTTTTCGTTCGACCCGTGACTTCTGAAAGAATTTGTCTTGCGCCAGTAGGTCGTCACCGGTCGAATTTCTTCTATTTTTTTTTTCTCAAGCAATAAACGAGGATATATAGTAAAAGTCCTGAAAAGACGAAAGCAATCGCATGCCCACAACTCGAAACAATCGAAGTTATTTGCAATAACTCCCACCAGACAATGCCGGTAGAGATTCTAGAAATGCGATACAAGTTCCGAATGATCACCTGCCAGAAAAGCATGCAATAACAGCAGCAACATAAACCCCGCTGGATTATTCATTTAAATCGATGAAATTCCTGATAATAAATCAGTACTGACTCATCCCAGTTCAATTCCTTGGGTCGACACTTCCGCTGTGCGCCTCCCAAGCGACAATGCTAAAATTCTTTTCGTTTTTTTCCCAGCTCAATTGGTATGCGAAGTGAGCATGAGTTATTTAGCTTTTTCTGGGAGTGGAATGCACGCTCCGTTCCCGGGGAAGATATTTTCTGGTCCATGTGGGATGCTGCCAGCATAGCTTGTCTTCAATTTTTAGAATAAATTTACATGAGGTGAATTTAAGTTTTTTTTTTACACATTTACGAAATTCCTTGCTCCTTCCTTTCCTTGCCAAGAACACAATTCGCAGGCAGGACGCATTTTTGCGGCTGACCATTTTAAATAATTTATGCGGTTAATAACTTTAGCAGGAAGTGCTTGGGACCAGCACCGATCTCCTGGCTGCTCCTGAATGCGGGGGAGTGGGGCCGGATGAGTTCATTTAAATATTTCCAGGTACACAGGACAGCAGAATCTAGAGGTGTAGAGCACCTTTTTTTTTGTAATTTTCATTTTATCGACTTTCCTCGCCTGGGATGCAGTTGTGCAAACAATAGCAGTTCTGCAAAATTCCACATACATAGTATATAAAACACGGAAATTGCATTAACAGCAGCGGAGCATGAATAAGTTTTTCGTAAAATTATCTCAAAAGTTTCTTTAATCCATATCCGTCAATATAATCCATTAGCGTAACGAGATAATCGATAGGGTAATGGAGGATTTTCGTTTACTAAAAAAGGGGGATAATTAAGCCAAAATACCAAGCAAATCAATTTTTTATAACCTGTAAAAGTTTAATATTAAAATCAAATGTTAATTCTCGCAGCTATGGTCAGTTATATAGCAACTTTGAAATGGTAATTTTTTAGGATTTATTTTAAAATATGAATAAAAGTCTTGATTTTTGTAAAATTGTTCAGAGTAAGTAATAAATTAAAAATTAAAACTGTTACAATCTTATGCATAAGTTTAAGCTTGGTTGTTGTACTTTGAATCTTGTATCTTGAAGGTTGAAAATTCCCTGTATTCAAATATGATTATTAGGTGGTCAAATCATTATACATAGGGTTCTAATTGATTATAAAATAACGTTATTCAGTTCGTTAAGAAATTAAAAAGCAAAGTTGAAATTATTCAACAAGGAGGTGTGCAAATGTTTAATGCAACTTGCCACTTTTTAATAGAATTAGGCATAATGGGTAAAAGAAAAGTGTGTAGGTATATAATAACATTCTTTCTTTCTTTGGTCATTGAGTAGGTATTAATATCTTTTAAATTGAAATTTATAAAATTACTCTTTATAAGACATGTAGTTTCGCAGTCACGAGTTTCCGAATTTTCAACATACAACCATTCAACTAAAATGATAATCAAAATACCGGCCAAGTGCGAGTCGGACTCGCGCACGAAGGGTTCCGTACCATTATCTGTAAAAACGGCAAAACAATCACGTTTGTTTTATGGGAGCCCCCTTAAATATTTATGTATTTTATTCTGCTTTTTAGTATTTGTTGTTATAGCGGCAACATCATCTGTGAAAATGTCAACTGTCTAACTATCAACGTTCATGAGATACAGCCTGGTGGCAGACGGACGGACAGCGGAGTCTTAATAATAGCGCCCCGTTTTACCCTTTGGGTACGGAACCCTAAAAACGAAGGCAGTCTTAAATTTATACCTACACAAGACTGTATTTAGTAAAGCAACATAAAAGCATATATCAGGTTTTGATATTTTAAAAGTGATTAAATTAAAATCATTTAGTAATTTTTGTGATTTCCATATACTGATAAAAAGTGTTTGTTTTTATAAGTAGTATACATATATAGATATTTGGTCAATAAGAGATTGCAGATGAAGTAAATATTGTTTTTTTTTTTTTTTTTTGTCTATTTCAAGAAAAGTATTAAAAACAAATGCAAAGCCCTGCAAAGCCCTTAACACAGTGTTAAAATTATTACAACCTATCCTTAATATGACAAAATTAGACCTAGGAGACCCTACTTTGTCTGAAAAACAAACCCTTAACGATACAAATGTTTGTTTTTATTTAAAAGCAATAGTGTGATTGAATTAATTGAAATGACCGATATTTTCTCAGATTAAATTCCAGAATTGTTACGGCTTTTACTAAAGTAAATAAAATAAAATCATTCATAGGAACTAAATTGTGTATACGTAGGTAACCAAGACAGACGGGGAGGAATCGACGACAGAAGTTTCATTGTTAAATAGAAAGAAAGAGACTTCCTTGAGCAGTGCTGCCTGCATGACCCACCTGCATTCAATGCGGGAAAGTTCTTGTATTAATAAAGAAACGCCTGACTTCCTCTCGACCTTATTTGTCTGATTGTGGGGGCTGTTATATGTCAAGGATGCACGGACAAAGAAACTTTGAATCCATCCTGCACAGCCCCGGACAAAGAATGAACTCCGCCCCGACGCTCAGTTCTATAATTTCAAAATCACGTAGTCAGATTTCCTCTGCACAAATGCCTTTGTCGACCAAAAGCTTTTCGGGCAGAAGGACGAAGGAATCCACCCACCCACCCATTCACAGGGTGAACAATCCGCCGGAGTTTAAGCTCCTTTCGTCCCATGGAAACAATCAAGGAAGAAATATCCTCGCAAGGAATAAAGGTTTTCAGGATTTCGATGCTGACATCGGAGTCCCTTTCATAGTGACCACTGCATTTGTGCAAGATTTGATGACAAATCAAAGCTTTCTGGAGCCCGATGCAGCGGGGCTCCGCGGGGTAGGTGAGTCTCCGGACGCATATGTACGAGTGGGCGGTGGGGCTCCGGGGCAGGGCAGAAGTTACATCACGAGTGTAAAAGGACCATAGCTGGAGAGTGGGACGCCCCAATCGCAGTCCTTTAGCAAATCCAATTTGGAGTCCTTTGGGGAGCTGCGGAGGAGATTGGACCGGCTGATGACTCTATCAGGAGCAGTTTTAAAGCAAATATGAATAGCGTTGCTTAGATAAGTCATCACTCAATTTCCAGTGAGGACAAGTGCTCAGTCGGTGGAGCCCGGTTGGACCCAACCGCATTCCGATTAACGTGGAGCTGCACTCTGAGGCTTATTCTCTGCAGAGCGGCTTTGTTACCGGCAGCATCCGGGTGTATCTTCCCCTGTGATCTCCCTGCACAATGCCACGATTACGAGCATCCTCCTCGAAACAGACAGGTCTTCATCTTACTGCGGGCCATTTACAAGGTTGGAACTTCTTATAAAGTTTTAATGAGCTCAAATTTGGCTAGTCTTCTTCTCCTATAGTTGGAATAAACAAAAGTTGAGAAAGAGGCAAAATAATGCTCCCACAGAGCAAAATTTCCAGTTCTGTTCCGAATGTCGAGCACTATATTATATCATAAAATTGCCTGGATAACAACTTGAAAATTTTATGTAAGGGAGAAAAATAATAAAAATCAGGGCAACAAAACCTGGCGCACTCTAACAAATACTTTAATTAAGATTTTCAACCGGTGGACTTTAATGAAGGTCTTCGCTCGTTCTAGCCAAGTTAGATTCCCCCTGAGAAATTATCTTTGAATTCGTTCTGACGTTGGTGTGGCCTCGCCACTTTTCCTTTACCTGGGGTAGATTAAATTACACATTTCAGAATACTGCACTCTGCTTCGAAAGTACTAACACGGTGCTCCAATTTTCAGGACCTAAGTCTCTGTTTTATTCAACATTTATTCTCAATGTTCTCGTGTTTTAAATCAACGAAGAATGGTTAAATTATCTTGATGAAGAACCTCTTTTACTGTTGAATATAAGATATTCATTTGACTCTGTTTCATCGCATTCTTATGAATTAGAAATTGAAGAAAATCCGCAAAATTAGTCTCATGTTCATGAATTTTTAAGGTTTAAGCTATAAAATCTAATGAAAATACGATTAGCTTTTTACTTTCATAATCTCATTGAATCTCATACATTGAATAATTGAATAGTTGAATAGTTAAATAAAAGGAGGAGCGTTACAAACTTTATAACTATAGCTTAGTTAAGTTCAAGTTTTTTTTATGACGAATGAAATTTAAACCTTGTAAATTATTATCAAAATAATTTTGTAAAACTCATTTAGAAGGATTAAAATAAGCGAATTTTAAAAATCTTCCTTGGTCGAAACTCTATGCAAGCGTGTAAAGAAAGTTTTTACAGGGAATGCAGAGGACGATGTGTCGAAATGATTGCGTTAATATAAAAAGTGTTGGTATTGATGGAATCGAAAGAGAGTTTTAAAAACATTCATTATATTTTACCTGATTTCAGCAAAGTCAAAAGAGGATTATGATTTTAGCAGTTTATGCATTAAAAAAAAAGTTTAATATCTACAACGAAAAAATACATTTACTCCAACGAAAAATTGAGTTAAATACCAGCCTACATATTACCCGTACGAAAATATTATTACTGAATCCAAGCCAAATCTTTTTGCTGTAGGTAGGTTGGTTAAAAATATAAAAAATAAAAATATATGTAATATTTAAAATAAATATACGAATTTAAGGAAGGCCTCCAAACTACTACATGTATTTCTAATCCAAGATCTTTGTAATTGAATCAGGTTGATGTTTAGATTTTCAACTTTCTTATTATAAAATCTGATATAGCACCTACCTAGGTAAAAAAAAGTATATTGAATCTTCAATATTTTCTTAAACCTGTTAAAATTACTTTCTGTTCTAAAACCCATCAGTTACAAAATAAATATCTTTGTACACATTTGAAAAATAATTTCTAATTAAGAGTAAACAACTTCCCTCGTTTCGTGCATTATCCGAGTTGTTTCTTCAAAATTTTCATGTATATCTTCATCTTTTTTTTCATAACTTACATACATTTTAGCAATTTCGCAAAATAATAATTTTCCGGCGTTGTGGGAAATTAAATGACTGCTAAAGAAGGAGAATACCTGTGATGCCAACATGACGACACTCGTTCAAGATGCGCGCACAAAAGCACCGGGTGGTCCGTACAAAATGAAAACAAATTTCACACCTGAATACACCGCTCCTTTTATATTATCATAAAACTGCGTAAAAAATTTGCCCCGTAGCCATAACCGCAAAATCCGGGCCTCATGTCGACAGGATTCAGTCGACAAGAAAAAATCAATTTTTGTGATCCAGGTGAGGGCTGACGGTGGAGCAGCCGATGACATCCTGATGGTGAAATATTAATAGAAAGGAGGACATAATGCACAAAGGAGCCCCATTCCGGGGAAGTCTTATCACTGCGGGTAAATCTCTTTACCCTTCCTAATACCCCCAGAAGGCATCCGGCCCAGCGGGGGCGTTAAGGAGTTAAAGATTTTCGTTGGGTACGAAAAGTGCGATACTTTTGCAAGTTTTCGCATTGTTAAAATAAGATGCTTGTGCCGCTCCCGGTCCAGAGGAAATCCTCCCCCAATTCCGTCATGTTTGTATTTATATGGACTCAAGTGGGATAAGGGTCTGACATAATTTAACACTTTAAGCCCGAACTAATCCCTCTTCCTTGCCGGGGTACCTACCTTTTGCCACCGGGATATTTTCGACATAAAAATTTAGCCGCTTCTCGGCTTCTTTAAGAAAAACCCTTGCCAAAACGAGGCTTATTATTTGTGGAAGAAGCGAAAAAAAAATAATAAAAGTAAAAGATGTAAATTCTAATGCTATTTGCGACTTTCACCCGAAAAATCCATGCAGGAGGCCCAGACGACATTTAGAAAAAAAATATAAAAATAAAAGTAAAGAGAGGCTGCAGTGCCTTAAGGCATCTTCTGGCAAATGTAAATTTCCTCGGAATTTTCAAGGAGCACTGTGGGTGGCGTCATCGAAATTCAAAGATAAATTACTGCCACCTGAGTTAATATGGGAGCTCGGCGGAGCGTAAGACATTCGTCTTGGAGCGGTTTATTTACGCGGCGCGTGTGGTGGCGGGTATACCCGCAAACACCTAAGGCCAATAAAAAATTAAACCGGGTTCGCCGGGATGAAGTCACGTTGAAAATTCAATAAATTGCTTTTGATGGATTTTTTCTGTCGAAGGCTTCGTTTATCATTCTTGGAACACTTTTTGCCGGCTGCTCGAGAGGGGCGCGCACGGACGAAGAGGAGAATTTTACTGGCATATAAACGAATTTTCACCACGTCTCTGCGTCAATCCCCGCACCCGAATAAATTGTTTTTTCCCACACGTCCGAGTGCGGGGGTGGCTTATGTATTTGGAGAAAACCCCAATTGATTCCCTGCAAAAAGGCAAATACGAGTTTTATGTAGAGGAGCGCGTATTTTCGGTTGCATGCGTGCAAATTAATAATGGAATGGGATCTCTGGCCCAGGATATTTGCGGAGCCCTAATAGGTTTATCTGGGCGGGGCTCATTGCAGATAGCCAAAAAGTTTTTGCGGCAATTCCATCCCCCGATTAATTTAAATTCGCCCCCTCAGAAACTCGTCAACTATATTTTCAAAGGGAATCGCAAAATATTTTCATCCCAGGCTAACAAACTCCCACAGACCCGGGGACTCATCACTTAGTCTGCGGCGAAGGAGCATTTTAGGGCTGGCCCTCCTGCAGTCAATCGTATGCCAAGGGGTCATTTTAATTAATCATTAATGGACACTATCCGGACTCAGACTCTCTGCTGCCGGATACCTGCCGAATGTGTGGCCCCTTTATGGCTCCATTAAAGCAATACGGACGCCTTCTCTATCTACTTCGAAATTAATTTCCATTTAAATTCACCAAGACCCACGTTTGGGAGACTGATATGATACGAAAACAATCACTGAACTGGGAATTCAATTCCTCGCCTTGCCGGGTCCATGAGAGAGCCCAGGATAGCCACCTATTTGTCACTAATATTAGGTTCCAGTCTGAAATCCGGAACGTTAAAGTTCGACAAACCTAATGGACAGGCAAAACCGGGCGCTCGGGGGCCATCCGAAGCTATCACAATCTCGAAGGACCACTGCAATTTGGGTCTATGGCTTGAACAGCTTCATTCAAATTGAACTATTGAACTGCAACTACAAGTGCGAGAAACTGCATTGAGCGCATCCCCCGAAGATGCAATCGACGGTTAAATTATAAGCACATCCCTACTTAAGTCTACTCCGATGCAGTGCTAAATGGAATAAATTTCAAGCGTAATTGAGTCATTTAACTCTGCTTTATACGTCCCCCGGAAGGACATTGGTGAATGCACCGCCACTTCCGTGTAAAAAGGTTCTGCTTTCGACTTTAAACCACTCGCAATTGAATTCCCTCATCGATGCGCTCTGGCTGCATAAAACCGATTAAAATCATCCAACCTCTTAATGCGACTCGGCTACCGATATTATGCCGTCGCTTATAATTTAATTTGTAATCCGATTTACCCCCGAATTGGGTCTCTTTCAGAAATTTGAAACCGGTCGTTAGCCATATTTGGATTGGTAATTTATTAGCAGACTTGATTTTATATTGATATTCAATTAATATTAATTCTAATTCATGTCTTTGATAGTCGAATAATAGTTTCAAATTTCTCACATGAAGGGCTGGATTGAGGCGTTTAAATTGCTTCTTTTATTAAATTAATAATTTTCATTAATTATAATTTTTACTATCACTTTTATGTTAGGCTAAAGATTATTACAACTTTTGAGTCGTTAATTTAAATTAAATATACTAAAAAGATGTATCCTAAAAACAATCTTAATAAATAGTATATTGTGCAACAAGGGCGTAAAGTAGCCGTTTGCGCACGCTAGCAGCAATAAACGCACGAGCGAAGCGAGTGTGTTTAGCTGCCAGCGTAAGCAATCGGCTACGCCCCGCCCGAATTGCACATTTTATTTTTCCCCAACTAGTGAGGGAAATGTGCCACTAAAACGCACGCCGAGTTGCACAATAAAGCACTAGTGGATAATAAGCCACTTTACAACCGGAAAGGCGTGCGTTTTAGTGGCACTTTTCCCTCACGCGTGTGGAAAAGTAATTTTCAAAATTTAACTCAACTCAGTTAAGATGATTGTTCTATTTAAACTTTTTGAAAAACAGAACTTTAGAAATCGTGTAAAATTTAAGGTATTAAACTTTTCAAGACACAACTAATTTTTAAGTTAAGTTAGAAGAAAACCCTTCAAGTTCTACCTTTTTTGTATTATATTATTTAAAAATGCTTGTTATTTATTAATAAACAACAAAATTATGTTTTTGGTTACCTGAACCCCAATCAAAATTTTGAAAGCTTGACACGAAAAGCACCTGGAATCCGAGAAACCTGGTCGTTTTTGGTTAATAACCGCAAATCCTAAAATTTGACATAGGAAAAGGAATGTGAACTCCAGAGTTGAGGACCCAGCTAATGACCCATCTCACTCGGCTCTTTCAGCTAATTAAGCCAAAAATTAGTCAGATTTCAGGGCTTCCCGTCCAGCGAGAAGTCACTCGTAATTAGATGAACAAAAGCACGAGAAATGTAAATTAGCCGCCTTCCGCACGCCGTTCTCATCAAGTAACATAACACCTGTAACAAATTGACGTCTTTGGGGCCCCACACGTATGAACTGCGGAGCCGCCACCGCGCCAGGGGATTATTTACCGAAAATCTCATTAAGACTCCGCCCACCCCGGGGCCCTTGCGGGGGCCCCTTTTACTGCAGTCGTCCTGATTCGAGGGACTGACAAGTGCGGCGGCAAATTGGCAAGGACATGCAATCCGCTCGTTTCGCGGGATCTTTACGAGCCATCGCATCGCGACGTAATGGTCACCTAGGGCCCAGGGCGTAGGGCGCGCCTGCGTCCCAGCGCGGCGGATATTTGTATCAATTTCGCGGAACCGCGATATCGACTTTCTATCAACGCCGTCTTATCAAATAATTACCATCAACACACGTTGGGGCTGCTAATCGCACTCCTCGGGGGCTTGAGTTGTGCTAGAAGAGTAGCGGGCGCAATGCACTCTGGTAAATTTGAGACATTAAATATAGATGAAAAAAATTTTTGGACTAAAATTTAAGCCCACGTATCTAAAACTTAAAGTCTGATATCAAAAGTCGGTTTAAAAATTAATTTTAGTGATTTGGTTTTTAAGTTTTGTATCACCACGATTTTTTGATCCAAACTATGGATCAGATGTATTCATAATATTGGTTAACAATATTTTGTCACATAACAAATGATATATCATTTCTATAAGACTTATAAAATATTGACACTTAATTGTTTGCCCTATTCTTTTCAAAAACGTCGAGTGAAAGAAAATTTTAACTTTCGATTTTGTAATCTACGGAACGGACAAATTTTATTGAAATTACCTATAACTTGATCTGTTACATAAACGATTGTAAAAAATGTCATTACGGTGATAATTGAATGAATGAAAAGACAATCTTCATTAAACCTTACAATTTTTAACATTTGTTCGTCTTAATTTTCTGCATATTTCTAAAAGGTTTTGTTGTAAATTATGCAAATAAAAACCATAAGTTAAAAATTAATTTAGTGAAAATTACTCTATTAGGAATTTCTATCCAAAAAGGAATTTTTCGGCTCCTTTCGATTCGATTCAAGCGGATTAAATAATCGTCCCATTATAAAAATTTCTAGAATAATACTATAAATAAACGATCGAAATGCATATCTTAATCGATTTATCGAAGGTGACAAGCACGCATTTTTCTTCGAAATGACACGACTTTTATTGCTATTATTATATACTATATGGACTTAATTTCAAGTTATTTTGTATATAAAAGCTCTAATGCCTTTCAAAGACAATAATGTTAAGAAACATATTTGTCTACAGAAATTGTGTATAGCATTAGTATCACTGCCACCTGCCCAGTGCTCAAAAAAATGTGTGTTCACATCTTCGTCGGTGTCTCAGTCAATTGCTGTTGTTTTCTATAAATTTAGCCGTCAAAGAGTCGAGTCCCCGCACGAAGCTCTTCCCAGTTGAGTGACTCTTTCGTGCCAATCGCCTGCCTGTCACCTGTTGATAAAACGAATATTGAGGGCCCTCCTAAAAAAACAATAGAGGAGCCCTGGCCCGGCGGGCGGCTCCTCCGCCCCTCAAACTCGGCAAATATTATACTGGGCCGGCAATCGAATCGTTTTTACTGGCGTAAACGATATACGGCGAGACATTAAGGACCGTCGCTTCGAGACAGGACAAATGTCATACCCACATTCGAACCCGGCAACCTTTTCTTCACAGGGAATGAATTATTTATGAAGAACTTGTTGAATTAATTTCCCCGAGCTTGAGGATAAGGGAACCAAGAAAAAGTAGCGCGGCAGGAGAAAAAAAACGCGCCAGTCCCTATTCCCGGAGCACTCCTGCAGCCGTAACGAGTCCACGAACGGCAACACTCGGGATCCTTTGAATACGCCCGGATCAGGGACTCTGGGACTCCGGGAAGAGGACGTCAGATGTCAACCTGCCCTGCATGTGACACTAACTGACTGCGGAAATGTCCGGCGAGGATAATGGCCTTGGAGAGCCAGCGAGTCCCGGACGATCGGTTCGGGAGCAGACGGGACAAGGCCCCGGCTCGGGCTCCGCTCTGGGCGGAAACGATACAATTTTTGATTGGGATTGATTTTACACGGGAGACCCACTCATAAATGACGAGCAGTTGGCTGTTGTTAAGCTCCTTGTCAGTCCCGGGCCCTGTCCCTTTCGCAGCTAATTATTATAAAAGCAGATCCCGTAAAACAGGACTAGCCGAAGGGGATCCCTGGGCCCCGAACCCACTTTATAACAGTCGAAGTGAGAAAGCAAATAAACACCGGAACCCCACCGGAGCCCCACCGAAGAGTTTCGAGTGAGTTGAGGACGCCCCCAGAGTGGGTCTGGTGCGGACCTTGGACCAGTGTGTTCCTGGTTCCAGGCATAAAACTTCCTGGCCAGGGGACCGCACATCCTGCGGAAGAGAGGGGAAAATTAATCAAGCAAAGTGCACTTAAATCCAAAGTCAATCTGCAGACCCTGGAATTTATTTCGTCCGCCCGGGACGATTCTGCCCAGAGTGGGGCCTCGCTCAGTGGACAATTATTAAATTGTTCCTGGTCATCCCGTGCGACAGCCCTCCCCCGCCCTAATCGCTGCTGTGTCTGCTTTATTTTCCAGACCTTCGGACTTATTCCGGGGGCGGACATTTCTTCCTTTTTTTCTGACATGTTAGAGGCTGATACAATTTTACGTTTAATTTTGTTTCACTTCAATTGATAAGAAATTTTGTAAAGCTGACGGCTATGATCCCGAAGGTGGACAGCCCAGAAATGGGGTTTTAACGTATTACATATGTGGATTTTGATATAATCGAACAGTTTAAGTCGAATGCGGATTTTTGGACATAAAATTGCTTTTAGAGAACTCAACCTTTTTGAAGATGGAATTAAATTTAAAAACAAAAGACGAAACAATAAAAGTTATTGCAGGAGATTTCGGTTTTTTTTTTTAAGACTCGTTCAAACAAATATAAAGAAATAGAAAAAGCGATTTCCATTTCTAATAGAGATATTTAAACATTATAGAAGGGTATAGAAGGGAAATACCAAACAAAACAAATATTTTTAGATTATGGAAAAATAACTAATTACAAATATGTAGGTTTGTATTTACACGGAAACCAGTAATGTAGTCTCCGTGAATTTGAATTTTATCATTTATGTGTTTCTTGTCACGACATTTCTCAGAACATAACTTAATTTTTCTACAGACGCCCAATTTTATTTCGTCTTTATTTATTTTATTTTATTTCTAAAGTGCTGCCAAATTATTTTTATATGTCCTTTTCCGTAGGTTATGAATTTAATTCGTAATTTTAAAATGCTTCATTAACACCAATTTTCAAGAAAAATGGAGATAAAAATACACTAGACCGTATTTTAGTATTCTTTGAAAAATTAGTGAAAAATAAACGTTCATCATGGAAGTCAGAAGTCAGAAACTTAAATCTCTATAACTCTTTTTGAACTTTTTAGTAATCAAATAATTAGTTTCTGTAAAAAAGTAGAAGTCACGAATTGTTTACAAAAATGTTTAGGCTTTTTGTACTTTTGTATGATAGCTTAAGATTTCAGATATCATTTGAACAACATGTAATAAGTTCCTGTATCAAACCGTTTTAATTTTTCGTAATAATTTTTTTTATTAATTCTGATGAATGATGAATTTGATAAGTTGTGGAAATTCCGATTAAAAATACATACATGTATGTAATGTATTATGAAAATGTTAAACAATTTTTTAGTAGACTGCTAATCTAAATATTTTAAAAAAGAAATGATACAACCAACTTATAGTATAATCATATTTCATAATTTTTCATATCGATTGTTGTACTTTATATGTATAGCGAATTAGTTAAATTCATTGGCTTTGAAATAAAAGGTTTTGTCATAATTTCTGAAAGCAACTAAGATTTTCTTTTTTAAGTAGAGCACATATAAAGTTTATTCAACTATGCTTTTCTATAAGATAAAATCCTTAATGAGTAGATTTCTTTGAAGGTCTCCTTACCTTCTTCTGGTTTCTTGCATACCGGCGGATCCTTATGAACAGTTTATTTCCACATATAACAAGACCGACTAAAAATTTACATATGACGCAAAGGCCCTGTACCCAGTACCCACTGTATAGCGAGACCGTGCTTAGAGCATGTAAACTTTTTGGGTAAAAGTTATATTGCTGCGGGAGTTGCCGCTTAATTTGGTTAAGCGACTATCTTTTGGGTCTTGGAGGTGGAGGCGCACCGTTTAAAACCAAAAGAAAAGAGTGGCACCTTGCCGGGAGCACGGATTCCCTGCATAAATAATTGTGAGGCCGTTTCATATGGTACCTTCGTTTGGATGCCATGAACCGTTTTATTATCTCGTTTAAGAAGGAGCACAGAAAATGAGGGTTTGGGGGTTTGGGTTTGGGCCACCCCGAGAACCCTACAAGGACGGTCGGCTTTGAAACAACCATTAAAATTTGTGTACCAATGAGTAAACATGCAAACGCTAATTAGCTACGGTGAGGAACTGAGTGTTGTAAACATGAACCCGCACCCGACCCTAAAAGGGACTCCCCAAAAATTAAAGGTAAGTTGAACAGAGCACAGCAGCAGCTGCATACACGCTCAGGTTGTCTTGAGATGCTCTTTACATTTCGTCGAGTACCTCAAATATTTCATGGGGCCGCACGATTCTTTAGCGAAATTTTTCGATTCACGGACTCTCGAATATCAAAAATTCATCTGTGGGGTCTTTAATGGTAAAACAGCGGCCGCATATACCCACCGGAGCAATATTGTCGGTTAAAATTGTCTTGGCACAGGAATAGATTTCGGGTATATAAATTTCTACTTACTCTACAGCGGAGGCCCTTTATACCCGGGCTCATATCCCTCGATTGAGGTGTTCCTCAGAATTTTTATATTCCATGGCATACACCGTGAATACGAATTTGGAACCGGTAAGGAAAATTTCCTTGCACCAACTCCCAAGAAGAACGTTTAAAAGACAATGAATTCTTCAAAGGACGTTTTCATCAATAATTCATTGCACCGGGGTTTGAATATTTGATTTTGGGGCTCAATCCGTTAGCATAATACCACCCGCACTAGAACCCATTTACATTCGTAGAACCTTTTCCGGAGACAATAAGGTAAAACAATTCCCTCGAAGGGAAGAGAAAAGCGGAAAATTCTCTTGTGCGACTACTATTTGTTGATTGCGTGGAATCTGAAGACGATGCTACACGGCATCTTGTCAAGCCACTCCTCAGAAGTGCACTGCACGCAAAGTCTCAGAACAACAAACATGAATAAGTCACTGACTCTTGTATAAGCAGTGTTTTACGATTTCCGACAAATGAGGAAGACTTGCAGCAAAGGTTAATTTCCCAAAATTCTAAGGATGGTAATAAATCATGTCGTAGAATTTGTTCCCGCCAACCATGTCTTCGAAGTGTATGCAAATTTGTCACAATGTTTAAATCCAGCGAAGGTATAAAGTTTCTTTTAATAATCGTGGTTGCTACTTTCAGTCAGAGGATAAGTTGCACTTTTACGCGACTTTAATAGAAGACGAACGTTGGAAGATTTACTTCTCAAAGTTGCACTGCTTTTAATCTAAAAGCGGCAATAAATTCAGAGAATTGTTTCTTGCACCTTTTCCACCTCTCCCGTCTATGAGCCTATAAAATTTACATTTCGGCACTATAGAGCTCGAAAAGCAGAGGCAAAACTCTTTCCTTTGTTATATTTTTCAGGGAAATTGTTTCGCTAATAAAATTGTTCTACTTCTGTTGTTATTCCTATTCTAATGAAGACGACAGCATCCTTCTTTAAAAGAGATAAGGACTATTTACGGATTTTATCAGCAATTGACACACAGCTATAAATCGCCGTATCTACATTGAAAGGCGCCAACAAAAGGTTTTCAATTGTTTGTTGTTTGTCCCTTTGTGCTAGACCTATGAAAACCTGAAATCTGAGATAAATAGGTAATGATGTTGGTCCCGAGCCCACTCTCCGGTAGCGCCCTCTAAACGGAAACGATTCACACAACAAAAGGTAGGTATCTGTTATCAAGAGCGGCGGCTATTGTTGGTCCTCAATGGATCGTCCGGCATTAATCTAAACGTCTTGAACATTGATTCCTTGCTAAAAATTAATGTTCCATTCAAGGAGCCTGAGATAATGTCAATTTATCACTGACCGAGTCTAAACAGCATTCAAACAGCCCCGACCCTCCTTGCCGTGTCGGGCTCTTCTAGCCCACTTGGCTCCGGCTAGATGAAGGCATCCTCGAGTGCCCACCGGAGCCCCATCCACGAAATGAACATTTCAATTAGTGGCCGAGCACCCACCTTTTCATATAGAAGAATTCCCTGGCGGACTTTACAATATTTTTCGGGCGATAGCGCCTGCGAGTGACTTGCCCAGATTTACTACTTCAATTATGGGTGCGAAACAATAGAGGCTCGGAGATGGCTTCATCATGCTGCTATTGACAACCTGCCTTTTATACGCATGAGATTTTCCTCCAAGGGAAGTTATTGGTTCTCTCCACTAAAAAAGTCTAGTAATTATTGGAAAAATTAACATTCCTCCTATACATCTAAGAATAAAAGGAGCAGCGGTTCTATTACCCTGGATATCTTATTTATGGTATCGTGTCATTTCGATCGAACTTCTAACTTTGATTAATATTTCAGTCTATTGTGGTTCAGTATCGTTTTTGTTTCAATAATATAACATAATATGTCAGACTCAAAAAATTTTATTTGTTTTTGCATTAGCTTAAGGGCTTAAGCATTTTCTCAAAATTACTCTACACTAAAATTAAATATATTCTAAATGAGTCAATTACTTAGTGTGCAAGGCTTTTCATAAGTTTATGTCTAATAATAGCAAGTACAGTACACTATTCGAAATATACCTACAACTATATCATAAGCTTTTTATTATTCATCTTATGAATGCGACTGGAATTTGGTCTAAAATAATGCCAGAGCAAATTAAGCGAGAACTTCAAATTTCGGAACCTATGGAGAAAATCTTGTTGACGAGTGTTGTCAGTAAAACGATTATCAAGAAACTTTTTCTAAAATATTCAAACATATTCGAATTATGATGTCGATATCGACGTGCGTTGCTGAGATTTCGACCTCAGTTCTAAAAATCAAATTCTACATAGAATTAGAAATTAACGATTTTCGGATTTACTCCTTCACTTGTGCTGAAAGACTTCCCTTCATATTAAATTTTAAATTCTAGGTCACTTGGAAGTACCCTATTTGTAGGTTTTGATGATAGAAGTAAGAGGCTATAGAATTGCCTTAATATTCGATGTGAATTTCAATTTGATATCTCAAGTAATTTCTGAGAAAATGGAGCCTTGAAACAAGGACAGACGGACAAGAAAGTGATCCTATATAAGGTTTCCGTTTGTCCATAATAAGATACGGAGGCTTAATTAATATTTTATATAAGAAGGTTTTAAATTAATGCCATAAAAATTAGATTTGAATTTAATGAAGCCGTGATTGAGTGAATTTACCACTAGTGTGATTTGGAATTGGGAGCTGTATTGAATTATTCACTTAAAGCCCAATTAGAGCTGGCTAGTGGGCAGCCGCCTTACTAATTCAGATCGAGCTAATATGATAATGCCACTGGCTTACTTGGTGGATATTTACCAAGGCGTTCGTTACGTGAGCTTCTGTTGTTCGTACAGTTGCAATTAGACTGGACTAATAATATTTCCCAATTGCAGAGTCCTGCCCTAGTCCTCCTCATTATTGCTTATTGATTTCCATCCTAATCCCTTATTACTCCGCAAGATTATCCGAGAATCAATAGGAAGAGCGGCATTAGTTCCGTATTCAACTGCCGCTCTTAGTGGGATTGAATGGCCTCACAGCAGCCGCTACTTATGCTCCTGAAGGGCCGCTTAAATGGGGCGACGGCTTCCAGGATGTTTGGAACCTCCTTCGGATATGCGGCATTTTTATGCTCTGACCAGGGTCCTTTCTGCTGATCCCCGCGCGACAGTTCCCAAATAAAAGCAGCGCTAATACGGCTCCGTACGCCTAATTTCATCAGAACAAATACCCCGTCCACACCGCCTCCCTTTCCTGGCCTTGCCCTTTCATTTACATGCCGTTCCGGCGTCCTTCAGGAAAAAAAATGGCGAGCGGTGACGTACACACACTCCACAAGTAAAATCAAATTACCCTTTTTCTCGGCGATTTGTAGTACGTCCGGATGATCCCGACGGAGTGGTGTGTGTTGGTGAATGTTTGTGAGCCTAATTCCACTTTGTTAACATGACATTGCCTTAAATAGGGTCGCTCCGAGGATATGTGCTCAGAAGGATATTAAAATCGCATATATCACGCCCCAGAATGGCGTGGCAAATGAAAAAGACGAGAAGGTTTAGGAATTTTGTTTTTTTTCTGCCCTCCCCAAATACATCAAGACCTACATGGATGAGACTGTCTTGTAAATCGTCCCGACGGAAGCGTCTTTTTTTCGGAGCGATGCTTTCTATTCATGTGTACTTTGGCCACCCGATGACGGCCAAATTTTAATGTCCATGAAATTAGATGTCAGTCCATTTCGCCTTAATGTAGGTAAATATTGTGGATAAAAACATTTTTCCAGCCTGATTTTTTGTAGATTCAGGGTTGAAGGCTTATGTGTGCTGGGGCATTGGTTTTTCATTTTTTTTCTGAAATATACATGCCAAAAAGGTTTGCTGGAAACCTTGAATTTCCGAACGCAATTTAAAAAAAAAATTATCTAATTTCCGGAGGGAGACTACTTTAATTCAATTCGAAATTGATTTATTTTTTTTTAATAAAAACATGACTCAAGTTACATTGCCTTTTCATGAGTATAATTTATGGTAGCTAGAAAAGAGCTATTTGCTTTTATATTGGCTCATAAAAGAATTTCGAATTACAAATATCTACTTTCTTGTTTTTAGCATCATCAAGTGAGAAGAGTATTGAATACACAGTGCACTTCTGTGAAAAGTGAAAGACTTTTTTCTTCGTGTGGTGACATCGTGACAGAGAAAAAAAAAACTAATTAGGTATCACCAGAGGCTGTGTCCTATTTGATATTTTTATATAAGAATATAAATTAATATAATATAACTTGTTATATTTCTCCGACTTCTGCATATACCGTTCAACCGATCATCCTGAAAGTTTTACCATGTATTATTGAAATTACACGAAGTGCACTAGGCTATTTTTTTTAACTTTCAGAAGTTACGAATTTAAGAAGGTAAACTGCCAAATTTTGAAGTTTACGCGATTTCCACTCCAAATTTGGTGCTTGGGAGTTTTCGGGGTCGCTGATTTCAATCCGACTGTCAGAATTTACGAATTCAAGATGACTGTTTATTTTTTCACCAAATAGAAAAACTAAAAATATTTTTTATCCACACGCAATACAATAAATATCTATAAAATTCATTCAGAAAATCAATCAAATGTAAACACTTTTTATATGACAAGGCGTAATAGATTTGATTTGTATACTATGTATTCGCTTAGCCCTATATGTTACTTGTTGCGATAGTCGGGATTAGGGACCGTACCGACATCTATAAGTACAGTCTCTAGGAATTAATTTCCAAGAAAATATTTTAAAAATAAAAAGTATGGGAAAAGAAGCCTAAGGATATTTTTTGTAATGCAATTGCTACCTAAAAGTTTCCCATTATTCGTCTCAACTAAAAGGGACCGAGGGAGGCTTTTCAGATTTTTTCTTGAAAGCTTGCCGCGATTACTTGGGGAATAAAAACGAAGAAACATCTCAATCCACGCCCTCGCTCAAAAGCATTATGAAATATTTCCCAAGGCTGCCCTACTAGCGATTTATCGATTTTACAAAAGAATAAAATAAAAAAATCGCCATCGGCTGTGAAGTTTTTGAAGCGCGATGATAGTAAACGAGTACCTCGATCCCCCCTTGGACCGGTGCCCTTCGGCTCCATCCCTTTTCAACTCGATACCCAAAATTTAAGCGAATTTAAAATCTCCCATTTGGAGACAAATTTTGTGAACTTCCAAAGAACATTGACCCAGAAACGCGGCTTATCGCCGGAATGGTACAGCAGCTGTTGCAGAAGAAATTTTCTCCCCAACGACCCCATCCTTGGGGGCAAAAGTCAATCCCTTTATGGCACCACCACACCCACCGCGGTCCGGTGCTACGTGATGTTTCCCTGTAAAATGTACCAGAAACGACGGACGAATTTTCCGAGTGGAGAGTTTTCCTCGAATTTTGGCGCAAGCGCCCTTTTTTTTGTTTTGGGGAACATCTGAGCGATTTTCCGAGGAAACTCTGAAAACTGAAAACTGGCAACAAACTTGCCTTGAATTTTCGTTTTTCCTTGTTTGTGAGGGGAAAGCGGCGGGAAGGATGCGCTTGCTTGGAAAAGGTGTTATACTGCAGAAAATATGCTTCGAAATCACAAAAATGTACTAGATCCAGGAGAAGCAGGAGCAACAGCTCGATTTTGGGGGTGTTATAGCTAAAAACATGAAAAGCTAACTTTCATGTTTTAGTAAAAGGGTAAAATCGACGAAATATATGTAATACATGTAGAGAGACATTGAAATCATATTTTAATTTATTTTCTCACGATTTGCTTAAACTTTTGAAAGAAAATTTGAAATTTCCGTTTTAGTGCCATGAAAACTTGTATGCATTAACTCCATTAAATCCATTAGAAAAACTCGGCTACAATGAATCTTTTTCTTTTGTAAATAAACTAAAAATTGTGTTCCTTAAATTATTGGGTAATGAATGTGTTAACCTTCTTTTTACCGATAAACACTTTCATTTAATTTGTTTCTCCCATAGTTTATAAATAACATTGGTTAACAGTAACTTTATTTCGAAATACATCGAATTTTGTAGATTACAAATTCGTTCTTTCGTGTGTTGCTCAAACAATAGCTGAAGCACATTATTGAAAAACTTGTTAGCTAAGTTGTGTAAAAATGGCTTTAAGAATAAGTTGTGTTTAATATTCTAGATTAGAGCTCTGGTCTTAATTTAAACTACATATGCTACAAGCTTCTATGATGATCCTTTACTTTTTAACGATTTTCGAAAATGACGAATATGCGGTCTTCTGTATAACTTTCATTTGAATTTTTTTTTTCGAAAACGGGAACTAATGGAGCATTTTCAATTACGAATTCGTAATCTACAGAACAATCCTATAGAAATAGTTTACAAATTATTCGGAAACCTCTGTATTAAATGTATTATATTTAAGTAAAGCACGTTAAGTAGGTACCTATATAATTTTTTCGAAATTTTTTATGTAAGTAAATCATTGTTTGATGAGGACGACCTCAGTTACTATTACAATTTAAAAAAGCACTCGGATTTTAGATAAAATCCAATAAAAATTATTAAAACTCATTAAAACAGGTTGTACAATTCTAAGGTAGGGGAGACCGAGGGGTTTTGAAACAGAGGTGATTTGAAACAGTACTAATTTTGCGGAACTTATAACCGTTAGCGAGCTGGCAGTTTCGCAATTTAATTGCATTTTACCGCATGCGGGATCCTCAGTATGCATCCATGCCTTAAGACGCGTGGTTGGGGTGTCCTGTCTCCCACGTCGCAAAAATCGTGAAAAGTAAGTTTTGAACACTTTTTTAAATTATCTATATTTTGATAATGTGTTTGTATTTTGACTTGGGCTATATATGTTTCGAAAGCTCATTACCTAAAGATTGAATTCATAGCGGTGATACAGCTAATTTCTTTGGGTTTTGCTTCTTGGTTTTTGATTGAAAAAAATTGGCAGGATTTTTCTTACTGAGGGGATTTGAAACAGACTGTTTCAACTCACCTCGGTTAGGCTTTGTACGGCTGATTTGCTAATACGGTGAGGTTTATTTGCTTTTTTTTCCCTTATTTTGTTATAGTATGTCTACTGATTATAAAAGAAATACTGATAGAGGTATGGGCTATGGCAAGTTATGATATATACGAGCTCGCTGCAGAAGAAGTAACATTTCGTCAAAAAAGTCTTCGCGATGCGGCTTCGAGCTATAACCTCAATCATTCGTTACTCTATAGTCTATATGTGCATAAGTTCATTAAAAAAAGGCTTATAAAGCTAATCAAACGCCCGACTCCTCCGTCTGTTGGGTACCCAGAGGAGACCGTGTTTTCATTGTCAGAGGAGAAGACACTCTGTGACTACATACACCTCTTAACCTGCGCTGCTGCTAACTTCGGCCTAAAGCACTAAAGAAGCCAGAAGTTTTACCTATAGGTTGGCGCATATAAAAAATGTCCGCCTTCTTGGGTTGATCAGGAAATGGCAGGTGAAGTGTGGGTCCGATCCTTCATGAAACGTCATCCTGTTCTTTCTCTAAGACTACCGCAACCAACGAGCATTGTTCAAGCTACAAGCTTTAATCGTTCAAATGTGCAACTTTTTTTAAAAAAGTACACCACTTTATATTTTTTGAATTTTTTTGTTTGTTACTTTAATTAATGTTATGTTTTATCGTTGAATTATATAGTCGTTTCTACTTTACAATCCTTAATACTACCGAAAAATCAACTGTTTCAACTCACCTCGACCTCTGTTTCAACTTACCTCGGTATGAGGGGAGTTGAAACAAAATGACTTGTCATGTTCAAGTCGATTTTTCGCCACAAAATTTACACTTACAATTTCTTTGTTTCGGTCATTTGAAAGTGTAAGAATTGAACTATCGATTGGCACTAATTTCGTGAAATTTATGTGTATAGAATTTTGTCTATGAAGCAAAATGTTAAAATTGTTTCAACTCCCCTCGGTCTCCCCTACTTGTCTTGTATACGTAGATTTTGCTTTTAATAATTGCAATAATTATGATAAAATGCGTTTTGAAATGCGTGCTGAAGTGCGAAAAAGATGAAAGTGCCATTAAAATTTTTTAAATGAATACACCTTTTTCTCCTTCATATACATATGTACATGTCTTAATGTTATAGGAGTTTAAAATGGTTTACAGTATAAAACGCAATTTAAAATCATCCGTTATCGTTACTGTTCAATATATGTCCTTTAAATTAATTACCTCCGTCGTGGTGTGTAAAAGCCCATGTTTCCTGGACAACCTGACTAGCCTCTATTTCTTTTTCTGCATAAATATATTGTTTTTTCATTTGATTGCAAACTTCCCGAAGGGCTGCCGCGCAGAGCCTTGCTAGTAGACAGGTTATATATTTGCTAACATATAATTTGTGGCCGTTGAAATAAAAATAAAAGGGCTCGTTGACTCGCATATGTTTCTAATGGCACATCTACAGACAGGCATTTTCACGCAATGTGGTTTGAGGACTTTTCCATTAGTCAAGGAAAAGTTCCCTTGAGCGCTATTTTTTTTTTTTTTTTTGTAATTAATGCGCTGCACCGTGGTATTTTTCGCGATTATTTCTTTCATATTTCGTGTTAAAACGCCGTTAGCGATGTAAACAATTTGCAAACGGGGTTGCCTTGAGTGACGAATGTGTAAAGACTGCACACATGTGTTTATATGAGGGTAAATAACGCGGCTATTATTCCGCCTTTTAGCACTATTATGTTGTTTTGCCTTGGAAAATAATGTGAAAATGTGAAGGGAATGCGTATCTATTATAATTTGAATGAGTAAATAGTCGCCGCAAGGCCTCTTTCGTGGAAAAGTTCTGAGTTGTGGTGGAATTAATTATTAATAAAACTGAATTTTATTTTAGTAATATATGTTTAAATATGTTTGTTTGATCAATTTCATGATAAAGAGATGCATAATATTTTATTTAGGTAGGTATGTATTAATTTATTTAGTAACACATTCAATAATATGCAGTAACATAAATATTCTACAATTGCTACAATGCTTTGTCGATGTGTTTCCTGAGATATTTAGTCACAAACCTTAAACGCGTTTTCCTGAAAAAAATAATTTTTTCAATGTACGGGAATGATAATTCAAATCATAATTGACCAATCATTTTTAGAGTTAAAGTTTGAAAAATTTGGCCTCTACTGTGATTTCCCCATGCATACATATATAAATACATACATACATATACATATATATTCGACAATACCACTCAGTATTGAACAAGAAATCTGAGTCATTAAATTAATTGATTGATTTCACCTGTTAATGAGAAATATTTCCTGTTGTAATAAATATTAGCTCTATATAAAAATATGGTCCACAGAGTTAAACTGAAAATGAGCATTGATTAATTGTATGCATCGAGCGCAAAGTAATTAAAAAAAAAACAAGAAGCTAAGTATATATCCATAAACCATTACACAAATTGTACCTATGTATATAACGAGAATGTATAAATGATAAAAAAAATATTATTTTTTAGTATCTTCATACATAATTTTCAATAATTTAAAGAAATATATAGAGATGAACTTTTCGGTTAACGAGATTTGAGGTTGTCAGTAAAGATAATTCATTTTACCTTGAAAAAGAAATTCATGTAAGAACTTTATATCTCAAAGAGGAATATATCCTAAATTAATTAGCCTTGTATCAAAAATTACAACAGAGTGGCATAATCCAATTCTGCTTGATGTGTTTGTTAAGTGTACTTTCCTAGCCCTACACCCAGAGGTTTCTCTAACCTTCTTTTGCTTATGCTCCGAAGTAAAACAAAATTTTCTCATAAGCGAAAAGTCAATTTATAGAAAGCGCCAACAAATTCTCATGCCGTGAACCCTTCCTCTGAGCTGTTCCAACATTGCGCATACCTGGGGGGCTGTTGTGCCGCCAAAAGTATCCTCTGGTTCCCCATCATCAGGATGATTCAATAACGTGGATGCAGCACGAGGCTGGATTATGTCCCCATAATCCGGCCCCGTTTGCATTCAAGGGGGGAGCAGGGTGGCTCTTTAACGGCGTATCAAATTTAAGGACGGAGGAGAGTTTATGGGTCCATTTCGGCCCCCCGTTTTATGTCGTGGCTCTCTTAGCAGCAAATCGGACTAGTCAACTTGTTGGATACTCGGGCAACATAACAACGTCAAATGTGTCCCCTGATGTAGATAACAGAGCATAATTTGAGTCCTTCAAAAGAGATAAACTACAATCCAAATGGGATCGGGATGGCCGCCCCCGGTCCACCCCCGCACAGTCGTCGTATAGTACGACACCGTACTCGGGGAATGTTGCTGCATATCTGGAGGGGCGGGAGGAGAAGCGCTAGGGATACAGGGAGGGGGATGCTGAGGCGCGAATTGGAATTCAAACTGGTTTGGCAGACAAATAGAGTGGGTGGGAGCAGCTCCCCCGTGAATGACTTGGTAGAACCCATGTCGATAAATTCGGAAAGTGAAAGACATCACATCTGTGGCTGTCAATTTTTCATGGAGCGTCGAAGTATTCCCAACTGAGCTGTTCGCCAAGCCGCGTCAAACTTCGCCGCCGCCACAACTCCCCCGCCCCCGGCATTAGAAGCGCTAGAAACAAATCTGGTCCTGAGAGTTTTTTTCAGTTATCGATGTCAGGAATTCAATGGATGGAAAACCTGGTGGTGGTAGGGGTTGGAGAGGGGGAATGGAGGGGGTGGGGAGGGGCAAAGACGGAGGAACCGGGCGCCAGTCACTTCTAAGGAAATTTTTCAATTTTCTCAACGTTTATTCCTCGAACGCTGGTTGTGGTGACGTTATTGCCTTCGATTTTGCATATCGTCAACAGTTGTGATGCGGTATGTATGCGGAGATAACTGTGGCCTGTGGCTTACGGAAGGGATGGGGAGGAGACGTAAAACAAGGGTGGGGCTTCCCCACCTGTCACAAAGTACATAGTTGCACCCTGCCGGGCTAATGGTCTTTCGTTGTACCCCTGAGAGAACTGAAAGTCATCGAAGGGCCTCTCCCTTGTAATCCTGTTGAAATTAATCCTTGTTATAAACTACCCTCCTCCGGAGCTGTTGAGATTGTTGCACACCCTGTAAAAGTGCATGACCGCACCATCCGACCCCAAACCCCGTCTTCTCTCGGGAGAGTGTTGTAAACTAACTGCGGCAACTTTTGTGGTGCTTTAAAATCGCCTTCACTGACTTAAAATCCTGGGGGAGTAGCACCAGGAGCTCAATGTCATGTCGGGATATATCTTCCACCCTTTTAAGTCGGTTGGCGTTAAATATCAGGACATATTAACGCCACCCTGCTCTCAACGTACATCACCCTGTCCGATCTTCATCCGAAAAGTTCCTCTAGCCTGATGCAGAGGGAAGTGCGCTGGCAGGGAGGATCCTTGTTCCAGGAAGAGGACGGGATCCGATAATATCGCTCGACTGGCTTAAACAGCCGATGAAAGGCGATGTTGCTTTCGGACAGGACAACTCCCACAAGGAGGTGGAGGAGGACAGTGCAGATTTCGGGGGTTCAGTCCATGTGGCAGAGATATTCAATAAACCCTTTTGCTAATTAGAGAGTCCTTCTGAGATTAAAGCAGGTGAAAGAAGACCGCGAAGAAGAAGGTTATTTCGGGGGTCCTGTGAGGTACACTGGCCTGCTGCAGCTAAACCCGGTCGCTACTTTCAAAGGACTTTAATAGTGATATCCGTCGGTCAGGCTCAATGGAATTGCAACGTGCTTAAAAGGGAAAACGGCCAGTGGCCATTATGGCTGGATTCCGTTAACGAACTTAAAAATAGCACAAGACCAGACCAAAAGCGAACCGCACTGCGGAAATTAAACGAAACAAACGGAGCTCTTTACCTTTGGGGACCTGAGGAGGCGGGGCGCCCGTGCAGGTCCTCCTCGTATACTCGAAGGCGAGACTGCTTCTTTATTTAAATGGTTTTTTTTTTCGGTACGGAAAAAGTGTTCCAGAAATAGAATTCTATGTGCTTTTGGAAATCAAAGACAGAATAAAGTCAGCTTTGCGGGTGGAAAGTGATAAAATAGTCTTAGCTTATTGGTATTTAATTTTAAGATTAGAACATAGACGACTTATAAACTAAGAATAGAAAGTAGTTAATTACGAATGTACCTTTTGGAAAGTATTATCCCAATTTAATAAACCAGCAACTAAAACGACAGATTACGTCAACGAAGCCCTAAAAACAGACTGTTTGCTACATATAACAAAAATTAATTTTTTAATCTGAACTTGGCTATTTAAGTTGTAAATGTGAATTTGGTCAAATATTAAAACGAACTGATGGGTAGGTATGCATTGCTACTATGTACATTGATCACAACCTAGTAAAAAAGACTGGTTGAAAATTATACTAAATTTTATTGAAGCAACTAAGTACTTTTAGTTCAGATTTAAACAAAACCGTTGTTATAAAAATTTGTGTAAAACTTAACAATTTCAAAAATAAATCAATGAATGAATAGAAAATGAAATAGTATTTCAAATTTAAAGTTAAGGGACTGTGACAGATGCACGACGAACAGACAGACAGACAGACAAAAATAAGGAATGATGTTACTATTGCTTGAATAAAATTCGTTCGATTTAGTCTCTCTGTTTGGTATTTTTCAAGTATTTTCAAATTGAGTTCATTGTCCAAATGTTTGCTAGACAGCTTAACCCTGCAAAGTCCAGATGCATTCAGCGCAAACTGGCTTTATCCAAAAAAATCACTTTTTCACCACTTCCCAACTGCCCGAATCCCATCAAGGTGTCACGAAGTGTCCCGGAGCACCCGAGTTTTCTGGATGAACAGAGCAGACAAACATTGTGCAGAAGTTCCTTCGAGCTAGAAGCTATCCTTCCTCGACAATGATGAGCGATTAAAAAATTTAATGGATTTCCTTGTGCTAGCAGGTCTGAAGAAATATCTTCGCGAAGGGCAAAATACAAAAAAAAAGAAGGAAGGGCTCCACCCGCCAACGGATGTGGATGTGGGGCTGCGAGGAAGAAATCTGGCTAAAATGAGCTGCAAGTTTCATCACATTAAGAACCTTTGGTGGTTGGGGGTGGCGTGGCGCTAGTGCGATTTCTTGCCCCAGACAAATTGCTTACTTACTCCAGGGGGATCTTGGCGATTTTTCTTAGCCGTCCGCTTTTTCGCCCAACTCATCAGGTGAAAGAAGCGATTACCGGCACACTCTCGGCTGAAGGCAGTCGCCCTCGGGCCGTGGCTAAGTGTCTATAGTTTTCAGGGGGTGGATTGCGATAAGTGCGTGTAATGATGTCCTACTCACACTTGCCCGCTTCTGAGAAGAAGACGCTCCTGTCTGCCACCCACACACGGCCCATCGAAGGCCCTTGCGTTTCTCGTTGGGCGAAGTAAGGGCTTTTAACCGAGTTAGACGCGTGTGTGTGGGTGGGTGTGTGCGGTTAGGGTTTACATTAGTAAAAGGAATTGCTGCCTTGAAAGGTTTCCTTTCACATGGGGTTCATGCGACACATGTCATTTGACATAACGTTTATGCTGTGTGCACATATGGTGAGGGTGGTTAGTTCTAAACTACTTAGTTCACACAACTGTCAGAAATTGTTTCTTAAGCGGAACAACCCCACAAACTTGGTAACAAGATGACGTAGTCGTAGTCGGGGGTTGGAGGGGGTTCAGAATCATGTAAGCATTGTACGTGCTCTCGCCACGAGTGCCATCCGTGCGCCGCCCAAAACGTGCAGGGGTGAGAAGGGAAGGGATATCTCATGTGGAGGGGGTGGGAACGACTCAAGAGTCTCTCAGACATCTTTTTGACATGAATTTCAAATTTATGGAGACACCGAAGAAGTATTCCCGAAAAACTTTCTAGCCCAGTGCGTCCTTTGAAATTCGAATTAAATTTACTCGGCGGAACCTTTCAAGTGCTCGCGATGATTCAGGGTAATATTGAAGAGTTTTTAATTGCGGTCTCATCCGCGAATTCTTGGTAACAGGATCCGCAACCTGTTCGCGTGCCGGATTTTTTTGAGCTAAGGCTTCGATAAAACTTTTTCTGAGATAAGCCCGGTTTTGGCTTTAATCAGCAGAAACTTTAGTACGACACTCAGCGCGGTGAAGTGCTGCGTTCTTAAGATATAAAGACGCCGAGAAAATCGATAAGTTACTTTGAAAAATTGAAATATTTTCCACCCTCGATTCATGTAACATACGTTTCATAGGGGAATATAAAGGAAAAAGTAAAAGAGGGAGATATTAATTGTAGTTTTAATTTACGGGGAACATTATGCTGATGAAACATTACGCATTGAGTATTAAGTCTTTCCAGGGGGTTTCATAAGACACTTTTTATTCTTTTATAACTTATATTTATTATTTAGGAAGAAATTCACTTCCCTCTTGGTAATTTACACCGTGGCCATCAAAATTAAACAAAAGTTTTGTGTAGCAATATACTTGATGGTTTATTTTGAAAACAATTTTTGACTAAATAGTGAATCTGAAAACGAAAATTCTAAAACACATTAATAGAATCCGTTTTTGCTACGTTTCTTAACTTAATTTAAAAGAACGATTGAACTGTAGGGACTAATGTAAATTAAAGTAAAGTAGTCCATTAAATTTCATTCGCAGTTTTCTTGGAGAACATATTTCATTAGACATTCTCTAAGAGCAGCTTAGGATCGGAAATCAATGAAAATATAAAATGTTTTAATTTTTTACAGAAGTGTTAGACACTTCGTCTTTTATGGAAATAGCTAAAGGTTAAACATTTTCTTTGAGCCACATTACCATTTTATATCTTATAATGCATAACACTGTTTATTTTCTTTCAAAAACCTAACATTCTGAACATTTTTACATGATCTGTAACATAAAAATTGTTGATCAGTTTTATTATAATTTTCAACTGTAGTTTTATTGAAACTAATTAATAATTATACTTATGTACAATTAAATTTACAGCCAATATTTATGGTGCCTGGGTAAGATTAAAAATTGTTGCAGAGCTGAAGGTATTTAGGGAAAACAGGAGTCTTGCGTGAGGAACGAGCACAGATTTACTTTTATGATTTTAAGTTATTTGTACAAAATTACTTAACATTAAAAATACGATTTACAAATCGTTAACATGAAACTTTGCTATCGCGTGTGCTAGAGAAGAATTTATCCTTTTGAACGAATTATGACTGTGTTCGATTTAAGAAATTATTAATCCTTTCTACATTTAAAAGTTAGGTACCTTCGTGCTAATATTGATTTCAATTCCCAATTTCAGGGTTTAGTGGATATTACACTAATAAATTAATTCTGAAAGAAATATTGAGAGTTTATTAAAGGTATGAAGCAGTTAAGTTTTGGAACCTTTAAGTTGTATGTACTCATTTAAGGTGCCTTTAAATTGGTACGTTTCTAATTCCGGGTTTACCCCTTTAATCTGGAAGTGCTGTTGATGGCAAAGGTGTCGTTAATTGGAATGCTTGCGGGTGCGCAAATACACAGGAAAGTATCAATTAACCGTGGACGGGTTTGAGGGTGCTCCGCCCCATCCTGGAAATGATTGACGCTTTCTGGCGTTGTGTTGCAATCAAAAGTGGGCTATTGCGCGAAAATGAAAGCCAGAGAAAGGTAAGCAAATCATTTTTGGTCACGCAACGAGGAGACAGCCACTGAATGAAATTGGGAGGAAGGTCTTTGTCCTTGTTGTTTTGGGAATCGGTAAAATCGGGCAAAACCGACCGATGCCTTATCTCAGGCTATGGCAATTGCACTCAATATCAAGGATCGCAAAGTGATTGTGCTGCGAGTGAAGCAATTTGCGAGGCTCCGACTGTCGATTCGATTCTGATATTGGGCACGTTACTTCCAGGTGATTGCACGCTATTAGGAACGGTGGCGCAACTTAAATGGAAACGTAATTTGTAATTTGATCGAAAGGTTGATTGTGGGCCTCTCATGCAATCAAAACTTCCGAGCCATCCGCGGCGCGGTAATTGCATGAAAATTAATTCTACAGCCTTGAGGAATGCGACAGAACGTCACCAGCATAATTCGGGGACGGGCTTATGCACCGCGATGCATTCATTTGGATAATGGGATTCCCCGATCCACTCCCTGCTCGACTCGAGTTAAGCCAGCAATACCAAAATCTTGTATTCCCAGCGGTTCCCAGATGGAAGGATAAAAATCCAGCAGGTGCTTGTCTCTGTACTTGGTACAAATCCCCTGGGCTCGAGGAAGTCGTAGAAGATCCTGGCGCAGAAGGCATTTTGTTCCTTCAGGAAACAAATCATATAGACAGGAAGAAGCGAACATAATTGCCTCTAGAGTTCTTCTTTTTTTTTCGAGGTTAATGTGCGATATATCAAGGTGAAGTTTAACGAAGTGTTCTATTGATTTCCACTTCTGGACGCTGCCTGGATGCCAATTGGGTTCGATTGGTCCGAGCCACTGGGAATAGGATTTAACTTCGTTGAAATCACTTCAACTTTAAGGACCCCTGAGTAGCTCTTTCGTCCCAGGACGCATCAAGGGCTCTTCTGCGTAAAGAGCCTTTTCGTGGACTAATTACGCCTTAATTTTAATGTAAGGCGAACACCGAACCTATCAAATTTACTTATTCTGAAAAATTATTATAAACTTTACTACTTCAGCTCGCTTCCGTAAAGTTAAGCCAGAATTAATTTGGAAGAGTTATTTCTCAAATATTGCAAATAAAACAAATAAAATATTTAAAGTTTTTAAAAAGTATTGTAGTATGTATAGTATAGTAAAAAAAATTAGTACCATCGGCTTAGTACAGTGTTGCCGCATGTGCATGCATGTGACCACGTACATCATGCTAAAAACAGAAAATAGCAAGAAACCAGGAGCGATTCAATAGTCCACGCCGCTTAAAATTAAAATTTGGAACTGAAAATTTTTATTTTTAATAGTTTAGTATTGAATAACGAAAATGTTTAAAAATTTGCAGAGTTTCGGCAATATGTATGTATGAAAAATATATGCGTTCATAGCTGAACGATTTTGCCGAATGCATATATAGGGCCCAAAGGGTTAAAGATGTATTTAATATAATAAAATTTATTAAACATTTATTCTATCTATCTATTTCTATTTTCCGAACTGTATACATAGTTTTAGATCGCGTTCTTTCATTCATAAAAGTAGATAAGCTATGAGAGTTCGAGCACAAAATCCCATAAGGTTTATACAGGGGGTCAAAAATTACAAAATGGTCCCAAAAGCTCGTCGTCTACGTCTACGAGCAGTTTTAAGGCCGAAAGCTCTCTCTTGTTTGTATCGGGGTTCGGGTCTTTGCTATTTTCGTTGTCCGCCATCTACCAGATTAAGCTCAAGTTGCGTGTGCTTGGAGTTTTTGTGGTGATCGGGTTCGGGACTTTGCTATTTTTTGCAGTGCTTTCATCTACCAGATTAACCTCAAATTTTTTTAGAATGCGTGTGAGACGCCGAAAGCTTTACCTTATCCTTTGCTAGTTGGACGCGAACGTGGATGCCTCGATCATGTTACGTGTCAACATAAATCGCAGGGTACTTGAACTTGGACACTTGAATGTATCACCCAAGCATAATTTACGCAATTTTGCGGGTACGCATGTGACTTTGCTTATGCAATGTGGTCTGTAATTTGATCCCTTTAAGGACGCGCTTTACATTAAACTAGGAATTTAGGATTATATTTAGGCATGAAGGATCATGTCTGATCATGTTTCAAGTACACATGTGGCTTTGTTTATGCAATGTGGTCTGTAATTTGAACCCTTTAAGGACACGTTTTAAATTAGACTATATGAATTTGCGGAGAATTTGGAATCCGTTTTTCTTCACCCTCTACCTATGGATCAGATGACTGCTGAGGAAGTGGCATTTTTTGAGGTAGCAAGACTCTGTCATATATGCGAGAAACCATTTACATCAGGTGATAAAAAGGTGCGCGATCACTGCCACCTAACAGGTAAGTACAGAGGTCCAGCACATGAGGGGTGTAATATTAATTTTCAGGATAGTCACACCATCCCAATAATTTTTCATAACTTAAGCGGCTACGATTCTCATTTTATAATTAAAAATATAGCTTCCGATCTTCAAGGCCGCATTGGTCTCCTCCCCATTAACAAAGAACGGTATATTTCTTTTACTAAACATTTAGATGAATACCCCATTAAATTCCGATTCATTGATTCGTTCAAATTTATGGCAAGCAGTCTCGACACCCTTTCCTCATACTTAACTTCTTTCCCTATTTTAAAATCCCAATTCCCAAATATAACAGAGTCCCAGTTTAAGTTACTAACACGTAAAGGAGTATACCCGTATGATTATTTTACTTGCATGTCAAAATTTTTAGAAACCAAACTTCCTGGTATTCCCCAATTTTACAATAAGTTAAACGATACTAACATTAGCCAAGAAGATTATGCACATGCCATAAATGTTTGGAATGAATTCAGCATTCAAAATCTGGGTGAATATTCAGATTTATATTTAAAGACAGATGTCTTACTCTTGGCGGATGTTTTTGAACAATTCCGTGCAAGTTGTTGTAAAACATATGGATTAGATCCAGGCCACTATTATACACTTCCAGGGTATACTTGGGACGCAATGCTCAAGCATACTAGCGTTACCCTGGAGCTGTTAACTGATATTGATATGCTCTTATTTACAGAGCGAGGCATTCGGGGCGGCCTTAGCCAATGCTCTAAAAGATATTCAAAGGCCAATAATAAATACATGCCCGACTATGATCCCTCTCAACCTTCAAAATTTCTGATATATAATGATATTAATAACCAGTACGGTTGGGCAATGTCCCAACTCCTACCCCACAGTGGCTTCAAGTGGGTAGAAAATGTATCATCTTTTAAGGTTGAAGATGTGGCCGATGATTCGCCCACAGGCTACATTCTTGAAGTGGATCTAGAGTATCCTCAGGACATTCATGATTTTCATAAAGATCTCCCATTTTGCCCCAACATAGAGCCTCACCTGGATCAAAACAAACAAAACTTTTGGCTACACTACACGATAAAACAAAATACGTTATTCACTATCGCAGTTTAAAACAAGCCATCCTTCACGGATTAAAGTTAAAGAAAGTTCACCGGGTTCTCGAATTTAATCAATCTGCATGGCTTAAGTCCTACATTGATCTAAATACCAGACTTCGAGCATTGGCTAAAAATGATTTCGAGAAAAATCTCTTTAAGCTTATGAATAATGCTGTTTTCGGAAAGACTATGGAGAACGTTCGGAAACATAGCATTGTTAAGCTGGTGACAAAATGGCTGGGACGATATGGAGCCGAAGCACTCATTTCTAAGCCCGAATTCAAGGCTTCGACCATTTTCAACGAGAACCTGGTAGCCATCGAGTTAAATAAGACAGAAATTTATTTTAATAAGCCTATATATGTAGGCATGTGCATTCTCGACTTGGCTAAAACTACCATATACAATTTCCATTATGATTATATGCTTCCTCAATTTAGATCTAACTCCACAGTTTGTTATACAGACACGGATTCACTCATTTATGAAGTGACCTGTCCTGACTTGTACCAAATTATTAAACGTGACTGCTATACCCACTTCGACACAAGTGACTATCCACAAAATAATATCTGGAACATCCCTCTTGTAAACAAAAAAGTGTTGGGCCTCATGAAGGATGAAAACAACGGCCGTATAATGACAGAGTTTGTTGGCCTGAGATCAAAAATGTATGCGGTCCGGGTAGAGGGTCAAGATAAAACGAAAAAATCTAAAGGTGTCAAAAGAAACATAGTAAAAAATAAAATCACATTTAACGATTATATTGAATGTTTAAACAGTAATAGTGAAAAAATAGTCCGGCAAAATTTAATTCAATCTAACAAGCATCAAGTTTCTTCCATTACCCAGCTGAAAATCGCGCTAAGTCCTCACGATGATAAAAGGTATTTAGTACCAAATACGAATGAAACGTTACCGTGGGGTCATTACAGTATAATGGAAATAGATTAATATAGTTATATAAGAAAATATTGTAAATTAGATTAAGATATATACAAAATAAAAGAATTTTTATAACGTTTTAAAAAACTGTTTTATTTAAAAAATCCTTTATTTGAAATACATTTTTCAGAGCACATCGGCCTTGGTGTATGATGCAAGATGGTACATTTGTTTTGTTTTCCAAAGTTGTTAGTTTTGGGCATTCCTCCTCTTCTACATTATATATTTTTTCTGATCGAGTTATGTCCTTATAAGGAAATGGTGGTTGGAATATGCAGTGTTGAACTTGATTTTCACCGTTTAAAATTGCCATTTCTTTCAAATAAATTCAGTGTTTTGTAGCTTGTATGCTTGAACACCGTTGACAATAATTGGCCCCTTTGCTTCATCCATTTTATCCTTTATTTTAGAGATATACAGGTAGTCAACTATACAGACAGTTATACAGCTATACAGCCTGTTTTTAAACAGCTTGTTTTTTAACAGCCTGTTTTTTAACAGCCTGTTTTTTAACAGCCTGTTTTTTAACAGCCTGTTTTTTAACAGCCTGTTTTTTAACAACCTGTTTTTTAACAGCCTGTTTTTTAACAGCCTGTTTTTAAACAGCCTGTTTTTATACAGCCTGTTTTTATACAGCCTGTTTTTATACAGCTATGCAGACTGGTACAGAGCTATTGAACATATAACTGTATCGATATGAGTACTTCGACCGACTGATGATGATAATTGAATTGCACTTTCTTTTATAGTCTCATGAAGATATCAAATCCTTTTCGATATCAACTATTATCCAGAGGACTATACATATCTATTACTAAGAATCCATATTTGTCCACCCAACATTTGCACAAGCTTTCCAGAACTTTCAAACGACATATCAGTATTTACATGATCATTGTAAATATGCTTCAGGTTCAAGTTATCATGCTTGAACAAGATGAGCAAGTTTGTATTATCTCGAATCAGATGCTTTGGTTACGAGTATATGTTTGGCAAAGCTTGAAACTTTAAATTGCTTTATACCAACCCATGCAAAGTATGCTCTAATATTATCCCGTTTATCAGAAGCCACATCATCAAAGATAAATATTGAGGTTACCATTGTTTCATCCGGATGCGTAGCAGCTATACAGCTATACAGCCTGTACAGCCTGTACAGCCTGTTAAAAACAGCCTGTACAGCCTGTACAGCCTGTACAGCCTGTACAGCCTGTACAGCCTGTATAAAAACAGCCTGTACAGCCTGTACAGCCTGTATAAAAACAGCCTGTACAGCCTGTACAGCCTGTTAAAAACAGCCTGTACAGCCTGTTAAAAACAGCCTGTACAGCCGTACAGCCTGTACAGCCTGTTTAAAAACAGCCTGTACAGCCTGTACAGGCTGTACAGGCTGTTTTTATACAGGCTGTACAGGCTGTACAGGCTGTTTTTAACAGGCTGTACAGGCTGTTTTTAACAGGCTGTACAGGCTGTTTTTAACAGGCTGTTTTTATACAGGCTGTACAGGCTGTACAGGCTGTTTTTAACAGGCTGTACAGCCTGTACAGCCTGTACAGCCTGTACAGCCTGTACAGCCTGTATAAAAACAGCCTGTACAGCCTGTACAGCCTGTATAAAAACAGCCTGTACAGCCTGTACAGCCTGTTAAAAACAGCCTGTACAGCCTGTTAAAAACAGCCTGTACAGCCTGTACAGCCTGTTTAAAAACAGCCTGTACAGCCTGTACAGGCTGTTTTTATACAGGCTGTACAGGCTGTTTTTATACAGGCTGTACAGGCTGTACAGGCTGTACAGGCTGTACAGGCTGTACAGGCTGTTTTTAACAGGCTGTACAGGCTGTACAGGCTGTATAGCTGTATAGCTGCTACGCATCCGGATGAAACAATGGTAACCTCAATATTTATCTTTGATGATGTGGCTTCTGATAAACGGGATAATATTAGAGCATACTTTGCATGGGTTGGTATAAAGCAATTTAAAGTTTCAAGCTTTGCCAAACATATACTCGTAACCAAAGCATCTGATTCGAGATAATACAAACTTGCTCATCTTGTTCAAGCATGATAACTTGAACCTGAAGCATATTTACAATGATCATGTAAATACTGATATGTCGTTTGAAAGTTCTGGAAAGCTTGTGCAAATGTTGGGTGGACAAATATGGATTCTTAGTAATAGATATGTATAGTCCTCTGGATAATAGTTGATATCGAAAAGGATTTGATATCTTCATGAGACTATAAAAGAAAGTGCAATTCAATTATCATCATCAGTCGGTCGAAGTACTCATATCGATACAGTTATATGTTCAATAGCTCTGTACCAGTCTGCATAGCTGTATAAAAACAGGCTGTATAAAAACAGGCTGTTTAAAAACAGGCTGTTAAAAAACAGGCTGTTAAAAAACAGGTTGTTAAAAAACAGGCTGTTAAAAAACAGGCTGTTAAAAAACAGGCTGTTAAAAAACAGGCTGTTAAAAAACAGGCTGTTAAAAAACAGGCTGTTTAAAAACAGGCTGTATAGCTGTATAACTGTCTGTATAGTTGACTACCTGTATATCTCTAAAATAAAGGATAAAATGGATGAAGCAAAGGGGCCAATTATTGTCAACGGTGTTCAAGCATACAAGCTACAAAACACTGAATTTATTTGAAAGAAATGGCAATTTTAAACGGTGAAAATCAAGTTCAACACTGCATATTCCAACCACCATTTCCTTATAAGGACATAACTCGATCAGAAAAAATATATAATGTAGAAGAGGAGGAATGCCCAAAACTAACAACTTTGGAAAACAAAACAAATGTACCATCTTGCATCATACACCAAGGCCGATGTGCTCTGAAAAATGTATTTCAAATAAAGGATTTTTTAAATAAAACAGTTTTTTAAAACGTTATAAAAATTCTTTTATTTTGTATATATCTTAATCTAATTTACAATATTTTCTTATATAACTATATTAATCTATTTCCATTATACTGTAATGACCCCACGGTAACGTTTCATTCGTATTTGGTACTAAATACCTTTTATCATCGTGAGGACTTAGCGCGATTTTCAGCTGGGTAATGGAAGAAACTTGATGCTTGTTAGATTGAATTAAATTTTGCCGGACTATTTTTTCACTATTACTGTTTAAACATTCAATATAATCGTTAAATGTGATTCTATTTTTTACTATGTTTCTTTTGACACCTTTAGATTTTTTCGTTTTATCTTGACCCTCTACCCGGACCGCATACATCTTTGATCTCAGGCCAACAAACTCTGTCATTATACGGCCGTTGTTTTCATCCTTCATGAGGCCCAACACTTTTTTGTTTACAAGAGGGATGTTCCAGATATTATTTTGTGGATAGTCACTTGTGTCGAAGTGGGTATAGCAGTCACGTTTAATAATTTGGTACAAGTCAGGACAGGTCACTTCATAAATGAGTGAATCCGTGTCTGTATAACAAACTGTGGAGTTAGATCTAAATTGAGGAAGCATATAATCATAATGGAAATTGTATATGGTAGTTTTAGCCAAGTCGAGAATGCACATGCCTACATATATAGGCTTATTAAAATAAATTTCTGTCTTATTTAACTCGATGGCTACCAGGTTCTCGTTGAAAATGGTCGAAGCCTTGAATTCGGGCTTAGAAATGAGTGCTTCGGCTCCATATCGTCCCAGCCATTTTGTCACCAGCTTAACAATGCTATGTTTCCGAACGTTCTCCATAGTCTTTCCGAAAACAGCATTATTCATAAGCTTAAAGAGATTTTTCTCGAAATCATTTTTAGCCAATGCTCGAAGTCTGGTATTTAGATCAATGTAGGACTTAAGCCATGCAGATTGATTAAATTCGAGAACCCGGTGAACTTTCTTTAACTTTAATCCGTGAAGGATGGCTTGTTTTAAACTGCGATAGTGAATAACGTATTTTGTTTTATCGTGTAGTGTAGCCAAAAGTTTTGTTTGTTTTGATCCAGATGAGGCTCTATGTTCGGGGCAAAATGGGAGATCTTTATGAAAATCATGAATGTCCTGAGGATACTCTAGATCCACTTCAAGAATGTAGCCTGTGGGCGAATCATCGGCCACATCTTCAACCTTAAAAGATGATACATTTTCTACCCACTTGAAGCCACTGTGGGGTAGGAGTTGGGACATTGCCCAACCGTACTGGTTATTAATATCATTATATATCAGAAATTTTGAAGGTTGAGAGGGATCATAGTCGGGCATGTATTTATTATTGGCCTTTGAATATCTTTTAGAGCATTGGCTAAGGCCGCCCCGAATGCCTCGCTCTGTAAATAAGAGCATATCAATATCAGTTAACAGCTCCAGGGTAACGCTAGTATGCTTGAGCATTGCGTCCCAAGTATACCCTGGAAGTGTATAATAGTGGCCTGGATCTAATCCATATGTTTTACAACAACTTGCACGGAATTGTTCAAAAACATCCGCCAAGAGTAAGACATCTGTCTTTAAATATAAATCTGAATATTCACCCAGATTTTGAATGCTGAATTCATTCCAAACATTTATGGCATGTGCATAATCTTCTTGGCTAATGTTAGTATCGTTTAACTTATTGTAAAATTGGGGAATACCAGGAAGTTTGGTTTCTAAAAATTTTGACATGCAAGTAAAATAATCATACGGGTATACTCCTTTACGTGTTAGTAACTTAAACTGGGACTCTGTTATATTTGGGAATTGGGATTTTAAAATAGGGAAAGAAGTTAAGTATGAGGAAAGGGTGTCGAGACTGCTTGCCATAAATTTGAACGAATCAATGAATCGGAATTTAATGGGGTATTCATCTAAATGTTTAGTAAAAGAAATATACCGTTCTTTGTTAATGGGGAGGAGATCAATGCGGCCTTGAAGATCGGAAGCTATATTTTTAATTATAAAATGAGAATCGTAGCCGCTTAAGTTATGAAAAATTATTGGGATGGTGTGACTATCCTGAAAATTAATATTACACCCCTCATGTGCTGGACCTCTGTACTTACCTGTTAGGTGGCAGTGATCGCGCACCTTTTTATCACCTGATGTAAATGGTTTCTCGCATATATGACAGAGTCTTGCTACCTCAAAAAATGCCACTTCCTCAGCAGTCATCTGATCCATAGGTAGAGGGTGAAGAAAAACGGATTCCAAATTCTCCGCAAATTCATATAGTTTAATTTAAAACGTGTCCTTAAAGGGTTCAAATTACAGACCACATTGCATAAACAAAGCCACATGTGTACTTGAAACATGATCAGACATGATCCTTCATGCCTAAATATAATCCTAAATTCCTAGTTTAATGTAAAGCGCGTCCTTAAAGGGATCAAATTACAGACCACATTGCATAAGCAAAGTCACATGCGTACCCGCAAAATTGCGTAAATTATGCTTGGGTGATACATTCAAGTGTCCAAGTTCAAGTACCCTGCGATTTATGTTGACACGTAACATGATCGAGGCATCCACGTTCGCGTCCAACTAGCAAAGGATAAGGTAAAGCTTTCGGCGTCTCACACGCATTCTAAAAAAATTTGAGGTTAATCTGGTAGATGAAAGCACTGCAAAAAATAGCAAAGTCCCGAACCCGATCACCACAAAAACTCCAAGCACACGCAACTTGAGCTTAATCTGGTAGATGGCGGACAACGAAAATAGCAAAGACCCGAACCCCGATACAAACAAGAGAGAGCTTTCGGCCTTAAAACTGCTCGTAGACGTAGACGACGAGCTTTTGGGACCATTTTGTAATTTTTGACCCCCTGTATAAACCTTATGGGATTTTGTGCTCGAACTCTCATAGCTTATCTACTCATAAAATCATTTCCTAGTGCAACTTTGCATTTGGCTCTTGTTAATCGCTTGAATGTCGCGCTCAGGTCATTGCATCACAAAAAGGTCACAACACATTTAAGGGAGTTTCGTGCTCCCGGCAATGAGGCTGGAAGAAGAAAAGCCCTCGTATTTATCGCCGTCATGTGACCGCATGTCAGGTCGAGTGAAAATCCCTTCACCGACACGACTCCCGACAAATGCACTCAACTGAACAGAGACTTGAATAATTCCATAACGAACTAGCCCTGTCCAACCGAGCTGGTCACAATATGTTTAGCAAAATAAGGGACTCCGCCACCGGAGGGGCCAAAATGGTCACCGGGTATCGGGGCCAGGGGGGAGCTCCAAAATTAATTACAAATGCTCTGGTGCCGCCACCTGAATAGGAATCATTTATGAGCAACCAAATTGACATTTTGAAGAATTGAACTGCTGTCCATGGCCCGGGATCGATCAGTTTGCACAGGGACTTCGACTCCTGGCAGTAATTTCATTTGCGGACGGTGACGGAGTGCTGTCATTGTTTACTTGTCGCATTTTCCCCAAGTCATCAAAGGATAATATCGCCAGAGGGTCTTTGGTCAATCGATAAGTTTTGTGTATCCTTCCTCCCCCGACCGACTCTCAGAATCCTCAGAGGACGAGCCAAACCCTTTACTAAACCCACAATTTGAGGACAAGCTGTGGCTTTCCTTTGGCGCAATTAAAAACTTTTCCCGATGGCTTCGATGCCTTTCGCTGCGCCATTAAAATCAGTTCAGCATAAAAGCACTGCTTGTAAATGCAACATAATCAGGAATAATTGGGGCGAACAATAAAACCCCTCGCCGACAGTGCTCTTGAATTATCTTTGATTGTTAATGTCCTCTTGATGGCCACAGCCGACGGTCGCGATCGCATAAGCAATAAAGATAAGAGAGCAATAGACCAAAGTGCAGCAATTTTCCGAGTGGTCGAATGGAATTAATCCTGGCGGTAATTATTATTGCTTCCTGGGGTGGATTACCAGCGGCTACTACCAAAGGTATATTTACTAATAATAAGCAAAGAGGGTAATCAAGCACACTTCAGCGGCTTTTAGGGGTACAATTTCAACAGCGGACGCTTCAAGGACGAAAATAGCCAACAAGATTTCTATTAGAGTTGCCTACTACAATTCTGTTCTTGTTCTGGCTAAAAGGAAGAAATTTTTCCTAATCTATAAAGATTTCAAGCCAACAAAGGTTATTTTTGTCATACATATACATACATACATATGTATATATATTTGTAGGTACCTATAATTCTAATTAAAACTTTGAATCATCTTCCAAAAAACTTAAATCCCATTGATGAGAACAAAATACTATTAGAACTGGATTGGAAAAATATTGTTTTCAACTTTGAAGAAACTTTGTTTTGAATGACTTTGAAAATATTCTGTGGACATTTCAAGTTGGTCAAATAAAAGAGTTTTAAAGATATCTTACTATCTTACTATTGACGGCAAATAGTAAAACTTCAAATGGATTTTGCTCAAAACAAGATTTTCAAAGACATTGATCAATTTATTTTAAAAACATTCGATAGATCTAAATAAAAATCATACAATATAGGTATGCTAATGCTTGATCGAAGGATATTTTTTCTTTACCAACAGTTTAAGCGCAAAGCATTTTTTGTAAAGAAGCGTTAAACAATTCAGAAAATGACTTAATCCAGAATTAATATCACCATAAAGTTTATTTCATATATACATATGTAGCGAATTCAATGCGAAAATCAGACAACTTAACTTGTTCAAATTTAGACGAAACGAAAATTCACCATAATTTGACACTTTTTTTTTGTTGCTTCTGCAATTAGCGGATTTGAAATAAAAAGTAGTTAAATCATATACATATTTTTAAAAGTTTACCTTTTGAAACAATCAAAACATAATATTCGTGAGATAAGCACACAAAATCAAGCCTTTTCAAAGCGTTTGGCGAATTTATGGAGAAAAATGACCAAGTTACCAAGTAAGTTCAGTAAAGGGTATGAAAGCCCAAAATTTAATTAAAAATATAAATATGTCATATGTATATGTACATATGTACATTGCAATCAATTACAAAATTTATAAAAAACGTCTTCCTTTACGAAATTTCATTTCCGTATTGATTTCAAAAGCCTGTTTCGTTCTCTGCTGTTGCCTGAATGTAGGTAATTTTCAATTCGTCCGAGAATGAGAACATTTGAAGTATTTTCGTACGAATTTAATTTTCGTATTCGTTTTCTTATTCGCCCGAAAATACGAGCAGCATAGTGTATGTATGTACATAGTTGGTATTATATCTATTTAAAAGAAAAACTATTATATTTACATCTTTAAATAAATTAAAGAAGAAAACCTATTTTTTTCACGCTTTCCTAACCTTTATCACCTATAAACCTAAGTTATCATATCACATATTTATAGTAGACTTATTTATGATTTTATGATTTAAATAATATCATTTTAGGTAGTAAAAATATTTATAATACTTTAAAATAGTTTCTGATAGTAGCTGAAATTTCTCGTTAAAGTGCTATAAGAAGGATTTCAAATTGATTTTTTAGCCGCATTGAAGGTTTCAAGGTTTAGTGTGTGAAAAAAGGTGAAGACTGGTTAAGTTTTGTTAAGACTGTTTTTTTACCAAATTTGTTTTTTTAAAGTTAAGTTTGAGAGCCAAACGCTCACCTGCTGACGGAGGCGCTGCCTGGAGCAAATTTTGCATAATTGGGATAAGCCTGCGTTTTTACGAACAGTCACGTTGTGTGTAATCGAACGTTTAGCACGACTGTCCCGGGTGACTTTAATCCTCTTTAGAGACGCCCCCAACAACAAATGCGTGCGATGGTCCGTGCCATCCCAAGTTCATTCGGAGCCCCGGGAAACGACGACGGGTTTCAGTTTCAGGTAAGCAGAATGCAGAGGAGCGGAAGGGGGCAGACCCGAGCATCCCGGGCGCTCCTGCTGGAATGCACTGAAAGGAACAAAAATCTGTCCATAAATATTTGAAACAATGAGGAGAGCTCGTCATACACTTTTCCAGGGTTTTGTTATTGTGAAATGCACAATAAAAAACAAAAGTATATTTTTCTTCTGGGAGCCTCTTTGTCCTTGCTCCGAAACTGGGACAACTGAAAAGGATCCGCCCCGGCCTACCGCCCCCAACTTTTCCGCCGTCCACCCCCGCCCCGGACACTTACATGGAACTGTTCCTTCACAAGGCGCGCTATTTGCGTTAGATTACAGCGAAAAGAGCAAAATTGAAGGAAAATAATGAAAAAAAATGCAGAAAATGGCAAAAAGGAGCGAAAAATGATAAAGTGGAAATTACAAAACAACAGGAGTTGGACGGCCGGGAGAAACCCTGCCTCCGGCGACGACTGTCCGGCGGAAGGAGTAACATGAGCCGCTGCTCGTCCTGAAAAATTAATAAGTGTCGACTGTGGCAGAATGCACCAGGCCCACCCCCGCAGCTAGCAAACATACAAACAGACAAACATTTGCAAAATTTGCATACGAATGACAGTCGAGGAGCAGCATAAGTGCGGAGCAGCTGGCCAGGCGGCGGCGACGGCGGTGGCGGCGCCGGGAACTAGCGCAGGAGTCCACTCGTCCGTCATCCAGGACGCCTCCTCGAGAGTGGCGCGATGCGGACGTGTGTACGTAACAAAAAGTGTCTTCAGCGGCGTCTTTTTGCGCCACTCGGGATGCACTTCAACTTCCTGAATAATGGAGCTCCCTAGGAAGACGTCCCGGCGGCGGAGAAAGATGATCCGAGCTGCATCCAAGATATTGACTCGGCTTGAAATTGCTGCTGACCGGGAAATTTAGGATCTACTGATTCCAGGATATCCTCTGTCTGATTTACTGAGTACTCGCCCCGGTTGCAAAAACGAAGTACGTAAAAAGGTAAAAAGATTTCACATACACCAGAACTTGGTTCTTTGCAGCTAAGGTGAATATCACATAGCTTTTTTATTTTTTAAATTAAATGAAACTATCACTTCTAAACTTAAATAAGAACCGATCATGTATTTTATAAACAATTTTTCTACTTTTTATAATAATTGTATTTCTAAATTCATTTAAGTACATACTTAAAAACATTAGTAAAATGTTTTTTTTTGGGAATCAAATATTAAAAATATTTTAAGCAACGGTGTCAATTAAAAAAAAATAGCGTCCAGAACAGCTGCTGGAGTTTTGAGCAAGCAAAGCGTGTTTACCTGGACGACGTGTAAAATATCGCTGGTTCCTAATTTCTGCGAATTATTTAGCAATATTACAAATTGTATTTCCATTAAGCAATTGATTTAACCTCGAATAAATTTATATAGCTTCAATTTTAAAAAAGGAAAACAAGTTTTGTCCGTTGAACTTGAACACGATGCCGAGAAAAACGCGTTTAAAAGTTGCAACTGCTTTGACTTCAAACCGAAAAGTCTAATATCAAAAGCGTGTAGCTTAGAAATGTTTGGGTATTTTCTGAGAAATCTGTAATAGTCAACTAACTGATTACACGTAGTTGGGTCTGTACGGTGATTTTTCAATTTCGAAACCCATAAAGAAGAAAATTAATTTATAAATGTCATAGTTCGAATATACTTAAAAACCATTGGCATCATATTTTTATAAACTTGTAAGTCATTTCATAACCTCTAAAAAATATAGATAAATTTTAAAAGAAAAATTTAGTATTTCCTTCAAATACATAGTTCCCACTTCTATAAATAAACAAAATTTTATCTAAAAAAGTAAAATACGTTACTTTTAGGAAGGAAGATATGGAAGACAATCGAATCAAATAGTGAAAATGGTGTAAGAGAGGTTTTGACACAAATACTCTTGGTATTAATAAATTAATTAATTGAACCTACTTATTAATAAAACGTGAATACGAATTTACGGGATGCCAGATTTAAACTTGTGTTAGAGCAGTAGTGTTTCCGTGCTTTCTGAAAATAAACAAGAAAATTGCGATTTCTTACCGGGCACTAAGAGAGCCACGAAAATCGATACATCGAGGAAAATGCGGGAGTCGAGTCATCTGGTCCAGTCAACAGAAAATTTTAATTGAAATTTTCCTCGCCTTTTTAATTCCTCCGGGAGCTCCTCAGACTAAATCATTGCTATCCCCTAAACGAAGGAGCATCCGGGATCCCTTCCTATTTTTTTATTATTTTGTATTTCAACACTCCATTGACCGTGGAAGCGAAATGAGCGAGCTCGCGCGGAAGAGTTTAGGGGCGCGCGTGGGTGGGAGCAGGTTCCCGTCGGATTCCGGTGGATGCTGCTATCATCCAGCAGTACCACCTTATCGCAGCGCCCCCTGTTTCGTTATTGTACGTTAATTCCAAATTGTGTTCGCTGAGAGCATATAATGTTAATGTTGATTTTTATCGGGGGTTTAACTCCTTTTAGGGTTTAACTTTGTGCCTCGCGAAGGAAGGGGCCTCCGAGGTGCCCCACCTCCGCGGGTGGGTGGAGCCCGCGAAATTAAGTTCGCCGAAATCCACCCACAACTAAGGGAAGTTGTTTTTTTTTCCCTTCTTGCTTTCGTTTTTGTGTACGGCCAGCAAAGCGTACACGGGCGCGGGGGGAGTGAAAAGTGAATTTTGCGCAACTAGAAGAAATTGCACGGCCCGTTGGGATTAACCCATAAGTTCGGGTTTCGCTAATTGGGTGGTTGAAGACTTGGACAACTTCTCTTGATCTAATTAAAATCGTAATTAACCCTTGACGCCGCTTGACGGACCACCAGCATTTTCTGGCAATTAACCTCGAATCGAGCGTACGCCTCAACTGTCGAGGGCCGACTTTGCTTTATTTTTTCATTTTTCGAGACCAGACTTTATGGCAACTTTGCATAATTATTGAGAAAAATAAAAATTTCCTGCCCATTAAAATTTCACGGTGTGTCACTTTGCGGCCAAAAATTCTTGAAGATGTTTCAATTATAAATGCTGGAATCGTTGTCACAGGACGTAATGAAAAACGACAGCCGACACAATGTTAAATTTCTAGAAAATATCTCTTCCGAGTATACTTTACCCAATAATTATTCGTGGCCATTTTTATTTTTAGTTTTTCTGGCCTAGAACGGAAATGCTAATGATAAAAGCACAACAAAAACAAAATTCATGTTTACAGCAATATGAAAAATGTCCATGATTTTTTTTTCTTGTGAATAAACTTTTTAACTATATTTATGAAAGCGCGTCGAGGATAAATTTTGAATAAAATACTTGTTACAGTACTTAAACCTAATGATACGAAAACAGAATAAAATTTCCATTGCTTTTATTACAAACCCTAAATTTCTAGACCCAAATTTTATCTTCAAACAATTTAAAAAGTATTGACAGTATATTACTTTTTATTTATTTGTGAATTTATTAGCACTAAAATGAAAATTCAAAATTGAACTGGGTTCATTAAATGACCGAATAAGCTTCCCAGAAAAATATTTCATATAAAGTCAACTGCATCAGCTACGTTCCCGTGCAGCACATATAGTTATCAAACAAATAAATATTCTCATACTTTTGATATGAATACTCTAATTTAAAATAAAGAATATTTCCCAGAGTGGAAACGATTGATGCATGATATTACGAACGGGCCCTCAAGGAAAATGTATGATCTTTTATACAATATCATGCTCTGTAAAACTTTTATGTATAATTCCTTTGATTTATCTTTCGTAGTTTTTCAAAAACAAGCAATTTCTTTTAAAGAACTGTTGACTGAACTGACTTACTGAATTGATATCCGAAAATAACCATCAGACAAGCATATCATTTATTTTTTAAAGGCTCTATAGTATTTTAAGGAAGTATTATTCAAAATGTATTAGATAATATAGAAACACCGAGGGAGGACAAAATACAAAAGTCGAACTAAATCCCAAATATTGTACATTCCCTTTGAACTTGTGACCGAGTTTCAGATAAATCTAAATATCCTCTAACATGATAGGACGTCACAAAGTTCCCGACGTCATACAGAGAGAGATAGAAGATAATCCTAATTCACTTACACGGGAAAACTAAAACCACCAGCAAATAAAAGCCTTGCCCACTTTGCATTTGAACCCACCACTTACCCGTTGTTTCAGTGCATAAAGAATGCAGGGTGACTCTGATAGAATTTTCATTGATATTAAAATCCCGACCAAATGGCCTTTTAAGCCTGACGTTGAGCTGAGCCAGCAGAGCAGGACCCTTTGGCTGGAGTAGAGGATTCCCGTAGGCAATATCGCGGATGAATTAAACTTTTTAATATTTTCCTGCATGCACAGGACTGAGTACACAGTGGCATACTTTGCCTTCATATTCAGAGATTAAATCTAGATAAATATTTGAGATGCCATCGCTGATGCTTCAGCTGAAGTCATATTCCTGGCAAAGGACAATATCAAGGGCCGGGGTGTACTCGTCCTGTCCTATACACTCGCCGTCGCCGTCGCCGGGGAGCTGCGCTAGATGCACACACTCTCACCGATAGATACGCTGAATCGAAGGACAAACGCCGGGAAATTTCTATTTAATTAGTCCTTGCGGAGGGCTGAATAGGTGGGCTCGAATTAATTATGTACGTTGCATGTGGTGGTGGCGGCAGGGTGCGTTCTTTCCCTTATGCTGCGTTGCCATTGTCCTCAAACCGGGCTCTAGTAGCGATTGTCGAAACCTACTCAAAAACGCTGTTCGCTCCGCTGTTCAGCGCTCGCAGCCACCAAGGGCTAAGGGTTTCTAGCCCTTCTATCGGGGACAGACAGACCCTCATCAATAAATGACTCGAAGCCATAAGAAAAATCCCTGGCTGCGCAGCACAATGGGATCTGCAAGCAAAACCCTTATTAAAAGCACCCTAACTTGTTGTGCTCTATCGCCGTAGAGGATCGGCCATAGGGCCATAATTGAGAATCGTTCTACTTGTTCGCCGTAAATTAAAAGTGTGTAGTCTGTCGGTGGTGGGCACCCTTTCAGCCCTTTATAAAGCAGTCATCCTCCGCCTCCCGCAGTAAATGGGAGGGTGGGATGTGTGATTTTTGGGGTGATTTACGGATCTGGTGGGCCTATCCGATGCCCTCGATGGATGAAATTAAAATTAATCGAGTTTTCTATGCGTGAATAATTGAAAGGATACCCAACTCTGTCCCATAGGATGGGAGGGGAGCTGGAGACCAAAGTAGACCTGGAGCTTGAAGGTTCTAACAGAAAATAAATGGAATTTTAGATAAATATTTACGAAAGTTATCTTGTATAAGCAACTCGTTTGAATTTCAAGTACTTTACCTATATCGTTATTTGTATTGCCTAGCACTTAACAAAATATGGCAAGATTTTAATTAATTGAGTAGCCCGGAAACTATACAGCCGATATTTCGTTCACTTATGCACGGTTGCACTTTAGCTTGAAAAATTGAAAATAAGGGAGATATGTAGTTTAGCAAATTCTGTATCTTAATTATTTTGAAAGCGGGATAGGTATCAATTTAGCTTAGAACATTATAAACAAAATGCCTTTTAGTCAGTCATAATAATGAATTAAGGAGGCATTTTAGAATTATTGCTTCATAATTCAACGAAAAGTACCTACTATATTTGTACCAAATCCATTAGTCAAATCAAAACTAGTCGCTGACTGAAACTCCAAAACATTTGGAGCTAAAATGACAAAAAATCAATATCTCAACCACAAAAATATGCTGCTTTGAAACATGTACGAATCCTTTGTGCATTATGCAATCGTTTAATTAAACAAGATTAATTCTAATATAGTATGTATGTTCTATCAGCAATAGAAATCAAAATGTTACTGGAATTAAACATTGTCAGTCGTCGACAATATTCTACACAGTTGTGATGAGATAGAGAACAGGAAATTATCCTTTATGTACTTAAAGGTATTACGAGTTAAGCCCACAACACACTTAAAAGGGACTTACTCAATCAAATCCAATAATCTCATTTAAATAAGAGATAATTTCAAAAAACAGTAAACAATTTTCAGAAGATACATTCATAAAATATTAATAAAACTTTAAACTTATTCTGATAAATTTCCCAAAAAATAATTAAAAACTCCTTTTACCAACATTTAAAAATAATAATAAATGTTCAGGGATTTGGAAAGGTCATGCTCTACAAAAAATATACTGAAATAAATAACGTATTTTGATTGAAAAATATGAAATTAATTTAAATAGATAAATATTTGTTGGACCCTGACTTGTTGTCTACAAATAAAATTAAATGGTAATCGCTGTTAAATTCTGTGTGCGAATAAATTTATTCAAAATCTGTTCCTTATTTGTTTAAACCTTTTTTCGAGTAAAATTATTGTTCTTTATTTTAAAACATGTTTGTTTTAATCGTCAGAGTTTATTGAAAATTGTAAGGTATATTAAAAAAGTTTTGTAATATAACTTTGTGTTTACAGGATAACAGCATAGAAATGAAAAATAGCTTTAAAAAGTGTCGTTTAAAACAATTTGTATGCATTTTTTCTATTAATACAAAATGAACTGAGACATAAAAAATGCCTAACAATTTGAATAGTTTTGCAAAATTGTTTGTAAAACTCGTCCACATTCGTTTCACAGTTAAAACAAACGAAGCGAATAAGAAGAAAATGATTTTAAACAATTCAACAAAGTAACAAGCAGTTTGAAAAGGGACTCTCAACAGTGTTCTACAAATTGTTTGTTACCCAGGTACGACCTGGACCCCCAGCATCCAACCACCAGACCATTAGAGCGCATTCTGCTCCCAGACACCCGCCACCGTCGCCGCCGTGAATTAATCATATCCTTAAAATCTGGTAGCAATTGTGAAACTTTCCCCGGCGCGAACGGCGAAAGGAGGCGCGCATTCCACACAAATCTGGGCAACAAAGGTAGGAAAAGTCCCTCATAAAATTTTCCCGAAATTGCAGGCCTGCACCATACTACGTCTTCTCGTCCTGACGGGGCTCCTTAGTGCAGAGCCCCCGGAGTTAAGTCGAGTGTTAAATCATTTCAAACTTTTCTTTTTTATATTTTGTATAAGCGCACTGTGCAAGTTGCAACTATATTTTTTTTTCGGCGAGGCGATATGCTGCACAGGTCACACACTCGCGCGATATTTCGCGGCCCTTTTTCCACACATAGGAAGGGCCCCTTAAATTAAGTAATAGTTTTCGTTTATGAAATTTTAATGTTTTATTTTTTAATTAATTTATTTTATTTATTTATTTATTTTTGTGGGACAGTATAAAATGCGGAGCGCGCGAGTGGGTGACGTGCTCGCCGCGTCTCGGGATAAAGATGGGAACTCCGGGACACCAGGAGCTTTCTGCTTGGTGTGCTCCTGGCCTGGCCCTAGTTCGGCGGAGAGTTGTAGGGTTTTTGTGTTTTGCGCAGGTTCCAAAAACCACCACGAATACAGCTAAGCGGGTTGTTCGTTTCGTTCGTCGGCGAGTAAGCATGAAATATGACGATAAGATACTTCAGATACTTTTCAGGATTTTGTAAGAAAGGATAACAGCAGAAAAAAAAATATATAATATAAAAAAATATAAGTGTCAAAGGAGGCCTAATGCTAAAGAGTTTTGCAGTTTTCGCGGATAGAGACTGTGTAAAACTGGTGCTCTCGTGGTGGTCCCTTTAGCGCCACATCGCCCTTAGAGCTCGGTTGTATTGCGTGGGGTAGTCTCCAGAGCTTCCCGAAGGATACGAATTCGGTTTCTGTACTCGGTGTGAGTCCTGTTTTTCGTATAAAACTGCGCGTCTCAATATCAGCCGATTCAGTCTTCGTGGTTTCACTGTGCCGTGGTGAGTACCGAAGGTTTTCTTGCCCTTCAGCATTTTTCATTTGAAATAATGTTGAAAAACGTGAAAATTTGCTGACTTGAAAGAGAGTCCTGGCCGGACCCTAGTTTTATCCTTGTGTATATCTTTTTAGTCGTGTCGTGTTTTCTCTACCGATAAAAATTTGTTTTTTGCTGAGCCCTACTAAAATCGCCGAAAGGGCCCCACAAGTTAGAGAGGTTTCTGCAATAGGGCGACTTGTAGAAAAAAAAAAAAAAAACACATCACCCTCACCGATTTTTTGGTTGGTACGGTGATTCCCGACACAAATCGTCCGGCCCTTCGTCTCATTCGTCGCCGAGGAATCTTTTCTTTTTTCTGTAAATGACAAATTTGTGGTAATATCCCTGTGCGTCTTATAAAACTTAAGCCTCGTCCTCCTTTGTGTTTTACTGTCACAATCTGAAATGGCATTTTGTATATCATACGCCTACTAACCCGCAGGTGAGGCGGTATCATCGCACAAGAGGGACCCTGCTGGAAAAGATATTTTTCATCCTCATCAGCAGTGTCTCAGATGCTCATTTCCTGGTGGCATAGAAACCCCTATGACGACAAGATTGTGCCGTGCAGGTCCTTGTGTCGTCGCACAGTAGGCAGGATGTCTAAATAGGCGGATAGAGGAGCAGGAGCCCAGGGAACAACGTCATCATCATCATCAGAGGGGCTAAAAGAGAGGTTACCAACATTGCAGAAAACGAACGACAGCCTCCTCTGGGGTTCGAAAGTGTGGGGGCCTGTTGTAATGTTTGTTGCATGTCCTACTATTCAACTTGGAACGTGCACCTTCGAGGGTCCTTTCGACACCAAGACGCTCAAGATGGTGGAGAAGATATAGTTCGAAAACTATCTGTTTAAGGATTTGAGCTCATTGACAACCTATACACAAACTAACAAGACGAGAACGGCGGAGGGGCTGTGGATGCTCCCTTCCGGGCAAAAGGGAACTTTTCACGGTGTCAGCTGTAGCGAGCTAAATATAATTTATTGCCACTGATTGCGCCTCCGCCCCAACTCAGGGGTGAAGGAACTCTCTGTAGAGCCCCCGGAGCATCAGCTCCTGCTGAGATTCATCTGCAGGGCACGAGGACAATTATAGAGGCTTTTCTATCCCGGAAAGGATCTATTAAAGTGTAATGATCGATTCAGACGTTAGCTATGACTTTAGACTAATAAGAAAGTAAAACTGAGCTACTGGGTGAGTTTTGCAAAAAAATAAAAATAAATAAAAAATGTTCTCTTCCTGCTCCTCGACAGGACTATGATGAGAAATCAAATTGAAGCAGTATATATACTTTTATATTCTTGTTTAACATACGATTATATTCGAAATTTTAAAACAAATTAACATAGCTGCTCGCAAAAATGTTTATCACATCTTCCTTCAGCTTATCGCCGAATAAAATCTTCGACCCAACCTGTGGTGGTTACTAAAGTGTCTGAATAAAAATAAAACATTGCTGTTTTAGTTAAGTGTAGAAAAATTAACGTGTGTAATGTTAAGTGCGAAAAGAAGATTCGGATACAGCTTCTAGCCATGGTGAACCGCAACAAGTCAAGGTGAGTGCCATAATTACTAAATTTAACAAAATCATTAATATAAAGAGAAAATTAGACTTTATGGTTGTGAAACTTTAACTCTACAACTCTGTTGTTTTGACAACAGAAAATTGTCCAGTAAAGTTTAATAGTTAACTTCTCCACAACGACAAAATATACAAATTCTACAAAACTTTTGAAAATGTTCTCGTTTTGAAACCAACAAGAATTAGTGCCAGAAGGTAGGTTATCAGCTGTAGCTATTGTAAATAAACACCACACTCAGTGGGTTCCTCGTGAAGCTGCAAAAGCCAACACCTTCCAAGATTATGCGGGCTTTTAGTTGCACATTATTGCATTAATCCCCGTTAAATTTATAGGAAAATTGAAAAGTTTATAACGTTTAATTGCCTCTAGTAGGATGGGATATATGCGGGCTGAAAACATGGCTCGAGAGATTAAAATGTTCCCATATTCCACCCCCACTTCGGGTTGTACTTTTGCTTATGCAAAGTACCCTTAAAACCTTCTTAGGTGCACGAGATAAACTTGAGTTTTAGCACTAGTACATTTTGTTTGAGGGGAGGATTTTAACATATTCCTAGAAGCTTTATTATAGTCAGGTAAATGCCGTTAAAAGACTCTACGGGTACCTTGCCTCCGGGCTAGGAAATTCCTCTTAAATCCAATTAAACCTCTCCTGCTTTTACTACCACTTGTTGGAACGACGTATTGAGGCTGCTCAGAAGTTCGGTATAGAAACGAAAACTTAAAGCTTATTTGGACGAAGTGATAAATGGAACCTACTAAATTATTAATTTTCCAAGAATTAGATTCAAAATAAAGTGATTTACACAATTCTGAGGAATTATTGGATATTTTTAAAACTTTTCGATCAAAGGCTTTTAAATAATAATTTTAATGACTCTAACATTTATAATAACACAATTAAAAAAAATAAAGTTACTACATATATTGAAAATAATACCGTCCGCAAAAATTATGCCATTTTTAAGAAATAAATAAAATTGTAATCCTCAATAATGTGAGTATTATTTACCCACCTAAAAGTTCTTCATATTCTCGGAAGCACAGTGATAGATATTGTGATTTTAAGACTTCCTCTTTATACCAACCGTAAAAATATCATTTACAATAATTTTTCGGTTCTAAATCTACAAGACATATTGAGTATTGAGTAATTGGTGAACCGAAAGTAATGTAAAAATGTTCTAAGTTTTAAAATATGGATTATATACTGTATATATTTGTTTTTTTTGTATATTATATTATATTATATTTACATACGTAGTGCCTAGAACTAGCATGCAATCTGAAATTTCCAGAAGTAATTTGTTTCTTTGGTTTAATAAAAAAAAATATTTAAAAAAAAATAAGTTAGACTTGTTGCTTGTAGATTAGTTGTTCAACCAAAACTTTTGATCCTAATTTTGAAATAAATAATGAACAACCTCAACTTTATTAAATTTCCATTTAATTTAAATTTAGAAGACAGCAGATATTCGTCATTCCCCGGATTTTTTATTTATTATTCCAACACATTTTTAAAAATCATTCCTAGAAATAAAAACGAACTTGCATGAAATATAATTTGTGAACGTTTTGTATAGTGCAATTTCACATATTAAAAAAGTCAATAGATTTAGATTTCTTAGAAAAACCCATACGGGTTAAAAATTAGATAACCCAGAAAAATTTTAATTTCGCCGGTCACATGCAGATGACCTGCCTTATGAGCTCCCTGGCTCGAGTTCTAATTTTCCATTGCGTGCTTAACTCCCCATGGGTTACTTTCTGAACCCACTCGCGGAATCGCGTGATACCTCAATTTGTTGTTTTTGTCACTTCGGTTGATAGGGTTTTTGCTTATCCCGAGCAAAACAATGACATTTTCAATTTTCTACATGAGCTCAAGTGAACCGAAAAGTTGGGAAAATAAGAGAAAAATTAAATTTTTGCAAGTGTGTCACGTTACCTGCCTTTAAAATGCAGTTGAACGTGAATGACGAAATTGATTTTTCGTTTGGGACTCATTCATTTATTTTTTCTGCATTGGAAGTGTTTGTAAGTTGGTATTTTACCATCTGCTAGGCGTTCTCTTGAACAAATAATAAATACAAAAATGTTTTTATACAACGTATGAACGTTTTAAATTTATCTCTAAAATTTTCGACAATGGACTGAAATTTAAATTAATTGAACAATATGATTCGGAAATAATTTTGTAAATTCTGATTTCATTATTTTATAAATAAATATAAATTGTTGACTTCATTTGTAATTGCAATTCGAATGTGGAATCATGTGTTTATAGAATACAAAATGAAAACTAAATCTAGAATGTACCATTTTCTTTCCTAGAAACTTATCCCAAACTTATTTATAAAAAGTGCATGAGCACTCACCCATCCTTTAATTTTCTAGTCATAAAATGAATCGAGCGAAAGGCACTCAGCTAAATTGCAAGAAAACTCGGACATTCCCCTGAAAAGGTGCTTAAAGTGGTAAAAAGTTTATTCAGTAAGATATTTTGAAAAGTAATTCATGCACGTTTAGTTTATATAAACACAAAGTAGAATTTCTGGTTTTTTGGTTGGTAAATTTAGGAAAATTTAATTTGAAAAAGTGAACTAAATGTTTCCACCTTTAGGTGAATTGACGCACACCAAGGGATACACTTAAATAAATTAATCCTTTTATACTAAAGGAATTAATTTACTCGAACTTTACTTCATGGTTAAATAACACATTGTATAAGAGCAGAATTAAACTCATGAATATAAAATATCTGCTAAGAAATATGGTAAATTCAAGAAACGTGAAAAGGAAAAAGAGTATAATCATTACTTTTGAAATAATTCCTTGAAAACTAAGGAATATTCGTAATACGTTGAATAGGAATTTGATTTTGAAAATGCAAAATGGCGGATCCAAAATGGCGGCCGCGTCTTGAGACTAAAAAAGGTGTAGAGACCATTTTCGAAAATTGAGAATCGGGAACCTTTTATGTTATTTCTATTAAAATCAAACAAAAATTACAGTGGATTTTGATATTGTTAGTTTCAAGAGCCAAGACCTTTGCACTCTAAAAATAATAATAATATTATATTGAATCTTCTATAGAAATAATGAATTATTTTTGTATAAATGCTTCCATTGAGGAAGTGGTTCCCTTTCTAAAATGAATCTACTAACCCTGTTATTCGTTACACGCACATTAACAAAACATTAGAAATCCTCTTAAGTCCAGCCACATTGTAATCGCCTTGAATTTTTCATTGAATGCCGCAATAGTGAATATTCCCAATTATTCCGAATGGTTAGGCTTTGCCGATTTCCGGGAAAATTTCCAAATCAAATGCTTCTACTGCGTAAAGCCGGATAGACCCGCCTATGCAGAGTAGCAGTGGCATCAAGTTGTCGCTGGTTAAAACCCGCATTGTTTTTGTGGTGCTTGACAGTGATAAAACGCTTTACATAGCGAAAATGTGGGAACAATGGCCAAAGTGCTCATTTTAAATGATCTCCGGCAAAATGTTGACATCGCCAATCTAGAGTTTGGTGGCGTTCAGCCGGGTGGCGGCGGTACAAGCGAAGGGCCTAAACAACTCGTTGACGAAGGTCCTAGGTAAACGCCGCTCGAATTCGCCCCGTTCGTTCCATTCGCCGGCCTCATTTCGCCGGGTCGTCGGGAGCACATGCAACCTGCCATTCGCCCATCCTTCCATTAGGTCCGAACGTTCTGACGCTAAATGTGATAAATGCTCCCGAGGAGCGATACGTTCGTCGTGGTGGGAAGGATTCCAAGATAGAAGGTAAGGTAGCTAGCAGTTAGCCACCTAACTAAATTTGCTGTCCTCATCCACGTCATCGTGTATGGAGGAGCTGAATCAAGGAATTTTTTCACTCCTTTTTCTTCCCGTCGAGGGTAAACAGATGATGTGACCCAGAAGAGGTCCACACCACCATCCTCGTTTCTGCTCGAATCGTGGGAGGGCTACTTTCGAGCCACTTTACTGCTTCACACTTAAAAAGTTTGCAGACAATTTTTCATGAGTCCTTTCCCACCCCTGGCCGTTCATAAAATATCCATGCAGAGAAGCAGGACACATACTTGAGAGCTGAAAGAGGTTCGAGAGGATGACAGATAAACGGATTAAATTGACTTTTGATGTCCTTATATCACATAAGAGCTAATGCAGATTTTTAGAGCTAACACGTTTCTGAGTAAACACAAATAATGACCTAATTGCAGGAGTCGCTCAGATAGTCTAGTTATGACAAAAATAGTTAGAATAAAAAATAAATGGTCTAGTGAGCACTAAAAGTGCAATTAGCATTCCGTACTGAAACGACCAATAAAAAGGATCATATAACTCTTTTGATTGAAAATGTTTGCTTTGCTTAGATACTAAAAATATTTAACTGCTTAGTACTTTTGTAATGGATTGAAACTTGTTCAAACTTTGTGCTTTTAGCACTGAACAATAATTATTAAGTATAATTTAAAATTTATCTTCGAAATTTCCCTATTAATTAAACATCAGCAGAAAAAAGATTACCGATCAATATCAATAGAATAATGAAAATATGTAGGTACCTAATACCTATATAGTTGATATACGTATATTGTTACATTTGGTTCACCAGTAATACTGCACTGAAAACAATATATTATTTTTAAAAAAACAGCAGCATTCTTCGATTCTTATATATGTACATACATAGAATTTTAGGCAATTGCTCAAAATCTGTTTATTGCCTTAATACAAGTTTCAAGACATACTTAATATTATTTGAATTCCCCTTAATACCCATAAGAACTTTTTATAATGTAATTTTCTGATTGACTATATAATAAAAGATAGTATACCAATATAAGTTTAATTAATTTGAAACTGGTAAAAAGAATCCTTTGTAGTAAAAGTCAAACAATTTCAATAATTTGCTAACTTCTATAGAACCCTTCAGTCTACCGGCGCTGAAACCTTTCAATATCTAGGAGACTTAGTGTCTGGAAAAGTCAAACAAAAACAAAACCAATGAGCGACCTAATACCACTTCCATTCGTTGATATAACAAGAGACGAACAAGAGATCTTTTTTGAAAGTCCCAAACTCGAAATTATTTCATCTTTGAATCAAAAGTTGTCGGGGAGAGGTTTTAATATGAAAAGGGCTGTTTGTTCTTTCAAGTTTTGCTCCTTTTCTATGTTCCTAGAGATCGGTCGGTACATTTCAATGAAAGGTACACGTCTATTCGAACAAAGCGACCGCCTCTGATTCTTCTTAAAGAAGGATGCCAAATTTACTAGCCGACCCAAACTAGCAAGTCTCACAAATTTTCGGGTGAATACCCTTTCATGCAGAAGAATTCCAATGCTGGATTTACCCCCGGTAAAGGATAAACAAAGGCGTTCGAATACTTACCCTTTTTACGAATTTGCTGAAATATTTAGGCCGCATTAACTTAGCTGACATTCCTACAATATTTTGTGCAATATAATGGCACACTGGCTGTAGGTACTCCGGCTTTCACCCATATGCCCACTGTATACACCAGTAGTGGGTTTCTGAACTATACCTCCAATGTCATGGTGACTCCACACATATTGGCGCTCCGCCCTAGAAAAGGGGCGACGGAGCAGTCCTGGCAGAGCGTGTCGGGATTTTACGACTTGGGTATGAAATTTCTTTTCTTTTCGGTTGAGAAGAACATAAACAAATTTTGCGGTTTAGTGCCTCTAAGTCCTTACAATTTAGTCGAGGAACTCAAGTGCTCGCCTTTTATACGTGCAGGGCTGCCGCTGTCTTTTCACATTCTCGAAATGCCATTTTGCCATTCCATCTAGATGGAATAAATGGCAGCCAGTGAGCAAGTGTGCCCCCGCCAAATGAACCGAGACGGAATTGGATTCGGCAAATTATGGTAATTAGACTTTTATTCATCAATAAAGTTAAGAAATGTGGCAATGGCCTTGCTGTGTCACCGTCGCCTTAAAGGCTGCGGTCACATTTCTAGAGCCAGCAGGTTGCGTGGACATGGAACAAAATTTGCTGATAGTCTTTTGATGGAATGGGCTCTTGAATTATAGACGACCTTTGGATAAGCAGACATGAACTTGAGGGTTACCTTCCCGGCAATTTACTTACTACTTTCACTTTGGTAAAGAAATTGAAAAAATCTCACTATTTAACGTGACAGTTTGGCTGTTTAGCAAGCAATTCGTTTACCAGTTTTAATACATTTTTATTTCTTCTTTGAAATTTTTAGCAAATAACATTTCTTTTAATTATATTCTAAAAGTATATAATTTTAAAAATCTTCTTTTAAGATTTCATGAAAACATTCGAGTTATTGTAGATTCTAGAGAACCAAACATTAAGCAACGCACCAAATTTATTTTACTTTAAATTTCAAACACAATAATATCCGAATAGTAAAAGAAAAAAATACAGGATCGATCTCTCTCAAAGTTTTATATGATATTCTATAGCTATGTATAGCCCCGTAATGAAATTATTTCTTTTTATTTATAATTTAGTATCTTTTTAATAAACGATTTTTAAATTAATAAATTTACTACGTGCTATAAGCGGCAACCTTTAGATTTGCCAATCTTGAGTTATCATTAACGCCAGCACCACGGAAAATTTCAAGTGCTTCGATCCGGTATCATCTTCGGCACTTTAAATACAAAATTAATATTAATTTAATGCATTTCTTTTTTCAGTTTTGTAAGGACTATATTTTTTCATTAAAAAATAAATGAAATCAATAGCTATTGTTTTTATGAACTGATTTTGCTCACCTGCGCGAAGAGTTTGGAAGTATATTTTGATATTTCTTATAAAAATTGAAGTGAAAGTCTGAGAGACTTCTGATCTTTTAGACTGTCTTTTAGGATAAGAATTACATATTGTATTTTATAAGATTTAACGATTATATTACATATGCTCTTATAAAGGTGATTTAACATTCATTTAATAAAGCAGAAATAACCATTTAGTTAATTAGTTTTAAACCCACAAACGGTGAGAACAATTTGTTACAATTAATTAAAATTTCAGTTCATCTTACTTATTAGTTAGGGAAAACCTCAAGGTTTTAATAAATTGAAACAAAAAAAAAATCTTTATAAGCCTCACAATGAAGCAGATTGAGAACACTCCCAGGGATAATCCCTACCTAGCGACAGAAAAGCCAGGTTTCTCTTTCAGGGCGGAGCAACGATTCCCATTAACTAGGAATAATTAAAACAGAAGGGCTTGTCATCTTTTATTCCGGAGTGGCCCAAAACATATTTTCAACAGAAATGCGGGTGGGTATTTAAAAAGGCAAATAAAATAATAATAAAAAAAAAATGAAAATTTCTAGGAGGTTTATTCTCAACAGAAATAAGCTCCTGCTGATCCGAATGTAATTTCCAGCGAGAGAAGAGACACTCAAAATTATTAAAAATCCGCCGCAAGCCCATCCGTGAGGCCCGGGGCCGGTGCCCTTCGCACATCCTTCAAACTGTCGCTTCAGCCTTAATTTTCTCATCGAGCTCGGATGGGCGGCGAGGTATGAGTTTCCATACAAATTAAGGTTAATGCGGGGCTCCGGCACGTACAGCGGAGATACCTTACATTAGCTAATTAGAAAAAAAAACCTAAATGAACTGGGGAATAATTAAGCAGGAGTGCGGGGGTGTGGGCGGGCGAAGATTGAAATGCGGGCTTTGGAAACGCGTGCCAAAATGGCTTTTTTTATCTCCATTCACCATGTGGTCGGCTGGCATCCGCTCACCTTCAATTTCACCTTGTCATGTGAATTGACAACACTCACCGGGTGAATTAATTAAACGTTGGGGGGTCCCTGGCTCTGATGTCGGCACATGTCCGCACTTTGTTGCATGCGCTGAAATTTGCACGCACAATACGTTTGGCGCAATTAATCACGGAATTACACGATGACGAGCACTTTAAGGGCGAGAATGGCAACCTTGTGCAGGTTGCCTACGCCCGAACCTCGGAGGCACCCACTGGCCTTCTATGTTTCGCACTTTCGCTGAAAGGTCTATTAAGTCAGGAACACACGGGGTTAGGAAAGGTAATACAAATGTTGACTGCCTTGTAGACGCGTCCTAAGCTCTTTCGAGCGCCTTGTTTCAGTGACCTAAATGTGGAGCTGTAAACAAATAAATTGTTCACATATATGTAGGTGCCGACTGGGTCACTACCCGACGGGGGAGGAGTGGTAATAGTTGTGCATTTTAATGACGGGGCTATTACCGTCCGCGAAAATTGCGCTGCGGGATTGCAAAATTCCAAATGAGCATGCATTGTTAAGCCCTATGGTCCTTTTAAGGCTGCGTAGAAACACAGCGAGAAACACGTGAATGCGTGCTACCAAGAGACGTTTTAATTGCAAATTGTAATGCAATTCCAAACCATGACACAATTCTGTTGTTTTCCGCTTTCTAACTTCAAATGTAAGGCTCTTATACCCATGCATAAAAAACAAAAAAACGACAAATTCTAGAAAACTGGAATATACTATTACCTATAGGTACTATAATATACTACACCTAATAAATTTAATCATATACAATTAGTTTAATCAAAATTATAATTTCAAACTTATAAAGCAAAGGTCTAAGTGCGGACCCCTGAAGTAGCCCAGTCATTACAAAGAGAAAATACGATTTAAGGATCTTGGTTCACTGTTTTTTTTAAGCGTCAAAAAGTAGATGCAATTCCCGAATTTCTTCTAGATTTTGTACATTTATACTATCGAGGGGTATATTAACAATATGTAATGCTACAATGTTGATTAAAGTGTAACTCTACACGATGGCACATAAAATAAAATTATTGTTCTACCTTAGGTACTTCCCTTGGGCTTTTTCAAATTAATTAATAGGTGTATTTACAAAAACAACATAAATTCATATAAAGGAATGTTTACAACTTCTAAATTTATTCAACAAAGTTGTTCAAAAGCTTTCCAGTTATCCAATAAGCCGGTGAACTTAAAAAAAAGAATAACAATGATAACAACGTAAAAGTTAAGCAATGGGTTTTTATTTTAAAGTAATAAATTTTCATTTAGAGCATTGCTATAACCTGTGAAATGGAATAAAAGAAAAAAATTTCAGTACCCTCTTGAAAACTTCGGAACAAGCAATCAAATATGTTGCTGAAGGACGACGAAAATAAATTTTTCCATCCACTCTAGAATTGTGCGCAGTAAAGACAGTCGTACTATTTCATTCGTTTTAAGTGTCATAGAAGCAAGCTATCGTCATTTGAGGAAAGCTCTTTGAAACTCTTCGGACTTAAAAAAAAAATATGGAGTACGACTTCGAAGAAGATATTTTACCTCCAGTGTGACTTTATCTAGAATTATCAAAGAATAATTGCGAAGGTGAGCTCAAATCGCTGCAGGAAGTGAGGCAGAAATAGCGCTCCCGGAAATGGGCTAATTGGTATTTGCGGCATTGTAAATCGCCGGGTTTGGTTTGGTCCGTCCCGGTGCGGTGGGCTATTAGCCCAAATTGTAGAGTTAATATACAAAATGCTCCCCCCCGGGAAACCCTGGGGCAGCTAAACGCTCCTAAATGCCCTGAGTGACACTATAATTTTGGCTGGGAATTCCAGTAAATAGCGCCTCGGGCAGGTAATGACACATCGACGTCCAAATAAAATCACAGTCATTTAGAGCACCTGGAAAAGTTTGCATTCTTACACAGACCGGAGGTTTTTTGGGGCCCCCGCTGAAAAGGTGGGGACTTTCTTAAAATGCAAGAATCGATAGTCTTCGAGTTGAGGAGTGGTCAGTCTTACACTGTTAAAATAAAAATTACAACCGGGCGAGGAGGTGGACAGCCTGTTGCTTGAAACCCGGCAGAACCGTGTCATTAATGCGGAGGTTCGTGCCGTTCCATCATGTTACACAAGAGCCCACTTCTGGCTGTCTTGCTCGGCCCTTCATTAACTTAATTAGTTGCGTTAATAATTGAACGCCTTCCGACTTGACTTTTTCTGGAGCACTAGCGCCACGAAAGGTGTCAGGATCAGGCTCCCTTTCTTTTCCAGGAGAAGCATATTTCAATTATTCACAGGAGCAACTGTTGCACGAAATATTTAATAAATCTGTTCACGAAAATGCCCCTGTTTTGCAAGAAGTGTCTGTCGGGATTATTAGGGTCGGGTCTTCTCCTCTCCATTCGCCAACTAGATCAATACTCCTCTATTCGGAGTTTCTCATTTGCATGTTCCCCTGGGTGTCCCCAGAACTAATCATTTCTCATGCTTCCTAAAAAAAACGTATGGGGAACTTGGTCAATAAAATTCATTCAAAATCAATTTTTCAGTAGGTTCAAAAGTTTGTCTTTTTCTCGACTTTCAGGACGCTTATTTGAATAATAGGTTTCGAAGTTCCTTTCGAGGACGCGTGACAAACGTTAAGTTCCTTGACTTGTAAAATCATGAAATTAACAAATATTATTCACAATGCCCGCTAATATCGCCACCAACTTCTAAGGATATTGGGAATATTTTGTAGTTTAGTTACGCATAATATTTAGCTATGTAGGTTCTAATGCATATTTCTTTCATATAAAATTTTACGGGCTGAAGAGTTGGTTGAAAATTACTCAAATTATACCCAAACCATGTTGACGATTTTTAATAATCATATAATGTTAAGATCATTTGTTATTTTACAATTTGGAAACCGGACGCTAATTTTGAAATCAGCAATTATTAAAATCTCATCATATCGAATTTTCTGACATTTAAGTAAAATATTGGATCAAAAAGCTATTATTGTATTTTATTGGATGCAAATCAGATACCGAAATTTAAATGCACAATCCTTCCAGAAATGTTATGATTTATAGGGGAATTTGATTGACTCTGTGTACAATGATATTAAAGACGCAATAGTAATATGAACTTTCCTGAACCGTCGAATAAATTTTTTTAGAAAAATGTTTTGAGAAAATAGTATTTAAAGTTTTAGGTTTTTGATGCTCTATTATAAGTAATGTCGCTTCTATAACCTGCCTGGAATTTGCGTAACGTTAGTAACGAAGTGGAGGCTAAGAAAGTACGTAAGTAAGAAAGTAAGTAAGAAACTACAATTGCAATTGATTTAATTAAGGACAGTAAAAATTTGGCGTCTAATTATTATTAAAGTTTTAAACCTCAGCCAATTTTGGGCCAATTTTTATGAAGCTTAAAGAAAATATTCTCATACTAAAAGAAGATATAAAAATCCCTAATTTACATGTACCTACACACAGATAATAAATATTAATAAGTTTTACTTCTTAGTATTATTAGAATTAACATTACATTTCAAGATCACTCCATTATTCTCCTTTTCATTGAAAGCGTAAGTACAACAAAATTACGAATTAAATAACAATATTTCGATTAAATGCAATTCCGATGTGTTCTGATTAATGGATAAATCGATAATAGATGAGGTAACACACACATTATCTAGTTTCCTAGAATGAGTTCTGTTCGCATTTAGGAGTTTAGAGATGCGATATTAAGATGCCTGGAACGCAAAACTTTGCGCCATGGCAAAACAAAATTAAATTCTATCGAGAGCCCTCATTAAATTCAGTAAACCCTCCGAAAATGGCTTCATATGAAGAGTTTTCAGTTTTCGGGGCGCAATTAAGCGAATCGATGATGGCTCAGGTATTCGTGCAAAAACACCTATGTCTTGGTGATCCTTTTACCCAGCCACTCTGGAAAAGGGTTCTTTGCCCTCCTTAAGGTTCACGTGTGTGTGAGTTTATACAGGGCGCATAAAAAGCTTCCCCAAAATTCGGTTTACTGCACTACTCCCGGGGACCGGAATGCAAACCCCTCTAAAAAGGAGGTCGGATTAAACTTACACCTTCCTCTCCATTTTGCTGTGTGAATTTCATTAACGTGAACATCTATTTCCGGGTAAAAAACGCTGCATTTATGTACATTTATAAATCAGCAACAACACCGAAAGCCCCGAAACGTGTTTTCTATTACTCCTGGAAGTAAGCATACCGAAAAAGTACAAGAACCATTGGCGGGGCCCAGACAGGACACATTACCACAGGAATTAAATGGTCAGTTTCTGGGTCACAGGATGCTATTACCGCCCCGCTCTGGACACAGGACCCCCGGTAACCACTACAATCCAGGTTTGGTGGAGAGGGAGGAGCTCTTGCACTCGGCACGCCCGGACAAAACTCCACCGCCGGGTGTCCCCGAAAATCGAGGCAAAAAGTTTCGTCCCGAGGATCTGGTGTTGTACTCCCGTTCCGAGTTTTATGCAAATCACAGAAATAAGCTCCAGTTGTCGGTGCCACTAAAAATTGTGGGACAAACTGTATAAACTGGGACTCGAACCCGCCACCGGGTTCCACCAAGTTCACTCGCATAATGAGGGCTCGGTTAAAGAAATCCCGTCGACCACGACCAACACCGCTTTAAACTTAGCGATTTTTCCCTCACCCTGTGCATCTGAGGAGGTCTATCTAAATGGGTACAAAGGAAACGCTGTCCAGCATTAAAACTCCTTTTTTGAACGAAGAAACTGAGGCCATGGCTGGGGTCGGCCATTCCGAGCCACTGGCTTTCACAGCCAGAGGCCAAGCACCAAAAACAGGATCCGGTCAACGCCATCTAAAATGCTTTGTTCCTGGTCCTGTGGTTAATTATTTATAATGAGGACGGCCGAGAGCTTGTGAAGTGGATTCGGACAGAGCAGCAACTCCTTTTTCGCTTTAATGAAGGATTTTTACCATACTTCGGAGACAATCTTTTGAGAAAAAAACGCAAAGGGAATCATTTGTACTCTCACCAGGAGGACAAACAGTTAAAAGAACGTAATTTTCGTCTAAAAGGACATTTACATAACTTGCTCAAATCGCTGCTGATAACTCCTGAAGACCACAGCGGGATTCGCGGAGAACGTTTCCCTTAATGAACTCATTTATCGGAACCTTTTTGCGCCTCCAATTTGCGTCGTTGAAAATTGAATTTATCAGGATTTTTGGGAACCTATCCCCATTGGCATAAAAAATATAAAAAATAAAAACGAAATTGTAATGACCCAAATATTTCCAAGTTGGGCAAGGCAGGAGAGAGATTTTACACGGATAAACGGAAGTTCGACATTTTTTTTAACGAACCCCTTAGGGCTAAAAATCCAAATTACATGTTGGTTCTAACGAATGTCCATGTTCGCAGTATCCAAAAACGACTATCGTTTTGTAGTTCGATATCAAAAAGGTTTGAAATAAATGCGAAATGCACTGGCGGCTACTCGATCGTTTGAAGAGTGGTCTATGTTTCTGGAGCATTGTCTTCCCGAGGGACTCCGCAACATCAACATTAAAAGAACTAATGTAAAAACATAGGTCAATTAAGTTAAGCTCGTGGGGGGTGTCTGTTGCGATATAGACTCTAATTGGAGCACTCCGCAGAGACAAACCTGACGCTAATTAGAGCCGGAGTTAGAAAGGCCAGCAAACTACGGACAGGATGAACACTCCCGGCAACTGGGAGGTGGAGACTATAGATTCACTCTGGAGACGGGGTCACTCGTCATTAATGAGCTTTGTCAATTATTTGTTGTCGCTTTAATTGATAGACTATGCCGGCGCAGAGGCTGGTTTAATTGGAGCCTTCAGAGACAGACCTCGCTTGCCTGTTAAGCTTTGACTTGTTATTAATTAGCCTGAGGAATTGGAGATATCGGGCTCTTTGCAGTGTGCAATGAGGAAAAGGGAATCACTGCAAATTCTGCTTATTGCAAAGAAATTGGAGATAATGAGGATTGCTCCAACGGATTTGTCCAAATAGACAGCTAAAGCGTATTTATTATTTATTGAGGGAAATTGAATACCCGGGCTAGGTTGGAAATTCATTAAAGCACTAAAACTCTCTTAAACAAAAATATTCCTTAAGATTTTAATTAGGACAACTTTTTATTATCGAAAATATGCCTGAACATTTTCGATCATAACATTAATAAATATGTAGTAATATTTTTTATAATCTTATTTTTTAGAAAATTAATAAAAATAGATTTTCTAAGAAAAAATTTTCCTTGCCCGACTTGTTTGCACATTTAATCTCTAAGAGTTTTCACTAAATTTTCTACATCTTTGATAAATTATTAATAAAATGTGATAGACCGAATAAATTCGACTTTCAAGGTTGATTAATTCGACGATAATTCAAAGATAAATTAAGAACAAAAAACAAATATTTTCTCGAAATTTCTCCTTATTTATTTCTTAAAAAAGGAAAACAAATTTCTTAGAAATAATGTTTCCAAGTAGTGGAGGATTTTTATTTTGACTCGTTAGAAATAGGTACATTTATAAATTTCACGATGGAAAACAAATCAATAAGTAAGTAAATGAATTTATCTGCAGAGCGATAGCTTAGCTTTACATGTAATATCAGAACAAATTCAAAAAATCAACCTAACATACATAAGTGCATGTATTTTTAAAACTATCAAATTAATGTCAAGCACCAATGAATATCAAATTTCATAATTGTATCAGATTCCATAATTGAAATATGAACATTTTAAGATCGTTCTCATCCGAAAAAGTGTTGATAGAAGTGGAAAACTGAAGCACTAAATACTTCACATTTTCAAATCAAATTATATTCTGTTCAGAAACGTAAAACCATTGGAATGAATAAAGTATGCTTGCACTTCAACAAGCTCGACTATGAAGTGACAATTGTAAAATTTCACAATTTCATGGAGAGTGCAACTTGCCTACCATTGTGCCAATTAAGCCAGAGTAATAACGAGGAACGCATAGCTCGTTGTATGTTAGACAGATATGGAACACTCCAAGCTCATTAGCAACATAACAACGAATGACAAGCTCTTAATTGACTTACAACTCGTTGCAATGCAGAAATCACTCGCAGAAACGTAAAGTGACATCCTCCTCCATTGCTAAAATGTGCGGCGACATTATCAAGAATTGCAGAAAATGTAAATGCCAATAATGAAACAGTACGAAACTTATGCTCATCAGGAAAATTTCTAAATGCCAACAACCGACGGTGGTGGTGCTGTTCTCACAATTATGAGCGAAAACTAATTTCAGAAAATGCCACTTTGGGTGCTTATCGTGACGCTCTAATTTCGAAGAAAATTCGCAAGATCTTAAAAAATGCATAATGGGTACAAAGTTGCACTGAGGAGCTCGGGTAACTTCGGGAGCTTATGATCTTTCCAGGCCCACCCCCAACCATCCCACTTCTGTTTATGCAAAAGTGTGTTCACTTACTGGAGAACACCCACCCGGGGCCTGGTGCAGCCCGACTCCTCTAAATAATTACACTTCATACCCGGTGACATAAAACTGAAGATAAAATCTGCTCGAGGGAAATTTTAAATGGAAATGTCTCCCTGACTGCGGCCGGGCAGTGTCTCAATGGAGTTCTTTAGTCCCTTTTCTTACTAGGGCATTTTGTGGATGTGTGTGGGTATATGTATGTATGGGACTGTGCAATTTGCAGAATTTATGTCGTGCTGAAAGCTTCTTGCGACCTATCTTCGGCCCGCCAATGCGATTACATCGTCCATTAGATCGCTCATGTGTGGCTAACTAGCTCGAGACGAACTTATTTATTTCTTCTATGCTCTCAAGGACACTGTTTCCTTTTTATCCCGACTCCCAGATGAGTGGAACACATGCAATTTGCAACGGGAAGCATATCGAGGTTTTATGCAGCATCCTCCAAGGACCACAACTCGATCTCTCGCTGTGCATCTCCCGTCTCCAGTTGCTTCAATTGAGCCAAGGCCACACCGCGGACACTTAAGTGCCGGGAATTTTTTTTCTTTTGATGCTAATGTACCTTTTGATGATAATTACTTTAACCTTCAGTGGGTAACGTATACCTTTTAAGGATTAACCAAAGAAAAGGAAAAACGAGAGTATTTAAGGTTCTTTTATGTTAAGGAACATTTCGGCTAATTCAATTCAGTTTATTGCGACTTATATTAATACAATGGCGTTTTACAAATGGTAGAACTACATATGTTAAAATTTCAAGAGAGCAGATTTACAGAGAAAAACCTATCTAAGGTGTGTGACATAAGGTGCAAATTATCGTTGGCCGAAAATGTCAAAGTGAGTACTGAAAATGATATGTATGTGCTTGCGCAATCTACACCAGGGGCTTGTCTACGTATCATATGTTCAATACATTTAGGCTAGATAAGCAAAATCAACATTCAATAAAAGAGAAACTTCTCTTAATTAATTCAAACCTTTCCACATTATTTGTTACAAATTAATTCAAAGGCAACATATTTATCATATTAATATCTCAAAAAAATATTAGAAACTTAATTTAATTGAACAAACATGTTGTTGAAATTAATACAAAATTCTGGTTTATTTATAGTAAATTATTTTGTTTTAAAACTGTTTAACCCTAGAGATATACAATTTTAATTCAATGGCTGTATAATCAAGCAAACATGTCTCAAGTTGTTTGGAATAACTTTAAATCAGTTGGGAAAAGTTTCTGTTTAATTGGGTTCTGACTTAACTTAATTGGAAAAATGTTTTACCTGAATGGAAAATGGAATAAAAGATTCAGTTCTTTGACATTTTCTTCTGTATCCATCAAAAATTAATAGGCATTATTTGGGCAAAAAAAGGTATATTTATTCTATAATAATAGATTCTTAGGAGAGTTTTCTAAATGAACAATGAATTTTCAAATAATGGTGCTTCTTAACAACTATGAATTTGAACGTTACTTCTGATAAAAGATTTTATCGGATTAAGATCAGAACCAGAAGTAGAGAATAGCGTTTATGGTTAAGTTTATATTTGTTTTTTAAGGTGTACGTGTAAAACTTTGTGGGTTTAATTTACTTCAAAGTAAATATTTGCTTTATTTCTGAATTCTAAAAGATAAAATATGGTATCAGAAGTAAAATTGGTTCCTTCAGTTTATTGCTTATTCACCAATTTTATTTTATTTTCATTACATGATTATCTACAGTTTTTATAGTAACAATCTGTAAGATCCCGCCTGTAGACGAATACGAAGAAAAAGTCAACCCTGAAGGACGTTTTGCGAACGTGACCACGGTATGAATTAGCTTCTACAATTTTGGTGAAAGGAGCAAAACGAACTAATTAACGGGAGCAATTAAACAGACCACCTCCGCTTGAGGTGGCCTCTTTGATATCCAATTAATTCGGTCGGGCTAAGGCATCCAAGGCACTTCGTCGGAAGACGTTTGGTACTACATCGAAATGGCTCGATCTAAAGCTAAATATCAAGATGCTGGAGACAACGGCATGAAAAATATTTCATAAACGGAGCCCTAGAGCCCCAGCCCAGCCCCGGCTGCTCCTCTAGGAGTGGTTCGACGTCGTCGCACGATGGAGTTCACCGTTCATTAAATTCATTAGGATCCTAGAGGATCCCTTGGCCCGACCATGTGCATAATTTCGTGAATGAATATTGTGTGCATTCCGAGCCGGGAGAGATTGCGGGATTAAGGGAGAGGGGCGGTACAAAGTTTGAATAGGTCCTGGCTGCTGCCGGAGCACTTGGGGATAACTCAAGCACGAATTCCTTAGAATAATTCGCCCTAATGCTCGAATAATGGCCATAATCCCATGAAATGTCTTAATGAGCTTTAGGGAGCTGCTCACAACTTTAAGTTTTATATTCAATTAGGATAAGGGAGTCCCGGGCATTTTGTGGAGCCATGCTCACCACCTTCTTCGTGCGCAATATCCGAAACCCATCCCACTTCTTAAATTAAAAAAAGATGTATAGTGTAAAAAAATACAGACTGAATAGTTTTCATTTGGAGCAAAAAGAGCCCTATGTCAATTTGCTTTGATTACCCTTCGGTTATATTCTCTAAATTTCATTTTCGAGCCCCGTCGGACGGTTTTCAGCTACTTTAGATGTACATCGAATAGATGAAAATCCGGGCTATCTTCATGGGACAGAGTTCCTCAGGAGGGCTAAGGGTGCCCTCGCGGAATAAGCAGAGGCTTCAATCAGCGAAATAATCAAAATTCCTTTTCGAAATTTACATAATCCGCCTCAATTACAAAACCCGGCAGCCCCGCAAACAAAGGCTGTGCTTCACTCCCGTGCTCCCGCCGCATCGTTGCCACGTCGCCGCCCGGTGCGGAGCCCCTTTGCAAGCAATGTACCCTAGGAGCCCCCGAGTCCCCCTCACCGAAGCTATCTGTAAACTTCATCAAAACTCCTATTTTTCCGAATCTGGGAAATCCTTTTCAATTTCCGCAGAGGAAAGTATAACTGATAAGTCCGATATCTAGCCGGGGAGCCGCCGCTGCCATGGCAATCGCTTTTGAGAGTGACAATCCGTCTCAGGGTGTGGGGGCGGGGCGCGCTGCTCTTCCATTTGATTAAATCTCAGTAAAGGAAACTTTTATTCAAAGGATCCGTGGAAGAACTACTCTCACGCCGCCGTACGTGGCGCGGCGTCGTCGTTGTCGTCATCGTCTTCCTCGTTTTCTTTCAGCAGGGCTCCGGACCCGGCCCATCCCGCTCTAAGATGCCTCCGCATCGGGCACATATCCGCCGGGATATAGTGGAGCCGGGCTTTTATTAAAATTCCTAAAATTCATTGATTTTTCGCCGCCGGGTTCGGGTCGAGAACGGGAGAGGGAGCGCGCAGGGTCGTGTGCCCGGTCTGAGATTAATGCCGCCGTCGGTGCTCCTCCGTTTTCTTTGGGGGGCCCCGAGCCCGAGCTTTTAAAGCTTTTAATTTGTAGGGCGGATGAGCGGAGCCGGTCCCGGCATCCAGCCGTCTTCCTTGAATCCATCCCGTCATATGAACGCAACCGGGTGAGCTCACCCGGCGGAGAGCGACTCCTTGCATTATTTACCATCAAGTTGATTGGTATTGTCGTGTTTGTCCTTTGTTCGATAAGAGGAGACAGGGAGCTGTAATTTACCTTTAATTAGTTGGCCCGAACCGGAGGAGAGACCCGGCAAGGATAGAACATTAGGGGGTAAATCGGCTTCGATATTAGGAACAGTGCGGGGGTGACTAGCCTTAAACAGAGAGACAGGCAATTTCAAGGTTCCCTGTGGGGGGCGGAACGGACCCGGACCGAGCTTCTACTCCGGCTCCGGCTTGTTTATACCTCCAGCCAGGACTGCACTCCTCCGGGTCCTTGATTAAGTAAGGGATATTTGTTCCTCCATTAGGACGCTCGTGGCACAACATGTATTAATCATGGCCGACGTGCAATACCTGCAATCGTAATTACACTCCTGGATGAGCGGCGAATTCTATGGGATGCTGCACCACTGTTAGGCGAGCTTTAAAATTAATAAGTTTTTGCGAAAATTTCACCCTTAGAATTGCGGGTAATTTAGCGCCCCTGGAAAACGGTCGTGCGCTAACTTGGTCCATTTTATGGGCAATGGCTCCCTACTTTAGTAGAGTTGTATAGTTTAATTGCCCGGCGAGAGTTTTAATACTTTTATGGAAGCGAGTTATTGCTACTAGATTTCTCTGACATCACTTTTCGTGCTCAAAAACTCACCAACAGAGGATACATAAAATCCATTTCGAAATGAATTTATCCTGTGAATGTTTTAAAGATCCTACATTGAACGTTTTTTTGATTTTTACAGCTTTTTTACTGCAAAATAAACAATCTCTTCAACTGTCATTAAAAATTAATGGTCATCACAACATGAAGTATAAAAGAATTAGATTTTTCGATATATTACTATTAAAAATATTATAAAATGTTAAATATTTAATTATAATCAGATTTAAGATTTGTATAATCATTTATAGAAAAATAACTTATCATCAGATTATTTCATACCTATGTACATATATATGTAAGTACCACTAGGGATTTCCAGGAACTGAGTCACTGATTTGCCAAATCGATTAATTGTACTAACATAAAGCGAAGCACTCTGATGAAATTTCAAACTCTGTTTAAATTGGAAGTTTAAATTGTGAAATAATTAACACTTAATATTTAATATTAAGCATGATTTAAATTACATTTGAAAATGTTAAGAAGTTAGTCGATTTAATCCATATAAATCTCAATTAAAGTTGCGCATGAAACCATAATTTTACAAGAATTTATATATGTACATATGTATTTAAAACTCGGAATACATGAACAAACAGACGAATTTTCGTGAAATCTGAAGACTCTGATTATAGCTTACTTTTTAACGGATATTATAAGGATGAAGTCACCCAGACAGTTTTCAAATGATTATATACCTTTGAAACTAACTTGAACTGTCGAAAATTATATTGATTTAAAAAAATGAGTTTATATTAAAAACTAAACAACATATGAAAGTTTTAGTTTTGTTTTACTTTGAAAATTTTGAAGAGCCCAGAGATTAAATAAGTATGTGCAACAGTCAAATTGATAAAATCAGGCTACTTTACTTGTTTGTAATTGTAATTTGCAAATAAATAAATGAATAAATATCTCATGTATAAACCATGCATAAATGTACGAACATATACTAGTTTCATGTTTAAAATTGTTGAATGAAACCAATTCATATATCTTATCGAAAGTTGGAAATTGTTCGCAAACCGCGCACACATGAGATCCCAATTAAATTTTATTTTGCCTGGGGCGACTGTAACAACCGCGAATTGCTAAAACTGAAACATCTCAGGCCGCCGCCAATTACCGAAAGTAGTCGGGGCAAAACGCCCGAAAGTAACAAAACCACGCTATTAATTATCTTCTTCCTAGAAGTGATATGCCCGCCGGTGATCCCAGCTGCTGTTCGCAGAATTTCGTGGCAACTTCGAAGGCTGAATTTCTTGGTGTGCTCATATTTCACGAGAGGCCAAAGTTTGATGTGAACTCACCCAAAGTGCTAAGGAATGTCTGAGGGCGTCAGGAGGAAACTCTTTCACCTCGCTGCGCCCCAGTTGCTCCTCCCGGGCGGGCTCTACGGGGCCCAGATCCCAGCAGCGCCCCGGATCCGGAGCGTGAGGAGCTGTGTAATAATTTTTATGCCCAGCGGGCCCGAGCGAGTGAACGAAGTGCTAAATTGTTTATGATTGTTCAGCCGGCAAGGCTGACGTACCATCGACCAGAATTCCCATTCCCACCCATCAGGGAGCCACCCGGGAAATTTTCTTATGTGTAGTAGAGCTGTTGCAGCCGGGAGGCCTCTGGTTCTGGTCTGGCTGGAATGCGGCAAGATTTCCCGGCGCAACTTTCGTCCCGGTTTCCAAATTTTCCTTGAGGGAATCCTTTTCACATCCCCGATCAATACAGCGGAAATATCCATTAATGCACCCGGGGTCTCCGCAGGGTCGTTATTGCACCGGGGCGATAGACGCCGCACCAGTTCACTTCTTCCCCAAAATAAAACGCTTTGATTTGCTGAACTGTGTGCACACAGTTCCCGGATTCTGGGGGTCTAGGGTTCGGGTTTCACCCGAAATATCCCGGAATCGGTTTTTGCTGAGAATCCCTTTTTCGGCCACCATTTACTGCCCCTGGGCAATTATTCTGGCGAGGACTTGCGAAAAGTCTGCACAGTCCGAACAGAATCAGAGGGCGGAGGGAGGAACGGGATTTGGGGCCCAGCAGCACCCCACTTTGCTCAATCCGGTAATTAGCTAACTCGAATAATTGGACGCCGACCGGGCTCCAAAATCGATTGCCACCTGACTTTTGGGGCGAACTGGAGCACCGGAGCACCGCGTCGACCAAATCAATAACGCCCGCGCCGGTTCTATTTTGACTTCGTTATTTTTAGATTTGATTTGCATATGTGGAGCACGTGAGGGAAAAATTAAATATATGAGCAAATCGCACAATACATTTCATTTTTTTCACTACGACGGCAGCCGGCGCCAATTTTTCAAGTCATTTGCTTGGTTTTTGTCCCATATTTTATATTACAACGCATTTTCTAATTATATAAATGGCACAATTTAACTTTCTCGTAAAACCTCTCATTTGTACATTTATTTGAAAAATGTTGCCATTACTCATTTATTAAAGCTACATACAATTATAAACTTTAAACCTGCTGTATGGATAATAATAAAATAAATAAAATACATTATATCACACAACTGATATTGCAGTAAGTTTTATGTGGATGGCATGAGGAACGTAACATGGACATTTTAACACTTTTACATCCGGTGACACCAACGTGGTGATCGTTGAATGCCGGTGGCACCACGTTGGTGTCATATGTAGTCTATAATGAATTTTTCAAATCTACCCGCAAAGTACCAGCGGAAGAAAAGAAAACTTTTTAAAGCGAACGTGAAAGTGTTGAGTGGACCAACTAAATACAATTGGCGCTCCCATCGCACTTATTAGATGTGTCATGTGAACGCCGTTTTATTAAAAGAAAAAAAACACTTATGCACTCATATGAATCCAACTAAAATGATACTGATATCTATCTTTAAGAAAGATAAGAATGTATTTATTAGAATTTAAAAGGATAAGATAAAACATCTCTGATAGATCTGATTTTGATTATTGAAAGGTAATTCAAATAATTTACTATTTCTTAATTTCTTTTCTTTATTATTAAAACAAGTAATAACTATCATAAAACATATATCTACTCAATTCATTTTCTGAGATAAAAAAATATATGTAGCTTGGGATTAAATTTTTACACTGATAAGCTGCCTGGCAAATATGTGTCTTATATGCTTTTACGCTTTCTCAGTTATTGAAGAATCTTGAAAATTAATTTAATCCTTTGGATAGGCATACATTTCTCAAAAGCGATTTTTATTTTTATTTCAGCATGGATTACACAAGCTTGGGTTGCTGCGTGTTGGCCTTTGTCTTATACCTGAACACCCTGAACGCCGGATTTGTCTACGACGACAGGTGAGTAGGACTACACACATATTTACTATTTACTTTGGATTAGATTCATAAGACGTCATGTGTATTTAAGAAGTCACTCGAGCAAAAAAAAAAAAGAAAAAAAAAAGTAAAAAGATATTTAATTCAGTCAAACCGAGACCCGTGCAAATCCCCTGTACCCGGCTTACGTCAATCTTGCTCCCTGCCGGTTGCTCCCGGTTGCCTTCCCGCCTCGAAAAAGTGAAATCATCCACGAAGGAGCATAATCCTCGCCACGAAAAGCGAATCGTATTATAACGTAATCAACCAAAAAATTGATTTTCTACTGAATTTCTTTCACGCACATGGTAGGCTAAATTGACGGCTACGGAGATCCCGGCCGCCTGCGTGCATATGTGCGTATGAATTTGGGAAAGTACCGTGAAAGGGAATAAATGTCGGGATACATCAGCATCCGATAGGGCCTGATGGAATAAAGGAGGAATTACCGGCCTTCCACGAAGACGTCATTTATTTCATCCCCCGCAGGACCCCCGACCGCCCAACGTGCTCTGCACAGAAAAGCGTGTCTTAAAAGGAGAGGCATGAGCCAGCAAAAATGTGACACGTTCCCAATTTATGAAAAATATGACGGATATCTCTGTCGATTTTAAAATTAAGCGCAGTACGTCTTTCCCGAACAGAGAGGTCCCTAACGGAGCCGTTTGTTCCAAAGAAAAAAATATATATTCGAATGAAGGCCGCAGCTTTATTGCCTCGAGCATTCGAAAAAGAATTTATATTTTGCCTCTTCCCAAAGCGTATTTTTTAAAAGGGACTCAAATAAATTTGAAGTATGCTTTTGTGATTCAGTACCGGCACAAATGTTTATTTCAATAGAGGATTTTCACCTTAAGAAGGCTCCTCGCAAGGACGCAGCCCACCGAGACAAAGGCACAATTCCCACAGACTTTTAGAATAATGTCTTAAGTATGCTTGATGAAGAAACATCGAAGAGGAAGCCCAAGCATCAGATAAATTATGTAGATGCCCTTCAGTGTCCACCTCCGGGATTGTATCGCAATATTAAAAATATGAAAAGCTACATGAAATCTAAAATGTACATATGTATAACCACTTGAAAGATTTTTAAGACGAAGCAAAGTGTTGTACTTGTCGGAATTAATTCAGAAAAGCTTAATTTCGGTGGCCCAATATAAAAATCAAAATAATCATATTAATTTATTTGATCCATCACAAAAAAAAAAAAAAAATTAGCTTCTTTGAAATTTTAATGATGAAACAATTGTACGTAACATGTACTTTTAAACTCTTATGTAAAGAGCTTTTAAGTACCTACATAAAATATAGATTCTACATTATTTTTAATTCTATATATCAGAAGTGGGGAACAAAAGACACAAATTTTATTTAAAAGGTATTGACGATCAATTTTTTCTTATAATCGTAATAATAATAAATCAATATGACAATCAAAACTTTACAATTTACAATTTAAATTAACAATTTGTATTTGTATGAATTGTAAAGTAAAAAATGTTTGTTTAAAACAAAAAATTAAATAGATTATTTTTCATGACCCAAGGTTTTTACAATATATTGCTTACCACATCCATTTCGAAAGATTAATAAATTAAATAGTAGGTACTTATAATCAGATACGTACTGTTGGTCAGATCATTTTCAAATTTTGGAAATTTTAGAGAACCAGCTTTGTACTGAAATAGAATATGTAAAAAGGAAATATTTGTCTTAAGTTATTTACATTTAAGATTTTAAAAATATTGTTACAATTTTATCCGCCAAGCGGCTGGCGGACAAAATTGCACGTTTGTCCTTCGCTATAATTCGGATATAGGAATCTGTGTTAAAGATAATTGCTCGTCCGTCGAGATAGATGAGCCCCCGCAAAAATGGTCGGCATTTCATTCCGGAGCCCTGGCCAGATCTAATTAGTGTGGCTATTGGCCACTAATCCTGCCACATACGCCACGATTGTGCGGATTGAAAACCGGTCCCTATATCCACTTGATTAAAATTTCAAGTGTGAAATATAGCGAACGAAAATTTTGTAACAATATGTTTAAAAAAAAAAAAGTTATTCTACTTCAGCACATAACAACGTCTTCAGAAAGAGAAAATCTTTAAAACATATTAAAACTTTTGTAATTGTAACCCGCTTCAAAAGGCACAAAAAAACTAGACATTGAACCTGTTATGAGGACACATAGAGACCACATTGGAAGGGCTCGATTTATGTTCAAGTCGACCAAAGGTTTTCCCTAGTCATAATTTTAAACAGCTTGTAGCTGCTAGGAGTATTTAGAACGGAAACCAAGAAAACCTTAATACCTAAGACTCTAACATGTAGTGAGACTCATTTCGCCCCTTTTCCGCCGCAGAAAGACATTCTAATTTTAATAAGCACACTGCAGCAAAAGCCCAACAGCCTTGTAACTAACTCGAGCAATGACCAGTGAGAAATAGCCGCCGGGATCCTCTCCGCACGGCCCCATTTGTCCAGGCGGAGCCCTAGCCCTAGCCCTAGTCCGGAAAGGGACAGGGTAAAAGCAGCTGGCAAATCCTTTCGCCTTCTGCCTGAGAAGGTCCGGGGCCATTAAACCTCGCCGTAATTCATGCGGTTTCTCTAAGTTATCATTTTCACGGCCGATTGTTCTCCTTTAAGGACAGCGAAAAGGAAACCTTTCCACATTTTGCAACAAAATCCCTCCAGGTGTGGGGGGAGGGTGATGGGGGCCGAGGGCGGAGACCCACAAATCCACAACAGGTGAACACATAGAAAATTTCGATATCTGAGAAGTTTTGTGGGGTTAAGTCGTAATGAAGCGATGGAGGCGGGGGCGGAAAGTGGGCTGGATTTTTGGGGGCGGCATGGGCATGGCCTGCCACAAGAAAATTGCCCCACCTCCTCGTCGCTGCCGCCGCCAAGCCCCCAAGGGCGGCAAAATACTCGAAGACATTAAAATCGTGCACCAGATCTGGTATTGATTTTACATTTTCACCTCGCATCTCCGCCACCCACACCTTCACCGGAGGCGCTCCAAGACTGGCTTTTTCCACAGTTTCTTCTAAAGAAAGCTACTGAAGAAAGAAAGCCCCACCGAAAAAAAAAGAAAAAAACTGATAAAACGTTTTCGGGATATGATTAGAATTCCGCTAGCGTCGCTCGTGCCATTTTCATTCCCTAGTACTTTTGCACAGTTATGAAGTGGAGGTTGCCCAAATAATGGTGGGAGCGAGGGCGGGTGTGAGGTGTCGCCACCTGGCGGGTCTCTTTGTCTGCTCCGATCGAAGGTACCGAACCAGACCCTTTCCGCGGTCCCCTAGAGCACTAAGGCGAAAATCTTGGAAAATCCGAAGGTCGTGCCCTGGAACAGGTGTAAATGCTTAGTTTAATCTTGTACATGCGGAGGAGTTGGCGCAAATACCATCGCCCGACTCCAACATTTATTTTATATATATTTTTTTTTCTACGCTTGTTTACACGATATTCGACTCGATATTGGGCGGAGATGGCGGTCAATAAAATTAAAGACGACGAAAAAAAAAGAAAATATTTGCTTAGCGAAATTTGTCGCGGCTCGGTGGCATGACAATTGCCGGTCTATAGCCGGGTGGATATCCTGAGACGCGGCACGACGGCAGCGTCTTGTTGACTCAAAAAATTTTCTGAATGGAATGGAAGGTGAGAAGCGGCAGACAACCTGTCGTCGTGTTCTCTGTCAAATTTGTTAAAAATGGAAAAAAAAAATATATTTTCCCAAAAACTCCTGTTAAGTCGATGGAAACAAATTCAATAAATCCAAAATCGGCCTCACGCTCTTTCGCGCTTACATTTTTGGCGGAAAGGGGCCAAGTCGACCGAACTTTTTCTTTTTGATCGAAATCACTTCTCTAGGGCTAAGGCTGAGGGCTCATGTTTATTTCAGCGAGAGGTCGTTAAACAGGGCTTACCACTTGAACAAATTGAAGACGTATTGAATTTACTGATGGCAAATTATCCTTAACTGAAACCTGTAATTGAATTACTTAAGTCAATGTTGGAAAGTATCATCTTGCATTTGTCCAAGTGGTCAGAAAACATGAAATTCATTTTAAAATGAAGCCAGTCAGAAAAAGCATTTCTTAATAAAAACAGATACCACATTACAATATATTACATATATGTATATTTTGGAAATTGAACTACATTTCTAAACGTATGTTTTCTCATGACCAAGTCAGGTCCAGACCATGATATCATAGTCTTAACACTATTAAGTTTTTCTACTAAGGTGCGAGAATGGATAAAAATAAGGTATCCAGACCCTTAAAATTACGAAGGACTAATTTGTTACTACTATCCAGATCCTTAAAAATATTATTACAAATTTTCATTCGTTTATAATTTACACTTGGTATTGTATTGTAGCCTAACAGATACCTATACGTCCGAATTGCTTATGCAGGGACAACACCAAGCCACAATGGTGAGATAAGCTTGGTGTCCTGGATCCTAATCAAACCCAAATCTTCATTAAGTCCAGGCAAATCTTTTTAGTCGTGATGTACATATTTAGAATTTTCACTTTCAAATATTTAATTTAATTAAAAGGAGTTTTAGCTTAATATAATTGACAGAATTTTGTGATATTGACCGAATATTCGATATCTGGGCAGGAGCAGAGTAGGGAGCTGCATAAGCATGATAAATTTTTTAATTTAATTTTCCTTTAAAAGCACTAGACAGAAGATCTAACATTTTAAAAATCTAGATTTGTGTATTTAATTAATACTTTAAAAACGTGAAAGGAGTAATATAATTTTAATTTCTGGTCTCGTAACAGCAAACCTATCAAATGCTAGATGAGAAAGGGGAGACGACCAAATAAACTGATGATGCCCAAATCAAATATGGCGATTTATGACAAAAGATACAAAATATGTTTGCAGAGTAAAATCAATGTGGGTCAATTTGGAGAGTTTGACTATTTACATTCCGTTCCATCATGCTTTATGTATGGATAGGTCGGAAGCACAAATACGTCATTAGAATCGATGCACCCTGACCCACCAGCAGCAGTGTAATTTGAATGGACGAGTCAATCAATCTGTAATTAGGACACTCGGGTCATTTGTTAGTAAATGAAACCTGCTACAAAATCATGGGAAAATCAATGAAATTTGAGCAATCTTTAAAATGTACATTTTCTGCGGGTTTACGTGTACACATTCATTATTATTATATAAAAATGATAATTGGAAACCAGAATAGAAGTAGGATTTAAATTATAACCATTATTTTTAGATTTAAAGCAGTGCAAACAAAAAATACTGTTTGGAACTTTTATACCTTAAAGAGATTGCCCTGCTTCCATACCTGTCCCAAAAATTATTGAAGAAGTTTTTCTGTAAAATTAGGGTCATTTGCAAACGTGAGAGCTTATCAAAACATCGATAATGACCTGGAACTGTTCCAAAATGCAATAAGAAAAAGAAAAAAAAGGATTCATTGCCAGGATGAGGTGGAGTGGGAAGGTTCTACTACTAAAGCACAGGTCTAATCGCATAAAAGCAATTTCGAAGGAATTAGCCGAAGCTGCATAGTGTTTGTCATTGCCGCCGGCCACTGTCGACTTGCTTCGGAGCCCCATTAGCGGGGCTAGAGGAAAATGAGGCCGGGCGGGCTCACTCTGACACAAATTCCAGAACTTAGTCCGGCGCAAGTGAATAAATCTGATTAGGTTTTATGTGTTTTCTTTTGCAGGCGAGCGATCCTGGGCAACTCGGACGTGTCGGGGACCACCCCGTGGATGCAGGCGTTCCAGAACGACTACTGGGGCACCCCGCTCTCGGACTCGGGCTCGCACGGCTCCTACCGCCCCCTGTGCGTCCTCAGCTTTAAGGTGAATTACCTGATCGGGGGCTACACCCCCTGGGGGTATCACTTAATTAACAACTTAATGCACTGCCTTGCAACGGGCCTCGTCGTGAAGCTGGCGCGCCACTTCCTGTCCTCGGTGTGGGGCATCCTGGCGACGGGGGCCCTCTTCGCGGCGCACCCCATTCACACGGAGGCTGTAGCCGGGATCGTCGGCAGGGCAGACCTGGCCGCCTGCATCTTTTATCTCCTCACTTATCTCACCTTCATAAAACACATCGCCTGGCGGCAGCGGAACGATTCTAGACAGTGGCTAGCACTTAGCCTCACCATCGTCCTGTCGCTGTGCGCGCTGCTGTTCAAGGAGACCGCGGTCACGGCCTTGGTCGTCTGCGCCATCTTTGATATCATGCGGGGACTGTGCGGATTCGCGGATAAGGTCAGTAACCTCAACACCCACTATCCGCAGTATGTCTGCAGAAAATCGACAAACATTCCTCAACTATTTCTAAAGATTATACTACAAAACTTTTATTGAACATGTTTCATACTTCATATTTCAACGTTATTAAATTTATAATAGGCCAAGATAATGTTTACCAAGAAAACAAAATATTATTTTCAGAAATCAATCACTAAAATAAACTCTCTTTATTTTTAAATTGATGGTTACATCATGTTGAAAATTTTAACATAAAGTAACAATCATATTCGAAAAATAAACAATGAAATAAAATTTTCTTGATTTTCATTTTTATTTCATATTTATTTACGGACGATAACGACTATATATTATTTACATTGAGTATACACAAAAGTTTTATTAGTAAAATTAATATACTTTTTTTAAAACTTTATTTTGTTGGGAACTTCAAAACGAAAGTAGACGGCTATAACTTTCCATTGCTCAAACTAATAGCAGCGAGAGATCGGAAATAAAAAGGTAAATGCCCCGTCGAAATTGAACATAAAAAGTATTTTATGAGTGACCGCACTCTCGCCAAATCGATTATTTAAAGTCATATCAAAACCGTCAAAATGTGTATACTCAAATAGGAAAAAATTTAAATTTGATTCGTAAATCGTTTTTATGAACTAAATGAAAAGTGATAGTAAACAAAGTATGAAATCTAATTTATTAGGAAATGGTTCGTTTTAAGAGAGAAATGATAGAGGCGGGGGTGGTAAACGGTTTGTAGCCCGTATATCACTGCGGAAGTCATAGAAAAAGGGATTTATGGAGTTGGAATAGACTCGTTCAAGCATTTAAGTACCTTAAGCTATTACTACAATATTTATGACAAGCTCTTTCTTTTACGCAAATAAAATAACCTGAAACTGATTTTCTTTCAAGTCTAGCTTTGAGGAATTAATTTGTGTGAAGCAGCTTACAGAAATGTTAAAATTTCGAATTGATGAAATCGTCTTTGTTATTATATTATTTTAATTTAAAAAATACTGCTTTTTAAAATCATACAATATCAGGGTAAAAAGCAAACAACTGAATTATGCTGAACTTTCTAAACCCTCTGTTTTGACAAAAACTCAAAACCTCTCAATCCAGTTCAGTGAAATTGTATACACATACGTAGAGGACTATCTACTGGTTAAAGAATATGCTAAATATTGTCAGACTTCAGCCAGCGTTGAGACTCATACCTGAGGTAGGCTTAAGTCAATTTTGAGATAGGTTTAACTTTCAATATAGTTTTATATATAAAACTCTATAGAGACATAAAATAAAAACTAGATAGAGAAGTATAAAATGAAATGTCATTTGAAAATGTGGAGAGTTGCAATTTCTGAATAATAAATAATAATTTTTATTGAAACCTTAACCAAAAACATCAAAATATTTCGACTTTATAAAAGTGCTCGTAATGACACAATTTCAAAAATAAGCAATGATAAAAAGAAAACCTTTCCGTTGAGTGTGCATTCAAAAGTGTCTGCTAAGTCGATTTTCTGTCGAATGACTTGCAGTCGTTTTCATTGAATTTATCAAGCATTTTTCCGCAGAATCGATACCGGACGTTGGGCATCATCACGGCGGCGCTCGTAACGACGGTGTACATCAGGCTTTCGGTTCCGCGACCGGGAGGGAGCTTCTCGACGGCGGATAATCCGATCGCGAAAAGTGGCTCAGCCTGGACCCGGCTGCTCACCTTTTTGTACCTTCCGGCGTTCAATTTCAAGTTGCTCGTCTGCCCGTCGGTGCTGAGCTTCGACTGGGGCATGGACGCCATTCCCCGGATAACGAGCATTTACGACTCGAGGAACCTGCTCAGCCTTAGTTTTTACACAATCGTAGCAACGACCCTGTGGCGGAGCCTAAGGGTCCTCTACACATACCAACAATCAAACTTCCCCCGGACGGCCCAACAGAGAAAATCAAGGGCGAAGAAGAAGTACCCGATGGTTGGGAGCCACTCGGGGCCGCTGGTGGCGGAGTCTCAGCCGCAGCTGCAGCAGCAGCAACAACAGCACCCGGGAAATGGGGCTTCGGCCCCTCCGCCAACAGCACCCCCAGCATCCTCCGGCTGGACCAAAAGCGAGTGTGTCTGTCGCATATGTAAACAGGAGCTCACGATAAGACATACAAGCTCCTGCAGGGCAATTAATAACAATAACGTGCCGGGGCCACACACCGAATGTGGGTGCCAGCTCCTTGAGAAGCGGTTCCAGTGGCCTCAGTCGTACGCCCCGACGACGACGGAGGCGGCCCTCGTCCTCCTCCAGCAGGAGCACCCGCACCCGCACCCGAGGCTGCGAACAGCGGCTGTCCTTACAGCTCGGACAGACAGACAGAAATGTCCGAGTGACAACACCACCACCAAATCGGCTGTAAATAGTGGCAGTTGCTGCACCACCCTCCTGGCGAATCTCTCGGCGCGGGCGGCCAACTCGACTGTCCTCGTTATGTCGCTGGCGTTCCTGGCGCTGCCCTTCCTCCCGGCAACGAATTTATTTTTCTACGTTGGATTCGTCGTCGCCGAGCGGCTCCTCTATCTGCCGAGCGTCGGCTACTGCCTTCTAGTCGGGTTCGGAGTTACCAAAATCATGGAGCCCCTCCGGAATCCGAGGCGGAGGATCGCGGTGATACTCTGTATGAGCTTAGCTTTAAGTATGTTAAGTGCTAAAACGTGGAAGAGGAGTCTGGACTGGCGAGACGAGGAGAGCCTGTATCGGAGCGCAATCGGGGTTAATCCCCCCAAAGGTAAGGCCCCAGCTCCCCCGGTGATGCCTTCTTTAATTCCCTGTCTCTGGTATCTGATTTACAGCCCTCGGGAATTTAGGAAGTGTCCTTAGCACACAAGGTAGATACGCCGAGGCCAAAGAAGCCCTTCTAGAAGCGCTCAAGTATCGACCTAATATGGCGGATGTTCACTTTAATTTGTAAGTATTCACTGTCCTCGTTTCAAATGACCCAAATCCTCTACAGAGAAGTGCACGACTAACTTCGTTTTCGTCCTTAACTTTGAACTCAGAAGGAATGTGGACGAAGACGCCTAAGGCATTAAAAATTTATGAAATACCCTGCTCTTCATACATCCTCAAATATTTGTCTTTCGCCTTACGTTCAACTAAGAGTTAATTTCAGCAAAGACCTTGAAATCGGAGAGTTACCATAAAATGTCGAAAATAAATTCGTCGTATAGGTACTTCGAACCTGACCTGAAGGCATTGCTTCAATATTCTATAAATAGACTAAAGAGCAAGGGGTTCTCTGAATTTAAAAGTTCACATACATATTTATGTCCTTATTTTCACAACTCTTTCAGAACATCTCATTTTAATTTCAATACTATTTTTATTTTGTTTTCCATACTTCAATAAGCTAACTTTTCTGCAAGTTTAAAGAACAACAGTGAAGCAGAATAGAATTTCAAAATAGTTTTAGACTGGAAACAATATTTTTCTAAGTAAAATTACATTCTAAATCTTATTTGTAGAGAAATGTTACTAAACTCTAATGTTGAGTTTTTCTAGTGCTGTTCACTAGAAAATAATTTACTTTGAGTTCTGAAATACATTCGAAGCAAGAAGGAGCTCTCAGTATAAAACTTGACATTTCTCGTCTGATATATTATATATTGTATATTCAAATTGTATATCGTATCGTGGAGTGCGTTCTCTGTTCTGTTTCCAAAAAGTTTTTAGAAAGTAAAGGAATTCCTTCCTTTCTTATTTTTTTCATTTAAATAATATGAAATGAATAACTTAAAATTTTCGACATTGTCGATCAGTTATTTTAAAATTTTTTCAGCATAAAAAAAAAAATATCTTCTGAATATCTTGCGTCAAATTGTTATTAGAGATATTTGCATCTCCTATTCCGGAAATTGAAAAACACTTTTGTATGTATGTATAGCCAGTGAAAAATGTTAATAACAAATTCTTTCAAGAAGTCTTAAAATCAAGATCCAGCAAGATTTAATAAATTTAGAGATTAGACGTGTAGATATTCTTTAGCAGAAATGTGTGCTAATTTTAAGGGAGCGTATTTTTATATAAGACAAAATGCACTACCAACAGTAAACATAGATTGTCCTTTCTCGAGAAGAGTGAGTTAATGGAAATGCCAACCGCAGCAATAATTCAGGGTATTTTAATACCACCTGCCAGTGGCCACGTTAGGCCCCGCGAACCAACAACTGTAGGCTTCAGTTTTTTACGGATTTTGGCCTGGAAAAGCATTTCGTGAATATTAACGGCCAGCACAGGTACTAACTTATCCCGGCACATGGTGCTTGGCCACGTGCAAAGATTAATTCCGGTCATTTTCGGGGACTGTTTACAAAAACTCAGTACTCGTTAAAATTGTACCAAAATCACAAATCTCGTTAGCGTTTTTCCTCTCGGACACTCCCTTAAATTTGTGAACTGCATCCATAAATCTGGTTGCAATGAGCGAAAACGGGCCAGCGCCATCGCGGACAATTTGAAATCCTTTAAATCGCAGCATATTCGGTCGCTTCATCGCCCCTAGGACTGAGTCCTTTCCCATTTACATATATTCGCACCCGCTTTAAAATATCCACCGGAATTTTTCCTTTTTAAATCGAATAAGTATCACCACCAGAAAATGGGACGTTAAATCTGGAAATGTGGAATGGGGTAACAGCCCCAGTCGGGTGCTCCTCTCGGCGTCGTTTCTCGCCGCGCTGCCTTATATTAATCAGAATGCATGTTAGGTCACTGCTCAGCGGAGTCTCTGCGAACATGGCCACAACGACGTAGTCAGCACGGAATTCAGCAGCTTTGCAGAACATGCACGGAATGCTGCTGTTGCGGGGCTGTCCTGATCCCGATGCACTCGTCTACCAAACCTCCTCCCAGATATTCCTGTTTTATCCAGAAAGAGTTGAAAACAAAAAAAAAAAGCATAAAAAGTTGCGAAAAAGGGAATCAATCCTATCTTATCTGGCAGAGCTCCCCGCCGTCGTGTTGGCCCCATTCGAGGATAGGGCTCCGCATCCTTGCAGCCTTCCGTTCCCAAGGACAATTGCTTTTCAATGCAACTCTTGCTCCCCAATTGGTCCGATGTGAAATCGTTGGGAGCGAGCTGCTGCCTGGAGGCTCCTCTGCATGCGTCATTCCGGGAACGTGAGTCGTTGCATGCCCGTGGCGATTTAATCCTCATAGGCCACCGCTGGTCCAGGAGGATGCTGCGCGCCGCCCGGCCCGGGAGATGCTATCGCAACCACTTAGGAGGACAAACCACGCCTGAGAGGCTTTCATCTCGGGGCTGTGTCCTGGCGCAGTCACAAAGCTTTTCTCTGTGATGAATTTTTCGATATGCTCCGCTTTGATGTCGCTGCGGCCAACATCACAAGGATGTAGGTCACCTCCAGGATGCGAGAGATACTCCCTCCAGCTTCCCGCTTTTGATGGAAACAAATCGCGCCAGTCTTTATTTTATTTTTTTAGCTTTATTGTTTCCTCTGTGGAGGCAGTGTGTCCCGGCGACTCGTTAAAGTGATATTCCTCGAAAGATGGGGGACCCTTTCCTTGCGGTGATTTTCGTAGCCAGCCCGCAGGATATTTGGTAAATGGATGCCGCACGCTTCTGTCCATGGACCCCAGACTGAACGCAAAACCAAATAAAATTGAAAGAAAAAAGTCCTAGATATCATTCCCTTTCTAATAGGGGCATATTCATGCCCAACAGCGAACTTAATTTCATACTGCGGAGGTCACAGTTTCCCGGGAAATTTGCTTTGCTTTTGTAGATTTATTGAAGTGCCTTAAAGTAAACAATTTCCCAATATCGTCCCACTCGCCTTCTTACAAATACCTCTTCCCTGTACGACCGCAACATGGGACAAAAATCTCCGAAGCAGACTTTAAGTTTAGGTAAAAAGACGTCCAGACCAACAGTCAGCTTTAAATTGGCCTTTTTGCCCTGAGCCCTGGAACAAGGCTCTGTGCCTACTATCACAAATCCGAGAGTTGTCTGGGTCCTTGTAAAATTCCTTTTTACCCAATCCTTACCTTTAAAGAATTCTTATGGGTTTAAAGGTTTTATGAACCAAAGCAATCTAATTCTATTGATTTTCGTTCTAGAATTTGGGTCTAATAAGCAATAAACAAATCATGTACTTAAATAATTAAAATTAACCTTTTTTTTCGAAAATCCTAAATATCCCGGCTTATATATTTTTACTTTTCAGCTATTATTTCGAAAAAAACTATATTTAATGGTAATCTAGTTTTAAAACATTAAAGATATTGCAAGCCTAGCAGAAATGTGTTACTGTCATTGGACCCTAGATAAATCCTTGTGGGATACCAATTACCATTTAAAGAGCTGTCGGTTTTGAAAGACGTTAACAAGTTTTGAAGAATCTCAGAGTGAAAATCTTAAAATAAAAATCTTCTTCTATTCCATTAGACATCCCTCCAAAATTCGCAGTTTAACTCGTGATAATTTCAGATTGTCCACTTCATTTGGTCTGGATTTCCGGCCTTCCAGCTTGATTACTACAGAAAAGGCGCTCTTTGCCGCTTAAGCACTTATCCCTTTTGTGCAGAGCCCTTCGTAATTATTTATAAGTCACGGTTATGCCGCTAAATACCTCCTCAGTCCTCTTAACAAAGTAAAGAAAGTAAAGAAAGTAAGCGCGATGACAAACCCTCCTCTGCGGGAACTAAGCCCGCTTTCATTTGGTGATGAATTTTTATGTCGGTTATTGCGCGCGGGTAAATGCGAATAAATGGGTTCCCCTTTCCTTCCCCGGGCCGTTGCCTTTCCAAATCGTTCTCAACTCTTCCATTGTTTAACTTTTCTCAGAATTTTTGTTTTTTAAAGAATAATGGCAATCCCTCGGAATAAATCCCCGGAAACTTCAAAAGGCACATTCATACCACCCGAAACCAGATCCTAGTCTGAGCCTCCCCCTTCAGGAGTCCCCTTCGCCCCCTTTGCCCTTCGTTGTATAGTAGGCGTAATAAAAGCGTCTCGGGGAAAGATTTCAATTATTTCGGTTTTATTTGGATTGTTTGCCGGCATGTACTTAGCAAGTTTTGCTGCCTCTGACCAAGATTTTCATGAAAATCCCAGGCATTCCCAGCGATTGCTCCAGGCAATTGTTTTGAAATGGTACGCTCCGGGGAGCAAACCGAAAATCCCTAAATCTCGCCAATTTTTCATTGTTCTACGGAAGTTCTTTTTGATTTCCACGGAATTCGGCCTAGAGAAAGTACTCAGCGAAAAATTTATAGGAAAATCCTTCCATTCTGATTTACAAGATGTTTATCTCGGTCCCGCCTGGGCGGAATCACCGAACTGGATAACGCAAAGCACTGCCTGCTCCTGCTGGTTTTGCTTCCCGAGACGCCCCCGCCAAGTCTCAAGTCTCAGGGAATTGAGGGCAAAGGTGTCTCGGGAGGTAAATCTCTCTTAAAAAAGGCTTTAAGAATTCCCACCTGTGCACGGAGGTTTCCGTTTTCCGTTTTTCTTCCACCCGACAAACGGGTGGTGATCCCTTTTTCTTTCCCGGTAGAAAAGAAGGAAGGTTCCCTTCCGTTTTTGGACGATGCCGGGACTGTGACCGGTCGTGCACTTACTTCTGATTAACCCTTAACCGACAAAATCTGGCGCAATGACTCGATTCGGCTTTAATTGCAGAGGAATCCTACATCAAAATCAACAGAACTTCAAGGGTGCTGTCGAGAATTTCCAGCGAGCGATACAATTTCGACCCAATTTAGCCGGTAATTCGGACACTAGGGACCCAAGGACGAAAAGTTTTAATTAAAAGCACTTTCTCCCACAGTTGCCTATCTCAATTTAGGGACGAGCTTGATAGCGCTAGGCAGGTGCCAGGAGGCGGCCAGCGCCCTCCGGGAGGGCACCCGGGTGGACGGGACCGGGGTCCGCGACAGGGCGGCCCACGAGCACGCCCGGACCTCCTCCTTCCTCCAGCTGGGGAGCCTCTACACGGACCAAGGGAAACTCCAGCGGGCTCTGGCTGTCTACCGGGAAGCCCTGCACTCGATTTCTACGAATTACCAGCGGGAGGTGCTCTACAACCGCATCGGGGACATCTTCGGGCGCCTTCAGCAGTGGGATGAGGCCGAGAAGTACCAAAGGGCAGCTCTGGACCTTCAGCCGGATCTGGTGGCGGCACACCTCTCCTACGGGATAACTTTGGCAAAAAATGTGAGTGTTTCCTTCTAATTGTTTCTAAAACAGCCCTAAGGGGCTCAGGGCGTTTGTGTAAATCTGAAAATAGATTGCGGTTGAAAACCCTTCGCCGGAGGAGATGGGATTTCGATATTAATTTACAGAGATAAGACAGGGATAATGCCCAGAATATTTTTGCCATTTGAAACAATTGGAATTTTCAATCAATATGCCGCCTCAAGCTACAGTCGTAAATTAGTTGCCATTATCTTCTTGTTGCCTCATCTTTGTCGACCGAGAGATATCTGAATAAATATTTCGCACTCAGGCAATCATTTTGCAATTTTTAGAATGAAAAATTATTGAAAAGATTGAATAATGAGAACTCTTTCATTTATCAGTTTTTTGTTTTAATTTGTTGGAATACTATGAAACAACTCGACAAATATTTTAATAGTGATTAATAAATTTATTTCCCAGATAAAAATTTGTAAAGTAGTTATAAAACAATTATATTATAAATAAGCTAACGCAGCTTAAGATTTATTTTAAAAGTACCTATCTATTTAGGTATAGTTGGAAATACAAACATTATAATGGCTAAATAGCAGAGAAAGTTTAATGTTTTAAAATATCGAAAAATCGGAGAATTTCAACATACTATCACTAATTATGATTCTGCTAAAAGTATTAAAGAAACTCTAATCAAATATATTTTCATTGAATTTGCCCGTCCCCTTTTACTTATATTCCAGCAAAAGTGTAATTAAAAAGACTTCTGCAGTCCAGGGAATACTTTTTTTTTTAATGCCGGAAACATGACATTTTTTAATTAAAAATGTTTTCAGATTACATTTTAATTCGCTAAAGAAATTATGTTCTTATTTACAAAGTTTTAACCGAGCGTCTCAGAGCCTTGTACTAGTAAAAGAAATTTTAGGTTGAAGAAAATTAACTCCTTGAACAAAACAAAACGGTGCTTAATTAGATCCTACTGAAGGGTTTTTGGTTTTAAATTTTAATTTAAAATTTTAAAACATTCTGAGTAAAATACAGGACTAAACATCGCTTGTCTATTGTTTCATTGCAACAGAGCAGCAGAGCATCCGAGGCTGAGTTGTGGTTCAAGAGAGCGCTGGAACTCGCCCCGGACCAAGCAAGCGTTCATCATCACTATGGTGAGTTCGAGACCCTTCCCGACTGAAAGTAGAAATCCTTCGGGAGCCTGCAGGCTGCCCTGTCCCCACCAACTCCCCATTCACGAAATTCCGGGAATCCAACCACAAACAGCAAACGAGAAGCAAGGAAAAAAAAGGCGAAATTCAATTAATTTTTCCCTTCGCAGCTGAATTCCTGTCAGCGTTTTCAAGGAACGAGGAGGCCGTAATTTATCGCGTTCGTGCCGCTGAATTATCTCCGAAGGATTATTCACTTGTAGTTGCAGCTGCGACAGCCCTCCGCCTTCTCGACAGGAAAGTGGAGGCTGAGAAGTGGTATCGAAGGGTAAGTGCAAGTAATTAAAACCTGAGACACTATTAGCAAATTTTCTACAACACTAAAGCGCAATCTTCTGCAGCGTCTGTATAGTTGGAGTTGCCTAGAAAACTTTAAAACGATTTCCTTTCGCAGCTGAGGGAGTCACTTAAGAAAGTGACAGAAGAAAGTTTTCTCTTCCCCGAACATTTTTACTGCCATTGATGAGACATGCTAATTGCAAACGCCCTCTTTCCCTTTTTCCAGGCGGTGCAGCTGCGACCGGACGACGCCCGAGCCCACACCAATTTAGGCGCGATCCTTCATTTATTAGGCCGCACCCAGAAGGCAGCTGCTAGTTATAAGGAAGCTTTAAGACTGCAACCAGGTGATCCTACAACCCTAGGAAATCTTGCTAAATTAGGAATAGTTGAGGTTAAGTAAGGGACTAGCTATCAGAGAAAGAGCTCCACTGTAAATAAGTAAAATCACCAAAAAAATAAATAAATAAAAATGTAGGCACTCAGTCGGGCGTAGGAGGAGTTATATATCAGCAAAAAACGACCAGCACGCGCCGCACGAACAATAAATTCAATTACAGTCTTAGCAGCCCCTGTATCATACCGATGTAAATTGCAGCCCTAAATAAATCGTAACCTAAAAAAGAAATGAGAGATATATTTGTGTATTTTTGTATTTACGAGAGATGAGAATAAATGACAAAAAAAAAAAATTAAAAATGAATAAAGATGAGAACTATATTAAGGAGGAATTTTTTTATTGCGATGTACAGGAGCAGTCAGACTTAGCCTAAGTAAGGACACATACTACTCGAGCGTAATATAGCTGTAAGCAGCGCAGATGGATTTGATGTAAGACCATTGATGATTTCCTTAGATATACATTTGGCCAAATGAACTAAATAAACGCAATGTTGATTTTTGAGAGCGACCTCATTTTATTTTCAGTCCTCGCCCAAAACAAAACGAATATATCTATAAAAATATATTCCCTGACCCATTCCCACCTCCACTATTACTTTATTTATTTTTAAAATCCGGCTCTGGCCGTCCCACGAATCGATGCATCATTTGCATTCGACGAGTGATCCCTTTATTGAAATATTAATTTCCTGCATTGCTGTAAGCACCCTGTTCCTGGCTGTTTTATTTAAAAATTAAAACATTACTCTGGCGTTGAGCTGACCTGAGTGGCCTGGTGGATTTCAGGTGGCTTTCATTTCCAACAAGTTTGCAATTTTGTGAGTGCCATCGCAATTATTTTTTTAATTTCTGGCAGTACCGATAAGGACGTGGAAAGCCCTTCTCATCCCGTGGCCTCTAGTTTGAAGGTATTGATTGCTTGATAAAATAAAAATCGAAGTATATGTGTGGGGCTGAATGTTAACTCAATAATGAAAATCGCTTTCAATTTGGTGACATTGTTTGAAGTTCGGAAATTACCAAGTCATTGTGGTGGCCGGAGGTGAATTGGTTGGAGCCGAATGGGATTTATCGGGGAGCTCTTGGCCACAAACAATCGGGCCCGAATGCAAGATTCAAAACAATAAAGGCCTAGTGTGGTCCTAGCCCACTTCTGAACTATATTTCAGTATTTTCATCTTCCTCTTTTGAGGAAGAATTTTACTGGGATTATGAAAATTGGTTACTATGTTTAAGGGTTTCGCCTAAATTTAATTTTAAATCCTTCAGACGTATATGCAATATATGTTATACAGTTATACTCTGAATTACAGACAATTTGAAGAAACCTCTTTAAATGAGTAAAGATATAGACATATTTTTTTTAATTCTACTATAGAATAGATTCATGCCAATTCAGATTTTAAAAAAACAAGATGATGTCACCACCAAATAGAAGACATTTACATTTTTACTCTTGTATAGATTTATTTATTTAGTAAATATTTCAGATCACTGGTCTTTATACTTGGTCTTTATACTTGGTCTTTATACTTGGATCGTACAACATTTCAAGTTTCTTTATATATTATATATTTATATTTTAAAAATCAAGTTTCTAAATATAAAATTTGAACGTTTTATACTTTTCTTATAAAAATTGTGGCAACAGGTGGGTACATTGTCCATATGTAATATGTAAATACAAACAAAAGATTATTATCTGATTACTTTTCTAATACACAATAGATGGACTGAATTTTTATAGGTACCCACTGAAAATGCAGTTCTCTTTACTTCCCGTTAAAATTGTCCACCACTAAAAACTGCTTCGAGTTATGCGAAACATTCTGGTGGAAAATTGTTTTTGACTTCCGGCCATTCGATTAGCAACAAAAACGATTTGTACTCAGCCGGACTTTCTAAACGCCGAATGCAACGCGGCGGATCAAACAATGCGTGTAATTAATTTTTGCCGCTGCACCGGAACTTGAGATATTTAACGCAATGCACTGCAAAACATGCATCATTTGTTTGGCATCGCACGAATTATGCGAATGTTGCATCGCCCCCGGGCAGGAAACATTTCTAAAATATTCTCGAAACAAAATTATTATTTCCACATATCATACACACACACTACAACCACGTTTGTGGGGTCCCAGATTGCGTCCGGAGGACGACCAATATAATTAATTGTCGGGTGAATTAAAATTCTCCAAACATTCTATCGGTAGGAGGAGACAACTCCAGTGATTAAGCAAAGTGTTTCCGAGCCGAAATTCATCCATCCATCCATCTTGCGATTGGACGGTGGTGACCGAGACGGGGGCCCGGTCCGAAGAAAGAGTTTCCTTATTCCGGAATCATTAGGTTCACCACCAGGATCCTTTTACATTAATAGCCACGATCCATTATGCAGGCACCCGCTTTTATTCATTCTACCCACAACAGCTTTCCTTGTAATAGCCTTAACGATGTCTTAATTAGGGTCCCTTCGACCAAGTCAATATCCTCTTTAGGTCAGCAAATTAGTCTTCTTACTTTCATCTTCCAGAAAGCTGTTGCCACCACCATTCCTCGGTGTTATTTCTTTTTTTTTCTATCTTCTATCTGCCCTTCCACGTCTTGAGCTCCGTGCAAGGAAAACTTGCACGGACTATCAACCCCCAAAACCCTGCTCCCTGCTCCCTGTTCCCGGGTTAGTCTCCCCCGTCCCCCAAGACATTCCGCAAGATTGAATAATTTTCTCCACAAACTAACATGAATGCACGGGATAGAGACCGCCATTAGCTCTTCTTCTGGAGCTTGAGCTGAACACGTCTCAAGAAAGGAAGTATCACGGACTCGGTGCAATGAATCCCGAAATTAATGCCACCGAATAGCTGTTGGTGGGGCTCCAGGAAAGGGGGCAGGGCAGCCAACCTCCATGCGAACGAAGGACGACTTTCTATGCGCTGGTTCCCCATTGATTTCCCTTGAAAGGTGCGGATATCATGAACCCTCCCTTTTTTTTTGGGGGGGGTCGTTCAGGATGCTCCCAATTTAGTTTCATTCAAACCTCAAACTTTTCATGCTGCTCGGCAAATTAATTCGTGAGCTCTGGGTTATTTTTTTTTTTGTCGATTGTATGGTTTTTCCCTCGAATCATGTTATTGCCAATTAAGGGTTTTTGAGATTTTTCACTGTAGTACTTTGACACGGACGGGAGGGCTCTGAAAACTTTCGGGGGGTTATTCAGTAAAAGGGAAACGTCGGTTTGACTTAGCTTAACAATATACGATTAAATTTCAATTTTGAAAAAATTCTTTTACCGGAGAGGATGTCCGATATTATGAAAATGGGAATGAAGTTATACTTGTAAATTTAAGGATTTGAGGTCTAAGACGGCTTAGTCTTACTTTTGAAATTTTACAATTTTATTTGCTTCAATCGTAAGTACTGTTTAAGAATATTTTGATATAGTCTTCTTTTAAACAATCACAAAATTCGAAATCAATCTATCAATTAAAAAATAAAATGAAAGAAAGCTTCATTTTTGACATAAAAGTTTTAAAGACAAATTGATAGAGAAGTTCAAAAGTATGGACGTTTTCTTTTCTACGGACAATCTGAGCGATTAATTTTTAGATTTTTAAAAAAAAATACATCGCTTTGCTTTAATAAAATGTGTTTTAAATTATTGTCCAGCTATCGTAGATTTCAGAAACATTTGTATAATGCCTCGAAGTATTACTTAAATTTTTGTTGTTGTTGTTTTGTTTGTTTTGTCACCTCAGTCACACTTGTTGAATACTGTGTCGCAATGATTTTGTTAAAAGCAATAATAATTAAAAACGGAATTTTAAAACTATTATAATGGTAGTACTGTCAAAAGAAATTTTGCGAAAAAAATTTGAAAACCTGAATATTTTTGAAAAATAACGATTTTTTTTGGAGGGGAAAAGCCATTGTCGATGCAAAAGAAAAACGTCCCAACTAGGAAGAAGTTTTGCAATAATAGTTCAAATAAAAAATAAGCTAAATAATATTTTTCTAAACTAAATATATTTATATTGAATAAAATTTCTTAACTTCTGTTGTTAAATTTATAAAAAAGCATTCTATCATATAAAATTGTTGTACTATTCCAACTATTATAATTTGGCTTAGTTTACACCGAAAACTGAAATGCAAAATATTTGTTCTCAAATATTTTATCCTCAGTTTTGTCTATCCATAATTTTAGTTTTAACTTGTTATTGCCATAAAATTATCCAGATTCCACCGAATTCATCTAGGGTCTAACTAACGACAATTACTACATACTCGTAGAATGCGATATGTAAAAGTTGAAAATTTTTAGAAAACAACATTCCTTAGGGAATATTAAAACTGAAAATGTAGTTTTTCAATTTTCCCCCAAAACTTTTCGTGCATTTTCCGCATAGTCTGCAGAAATGCGTAGAATGTGAATAAAAATGCACCACACTATCGTCAGTTTGTGAGCACACTTTTTGTGCATACGAAAAAATAACAACAAAAAATTAAGAAAGCGCTTTCACGGAATTCTGGCAGTGTTGGGGCCCAACTTCCGAAAATGAAATTTAACAGTGAAGGAGCACAGGGTCCCGTCACATCGTGGGGGCTCCCCATGTGGAGCCCTTCCTGTGTAGTGCCGGAAGTGCCGGAGTTTGTCAGAGGAGCTCCCGTCACCCGAACGCTTTGGAACGCACGTTTTGCTAAATTTGATTTAGCGAGCCGCTTCCAACCATATGAAAGGAGAGTTAATAAAATATTTGCGGAGCCGGGCGGGACTGGGGGCGGGCTACCCTGAGAGGCAAATACTGAATCCAAATGAGATCCTTAGTTAACTTTCCTCTGAAAAACAGGCAAAGGAGGGAACCCGGAAAGTTTGCGTCTCGAGCAGCTCCATTCAAATGCCTTTGAAGGATAACTTTTTTCAATTTATTTCCTCATTGTAACGTCCTTAGCCCCTCCCCACAGCGCTTTTAAGATCTTCAGAATTACTAGCACGAAGTTCGGAATCTATTTATTCTTGGGCTCATCCCTGTCAATGACTTTGTGATCTTCCCGAGCCATTTGGAGCCCATTTATTTAATGAAGTCTGGAACTTTTTTGACATGGGCGAGCGAACCCGGCGGGGGGGCTGGAGGTGTGGGCCACCGGAAAGACGAAAGAGTTGAAAATTAGAGGAAGTACCAGAAAATGTGTCAATTTGTGTTCCCGTTCGCCTCATCCTGGCAAGTTTACACGAAATAAACTTTCCGCGAGAACTGAACCTTGGAGTTGGGTAAAAAGCAAACTAACTTTTGTGCATTTCACTGTAGTCGTGTCGCAGAAAAAATTCGTCGTCGTATTTTGAACCTTCTGGCCGCGAAATTCTTTTTTCAATTTTATTTAGGTACTCAAGACGAAGAAATTTGCAGGAGTTAAAGCACTTCAATTGTTACTCGAGAATAAATTGATTTTGAGTGAGTACAACATTAGAATTACTTTCGCAACATTACTAAGATTTTCAGATATATACTGCAATCCAGGTTTTCGATTTTCGTTGGATGGTCAAAATGTTTTTAAAATAGACAATACCGGAATATGATTTTGTTATACATCCAATGGGATTTTGGAGAAAATAAATATTACAACTTAACATCACGTACATACGCGTGCAGAGTTTCTTTTTAGGTCCTCCCATTTTTGTTCGTATTCTTCAAGGTTTCTTAAGAAATTTGTAACATTATGTAATGTATGTGCCTTGAAGCTGTAAAAAAATCAAGCTTCTAAGTAAACGTAATCCAAAGATACGGCCATTTGAGCCTTATTTTCTAACACTTCGCAGGGGAAACAAAACCTATAGGGTACTTCCCATAGACCTAGAATCATGAAATTTAGCAAGAATGAAGGACTTACATCACAAGTAAAGGAAAAAATCCCCAAATCGTTGTTCCATCACAAAAAAAAAATTAAATAAATTACTGAACCCTCGGTGCGCGAATTCGACTCGCACTTGGCCGGTTTTTTCCTTAATTAAATATAGACCGCAAGGTATTTTGGTTAATAAACACAAAATAATAAAAGGAAATGCAATCGAGACCAGTGAACAGAACAGTGTATTTAATTTAATCCGTTTTCTTTATTATACCTATATTTTTTGAATATTGGATCTGGATCTCGAATTTCACATTGAATTTAATTTTTTATATTATTACCTACCTTATAGCAAAGTTTTTAAAATTAGAAAAGGTCCATCAAATTGGATCTATTTTTTGATACAAAGTGGGCAACACAAGAAAATTTTGCTAGAGGTTACTATTTACAAATTTCGATTCAATGTCAAATTTTCTATTAAGATCAGATTTTCTTAATAATAGGCAATAGTTTATTTCTATTTTGGATTAGCTCATATTAAGTTGCTCTTACAAGAGGTAATAAATAAAAAGATAGCTATCGAAACCAAGAACATATTGTACGATTTTGAGATGGTTTTGTATGTTTTTATACCTAGTTTCTATTTAGAGAATGTATTAAAGTCTACGGTCCTTAATATGGTTCTTTTTTTTTAGACTTATGCTACCGGACTACGTGTCGAGTTAAGAAAGTGTCGCATTTGCCGGAAGGGGCTCATTGCTCATGATGACCAATGTTGGCCTCCTGGGGTTCACGATGTCGAGCCGCAGCTCAAAATTTGCGTGCATAAGCGAATTATGGAACACATGTCCATGAGTCGAAAGTTCGTTAATCAAAGGTCAATTAAGGAGCCGCTCACTCGTGCCGGAGTCAGTCTAATTAAATCACCCCTTTCGGCCTGCGATTCGTGCACATGAGTGCTCCGCGCGCCCCAGTTCGTGGGTGACGCCAGGAGTCCGGCGGGGGACGCAAAACTTTATTACATCGCTGCAAATGAAATAAATCATGAGTGACCAGCGGGCAAGGGCGCCAGCAGTGCCGGACCCCCATACTCCCGTGGGGCCCCCGCTGGTCGTGTCAGGCGAGCGGAGCGCCAACCAAGGGAATCTCTGCAGGTCCCTGGCCCCAAGTTCATCTCCCTAAGTGTTCTCGATGGAAGAAGAAGAAGAGCACGTATTGGAAACAGCCGGGCATCATCTTCTGGGGCGCTCGCTGTTCGATTCATCACGAACAGCCTCCCCGGCAACAACTCATTTCCTTGGTCCGCAGCCAGCGCCCGGTGCCTGGTGCCCGGTTGTTCCCGGCTGCAGGATCTAGGATCCAGGATCCAGGAGCCAGGAGCCAGGAGCCAGGACTCAGGAGTCCCGGGATTCAGCCGCCCAGTTCCCATGCTGTTTTCTAGAACTACACGGAGCGTATTGTGTCAAGGGATCTGGAGAGGAATCAACAAGTCGGCGGACGGGCAAAAACGAATAATGGCTCATATTCGGGTGCTTAGCCAGCTCCGGATGATATTTTTATTAACAAATTGGCCGACAGCGCGTTGCACGAGACACGCCAAATTGGCTTCATTCCGCTGAAAGGACGTCGGGACGAACACGGCTTTGCCCTTTTGAAATTTCGAGATACATGACAACTACAAAGCGAAAGGGTTTTTGAGTTTCTGACGGGATGTAGGAAAAGGGTGGTGCTCGTGGCGTGCAAGACGAACTTCGTCGACTTTTAATCGTGCAGTTCCTGGAATGAGGGCTGCTCGGTTAAGAGCACCAACCAGAATAATTTAGAAGGGACTGAATGCCGCCAAGGGCATTGACTTTAATTGGGCGCCGCCCACTTCGGAAATATTAAAGATAAAATTAATTTTCTAAACTTTTTTTACCGTTATTTCCCTGACAATGGTACAAGATTACGAATTAAAACATATTTTAGTATGAGCACTTTTATCTTTTATCCACTGTTTCTTGAAAACATTCTGAATTGAAAAATATGATATTAAAGTAAAGGTCTTTTCATATAAAATAGGTAACATTCCTGACTCATTTTATCAACGCCAAACCTAAACTGCTGAAGCTAAAAAACAGAGTTGTAGATTTGTATAAATATCCTTCACTTATGAACATAAATCATTGAAAACTGATGCTTGAATTTTAAGTTAAAAATTAAAAAAGACATGTTTCAGCGTTTTTAGAAAATCATTCTTTAAGGGGGTAAACTATAGGGAATAAAAGTTTGAGAGTTCAGTAATTTTTGAAAATTATTTGATTTTCCTCTAACCCTGAAACATAAACACTTAATTTCAAACCAATAGCCTAAATGTACCAAATTACATCTCTGCAACATTTGAAATGAGAGACTTACATTTAACCGCCATTTTACTACTATTCTGTTTTTATTCCTGCAAGGTCCGTGCGGATGAAGTCGCAAGCAGAAAGCTAATCCAGAATAAAAGAAGAATTTGCTTGGATTTAAAATTTTTCTTCTTTGATATATATCTATATAAAATATTATACATTTTTAAATCTAGAAAGTCTTCAAATACACATAGATTTAACAAAAACCCAAATACATTTAATCCATTCACAAATAATTTAGCCTAAAACGCAAATAAATTTTGTCTTTTCACAATTTGGAGGTGTTAAGTTTATTTGTGCATTGGTTAAATATATAATATTTACGTTCAGATCAAATTTATTTGCGAATTGGTCAACAATTTGTGTGCTTAGATTTTTAAACTCATTTACCACAGGATCAACTTGATTTGCTTTTAGGTGAAGTCAATGTGCGAATGTTATATTATCGTAATAAAAGTTGCTTTATTTTTTTTTAAGTTAGTCCCAAATTGGGACTGGAATGGAATGGTTTCAAATAATTTCTAAAATCAAAATCTAAAATATAGATATGAGTAGCTGATCATTTCTAAAATTGTATCTTGTGGTAGTTGAACTAACTTATACTTTCCTACTCTTCTTTTTTTGCTGTTAAATTAAATAAGCTCTAGTTTTTAGAGGTAACCCAAACAGGTCGCGTTTTTGGTGAACATGTTCTGTGAGATCAATAACACAACCCGGCAATGTAGTCTGCATATTTCATTAGGTTGTCGCACTAGCAGTCGACATAAGTTTGTCTAGATGAGTATTAGGAATGACTAGCAAGTCAGGTCTAGAAGAGTACACAAAGTTGTTCGAAATTCGGTCTGGGTTTTGGAATTAAAGGGAGTAAGGAAATTGGGGACTAAATGTGAAGAAAATTTGAAAATTCTATGGGAACCGAACATCTTTCCTGCCAGTCCACTTTGTATTCAGAGCATGTTTACATCCAGGATTCTTGCCACCCAGAAGAACGAATTCTTGTTGGTGCCGGCTCATCCCGTACAAAGGGAGTTTGGGGGGAGTACATCACACATGAAAACAAAATGCAGATAAACATTTCCGCTTTGTTTGATATTTTCGGCGAAGCAAACATGTTTGCCATCTGGTAATACTTAAACAAACATAAAGACAAATAAGAGGAACGTTAAGGATATTCAGTCCCTGCGTGCCCGGAATTAGACAGTCCCACCACCCCAAGTCCTTTCATTCTTCGGCTTTCGGTAACTGAAACGAAGACGATATTTGCTCACGTGAACTCCCCCAGTCCATGGTATCCCGGAAGGCCGGGGTGAGGATTAGCTGGAAATATGAATATTCCTGTTGCTCCTGGCCAGGTTTCGTACGACTCAGGAATCATGATCCTTCGTATCGGGTGTGACGTACACCTCAGGCAGGTGCAAACAGCCCTGGGAGCTCGAAAATTATTTTTCCCTTATACTATATGTATTATTAAATTTTTCCTTTTTTTTCAACAAGAAAACGCCCCCCTACAGTGCTCCTGAGGGGTGACCTTCGTCGCCCAGCCGCCTCCTAAAATTGCATATTTGCGTGCCATTAATCAAAGCGCCCTGTCGACTTTGGCACCAGTCCGAATCGCAAACACACCCTGATTTCACAATTAGCCGGGAAGACGGGCTCCTTGGGCAAAAAGCGCGCCGTCTTGGCAGGTATCAGGAGAAGACGGGGCTGCATGCCGTGCAGCGCATAAAACCCGGAGCAGGAGGCAGGGCGGATGGACGTGGAAAAACAAACAGAAGTCACTTCTGGCCGCTTTTTTCCCTTTCCCAGCGCTCCGGCATAGTCTAGTCTGGGCCGGGACTTGTTGGATCCGCTGAGAATGGGGCGGGGGCCCCGCTCAGCTGGAGTCCCGGAGCCCCGGAGTCTCAGCTGGCCGTGTCGTGCAACGCTGCTGTGCGCTGCTGCGAAACTCCCAAACTCCAACTCCGAAAAAAGGATAATCGACAAAAGGACCCGCCAGAGCTAAAACTGTTGCTGTTAGCTGATAAATGAGTTCAGTAAACACAACGTGCCAGCTGAAAAGTGAGATGATTGATGTTGCTGCGAACGGGGCTGATACCCTTGCGTGCCGTGCCGTGCCGGGCCGTTTCCCCGGCTGCTTTCTCGGCAGATGGTGGACGTAATCACCGCCGGGTGCCCGGGGCTAGTTGGCGTTTGAGAGTGCCAAATATTAATTTATGGCTTCGAGCATTAATCACTGCTTCGCGGAGGGCTGGAACCCTTAGCGGCCAAGGCCCAAGGACGACATGCACCCTGAATTTGTTTAGTATTCACGATTGCACCTTTGAGATTATCCCTTAAAGTTCACACGAGGTCACGTTGATCTAAAAACTTGAATTGAATATTTTTTCGAACTTAATCCATTAAAGACGGAGTTACTATGCTTGGATTCTTGGAAAACAAAAACAGTGTGTTCTATGCAACTTAGAGCAAAAATAACTCCATCATGCAGGTAAATAGGTCTGCTCTTTCAAGTTCTGACATTAGAAAAGGGTGTAAAGATGAAAAATATCGTAATATTAAAACATCGTTGGGCAAATGTATGAATAACCTTATTTAAAACGATGTAGTAATAATAATAATAATCGAAATGAGTATATACCTAATGAAATCATTATATATACTTAAAATTGATGTGACAACCACTCAGAAAGTCTAAAACAGCTTTTTTATAGGTATGAGAAAACAATTTTCCTAAGTAGACGACAATCTGCGAAAACGAAAAATTGGAGATTACCATAAACAATTTGAAAAATTAATAGAAAAAACTTTGAAAGATCCTCAGGAAAAAAGGAGAAAGGAGATCGATTTGTTAACGACGTGTTCGTTTGAAGATTTATCAACAGATTTTTCATAGCTTTCATAACATGACCCGTTCTACCTATGTGCAAATTTCGTAAATAAATATTTTGAATTTTGGTCTGGAATTTTCACATATACTCTCAATAGTATTTTATGCAATTTTATATCGTAGGCAGAAAAATATATTATTTAATTTGTCTGGTTTACATAAAATCTAAAGATAAAAATAGATTTTGATAACAATGTAACATTTATCGTTTGTAATCTTTTAACCATCAAAAGTTATTTGAGATAGGAGACAATTTTGGAATTAAATTAACCCCATATGCATTTCGAAGGGCTAAACGTCCCGACGGACATAATCCCGCTTAACGAGGAATTTCCTTCGGACTAATCAGCGATTGCTTTAAGAACTGCAATGCGGACGATCGGGGCTCTGCCCTTTGGGGTTAAAACCAAGAAATGCGATAATAAATGGAGTTCCGGGAACACCAGACGAGTCTGGGTGTAATCAAAAGGCAATCGGGATTTCTGGTTCGGGAAGCATCCCACTTCCATCCCACTCTGAGGTAAAAGCCCCAGGGGGTGTCCCGCCGCACGTCTTAGAACAGAATCGAAAGTCAAATGCACACATGTCTGGTGCAGAAGAGAAAACAATTCGCCGCAGGAAAGAGTCTTCGAGACATCAGAAGAACACGGGCACAAAAGGAACTGTCTTGGGCCTTGGTTCTCTCGCGCCATCCCTCGGGAACCAATTCGATTTTCCATCAGTTAAAATTTTAGCATAAAGCGGAGGACGTCGAACGATCGCCGAGTCCCTGACAGGACTTGAGATAGATAGTAAAGTTTAAATTGGTTTTCAAGAGGACGTCCACATTCAGCTCGGACGAATCACGTTTTTTTTTGGACCCAGATAGAGTGGATTTTCAGTTCCGGATCTGGGAGCTGTAAGTGCTTTACAGAAAAATTACGAGACATAAGCGCTCATATTTGTCGGTGGTCCCGGTGTAATGCACCAGATTCACCCTTTAGGATTTTTCTTATATTTTTGCCGGGCAATCTTGGGTCGTTGGATTCGTGGAAGAAAGTGTTCGATGCACTCAGAAAATCTAGAGAAAAGGGCTGCGGTGGAGCTATTCGTTGGAGTTTACAGCCGTTTTGGTGGAAGTAGCGCACCCAGGCTGGGAAGAGTCCTTGAATAGCTTCCTCCTCGCGAGAGCGTCCTTGTCACTGCCGGGTTACTGTCCCGGGGCATTTTGTACGGCGCCTGGGTCTCGTAATGACGATTGCTTCATCTTTTGTAAATTCCCTGAATAACTCAGTCGTGCCTGAGTATCCAGTTCATTAGGGAGAAGTAGTAGGGAACGCGACCCACTCGTGACGAGAGGAGCTCCAAACCCTCCCCTTATTCAGTTGAAAATTGCCGGGGGATGACGAGGAGGCGGGCCGCGCCCGGATAATAATAATAATACCGTAGATCTCGCGGATCAGAAATAAAAACGGAGAAAAGATACAAACAAGGCCCTACGTGGCAGAGACAAGGAGGCCGTCAACGTGGCCGCTCCAAGAAGACAATACCGCAAAAAGCTTTTTAGAATACATTACTGCGGCAAAATAACCATTTCGTACGCAAACAGAAATTACCCGGGGGGATTTCGGGGGATTCGTATTATGAGCACTCCAACACGCCCGGCTTTCATTTGCCGTCCCCGTCTCGGGCTGGGGAGCGCTCGGGCTCCGCACCAAGGATGAAACATACTTGACATGATTCCCAACTTTGTTCCTCCTACGTGCCCTCGGCGCCCGTCCTGCATCTTATAACACTTAGACCGTAAACACTTGCTGCGGCAGGAGTCGATAGACGCGGAGAGTTATGGCGCGTCCCGGCACCGCCCCCGCACCCCCGTCGCATGCTAATAGCAGAAATGGCAGAAAGTCCCGGCTTCTCCCGGGTCCTAGGTCCCGAAAAACACCACCATCACCACCACCATCAGAGCAATGTAAATGTGCCCCTTACATATTTATGTTCACATTTTTCTCCATTTGAAACGAGCCAGGAATTATTCCGGGATATTCGGCGGAGGCGTTAGCGGCGCTCGCCAGGATGTGTACCCCGGGGTCGGAGCGGAACAAATTACTCGGAAGGAATTTAGAGGCATTATGACGAAAAGTGGGAATAGGCTGCTCCAATTGTGCTTAGCATATTTCCCGACGAGTGGAAATGATAGTTATCCCGCGCGGGAGTCGTTTTGGTTTTGTCGCATAATTTTGCAATTAGGCGGCACCGCCCTGTGCAGTTTTGCCCCGTTCAACTGGCAATGGGAAGAGGACCACATTTACATCTTCTTCCCGGCAGAGAACTGGTTTCTATCTCTCTGGATTATGTGAAGCTAAAGAAGAAGGGCCTATACATTGTAACGTTGTCATTTTTGTAACTGCCAACTGCGAATAAATTAAGTTCGCACGTCAACAATTATTTACAGGCTTAGACGCTCCGGGAATTGCCTTTTGTAGCTAAATTTCTGCACATTATTACATGGAAAGTGCTGCATGAATAATGTACCCACTTCTAACAGAAGAAATGGAGCCATTCAATTTGAATAGGAAGCTGAAATGAGCTCAAAACGGCCTATAAAAATAATATCGTAAAATATATTAAATGAAAAGATATCGTAAAAATTACCGTAAAAATATCGTAAAGATATATAACTAAAAGAGGCTCAAAAAGATGTGTTTAAGGGTAAAGAAAAAAAAAGAAGTTCAACGGCATTTCGAATATAAGTTTTCGAAAAGCAACGTATTCTTTTTAGATCCTAAATGTTATTTTTCAGCTAGATTACAAAAAAAAAGCTTTCTCTTTGAATATCAGTTTTTTAGGCATAGCTTTGTTACCATTCGGGAACAATTTCCTGATAATGCTACAGTTGGTCCTGACTTTATAATTTTATCTTTACTTATTTATTTTTGATTCGATATTCTACTTGGGCATTCGTTAATAATAGAAACAACATTTTAAACTACTTAAGTTCTTGACAAATGGAAATATTCCATAAGTTTTAAAGTTGAATTCAATCCACAAAACAATAGATAAACTGAAAGAAATCACAGCAATAGTTCAATCAAACCTAGATTTTGCACTGTTTGTTCAATTGTTCAATTTGAAAATTGAAATGGGATTCAGCTACATCGCTGTTTACTCCAAAGAACAGAAGGAGTTTTAGCAATCACCTGAAGGCAAACAAGGCAAGCTAAAAGCAAATATCGTGAACTTCAGGACTTGCACTAATTACGTTAAGAAAGTGCAATAGAATCCATTGTCCTTGCAGTTTCGAGTGTTCGCGAAATCAATCACGAGCAAACCAATTAGATTCGGAGCTCATTCCAAACTCCTGTACCAATCAAACTCGATTCATGTTACATTCGAACTTTGGTTAAAAGCACGACCAGGGAAGAACTGATTACTCAAGTTGAATCCTGGACTTCCAGGAAAACCCCAGCTCAGGGCACATGTAGCCCTCGACTCGTTTTTTTTCTTTTTTTTTTTTTTGTACGTTATTGCGTTTGTCGTTTCAATGCGATCTAATCAAAAGCGGAAAGTTGGAGCTGCGGAGCCGACGTTCACCTGTATTCAGATGGAATCAATACCTCTGTACGAGTTTCCATTTTCGAGAAGAGAAAAAAGACAATCCAACAGGGAACGGGTCGGGAAACTTATCCCGTGGGTTCCGGACTGCGCCCGGTGGCACAACGCGCCAGGAAGCGGCCCAATCCGCTCCCCGTTCGGGAGCGTGTATCAGATGTTTTCAGCAATTTCTCGGATGGGAACAAATAAAGGGACCTCCACACTACCGCCGTACCTGGGGTGAAATTAATAATCTCTTATCGCGCGTTGACAGGAAATTACACTTCTGAGATACGCTGCGGCACGTTATAAAAAGTTATTCGGAGCGGCCCATAAATAATGGTTAATAACGCTGTAAAAGAGGAGGAAACAAAAGTGTGAAAACAAAGTAAAAACACATTAGCGGGAAATATACGACTCTGCCAGAATTTATGGACCGCCGGGGATCGCGGCGAATTAAGAAAAAAAACCGAGGCAGCCCTACTGACGGACAATTTAATTTCCACACGGACCCAACCCTTTCGGGAGCTCTCCGGTCCCGGCCCGACCCGACAACTCCCCGGAGCCCACTTTGCATGATGAACTGCAGGTGCAAGCCCTCGACGGGGCCCGGCTGGGGGTCGGAGGAGGAGCCATTGAATCGCGAGGGTCCCGCAGATCCTTCTCGGCACTCATCTCCGTCACGTGTTGACATCCGCCCCCTTTCCCGAAGAGCAGCCTGCACTTTATAAAGGTTGGCGTTGGGCGGCCCCCCCTCCCCAGTCCCCCACTCGTTCCGCCCACTTTTCTAAATCCTCCCAAGTGGCTTCAAGGACTTGCGGCTTTGCCTCCTGTTTTCTTGTTTCCCTTGATTTGCCCTAATGAGGCCACTAAGTTGTGTGCTCGGGCCCCAAGTGTTGTGTCATCCCACTCATCGTCCCTTTTTCAAGTCCCACTCCGGGATTCATGAGGGCTTCTGCTGTTATTTTGCCAATACTCAGATTTATGATTGAACACGGTTTTGCGGTGAACGGATGAAGTGGAGCGCCTCCACCTTTTCCTGGGGCTCTTCACTCTGGAAGGAAAATGGGGATGGACTAAATGCACAGCTCCTTTGAGGGATGCTGCAGCATAAAACCATTTTGTAAGGTTTTTATATCAGAGAAAAAAAAGGGGGCCTTTACTGAGGGAAATTTGCCAAAGAGGAAATCAAAGCATCTCTTTTCTTATATATGCACTTTTGGAAGTTTTTGTATGTCGCTTTAACTTAAAACCTTTTAAGGTTCTTACGTTTAAAGATCTTTTTTTTATGATTCTATGCAATGAATTCAGTTGCAACGAGGAAAAATAGTGGCTGAAAACGGCTACAAATATTCAACCAGCCTTTCTATAAATAACGCACCAAACCCTAGATTTTTGCCAAGATTTATATTATCAATATATTTTTATCCGTCATAGAAAAAATACTTTGAAAGTGAAATACGAAGATAGAAGAAAAACAACAATTATAAAAAAAAGTATTCCCACAGATCAATCAATCGATTTATAACGATTACCATTAAAAGTTCCAAAGTGACAACTGATAAGCGGTCTGAGTTTAACATAATGTTAAGGTCTCTTCGAAAATATAAAAAAGTTACAAATACATGAGAAGCTTCAAAACTACACTCCTCGAACATCACCGGAAAAGTTGTATAATGACCCTAATACGTTTTACATGATTGTTGAAATGTTATGTGATTACTATTGACATAGGATGTAAGCTTTAGCAAACAATTGAATCTTCCCAATTCCTAATTGGAAATATAAAAGCAATTAAAGTAAGAAGATTTCTAAGTACTTATTACAAAAGATTTAGTTCCTAGACCACTAGAAAAATACACCTACGATACTTTTCATAGATGACGACGTTTTATTCAGTTAATTGATGTCGACTTTTTATTCAATCAATATGAAGAACAATATCATTGATGAATTTTAAAAATATACCTCGTTTTTTAAAGAAGTTTCTATTTAAGTAATTAACCTATATTTATAATATTTGTAGGTTTTGAACAAATAAAATTGTTTGTTTCGTCTAGTTTATTAAGTTTAAAATTCAGGAGTGTCAACAATAAAAGACATGAAACAAATACCTACCAAACCATTTTATAGATTTATCCAGAACAATAATATACCGATTTTGAACTGCTTTCATGCGTACATTTAAAAGAGAAACCATAAAATTCGAAAATGTTTGGAATGCAGTCGTCTGTGCGATTCAAACCACTTCAATTCATCCCCTAAGGAATAATCGCTGAAATGTTGGGAACAACTTCGAAGCAAATTTCGCATATTCCGAACACTTGAGTCCCATAAAAGTGGAAAAGTCGCAGAAGCGATTCCCGAAAAGCTAATTTTTACGGTATTAAGGCATTACAGCCGCTGAGCAGTGGCTGTCGCAGCATTAAAGAAATAAAATTCCCATCCAGGAACTGTATGAAAACCGGAGTTATGGCTCATTGGCTCCGGCGCCTGATTTGAGTCCAATCCAAGATTCGTTCGGTTGGCCGTGTGGAGGCGCACAGCCCGGCCAGCCCGGGATTCCGGGAGCCCTGGAGCTCTGGACCCCTAGGAGCTGCTAGGCAGGGTAAGGAAAGGCAACTCGGGACAGGATCCCATCGGGCCAGGGAGGAAACCCAGCCATGCAAAGAGGAAGAATTGCACGCTATAAAAAACCAGTAAAATTTATGCTAGCAATCTTTCATTTAGCTGGCAGTGACGCAGCTGTTGACTGATATTTATGTCCCCGGGATACAACCCGGAAAACATAAGTGCGAGGAGGAGATGGTTTTGTCACTTGGCCAGAACAATCGGAGGAGAAAGTTCCCTCAAGTGTAAACAATGGCAACAAGAGACGGTGGCGGATGCTTGCGCTTTATTGGACACATTTTTCTTGCATTACAATAAAATTCCTATTCCCCTTGGCAGAGCCATCCCGGCGCGGTACGTTCCACGGGATACTTCATGGGATGCCTGGCCTCCTTCCCGACGGGCTTCCGTGCTATGCGGAAAACTTATTGTTTGCACGAGAGTGTGGCCAAAAGGAAGAAATGTGAAATTCCGCTTCTGGTGTCATTCCTTTTTTCATTTTCTTGCTTTTTTTTTAAGAGCCCTCTCACTTAGACTGTGCACTTTCTTTTGCGCCCCCCTGGGGTCCACCCAGCCCCATCGCGAGCCGGGAATGGTCGCCGCCAACAGTGAGACTGCAGCACCCTCAGACCCACTGTGACACTGTGGGAATTTTAACCGACGGCACTGGAGTTACTTTAAAATTCCGGCAGAAGGTATTAAGTTCCCCCGCCGGTGCACTTGCATAACTTCTCAGACACCCTGTTACCTGGATTCAAAACGTCTGAGTTTAGTCACAGCTCGGTGGATATTCGCGCGGTTATCAATCCCCGGGTGTGTCGGAGTCAGCCGCAACAGATAAATTTAATCAGGCCCCGATGCCGGCAACTTCTGGATGGATTGATAATGCACTCCAGGACACTTTGAGCTCTGCTTCTGCGGGGAGAGCGGCTTGCGGTGCCCCGGGGCTTCCCCCGCACCAACAGAACATGGAAATGTGACGCAAAGTTGCCACTGCGAAGAAGTTTCTTGAGGTTTTCACGACAAGTTTGACCGCATTTAGCATTTATTTGGGAAACGTTTCTGCCAGCTTACCTCTGCGGCTTGGGACAGCATGTTTGAATCTAACGAGATTTAAGAAGAGATTTTACTTAAACTGTCACCAGACACGATTAGATTTATGGAGGTTTGATATTCTCCTATACAATGTAAATGTAGTCATCAATCATCACTAACGTCCTAGGGGAAGTAATGCAATTCGTTTGAAGTTAAATCGAAATGACTTTTCTAAATAGAATAAAATTACCATTTTGAAGTGGAAGATTACCTAACATTTCAGTTTCAGTTATTTCGTATACTTACTTTAACGTTTAAATTGAGGGTAACATATGAAAAATAAAACATGGTAATAATTATTTGCATTTTAGAATAACCAGATCAATACTTAAGTAGTTTAGTTTCAATGCGTTCGTACTTAGTAAGAAAATTTGCAGACTACACAAAATAAGCTTATGGAATCAAAGGCAAACACATTTTTTTTTAACAATACCCTTTCTCAGACAATCCTCTGATATTAGAGCTTTGCCCAGTAAATTAGTAATAGTAGTAGTTCTCAGTAATTCTAAGTTTTACTAATAATAAATAAGTAGGATAGTTCTTCATTAGGTATTGTACCCAAGCAATTTTCCAAAATATTATAATGAACGAAGATTTTTTCTCTATTCGCTATTGCATAAAAATGTTATATGTTATTTTACGAAATAATAAAATAATTATAATAATAATAATAACCTCTTCGTGACTACTTTGAACTAGGTCATATAAAGTACATATCTCTTTTAAGTACAAATTTCCTTCAGTAATTAGTAATGAAACGAACAGAAATTTAAACCAGATTCGAAAAACTAAGTTTCTTATAAAACGCTGATTAAAACAATTTGGACGTCTACATAGATTATAGGAACTGAAAAAAACTTGATTGCTCAACTTTTTCTAAAAATCTATTCTCATCTAAAATAAATCTTGAAATTTAAGTAGTTGTATTATAATTAAAAATTATTTTGGTGAAAATATTTTTAGAGTGCATATTATAAAAACTTCAAAAATTTTGAAATTTGTTCTATACCTACGCTGAACCCTACGACTTTAAATAGTAATATAACCCCGAAATATTTGAATTTTCAATATATTACAAATTGAAAATTTAAGAAATAGTCTGAATAATATGGAAATAACACAACTTAGTCTTAGAATCATATCAAGGAGGTAGATATAGATTTAGGCAGGTATACGTTTATTTTTACAGATTGCTTTACCCAGAATAGAGCAGAAGCCCTTTGTACCCGAGCACATCGGTCCATTATTTTGGGGATGTACAGAGCTGTCCAGGTCGGGATTCCTGGATCCCAAATATTACAGGGAAGCCTTCATGTTATGTTTGTAAGATGGGTCCCGAATATGGCTAGCGGGGGATCGCCAGAGCAGGTCTCATCCATCAGAAGCATACCAGTTGCTCTGCATATTAAAAGCGAAGATGCAAATTGAATTTTTGCCCGAAGGCGCCCCAGTCCCCACGACATATTTCGTCCCCTACTAGAAGTCTCCGCAACAATTTCGGGAATTTCACGTTTATGTAACTTACGAAGTTGACACGTCGCAATTTTCCCCCTTACAAGAGGGCCGCGCACGTACCCGGGGGCACCTTACTCAGGGCTATGATGCAGTGCCTTACAACGTCCGGGCTCCGGGGCAGAGGGGGCCGCTCCGGGGAGAGCAATTTTTCCAAATTTAAATACAGCAACGTGAAATTCGTACAAAAGCGCGAATATGTTCCCAGAGATCCCGGGGAGCAGGGCCCGAATAAGCGCGGCTAGGATCAGTTCAGTCGTCAGAGCAAAGAAACAAATTTCCCTCAAGAGTAATTCCTCCGCGTTGTGGCCCCGTTGGGAAATCTACCTTCATTTTGCTTTCCTCGGCAGAGTGGCGAAAAAATGCTACCGTTAAAGAGTTCATTTTTATAAAGTTAAATTAAATGCTCCCGCAGCCACAATGCCCGACTTTCGCCTGTTACCTCTGTTTTCGCGTTGTAATGCCGTCCAACGTGAAGAAGCTCCACCCGGGGATAGTCCCGGGGAGCCCGAGATTGGGGCCCCCTTGCTCTGGCCGGGAACAATTTGGTGAGCCACTTTTTCTCCAATGACAAACGTGAATGGGAGCAATCTCGGTTTTCTCGGGAAAATTGCCTAGTTATTTGCAATTTTTAGTTTTTTCCGCCCTTGATGCTCCCTGGTGTCATCAGGCAGGTGAATGGCTCCGACTTAACTTTTTCATTGCTTCCTCGCAAAAAAAAAGAAGTTTACTTTTCCTTCGATGGGGAGAATTACGTTACATCTGCAGCTTGTGAAGGCGCCAAAATAGAAAAAAATTCTAGAATCGTTCCTTGCCCAATGACATCACACATTCGAGCAAATCTGATTTTCGTAAATTAGAGATATTTTGGTTTATTTGGTCTTTAATTTGGACCCATTTATCGTACTTCATATAACATTTTTCTATGAAATGATTATGATTTAATATAGGTACACTCAGAAAACATCCTTCGTTTGGCCAAACCAAACATAAGTTGGTGATCAGGTTTAAAATAACTACAAAAAAGGAAAAATGTACTCAAATGCAGTAATGTTATTTTGGATGCTACTGTGTCAATTAGATGCATTTAAAGGGTTTTGGATACGCGGATATCTTTTCCCCCAAATTGATAAATTTTTTTAAACCTTTGCCTTACATATGCATCTACAAAAAATATTTTCACAAGCTAATTTAATTAAAAATAAAAAGACAAATCTATCAACTGTGGATAATGTCAGCTAAAGAATTTTGCAAAACTTGAGTTTTTTAAACGATTTGTGTAAATTTATTGTACACCAACCAACATGCTCGGAGTGAAGTTGTAATATTTTTTTTTTTTATATTTTTCAAGAAATGTTTTTGTTTTCCAAGAGTATTTTAAAAAAAAAATAAGTGTTACTTTATTGAATCATCTACATCTAGTCTAAGTATATTCCTAAACGGTTAGTTAAAATAGTAAGGATTTGAAATTTTTGAAATACATCGCATTCCCATCATTTTTATTCATGAAAAACTTCAACGTCCAAGAACTGAATTATTCATGATAACTTTCAAATCAAAGCAAAATCTTCTTTTGATCTGACGCAAACAATGCAGCTTATGTAAAAGTGCAGAGCTGCTGAAAAAAGTAAATATATTCATTTCTGATTTGTTTTGAAATGTTTAAACTGACTGAATTAATGTGATTCTGAATATTTTACCCCCCCCTTATTGACTTCTAGAATTTTTTTCAAAGAGAAAAACCAAAACTGCTTTGTACTAAATTTCATTTTTTAAAGATTTTTGTATGGATTACTTTCTGACTTATTTATACATTATGTATGCATTTACCTGCTCGAACGAGTTACAGACTTTTACCCCTAGATATTAAAAAAATTGTTCTTTAAAAATGTTTTTTAGTACTTCCAACAATTTTAACGAGCTCTATAGTTCCTTGTTTTGAAAATAGAAACCAAAAAACGGAGGTAGAGCTTCTGGCGTTCATATGATTTTAATGGATGTGACCAGCTCGGTTGATGTCCCGGCAGCTATAAGACCTGGACCGCTTTTCCAAGAATACCACGTTATTAGAAATTTCATCCTGCACAGCTGTGCACACCCCCGCAGCATCCTGGCTGAAAATATTGGTCCGATAGTCCAAGGTACAGTCGACCTCGGTGCGTTCGCAGGGGCCCTTAGAGGCGCTCGAGCCAAGCTCATGCGATAACAATTATTTCTGTAATAAATGCACTTAGATGGGGCTCTCAGGGAGCGCCCTGGACGTCCCCGGGAACATTCCCCAATTACATGTTTCATTAGGACGACACAGCCGCAAGGAGCATCCGAATTAAAAGCGTCGTCTGTCGCCGGACCGTCAGCTCGGTCCCAGTGACTTTGGACCTGCTCCTCCTGCAGGATCTCGTTGGCCGGGACTGCACGTCGGCCGGGGCCATTACGCACGCACGGGCTGTGTCCCGTCGGTCGAGGCTGCCCGGAATGACCAATGGAGGAGATTTCATTACTTAAACAGGCGGCCGGGAGGACCAGGACTGCGAGGGTGCCCAGACTCCATCCAGACTGCCCCGCTGGACCAAACCGTCCTCTGGATAACATATTTAGTGCTTTGATTATGAACTCAGGCCAGGCGGCGGCGGCTTGCAATTTTAGCCGGGGGCTAGGTGTGGGGGAGGAGTTTTCTATTTCCGAGGTCGCCAGTGGCCTCGGGAAAGTCAACATACAGTGAAAATGTCAAGTGCTAAATGCGGGGGTTGCAAATGATTCGATCGAGCCCCTCTCCCGCCTCCCCAGACAGACATTCAGGCGTCATATTTGTCCGGTCAGGACATTTCGCCACACAGCGCGGAAAGCCATCAGTCGTCTAATTGAGATGCAAAATAGACGCGGAACAAGCGCACAATTTAACGCGAGATTTTCGCGTGGATTTGCATAAAATACAGCCAGAGAGAGCTCTTTTAGATTTTTTTTTATTAACAGATCTTCTCAACGCTCGGGGAATCCCCCCCTTTTGGGGTGAAACGACGAGGAAAATTTCATTAGCGGCTCCATATTTTCCGGGATATTTCATTGCCGCTGTTCAGTTTCCACTTTATAACTCATCAAAATCAAGAAAGGCCTGCAAGACGGGCGCCGCCAACACCACCTCTGGTCCGTCTGCATTCAATTCAGCGATATTCTTTTATGTTTTTTTTTTCTCTAAATCCGAACTAATAACATTAAAAAATTCCCTCGAGCCTCGTCAAGCATTGCCGTAAAATTTTATGCTTCAATACAGCGCCGGTGCACAATAAACCGGGCGAGGCGTGAACTCCTTGAGAATTTACAATCGCAGCAGATTGTCGCTGGAATGGGGCAAAATGGCGCTCCGGTGTACGAAGTGAGGAAATATGAAATGGAACGCGAACGATTTTCATTTTTATGAACTATGTGGCACCCTGCTAGCTTTATTGCTAAAGACGGTTGTGCTTTACGACTCTAAGGAAAAGATGCTACCCCCGGGGCTCCGGCATCGTGCGGCTCGAAACGCCACAAAACCTACTCCCCCACAGTGCATTCGAAGGGAACGGGGAGGCAATCACAAATTATGTGACGTCAACCCAAACCCTTTTTAGGTCAACCTCGATACAACCACTGAGGCGACCCAATTTTAAAGGTTTTGCATATACCCAACTGTGACTTAAATTAAAATTTCTTTTAAATTATTACTTTTCCCCAAGGTGACAAATAAAATAAAAAGGGTTAATTGCAATTGGAAACGCGGAAAAGTAGGGTTCCGTAGATTAAGTATAAAAATAAACCTCATTAACCTTTATCTCAATTTTTGTTCATTGTTCAATTGTGATCATCTACTTTATTCTTCCCTATTGTTACAAAGTTTAAACATTCCTTTAATTCGGAAAATTGTTTAAAATTACAAATATGACGAAATTATAAGTTTTCCTAGTTACCAGAGATCCCTTAAAATTATTTCTATATGGTATATAATTTTATAGCATCTATATTCATATATGTATGTACATACATATGTATATTTTTCAAAGAACCAGGGAAATGGTTTCTATTAAATAAAAATATTGGCATTGCAAAATGTAAAAAATACAAACAAATTAACATCAAACCAAAGAAAGGTCACTAATTTGTATTTTTGGGATGTTTAAAAGGTTTTTATGCAACAAAAGTAAAAATCCAAATATTCTTGAATGGAATTGTAGGCAACGTCAATTCTGGAGGAAACGCTCAGTTTTTCATATACCGTAGCAAGTATTTATTTATTAAACTACTTTTTTAATTTTACGATTTTAAATCCTTACATTGACAATTTTTCTGAAACAGACTGTGATAGAGTTTGAACTGGATCCAAAAGTGTTATATTTTAATACACATTCTCAGTCATTAGGGTCCAATTCGTTACCTGTCTTTAGAAAAAATGTATTTTGGCTCTGTACCCATTTTTTAGTTCTACGCAAATCATTCCGAAGTTTAAACTTTTTTTGTTTGTTAATTAAAATTAGAAATTTTAAAAATTGTGTTTTATTTATTATATTCCAAGTAATTAAGGAAATGTAAAATTTCCATTTTTTTTAAACTCATTTAAACCTATCAGTGACTTGAATTTGCATTGAAAAAGAGAGAGGAATTCAAATTTCGGAAATTACGTGAACACTAAATGCTGAAATTACACCGCCGTCCCGCACCCCTGCGCTAGTCCTCCTTTAGCGGTTTCATAGTGGATCGGAACATTTTCCCGAAAATCGATTGGTCGTCGAATCGGAAAATGAAATTGCCAGCGCCCACTCATCTTGATAAGTAATAAATGGCGAGATGAGTGCATAATGAGCGCGGCAGGAAATTCTGTCAATTCGGCGCTGTCCTTGCACACCACAAGAATTTCCGGTGCATCGGTGCATCGATGCAACTTGTCTGTCTCGTCGCGAGCCATAAACAAGTGGCGCGCACGGGACGCGGGTGCAGCCCCACTTGCATACACTTCAGCTGCACCGCGGGGTCGAAGCAAAATGGGGCCAACCCTCATCCAGGATGCGCCCGAATCGATTACCGGCGGCCGAGTTGGCCTATTGTGCGCGGCCCTGTTTGCATTATTGAAATCAACATATTTTAACTAATTGTCCGCGTTAATTGAGCGAAATTAATGCAAAACATGAATTGGTCAATATTTGAGCGCGCGGCAGAGCCAAAACGGACTAAGCCGCACCGAGCCCGATGCGTTGGTGTACGTTACTATTTTTGTTGCGAAAATTACATGCCGCCCTGGGGGGCCGAAACGCCACATAATTTGTTATTGTTGCCCCGGGCTCGAATTCAATGCGTTACAATCATTCGAAAGCCTGCAGAGTCTGCCAATTAAAAATGGACTTTCGCTCCCACTAAACATCGTTGCGTTTTGTGTTAGTTACATCAGGGCGATTCTAACAATCATTTATTCGATTATCACAATTTATGTGAAAACTTTAATTAAAAAGTTATTGGAATATCTGCTTTAAGTTGATAGTGTACTTTAATTATTGTCACTTTTTACGAGACTATTTTCTAAATTATATATTTCTATTTTGAGGTTACTTTTTCTTCATTCAATTTTTAATAAAACTTTCCAAGTATAGCAATAAAATAATGTATAAAAAGAAAATGAAATATCTTAAGAATTAACTCACCACTATCATTTTGACTTACAGTAGAGTGCCAGAAAATTATAACCACTCTAACAAATCTCAAAGAACTCTGATTACATTTTTCTCTCCAACGATTAGAGGCTAATTTTAAAATATGTGAATTCTCCCTTAATTTAATTTTTACCTTAAACATATATGAATTTCCTAACAAATTTTTCAAAATAAAGTATGGAAGTAGAAGTTTTTAATAGTGGTTATAATTTTTTGGCACTATACTGTATATACATATATATATATATAAAGAAAAACAAGTCCAAAGAATAAGAATGTAATAACTTTCTGATTTTTTCCTTTATATGTGGTATAAGATCTCCCTTTCGGGCCAAATTTCAAAATTCTAGGTCAATGTGAAGTATTTTTCCTGCTTTGAGTTAGAAACTTCAACGTTTTACACGATTATGTATAAGTCCTTTAGGCTTTAGTATTTGGCATTAATTTCAACATCTCGATAGTTTTAGCCGTTCTTGAAAATAAAGGTACCTACAATATTTACGAGTAGACAGACAGATAAACAACAAATGATCCTATAAGGGTTCTCAGAGCGCTAAAAATACCAATTTAGATCATTTTCGAAAGATCATTCTTGAGAAAATATAAAATGAAAATAAAATAATAAAGTTTTAATATTGTGAAATCCAACTGCTTTTTAAGTCTTAAGCAACTTGCGGCCTACTCGAAACTGTCATAAGCGGTTCGGTGTATAAAATGGATTTTATCATCTCAAAGGAACTCTTTAGCTACCGTGTCAAGGGGCTCAGCCACTCGATTCCATATAGGGACTTTTGGGGCCCACCTTGGATTATTTACATTCGCCAACTCCCCAGCTCGGATGCCAACCGTTCTGTTGGCTTTGTCTGCCCTGCAAAGTCGGGTGCGTTTAAGTCGGATGAGGACAAAAGCCGGAGCACAATGGTAACAGCTCCGATGTGACAAATATTAACAGCCCTTCATTTGCTTAGTCTGTCTGATCTCGCTCCCTTTTCATTATGCTCCATATGAGGCACAAAGACCGGATTTGCGAAATCCCCCGGGCTCCGCACTCATATAAAACCAGGGAGGGGCTCCTATCTGATTTGGCATTCGTAGCATATGCCGGGTTTCAGTGAATGTAAACAACTCTCTCATCCAGCGGAGCTGCTCTTTCGGGGGCTCCTAAACAATATTTCTAATAAAAAATTCATGCATCGCTACAGAGTGAGGATGCTGGGCTAAATCACGTCGCATCCCAGCCCCACCGCATCCCTCTCGTTGTGCGTCTGTTTTCTAGGGGTGCTGCGTGCACTGGAACATTTTCCAGCTGCCAGAGGAGCTCTTTTCAGTGGCAAAACCCCCGGAGTTGAATGGAATAAATTTGTAGCGGGCACCTGGATTTATAGCAAATTAAAGGGCTTAGTCGAAGGACGGAGAAAATTGCATTCATAAAACCATCGCTGTGAAAAAAATCTTAAAAAGAACTAGAGCCCCAGCGTGACACTGAAATTGCACCGCGAATGCACCGCGTTGCGCCATCGGAGCCCGGGATCCTCGGGCTGTTGGGGCTCCATCTCGTTCAAGAATCATTCATTCCCCGCAGAATTATGCGATCCATTAAACATGATCACGAGACCATCTCCGGGCTAAATCCTCTTTGTTTATGCGACGAGGTAATTCTTTCAGTTACCGAGAGGAGCTAAATTCAATTTGCAGCGCTCTGCAAGAAATTGAGGGGAAAATCAGATTTATGCAGCCATTCAGTGATAACAAGAATTTCGCTCCTCTCGAACGTTCTGCAATTCGCGTGTGTGGGGGTGGGTTGGGTTTGGGGCTCGCGGACGGGTCCTGGTTCGGGACCGGGACTCTCCTGGGCGATATTCTTCCCTGGATCATTCGGGAACGCAAACTGTCTTCATGCCAAAATCTATGGGAGACGACAATGAAACACCTTCGATGGCACCCGACCAAGAGGAAATGTATCGCTCCAGAAAGTGTTGGCGCCCGGCGTATGGTTTCGATTATTGAAGTGCTCCTTTGGGTAATGTGCCCGAGAAATTGATACCAGGAATCGCTGATCAAATTTAAGGAGACCGCACAGTCGCGATAGGTTAATACTTTAAAATTAGAAGCTTCACATTAATACACAAGTCTGCCATGATCTATCCATATTCAATACAGTATACAAAGCTTGGAGAGTCAAAATTAATTTTTATATATAATATATGTATTATATTACATTATATAATATATATGCATATTACTTATGTTTTTGAAATATCTGTGACTATTGCTGGTATTCAGTTCCGCATTTATCTATTGGTTTATTTTTTTAAGATCGTCTTTGCTTTGCTTCTTCATTATTTTTAAAAAGATGTGTTTGTTTTTTCTTCATAAAAAATTAATTGATTTGATTCAGAAAATTATCCGGACTAAATAAATGTTCTAAAGTTGTCGATCTTATAAATCTAAAAAAGAAAAGAAAAAAAAAAGAAAAAAAACAAAAACGATCTCTATTTTGTCAATTAATTAATTACATCTGAGAATCCAGTCGATGCAATTTGCAATCTAAATCATTGTTTTCAACTAGAATACTTAAAAATTCATAATTCCACTTTTCAACATAGAAAAGTTTCCCATAGTTGGTAGCAGTATTCTAAAAATAAATCGAATTCTTGAGAGGACACTGCGATTATTAATGCAAATATCTGAGTGCAATCATTTTCAAATAGCACAAAAATAGCTTCCATTCACATTACATATTCTACGATGCGTTTTAACATTTATTACATTTTAAGTTTGAATATTCCAATTAATATTAATAGTATTTTCGATAATGACCCTAGTTGTGTTTATGGTTTCCATTTTATTATAAATCCCTTACTTAAACGAGGATACTATGTACCATATTTTATGTGTAATTTCAGATAATCTAAAGTTGTTTTTATTACTGAGATTTATGGAAGGTTTGAAAATTTTAATGTTACTTAATTAAGCTTAATGTGACCGATTAATTAGCAACATTTAGTTTTAAATGTATTGGTGACTATAAAATGAAGCATTTAGTAAGATTTAGTTAATTTCACTTTAGCCAATTTAGATATAGAGTTGTTTTAAAAGAAAAAGGATCCAAGGATTGTCTATGATAGATTCAAGTATCCTGAAAATTGTTCAAAGATTATTCTTCGCACTATCAAAAGGTTTTAACTTTTTCAAGGGAACTAAGCAAAAGTTGCGCGCCCTCGAGAATCAAAAATAAATCATTTCTGAACAATGTCAGCATTCGCTGAAATTTTTCATTTCTGTGAAAGTTTCGGGTACAGAGTGGAAAGGTTTTTCGCAGGAGCACTTTAAAAGTTCATCCATCAGGCGGGGTGTCCCCGGCACTTATGCAATCAGGTAAGACAATACCTGAAGTCCGCCAGAAATATATTTTGCAGCCATTTCCGGGCTCTTGGCTCGCGACCAAACTTGTTAAATTCTCCGCTGAAATATGTTTCCGAAAATTTAATCAAATTTCGCACAGAGTACATAAAAACGGGCATACCCGCCGCGCTCCCCCCAAATTCACATGCTATCGCCGAAGATGTATGGCTCGGTCGGGCAGTCTTGTAATATGCAAGATTGGCGAAGAAATGGGCGAGTGGGGAGTCCGGGACGGGACGAGACGGTCGGAATCATGGTGATCCTTCCGAAATAAGAAATTGCATTTTATGGTCGCAGCAGTTCCATCCCGGTGGATTCCTGGATGGGTTCCAGCAGACAACTTGTCCTGTCAACAAACCGTAACCTCGGCACTTCATGGGGGAGCCGAGTGGAAAATTTTTTGATCTCAGACGAAAACGGGCACAATTACTTTTAAGGAAACTTCCTTAAGAGTGCGGGCGACGGTGGCGGCACCCTCCGACACCTTCGGTCAGGTGTCTCTCGTTCTCCGCTCTAAAAGTAATTTCTATGCGACGAGGAGGAACGCCGCCAAAGATTGGCTAATAAATTTCGCCAACAATAGCGTCACTAAATAAAAGGTTTATCCCTTTCGGCTGGCTCCGACGTCTCCACGATGAACTCGGCCCTCCGTCGGTGAAAATTTATCTGCCCTCTCCGATAAATGAACTGCCAATATGTGTCCCAGTTGTGGCATTACTCTTTTCCGTCACCCCGAAGTTTTGTACTGTGTCCCCGCCCAAGTATTTCTTTTTTGCTCGAAAACTTGAGTTTATAAATATGAGCCTCATTGGAATTGAACTGCCACATTACTTGGAATTTATACACAAGCTCCAGTTTGCATATTCCATTAACAGTTCCTCCAGGTATCTCTCCATGAGGAGGCCAAGATTTATGGATTATTTTTGTCACAAGAGGCAACAGAACCAACAGCACCAGAAATCTGTGAGCCTTGTTTGCTTTCAGAGAACGTGTGTCGTCTTGTGTACAGAGATTCGAATGTACCGCGAAATTTACAAGAAACCAGTCGTACCTACAGCACAACCCCACTGCTGAACTGAAAGAGTTCTTTCCGAAATTTATCTGATAACACTTCGTTCGGATAGGCGTTTCGATAGCGTAACGCGAAATTTACGACCGTATGTTGGCGAGAAGGGGGTAAACGAAGTCTCTCTTAATCAGATGTTGGCTTTTCCGTTTCGAGTTTATGGAAATGGCCTGTTTATTGATTCCTTTCTAACGAAAAAATATTGAAAATCTGATAATGTATTTATAGTAGAAAAATAAAACCAAATATCTAATTTAAGAAAGTGATATTGTATAGAGGAAAAAATTAAAGAATCATTCAGAATAAATGGACTTATGTACATAAAAATTGTCACTCGTTCAGTGCTAGAACTGTAATATCCTCATCATAATTACACTAAATTTAGAAAAAAATTAAGAACTGGAAAATTAAATGGGATAAGTTAAAAATCCGTGAAGTTTCCGAATTATTACGAAACTTTGTAGGAATATTCTTTTGAAGCCCAAGCAGGCCAATATGATTTTTTTTTTCTTTTTTTTCGGAAAGCCATACTAATCCTAGTAAGTAAAGGAAATAAATAATATGATTTTTTTTATATTTTCAGATGTAATTGAGTTATTTCAAGTGAAATTATGCAGGAATTTTTGTAAAAATATGCAATGATAAAAATTTAAATTTAAATACCTCGGGATATGTAGCTTTCCGACAAAAACTTTTTGCATATTAGCTTGTTTGCTCTTCAAAAGAAAATTCCTACATAGTTTCATAAAAATCCGAAAACTTGATGGATTATTTATTTAAGTCAAAAATTTTATTCTAGAGACTGAATTAATTTAACTTCTTTTGAATACATCAGAAATAAAAATAAAGGAAAAATAAGAAAATAATCCACTATTTTCAATATTTGCCAATGAACCTACTCCCGCCAAAAAACCTAGGATAACGAAGAGACAAACGAAAAAGTAAGAGTTTTCACATTTAATATTATTGTTTTAGGAATGTTCATTTTTAGACTTCTGATGAAGTTTTTTGCGATATTGTTGAAGGAAAATTTTCAGATATACATATGTATCTATTTAAAAGGAGAAATCAGAAACTGATATTGGGAAGAACAGGATAAAGACTCGTTAGTTTGTGCATATAAAATTTACAAGCCAATTAATTTTCAAAAATTATTTCCTATAACTTTGAGGTAGTCGCCAATAAATTACAACCATCTTAAACTAAACAGTTTGATGAATGCATTTGGAAATATGTAACGTCAAGGTCCTGTAAGCTCTTTAAACGTTTCAATAACTTCAAAAACATATACATTATCAATTCGCCCACGATAACAGACATGGATCAGAGAGTATCTTCGTAGGTACTGTTTCTGTTGGCACTAAGTGCATAAGACACATCTTGAATAAGAAAAGCATCCGTAAAACCCTTAAGACAAGCAAATTCAGCCTCATTAGCATTTGTAATACCCACGAAAACCCCGTCGATCTCTCCGTCGCGCCCGGGTCAGGTTCAGACCCGAACTTATCGCTGCTTACTTTCGCCAAAAGTTAGATGTATCAATCTACAACTCATTAAAGAAAACTCAAAGCGTGCCTGCCAGCTCCCGAACCAAAAAGAACGAAGAAGAAGAAGACCCTTTAGGACATGAACGATGAAGCCAAATGTAAATTTGTCGAAAATTTTAAGACGACTTAGTCTGAATCTAAATTGAGCAATCAAAACCGGAAGGGGGCGGAATCATCGAACCTTCGTCCTACCCCTCCAGTGCCCTTGTCCTAGGGTTGTATAGGGTCTGTCGACCTCACTCCCCCCCTCCATTCGCCTGGCCACTCCCTCATTTCTCTTTCCTTTTTTTTTTTTTTTCTTTAAGAAACACAAAGTAGTCGAGTTTGTTGCTTCTTACGTTTCGAGTCACGTTTAGCTACCCTTGGAGCCAGCAAAAATCCAATTACAGTTATCTTCCAATTAAGTTCTTACTTTGCACCCCATCTGCGAGTACGAGAGAATGACTCTAGTAGAAATAACATTTTTATTAGTCGACTGCGGGCGCGGGGGCGCAGGACATTAGGGGGGAATTAGGTTGCACGTACCGAGCAAAAATACTGACATGAAAAAAAAAAAATAAGAAAGCACGCCAAAGGACTCGAAAAGACGAAAAGATCGGAATTAGAAGTGTCTTCTCGTTCGCATATTCACTGAGAATCGGCCGCCCCGGCTCCCGGGATATTGCCCCGGATATTGGGGGATTGTTGTGTAATGAAGAAACTCAGGGAAAATTTATTTTTATGGTAGTCGTCCTCGCCGTCGGTTTTTAACAGAGGAATCCTGTCGCAATTTATCCCAAACCCCCGGCAGCGCCATCTCCGGGGAGTTGGGCGAATCAAGAAACTGAAAGTGGGATGGAACTGCTGCGTTGCGGTGCGGTGGGGCACGGCTGCGACCGACAAATTTCGTCGCAGCAAATTAACCAGGACGTAATTGGTAGCTAAGAGACGTAAGTTATTTCTTCATACATCAGCCGGGACTGGTTTAATTATTCAAAGTAATTGCCAGTCGGCAGCGAAGACAAATGTCCTTCGAGCGCAACAAATGGTTCCTTTTTCTGCGCGGGACTCCCTGCGACGGACACCGGGAGACAGTCGCTCGCTGGGGGTTGGCTCCTTCAGAAAGTAATCGCCCGCTCAATTTGTCCATCTGTAAATTGAGCCCTGCTTCTCCTTGCCCATCAAGTTGCCAAGGAATTAAACTGGGGGAGTGCCCTGTTAATTGATGGAAAAAGCAATTTTTGTTTTTTTGGAAATTCGGATATTAAAAAATTTTGTAGATATACATATATATATATATATATATATGCTACTATATAAATAAAATATTCCACTATCACACGAATTCTGAACTTAATAAAATGCCACAACAGTCTATGAATTTTAAAAATTTAAGTCGTTTCTTACTTACTTACTTAAATTCAAACCAAGTCAAACATTTTTATTCAATTAGTTATGATATTATATAAGCTTTGACAATCTAATCATGCATCACTTTATCTTCGAGTCTTTCCCACCAGAGAGACATTAAAATGAAAGGAGTTTTACTTATTTCAAGTTTTCGAAATAACTAATCAAAGACAATGTCAAGGCGCAGACTTTGAGGTTTACATTTTCCTGAAGTGCAGAGAAACACTGCAGCAATAATGTTTGTTAACGATACTCTTTATCATATCTGGCATTTCTCTTAGATCAACAATCATTCAATATTAGATAAATTGTGTCTAAAGTTTAGATCATATTTTTTTAGCTACTAGCCTACTAGTAGTACTTCGTTCACATGGTATCAATTTTATTATTTTGATTGATTACTGCCAGTCTAAGTTGAAATCTCAATATTATTGAATGGCAACTCAAAAAAAATTCAAATTAAACAAAAAAATTTGATTTTTGAGAGATTTCCTGTCGTCGTATTGTAATTAGATATACCTTAAATAAATCACTGGACTCTACAAAGAAATTAAAAAAAGCCGCATCGTAATATGTCCAGTAGTTTTTGCGCTCATAGACACGAAATAAATTTGATATGTTTGTAACTACGCTAAATCAAAGCTAAGAATTGAAATTATTTGAGACTATTTTGTGAATGATAACATTGATCCGTTTTAAAATCCACATATCAAAGATATATCTTTTAGAACTTGATACTGCCATGATTCATATTACGTTTATTTAAAAATTCTCAAATGTACATCCAAAATGTAAATTGATGAGATGTAATTTGAAACACGCAGAAAGTGGAAAATTGAAACCCAGCGAACAATATTTTATCTCTCGTGATAGTTGTGGATACAAAAAAACAAAATAATCCCACCCACTATCTAGAAAATTTGTTTTCCATGGAGTGCAGCATTGGCTTATAGAAACTTGTTTCAAATTGACGGGAACTCTTTCCCAAAATATAAAATATAAAATTTTCCAGTCGATTTTCCCGCAAGGGCCATAACATAACAACTTTCCAAATTCAAATGGGAACTGTCTTCCGTCGGGACCCGGGATTTATGAGCAGTTACTTGTTGTTTGATGAAAAATTGACTTGTTTTGCGCTCACTCCACCCAGTAAAAGTTGTTGCAAAAATATTTTTCCGCTGTTTTTATATGTGCGGGGGAGAAAGTCCTTTTTCAAAAAAATAAAAAAATCACCCGATAAATTACAGATTGCGTCTCATCCATCAGCAATCATTTTACCCGGAGGTGGAAGGCACACGTGGAAAACTTTTTACATGTACAACAGTTGTATATAATGTATGTATATGTAACTGCACATGTATATATGAAGAATTTTTTATTTTTTATTCTTTTTTATAAACATTCACTTTTGAAGGGCCTCAAAATTTATGGATAGCTATCTCTGATTTATTCCAGCATGGAGAAACTTTCGTCGAAACAATGCACTTCGCCAGTTATTTATTGAACTTGAGAAGATTTATTGATCTAAAGGAGAAATTTTGCGGCGCTCCGCCCCGGCGGTCCCTGTGTGTTCGTTTCTTAATGGGGCTGTGTGTTTGAGCCCCTTCAACCCTTTTCGCATAAACCGAGACGAGAAACTTTGATGAGCATCTCCGCCAGCGTGCAGCAACCGGAGATGGAGTTGGTAAATGACTTAAAATCTCTTTGAAACAGAGCTACTTGGGGCTATTTTTACTTTAGAAGACAAGGGGATGGGTATTGGAAACACCTTCTTTAAGAGTCTCAATGATTTTGCCCTGCTCAGAAGAAGGAGGACTCTTTTATAAAGCAAAATCCCATCTCCTTAGGGATGTGACGTGACCACTCATAAGGAAAAAATTGCTTTAACCCCTGTCTGGGCGTAGAAAGCGTCGAGGCTCCGACTTCGTGGTCTATTTATGACCGGAGCGGCTCCTTCCATTTGCACCAATTGAATTGCCGGGGCCCCAATCGCATGTCGTCCGATATCCAATTTGACGCGAGCCAGTTAACCCAGTGAAGTGGAAAATCGACACCACCGCACAAGGGTGCTCCGGTGCTCTCCTGTTGATGTTGCTACATTATTGTGTCCTCCTTTGACCGGGGCTCGTCCACAAGAATTTGAATGACTGATGCAACTGACATTTCAATTAAAATTTCGCCATGGAAGCACTCACCCAGTCGGAGGCTCCGGCTACATGCTGGAAACTTCAATTAGAGGCACCAGGAGCCCTATTGAGGCATCCCTGCTGGTTTTGTGAAAGACGCCCGGAATCCTTTTGTGAGGGCGCTCCATCCGGAGATAGTTCAGACCAACCCAGCCGATGACTAGCAAATGAAAATTAAAACGAATCCAAATGTCAGAGGAAGCCCCTTTCCACAATCGTCAGTTTTATAAGGCCTCAACCCGAACGTCGTTTGTTTCCCGGACCTCATCCATTTTTCAGATGATAGTTTTCTCCGGAAATTTCTCTGAGGTTGAATCAACCAACGACGACGGGGAAAAAAAAGGTACCTTACCTACTTCGCCCGGAGGTGATAAAAGACAAATAAAAGTGAGGAAAAAGAAAGTTATCTTCGGCTCCTCGAAGGAATAGGGCGCGCGTCGTCCATAACTAATCCGAAACGTGATTTAAATATTTTATCGGGGATGTATGGGCGCCACGCTCTCCTAGATCCGGATCCAGATCCAGATCCACGGCGAACCCGGGACGCCAGTCAACACTTTATTTTCGCATCCGCACCGAGGTGTGAACACTTTCAGGTGGGAGGGATATCATAAACATAAGTTAACACAGTCGCTTTCGGGGGACTGCGGAACAGGCGCCGCCGATAAAAATTTACATGCGGCTGGCTTAAGGAGATGCCGACGGAGAATCCTTAATGTGGAAATTGATACCCGGGCGAACGGTGGCGGCAGCTCCTTCTTTTTCCGATGCGTAGGAGCAGATTGCTTTTCGCACATCTTAAATTTGAAAAAAAAAAATGAGCAGGAGTTGTATGATCGGACATCTGAATAATTTCAATTTCAACTGACTGGCGAGAATGATAGACGCATGTTGCATATTTTTCATTTTAAGTTGACTACGTGTTTCCTTTAAATGTAATTTACATGTAGATTAAGGTCGGACAGATTCTATTTGCATGGTAACTAGAAGATAAGTATTTTTTTTTAAAGATAGCAAGTAAAAATACCCTAAACTTTGCTTTTACATTAATAATACAAGTAAAATGGATAAAAATTTTTAGTTTCTTACTTTTCTTTTTCATTTGACTAAACCCATAAACAAAATCAATATTTTTTTAAATATTCTAGTGACGAGAGAAAAAAAAATTATAGTGGACAGATTACAATAAATGTTGCACTATCATTATAGGAGCCACCAACATAAATTTTTGTTTTAATTGAAGCCATAATTATATTAAATTATTATAAGCCATAATTATATTATATTATTATTATATTATATATTATCACAAATAAAAGAAATTACAAAGTAAGTGGTAAGTGTCGTATATTACATTCCCTGTGCTATTTTGATAAGTACCAAAAATTCTCAGAAATATTCAAATAATTTATTATCCACAATTTTTTCGTTTATTGATAAGCTACAGCATTAATTCCTCACAATTTTCATAAAATTCCTGTAGAGTAAACAACAGCGCAAACTGGGATCGAAATTTTCCTTTTGGGGCTATATTTTCAAATAAAGCACAAAATGTCATAGGTGTTGGTTCGTTTTAGAATTTATATCTAATTATTGCACAAATTACCCTATTTTGTAGTAGGCGTATCGTACAAAATTATTTAAGCTTGCTTCTATAAATTATTGCAATCACGATTTCTCCTACATTTATAGGACGAAAAGTATGAAAAGTAGGGGAGACCGGGTACAAAAGTAACATTTTTTACTTTTGCCTTGATTTCTGGTTAGGTGTTATTACTTTGATGAAATTAATATAGCCATATAAAAATTCCGTTCATGTTCTTTACATTAGTATCTTGATTTGCCTGATTATTGTGTATTTTGTATGAATCACAGAGACTTTAAAAAAATTCGTCCGTTGTTACTTTCGACCACGTCGGCAGGTCGAAAGTAACAGGACAAAATGGTTTGTAATAATTATGATATTACATATTAAATCAACAAATTATTTATTAGAAACCTTTTTTATTAATAACACAAATAAGCACTTTCATTTTAAATGCTAAAAAAGTATATATTTTACGAAAAAAAATCAATATTATTAACTCTCCCTTAGAAACTGTGTTTAGTAATTAATGACATAAATTATTGTATGATAATAATTTTTTCTAATCACACTATTCAGAATCAGTCTTCTATTCAGACTCGCAATCAGTAAATCAATCCGAAGACAAAAGTAACATGTTACTTGTCTACCCATAGGGCTATGTTGCTTTTGTACCCTACCACATTTTTGTTAAAACATGGACGATAACCTGAAAACGGAACGTGCTAGACAAAAATGAATTAAAACACTGTGCAATAAATCTAATCTAGAATTTATATGCAAATTTTCAGATCAATATCATTTTTAGTAGTATTAGTAAACATAAAATAAGTGAACGTCAAAAAACTTAGTTTTGACTTGTGAAATCACTTATTGTCCTCTCAGAAAACCTAGCAGCGCGTGGCGCGCGCGGCTACTGAATGCAAGAGAGGGGGGCGCCACCGGCCATCAACTGATGGCAGCGAAGCGGTATTTTGACTATTGGGTAGACCTACAGAGCCTTTGTTACTTTCGACCCGCCGTTACTTTTGTACCCGGTCTCCCCTACCTAGGTATGCATAGCAATTATTTTTTCTGGGCACATGCATATTTATTATTTATGCGTATAACGCTGCCATATAGATATTTTCGAATGAGGCTTAACAAAAAAAATTAACTTTTTCGATTTTGTATGTTTTGGAGTTCTATTCTATGAAACTACAGTTTCTTCTTAGTCGGTCCAAAAACTTAAATTATATCGATCTTCAAAGTTTAATTACTTTTTGCTCTCAAATTTGCAATATACTGATAATGTGTGTATTCGGATAAAATCAAGAACCGAAATTTTTATACTTAACTAGTACTGCAATTTTTGAAATTTGGGAACTGTGAGATTAAAATCAACTTTGTATTAATTTCCTTTAGTGGAAAGTAAATACCAGACATTTTCAACTTTTAATTCTTTTTTACTTACAAGAGAAAATATTGCGATTTGTAAAAATAGATTAGTGTTGTAGAAACATTTACGTACTTAAAAGAAAAACTTTTTATAAGTTTTATCATTTCATGTAGAGTTGCATTAAAATGAATCTTAAAAGCCCTCCCGAAACGAAACATCGACGAGATTCCACAGCCCTGATACATGAATTCTCGCAAAATGTACGAATCGGAGTTTGTGGTTTTAGTTCTTGTTGAAGAATGGTGTTGGAGCCTCTTTCATCTTTATTCCACTGTAGGTGCCAAATGGGCAATGAAGGGCTTTTCCTTTTCCCGAAAACTTCTGGCCCTGGGGGATTTACTGCACTGTGGAAAATTTGAATGCCGAAAGCAGTAAATAAGTGGCTCTATCTGGAGGAAGGCGGTGGAGATGAGGATGCAATGAAGTTCGCAGCCCGCATGTTTCACCATATGAAAATTTTCGAGGAATTTCATTATCTGGGAGGCAGAAGCGGCAAAGCAGCAAAGCCCCTGAAACGCTAATGAAATGCAACTGGCCTGGAAGTCCTGCTCCTCACATTCGAAGACGGGAGCAGTTTCACAGACCTACAAAACATGGGGCTACAACCGAAGACAACGGAGCTCTTCGGGAGACAACAAAACGGAAAACTTTAGCACAAGTATTTCCCTGTAAGTATTTTGTGCACATTTCCCAGAAAATGGAGCTGTGGCCGGGGGGCGGCGGGAAGCACTGCAAGAAATATGACATTCGCTATCATGTCGGCCGGGCGGGGGCGGGGACGGAATCGAGTTTTGGGGCAGAAGCAACATAGTCGGGGGCGGCATGGTGAACCTCCTCGAAGGAGTCACTCGCTGCAGAGGATTTTATCAACCCGTATCTCGGCGCAACATTCATACCCGCAATTTATGGAAAACTCCGCTCCGAACTTGGGCGAGTTCCATAAAAACAGCCACTCGAGCATTTTAAAAACAGGAAGCCGTTCCGAAATTACGCGTTTATATGCGATCCACATAACTCTGATTTTACGTTCATGGCTGCTGTTTCCTGTTACTGGGGGTATAACGTCCCCGCCCCCGCCTTGATATGGGCCGTCACCTCTGGCCCTTTGCCGCCAAACAGGGGCCGGGGCGACGGCTCGTTTACGTGAGTGGTAAATTGCGGTAAGTCGTTTAGTGCACGTAAAGGTTCCCGGCGAAAGTCTCAAACTTTTCGCGATTATTACGTTTGTGAAATGCGCGCTGCCCTCGCCTGTCCCACCGCGATAGCGTCGAGGATGCATAGGCGCCATCCGTACACTTATTTTCCACATTTGGCGTCTGCCTCGGCGGCCCCGAGGGCCCCAAAGAGGGCGTGGGTGCTCCAAAAGTTTAAAGCGCCAGCATATGCTTTTCGGTGGCTTAACCTTTTCCGCCACGGAAAATTTTCCCGGTGCACTTGTTACAAGTTTCGTTGCGGAATGAAAAAAGTTCGCAAATTGTGCACCCGGCCGGATGCGGGACATGTGACACTGTTATTAGACCGACCCCACCGTGTCGTACCCGCGGCTAGGAGATGTTCATTACACCGAGGAGTCCCAAGTTTCAGTCAAGGACTAAAGGCTGCGATTTTTTGCAAAAAAAAATTGCATTTCCTGTTTTTTTTCTAAACTTTATAGACATTTTTGTCAAAATTAGTTTTCCCTGGGTCATAGAACTTAAATTTTAAAATATAATAAAATCTTTAAAATTAAACTTTTAATAGTTTAAAATCTGTATATGCTTGAATCCTTTTAGTTTTGAAATTTGTAATGTTTTTTGCAAGACAGTGTAGCGTGTCACACAGCTGGAAAAACAATGGACTTGTTGGAATCAAAGCATAACATAACAATCGATTTAGCATTTCTTAAGAAAATAGCTTTACAAAAAATCGATTAAGGAAACTTCGCGCCGACTTTGAATATTCATCACTCATTATAAATTAAATTTATTCCATTATTTTCCTATAAACTACTTTATTCTATACATTGTTAAACATGAGAAATTAAAGTAATAAAAATAGATTAAAAAAAAATTCTAAAATTAAACGATTTTATTGTGCAATCGATAATGTAATAAAAGACTAAACTTAGTCGGATAATAAATTCGTGGGACGCCCAACAAAAGAAAATTTCCTACTAAATACGATTAAAGCCTCAAATTGATGACCCATACTTATTTTCTAGCTTTTAGTACATTATTGATTATACAATAAAATCTTATAACTTAAAAAGTTTAATTTACTTTTTTTATTGTTACCGAAATGTAATTGGATTAAAAATTTATAAGGAATGTAAATTCGCTGGAAGCTAATTTTAAGAGGAATTATTGTTTTATAACTCTGCTAATTGACTTTATTTTTAATCGATTATATCCACTGATTGTGAGTCCCATTACTAAATTTTATCTACGATAATAAAGCCTATTATGGTAACGATTTTAAACCAAATTACTTCGACTTAATTCATTTAGGAGACAAATGAAAATTAAAAACTTTCCACGACATAAACTGTATATTTTCACTTTTCCAAGTAACATAAGGAGATTATGTGGTCCGGTGATATTTAGAATTCATTTGCATAACACAATTCCCTGAAGAGGTCATCATGGCCGCATTCGGCAGAATGTTATAGCCCCATTATGCCACAGAACGTGGAGAGCCAAGATAATTTCCCCCCAGGATGTGGACGCAAGCATCGCAGAATGTATCCTCACACATTTTCCCAAAGATATAGATCCTGTTGAGGGGCTCTCAATTTGGTCGTAAACTCCTCCAGGGCAACATTTTGCATTTTCACAGGAGAATGGACCTCAGCAGCATGGGTGCGGGGGCGGCCGCGAGTTGGAGCAAAACGTTGTAGTTAACAGCAAAATTATAAACAGGAAAATCAAGAAAAAGTGAAGTGAAAATCTCTGGGACACACCGCAAAATGCAGTTCTTGCGCGCCACTCGTTAAACAGAGGAAAACGATCCCACCGCCATAGGAGGAGCAGGGCACAGGAGCCCCGGAGTCCCGGGTTCCTGGAGCCCCCTGCATTCCGCGATGGTGCACCCGGGCTCCGGGGAGCTCTCATGTAAGCCGAGGGAAAATAAAAGCAGTAATTACCTCCTTCATCGTTTGTGCTCAACAGCGGGAGGATTTTCTGGCCAAATGGCGCTTCCGATTACCTTTATGGGGCGCTTCCCAGTCCCACTCCCGGGCGGCAGTGGTGCCCTCTTTTCGCCAATTATATTCCGCTTCGGTGTTCATCCGGCTCCGTTGCGGTTGCGATCGTGCCAGAACCTTCGCAACCGTCGGGATGGCACGCTGCACCTGTTTACCTGCGTCTTTTGAAGCGCACCGCGGCGCATCGGTGACAAAGGCAGTTAACCAGAGCACACGGCATTTTACAGCGGTGCAATTTCCGCGAAGGAAGTCCCTCTGCGTTCTGCTCCGTCGCATTAAAGTCCACATTACCTGGCGTTGCACCTGATTTCAAGAATTTAGGTGCGTCCAACGGGCAAAAAAACTCTTCCCAAATAGCATTAACTGCTGCTAACTTGGAACAGAAAGTCCAGAGATTTTAGTTTTATGGAGTTCCTTCCAGAAAACTCCGCAGATTTTCTCGTCCGAAACATTAAAAAAAAGCTTTTAAAAGGAGTATTTCCGCTAGACTTTGCGATATAATAAAAAAAATAAGAAATTCGTTTGATCACTTGAATGAGACTTTTTAAGTATACTCTTCACTGTAGAACGCCAAAAGAGGCTTAGTTATAAAACTATTTAAGCATCACTAAAAATAGTTCCTATACTACTATCCCCAATATATTCGAAATAAACTAGTAATTGCGAGATTGTTCATTCAGAAAGAATTCTAGATATTTTGCAATCAATTGAGGATTTATGATAAAAATACCCATTTAAAAGATTATACATACTTCGGATTCTTTGAAAATATTTTTTATATGACATAAATGATAAAATTTATATAATCATACGTTAAAACTTGAATCAAAATCGAATTTTTATATAGTAAATACTTAATAAAACAGATGTTTGAGTAATATTTGTTGTATTTTGTAGATGCTACAAATAAATTCTTGAAAACGTTTCTGCAAACAAGCAAAATATACGTATCTACGTAAATATATAGGAGATTCAGTTACCAAATTAAAAAAAATACTGACTAAAGTAGATATTAGATTTATTAATATTTTTCTATTATTTAAGATAAATGGGGCATTGTTAAATTTTGATTATTTTGTCTTGCCCTGATTTTTAATATTCTATCAAACCATTAGTCATCTACGTCCATAAAACCGCATTTATAGGCGAAAAACATACTGCAAGCTTAGTTTTTTTTTCAATTCTTTTGCTTTAACCAAAATGCCAATTGATCTCCCATAGGACACATTATTATTTCTTTTTTTTTCTTTCTGTCCCAAGATTTATTAGAGAAGGAATTTTCCTCAAACGTGCGCCGCATTGCAACCCCACCACAAACTGTATGATTTCAGAAGCTATTGAACATATCTAGCATATTTCGTCTAAGACCTATGGACCTGCAGCAGTCTGCTATCGTTCACAGAAAATATTTCTGAATGCTGGCAGCGATTCGGCCATTAATCAAGGAGCTAGCTCCCTGCGTCAGGGCGGCAGGCAGAAGGCACATTATGAACATTTTCATTTTGTCACAAGCCGCAATAATATGTACCGGGAGCAGGAGCACCATGGAGCACCAGGCAGGAGGCCCCCAAGCAGCTCCACCACGAGGAGCCAGATCCCCGGTAAGCCGAGGTGGTAATAAACAAGTGTCAGGAAGCCGCATGGGCCCCATTCACCTGGAGCAATATTCGCAGGCTCTTACAATATGTAAATGACCTCACACGTTCTAATGTGAAAATCTCATATTCCATCCACACACCAGCGGCACCGTGGGGAGTCAGTGAAGCTGCCTGGCATAGAAATTCGCTCAGCCGATGCCTAGAACAACTAGCTAACGCCCCAGAGCACTCATATTTCCCACTCGGCGAGTGTGCCCCACCGACATTATTTATGCTCCAATCGGGACGCTGCGGATTCCCTGGCATCGCAGCATCCCGACGGCCGACACCCTTCTCCTTTTTTGCGATGGTTCGATCCCTTTGATTTTATTCAGTCTCATCTTGGGCCAGATCCGGGACTCTTCTCGGCCTTTCTTAGCGCACTTTGCCCGATGATGACAACAACTCCCTCAGGAGTTACAGAGTTCACCATTGGGGCGTCCGGACGCTCCAGCTCCAAATGGGAGTGTACTTTCCTCACTGGGAAAATGTCTGTTTTTACGCAAATTATTAGAAACACTCCCCTCGGGGCGCCTAGGAGCTCTTCCGCCACTGGACCAAAGCTACCCCCCAGACGAATATCTGTCAAGGATCTGCGGTGATCAATTTTCAATTTATTATCCCTTCTCTGGGGCCGCGGAGGCGGCTGCTGAAGCCTTTCGCCAGGGAATACCCTTATTAGTTGTGATGGGAGCTCCATCGAATATTTCGTCGCTTCATCAATTCAATTTGCCTGAAACAGGAGATGCCAACGCCGGTCCCATGGCCGGGGATGTTCCTGGTGGATGATGTTCCAAGGGATGTACGAGAGTAGCTCATTAACTTCACTAAGTTTATTAGCGTCCGTATAAATTTCGATCGTAGAGCACCGGAAGGTCTGACGTGAAATATGAGAGGATGGAGCAGTTTCAGAACACCCCTGCAGTCAACAAGGGCTGTAAATAGTTGTTGCCGTGTAGAGCAAGATCAATAGAAAAACCCGGTAAAATGCCTTCGAAATTAAAAAATAAAATCGCTTTTCCCGGACACAATCAATTTATATTAAAGAACGCCTTTATTAAAATTCTCTCGAAATCAGTACCCAGGATGATGGAAACGTGCTGTTTATTGATCTAGTCAAGTTAGTTATAGGGCTTGATTTGGAAGTTTGATTAGAACCTAAAAGGGCATGCCACGAGTTTGAGTTTTTAAATAGAAAGGGAAGTCCTACAGAGAGCTTGGAGACCATTTGAAAATAACACAAATAGCCATAGGCTGAAGATGATTTGAGAATCAAGTGAAAAACAGACCGAAACCGAATTCAATTCTCTTTTCTTTCAAAAAATAAAGTCCTGAAAGTCCTTTGAATTTGATTTGTTTGAAATATGAGAACAAGGAATACGATTCTGAGGCAGAGTGAACAAACAGGCCGCCCCTCACCTTGTTGTTTTCAGAAATTAGAGACAAAAAAGTCCACCTGAAGGAAATACCTACAAACTCTCATCGTTGTTATAATTTTCAATATTATTCCAAAATGCGACGAATAACCGGCAATTAGGCTTGTATTTCTGGTAGCTAGCAGCACCAGATATAATAAAATAAGCTACCTTTTAACAAGAAATTTTACTTTTGTTTTGTATATCAATTACAGCACTCTATAGATATTAATTTTACTTTGATTCTCTTAAAGCCGCTTAGGTTTTTACATTTTGGGGGACCTATTTTGGTAACTGTTGCTATAAACCAAATTGGAAACAGAAATGATTTTGTAATATTTTGGTCTCGTATTGCATATTGTCATATATTGTATTAAATTTCTCAACATCTTTACATTCCAGTATAAAAAAATAATTAAATCTTAAAGCGAAAATAATTGACAAAGATAAATGGATTTATGAACGCGAAATTTTATAATGTTTGTTTTAAAATTAGAATTTATACAGAAAAAATTACATCTTTTCAAGTTTTAAACTTATTGCTAAAAACTTCTATTTTTATATCTAGATCTGTTAAACTTACATAGGAAATCAATGCTGCTGAGTAAAATCATACACTGTACTTTTACTAGTACTTTTGAAAAGTGCAGAACTTGAAGACTAGAAATTCGGCGAGTATAAAAATAAAAATACATTGATTTTTAGGTATATACACTCAAATGTTCAGAATTAAGAAAAAGGATTTTAGAACTTCTAAACAACCAACTTCATTGTTCTCTGTACAAACATTTAAATTTTTTAGATCAGTAGTTAATTTTTTAACTTGTTCGAAAAATGTTCAAGTTTTTGATTATTTTTATATAATTGCAAAAGTCCTTTGTCTATTGTTTAAATATCTTTTGATTCGGTTTTAGAAAAGGACTTAGTTGTCCTTACCGCCGCCAGTTCTCTAAAGAGTTCTCCTGAAAAGGACCTTCCTTTCACTAAATCACAATTTTCCAATGAATTCTCATTGAGAAGAACGTTTTATAATGCAAGCAGCCCGGAAAAGTTTTTCGAACAGTATCGCTAGCCCTTAACGTGCTGAAGGGTTATTTCGCGAAATGCAAAAATAATCGTTAAATGAAGTGCCGCTGCAAAACGTTTCCCGATTACCAGCAACCGCTCGAGGATTTTATCGCTAAACAGTTGAAAACAATTCACTAAAGGATATCTCACCATCGTTTCGAGGGCCTAACTTTTAGCCCCAAGGATTCTATTGGAGCTCCTATTTTTGGGGGCGGACAGGCAACAGCGAGTGCAAAAACGAATTCAAGACATGCAACAAACTGCAAATTTATAGCAGTTCGGCACGCGTTTGGTTATTTTACTCCCCCTCTCAAGCGGGAGGGTTCAGAAGACGCGAAATCGCCCCGCTACCAATCAGATAAAATTTCAATTTTGTGTAATTATAAGTCTCTGCCGGTTGCGGTGGAGAGAGGCCAGGTCGCAAATAGAATTATTTATTGGACTCCTTTTCGTCGGGTACATGCATGCTAAATGGGGTCCGGTAGATGCAATTTTCCGCAGACTAATTTGTACCTTGCCGACTGGCAGCGCGCGCCTCGTGTTGAGCGGACTAACTATTAATTAAGTTTTTAATTAATAGCACCTGAGCCCACTGCCTTTGTTCTGCAGGGGGGAAACGAAACATTAAAGCGGACCCCTGAGTCGGTTACTGTTTCCAGAACCACACTTGTCTACGTTTATCAAGTTGCTCGTATTTATTCAGGCTGCCAGGCGGAGGAAATTGGCGCTCCACGAACCTCCCTGAGGAGTGCGCGCGCCCCTGAAATTTATGGGGCCCGACGAAGTCCTTCATTAAAATGAGCATGGAAACCCAACCGTATAGCTGCTCCTGGCGGGACTCGCACGGAAATGATAATTGCAATTTTGCTGCTAGCTTAATGCGTTCGCAGTTTATAGCGCTCCTACCTTTGGGGAAGGGGGGCACCACAGTGGTGCCACCCTTTTTTTCCTCGAAGCGACCTTTAATTCGCTACAAACAGGCCCCTTTGCGTGCAAAATTTCTAATTCCCGGCCGCAGTCAATCTAAGCGCCACTAAAAATGCACGGGTGCTCCTTGAAGGAGCCCCATAAATAAATGTCAGGCCCTCCTCAGGACGATGGTGGCGGCCGGGCAGTCTCCTCGAAGGGTCGAGAACATGATCGTAAAATATTTTCGCAACAAAGCGCCTATGCTACTGTTTATGAGAGAACAGCATTAGAAGCAATAATTGTTTACAAATTACATCAAAGTTGAAATTTATTGCCCTCAAAACACTTAGCTCACTTTAATGCCGCCATAAGTGCTAAGTATATGGCAGGCGTTCCCATAACGAAGGTCTAATTCCATCGGAAAAACAACAATCGGGGCCCAAGGAAATAATGAGCCTTGGAAATGGGCCTTTCTCGTATGAAACCAATTCCCGACGAAAATGGCCCCGACTGGCAGCCACTATCCAGAACTGGGAACAGGACGGAAGGACCAGGATAGCGGCGGCAGCGGCGGCGGCGGGTCAGAGTCCCGGCCTGGAACATATTGGCATGTCGGCCGCCGCTAGCACACATGGACCCGAACCGGGTGCGGTTTGTTCATTTTCACTTAGGGAACAAATTATCCCCGTCGGATATTATTTCGCATATGCGGACTCTAAAGCATTTGTAGATCTCGCCCGTTCCGGGATTATCCTACACTATGATATAGAATACTTTACTATAACTATACTATACTATACTATAAAGTGTGCGAATCTGTCCCCCTCTCCCCGCTGTAATAATGGCATCCACCCCCGTAATTCCGTTCTGGCGTCTGTTTCATCTCGAATTACGGCAATGTGTGTCTGAGTCGGCCTCCGAACGTCTTTATAAGCGAATAAAACGGCTCTGGATGATGATCTAATTTGGAAAAAGTTTGGGATTCCCCTCAGCGCTGTGTCAGACTCGGGCCCCCGTAATGAGGGAAATGTTGTTTTATTAATAAATTTGGTTTGATAGACTGCCGTTGCGACGACCTGACGATAGACGGATGCTTTCCTGCCGACATATGTATTTCAGCGAGGCTCCTCGCATCTGTTCGAGAAGAGGGCCCCCCGGGGGAAAGGCGTTAAAATTGAGGAGATATCCTTGGATTGTTTGGGCTCATATGCTCCATTTGTACCGAATATGAGAGGCTTGATGAAAGACCATCAAAAACTACATTCTGTTAAGCCACCATCTGAAGTTGATGAGGATCTACTGAAGGGTTGGAAGAGATTTAGTTTTGTAGACAGGTACACAATTTGATTCGTTACATGAAGATAGCAAGCAGTTCTGTTTTGTGTCAGAAATTATCCTTAAAATTTAATGACCAAAAAGTTTACTAATCATATAAACATACGAACATTGAAGATTCTTAGAAGAAGGGAAACATTTAGGAAAATGTATATCTTGTTTTTAGTATTTTTAATCTGATTATATCTTTGGAAATTTAAGACTCTTTCTTTCTTTCAAATTATTTCACTTTCTTGAAGTATCATAATCAGAAACCAAATCATACCATACCTACATTATCTAGAATCAGTTTTATAACAAATTTTTCATTTACAAAGAAGGTATACTCATACGCACAAACAAAATCTTTCAAAATATTACTTTTGATAGAGACACTTTAACTCATTTATTCTTTAGTGTTTTTTAACCAAAATGCTCAAAATCATTGAAGTAGCCAAAACGTTTACTACTATCAACCTTTTTATTCATAATATAACCATATCAGTATTATAATTTATTTACTAAAAGTTTAAATGGTATTATAAAAATTTCAAAATATATTTATTTTTCTTAAGTTTGATATCATCTGATAATAATGATACTATAAAGGTTCTGTAACGTTTATTGTATCTAAGTTATGTAAAACTATAAAGTCGTTGTTATAGCAATGGTTTGCTCGCACTAAACTATGCTTTCTTACTACATAAAAATTTATGACTATTTATTCAGTGCTTCCGAGGTATGTGTGTGCACTATCTGTTCGCGGTTTTTCTGGAACTTTATTTAAAGTGTGCACTCACAGCATCCGGGACGGACGTCATATATGACAGAAAATTCCAGCTCGGTTTCGAGCGTTATTCTCAAGGAAAATGGTTTAGGCAAGCGGAGTATAATTCGGGTCCCGGGTGCTCGGATGGCCGCAAAGCGTTCCCATTGTGAATAGTTTTCGGAATGAAATTGAAATGCGCCGGGATAACAATGAGCGAGAGCAATAAATTTCCCTACTTATTCTGATGAAATTTCAGCGTGCAGAGAGATGCACGGTTCTTATCTGCTGACACCATTCTTAAGCAGCTCCTTTCCGGCTTTTTGGTTATTTTCTGCTTTCACCCCGGCGGGCGCCGCCCGGTGGGTTGCTTTAAGTGCTAGCACAACAATGGAGCTGCGGTCATAGGAACTCTGCCGGGTGGAACTCACCCCTTTCCGCTACTTTCGACCGGCTTGTTTGCATTTTCACACTGTCTCTGATGGGCCTTGCACCATTTCCGGGTCGAGACGACCTCCTGACCTCACTAGACTAAAGGGGCTTTAAGGATTCCAGAATTAAATGAATCTCCTTTGCATTCATTTCCCGACTTTACCATCTCCGGAAAAAAAAAATCTAAAAATGGTTCAAAAGGTGCAATACCTACAACTGATGCACTTTCAAAAGAATATAAAAGAGGCAATAATCTTCCCTCCATCAAAGTTTATAAAATTGTGGAAAATATTCTTTTTAAGAATTACATAAAATTTGAAGTAAACTTGATCAGTAAAAATGTTTAAAGAAACGTGCCGTCGCGTCGTTATTCTGTTGGGAAATTTATTCTATTGGAAAATATTGCTGAATAAAAGGGATTTAATTCGTTATTCAAACTAATTTATCTTATTTATGTAACTGAATATTTAGAAGAAAAATGGAGTTTAATAACTCAAAAAACCTTATTTTGGGAATTTTAGGTATATAAAAATATAAAAAAAACCTTCGGCGGCAGTCAGAGGGAGGAGATAGATTTCAATATGGTAAAAGTTATTAGTTTAATCAAAATCGATTAAGAAATATACGTTCTAAAAGATAATAAACTAAAATATATAACCAAGTTAAAGTCTCGCTGCCCTTCTCCAAACCACGAAATTTTTTAAAATTACCTAGTTATCGATTCAATAAGTGCGTACGCAAAGTTGGATGAAAACCTTTTTACAAATATAGCAGCAATTACTTTTAGAAAATTATGTAGCCCCTCGCCCCTTTGGCCGATAACCTTCCTTTTTTTAACACTACTTAGAACTACATATGTTGTCAATGTTAAGTTTGGTCAATAGCGGTTAAAAAATATTTGGGGTCCAAACCATTTTTATGTAACCTACATAGCCCCTATATTCCCATTCCCTTGATCGATTCCTCCCATTTACGAACTTAGTTGAGGTATTGGTAGAATAAACGTATAGACAAAGTTTAGTAAAAATCGATTAAGAAATACAGCCTCATTAGTACAGTTACAGTTTCGTTATATGCGATATATAAATATGAAATCTACGACCTCTAAAACTAGTTTTTAACCGACTTCAAAAAATGAGGAGGTTCTTAATTCGTCAGAATCTTTCTTTATTTTTATATAATTTATTGATATACTTTTTTTTTATCAAATACACTGCCACTGGTAGTATTTCATATGAAATCTACCTAAAAATGTTAAAAAAGCTCTTCATATTTTCATATAATAACTAAGAGTTTAAGGCTTAATGATGCATTATTTGTTTTGAATTTTAAAATTAATGTGTTCTTGGTTTGTGTTTTAGTACCTTCTTTAATTAGTGAGGACCTTATTTGAAATATTTCTGCAACTAAACACAGTAAAAAATTTTTACAACAATTAATGTTGGCAATTTGTTGCCAACAATCATTATGGGAAAATTACACGAAGAATTCAAAAATAAATTGCGAATTGAAAAAACAATTTCAAAGTGCAATTCAATTAAATTACCAGTGTAAAATTACATTTTTGGATGGAATTCGTTTAGCTTGTTAAATGTAAAATTACATTGGTGTGTAAACGAGTTCCTTTGGGACTGTAAAATTAAATTTTCAATGTGATTTTACATCTCTAAATTTACACTGTAAATATCCATTTGTGACTTGTTTTATTGTGAATGACAGCGTGTGTGAAATTAACCTCTTGAAGAATTTACTTTCTGTAGTCGACCTTCTGTAGTCAGCCTAAGAAAAGCAAACGCTAAATTGAGTAGTCGATTGCAGAAGATAAATTCTTGAACAGGTTCAACAGATATTTTGAATCTGAAAGATTATATTTTAGAAAGGAAAGGATAATTTATAAGGCTTTCGAATTAAATAACAAAATATTAAACATTATTTTTCTCAGACAATATTTATTTTACACAAATATTTTTTACAAAAACATAGTAATGTTATAGTACCGAATATTCTTAAGCTCAATTCCACAATCTGAGCAAAAGAAAAAGTCACATCTTTCCCTGTCCATAACTTCACTGCACTACAATGCACTAAATGAAACTTTACTTACTAGGGTTACCAAAAACAAGACCGAACACAATGCAAATCAAGTAACAAGTGATCGCTGAACGGCATTTAGAACACGAGTAAACAGGCACACAGTTCTTCTTCTTTATGTAGGGGGATTTTAAACGAATTGAAATGGAGGATCCCTTTAATGTGAATTTTGCACCGATTGGGTTGTAAAATTCATGTTACGAGTTGTGTATTTAGATATCTGAGTGTGTAATTTTATTCTAAATCGCGAATTTTAAATTGTTTAGGTATTATTAAAGTTAATAGTCTTTAATATTACTAACCAAATCCTATTTCAATCGTTTTTCGTATATTTTTAAATAAATGTGTATTTTTACTATTATTGAATTTAAAATTTTACCATTTTTAATGTTGTACAATTCAAAAAATTTTTTACTGTGAACCTTTTTAGATAAAATGTTCATATATCGTCCTAAGAGCATTTATGTGAAGTGTACATCAAATGCAATGAGTTCGCGACCTTGCAAGGGTCCAAACGAATCAAAATGATTTAAGCTTTGGCAGCCTCGGACCGCTGATAAAAGAAGAGAAAAGTCGAGGCATGACTTTTTTAAGCACCAATTACTCTCGAGCACCATTAACCTCGAGCATGACGAAAAGGTTTCGACTCTGTCTGGATGCGCCGCAGTGGCTGCTCGGGTGCGCCTTGGCCCATCCTATTCCCCAAAATCCGCATAGTATTTATAACTTTTTGGCACTGTAAAATTTTGTCAGTCCATAAATTCCTCGAAAAAAGGTTCACCCATCCCACAGGCGTCTACCTCCCGCCACCGCAATGGCACATTCATCTTCGCATTCAATTTAACTTTTCGGTTAAAAAGCGGCGACTACATCTGCATGGATGGAGTGGCTCCGTCTAATTCCCGACTCCATTGCAGGGAACTCGGCGGTCCAGTTTGCCGTAGTCCAGAGAGTCCCCACAGTTCCAGGGTTTATGGTGCAACAAGGTAAATTATTCCCGGCACCGCAACTTCTGGCTTCACCGTTGGCAAACTATGTGTGACGCTATGAGATTTTTAACTCCTTTTTTATACTTTTTACCCTTTTTTATTTTTCGCCGCAAATTTTATTCGGCTTAAGTTGGACATGAACCAAAATCCAGGTATGTCCGAGCGAATAAACAAAGAATTGGAGCAATTTTTTTGCCGCAGTGCCCCGTGTACTTGGCGGCGGCGGTAGTGGCTCTGAGTGGCCGTGTCTTCACGAGAGACCGCCACCGTCGCCGTGCAGAGTGCATGAAAAAGATATGATTAAGCCCCATTTCCCTGGGGGGCGGAGCTCCAGGACCACTATCCGAGTAAAAATTTTTCCTCCTGGCTGTGGTCGTGCAAATCCCGAATGCGACATTTTCCATTATGCTCCTAAAATTAACTTTGCTCGCGCCATTGTTCCATAATCTGCGACGACCGCGGGGGGCATACGTGGAGCCCGAGTCAATCTCTGTTGGGACAGCGCGGTGACGAATGAGGAATTTATAAAAGATGAAACCCGCGGATAATGAAACCGCAATTAACCCAGCCTTTTTCGTTCGTACGTCACCGCCGATGGGAACTTAACTAGCTGGAAATGATTAAGTACTTTCCGTTCTGTTTCAGGATCGGATCTAAAGGGGTTTTGGGAAAAAACGCACAACTGATGGGCCTCGGTGCAAAAGGAGGCAATTAACAGCGGGTTCGAATCTGCGAAGACCCCATTAAACAAATTCGAATGTTCAATTAGGCGGGATCGATTTCATCCCTCCCCCGGGGGTCGATGCGAATCTAGAGGAAGGTTTTCAGTTTATATGCCGAAAACACGAAGAGGATTTAAAACTATTTAAAATTGGCCACGTAGCGTCCGTTTGATCCTAGCACCGCGGCGCTGCGTGCGGACCAACGAAAGATTGCATTCGGTTTCGGATTTAATTCCGGCCATCATTTACTAAGCCTCGATTCATACCTGCCACCACCCCGGGGGACCCTGATCACTGAATTTAATTACATTTTAGCCGGTAGGTGTTCGGTGCTCATAGCTGCGGCCTGCTCCAGCCGTATATCATTAGTGCACATAATCGCATTAAACGGGACGAAAATGTAATTAAATCTGCAGTGCCCTGCCGCATCGTTGCAATTTCGTGCTACTGAACCAATGCTGAACCCAAACCACTGAGAATTGTCCGAGTAAAACCCTTTTCGAGGGTCAACCAGCCCTTTCAATCAACTCTCGCGGTTGTGTAAGAGTAATTGAAGGAAACATTATTTTTTCTCCTGATTATTCATACTAATGAAGTGAAAAGCAACTCATTAGCACCTTTTATCCACCAGATTTATATTTTTCAATGGTTTTAACTTTAATAAATCAAGTGTCAGGAATTAATAAATTAGATGGAAAATTGTTTTTTCCTTTTCGTTCAAACTTTTTGATATTCTAAATAAACACAAATTAATAAAGAAAATTCTTGAACTTTGATCACTTTTAGATGATTAGGTACCATATGATTGATTTACTGGACTAATTCTAAAAAAAAAACATATTGTACAAAAATATTAAAATTTATCTGTTTTTCATTCAGAACATTTTTTTTAAGATAATTTCTATGTCTCAAGATAAAAAAAACTCACATAGTATTTAAAGGAATTAAACCGCTTGGTTTTGTTAAGAAAAACAAAAACAAAAACACAAATGAATTAACTAATATTTTTATTTTTAAAGTTCTCTTATTATCTTTTTTGAGATCACTTATTGAATATGGTGCTATTATATGGAGTTCAACGTGCGCAACCAACCTGTCAAATTCGACGTAATTGAAGCTCAAATAAAATATGAAATTTATTAAGTAGACTACATATGTAGATGTAGAAATAAGTTCACTTTTTCCAATATTCACCTGGACTTTACGATGATTAGGTTAGAATAGAAAGATAGTATGTTTGAAAAAAATTTGGGTTTAATTATTATAGTTAATTGTTTTTCTAATTTGTAAAATTAAAATAATTATATATTAATTGATAGATTAAACAAATTATATAAAGTATAATTAATATTTTACCCAATATCTATCTATTACCAAATAAATAAATATATTGTCTAAATGAAGGAATTCACTTCTATGAAATTGAAGAATTTTTATAAAGGTACAACCTTACAAGTTGATCGTTCGTTCATGCCTCGCCTCATGTCTGATCCTCTGCGAGTAAATAAGTTATTAAACATTTTTATTAATGCAGATTGTTTGTAGTTTGAATAATAATTTAAAGTTCAATAAGCTCGAATTAATTGTCTATTGAACCAAACGGGATATAATAAACCCTAGGATAAAATGTGATTTCAAAGTGCTTGAGGACTTTTTCAATCAACTTTTCAAATTGCATCGATGCAATTTCAAGCTACTAAATCAATCCGCCGCCTCATCAACCCTTTGAACTTGCAACACTCTCGATAAATTCCCGCGGTTAAGTAAGAGAGTAATTGAAGGAAGTATTTTTTTCCCGCTCGTCCATACTAATGAGGCGAGAAGCGGTTCATCAGCGCCCTTTTATCCGCCGTTCAATAGCAGATAATCAGGCATCAATTAAGTGTCTGCACCCTTGAGCAAGCAGAACTGAGCAGAGCCCTCTGCTAAAATAATAGTAATATTATTTAATCCCACACACGCTGGCATAATCCCCTTCATTACTTACTCGGCATAATAAGGGGACGCCATGAATAAAACATTCGCTGGTGATGAGACCTCCGAAGAATATGTAAAAGTTGAATTAACGCCTCCGCCCCCGGTCCCCCGTCTGGCATACCGCGCTCAATGGATGGGGGGTGGTTTGGAGCTCTCCTTCTCGGTGGGTGGAGCAGCCCCAAAGCTGGGGCAGGGCTCCGCCCTCCCCTAGGTCTGAGCACTCTTAAGTGTGGTAGTTCATTACAGCGTTATTAGCATATGAAAGAAAAGGTTAAGTGTGAAAGGAATTGACACGTAAAAATGGAAATGGGCGCTCGCGGGCGGTCTCGAACAGCTCGGCTTAAGCGCCCCCCGTGTGTCAGGGAAGCGCCACTTGGGGGGACTCCGCACCACACGGCTTTCCCACCTGGGCCTCGGGGGCATAAACGTTAATTGAAGAAACAAGTAGCAATATCCCCGCCGACAATGGAGCCTGTTGATTACTTATGCGTGGATAAGTAGGCATTTTGCCGTTTTCTTCCTTTCAGCTCCGGGAACGCACAACGACGACGGCGGCGGCGGGCAGGCGCTCCGCAAGATGAAACAGCGCCCCCTAATGGTGCCGTTTATTGCACGGGGAGCCAGTGACTTGATGTGAAAATCGATTTAATTAATTGCCGAACCGAGCATTGTCCTCTAATTAAACCCTCACTTACCCGGGAATGGAGGTCCGTCTTATTGCCTGCGGATAATCTTTACGATATAGTCACTTCCGCGCGCGACGATATCGTCGTCGGTTGCGTCAAATCGCCCCTTTGGCGGGAAGTGCGTCGAGCGCTCTAAAAACTAATGAGGGGGAGTTAGTGACGCGGGGGTGGGTTCACAACTTTTCGAGTTATTAAGAATCCCTGTTTTAGTCCTTCTGGCGCTTTTCCCGAGGAATGTATCGCAGGTCGTTTGGCCCCAAATTGCTGGAACGGCCGGGACATTGACTTTCGTCGTTTCGAATGCTATCCCGTAGAGCAATGGTCACGTAGAATAGGCGTCAACAAATGTTTATAGATGCGTATAGCATTAATGGATGTACCTAGTTTAAGTGCACAAGGTAATCTAAGAAGGCTATTTTGGGAGTCGTTAATTAAATTTTAATATAAGAGATGTAAGCCCCTTTATAGTTTAGGGGTTTATAAACCTTAAATGTACCTACATTTATAAACCCTGTTTTTAATACTTTACTTTCTGTTCTGTGAATTGGTCCCCATAGATTTTGAGAATACTTTGCATACTACTAGAATGTTTCGGTAAAAAATGTAAATTTAGTCTCGAAATATGCATTTACAGGGAACTCAAAACATTTATAGGTTAAAAAGGGAATTTCAAATCAGTATGAATAATGTTGAAAGTTGAAAAGCTGTTGAAAATAATGGGAACAAAAACGTTCTTTTTGAATTTTCTTTTGAAATTTTCTTGTGTAAGTAGGTACATATAGACATACATATTACATATAATTAAAAAAAAAATGTTACGCCATAAAAGGCAGATTTTCTCTTTAAAGAACCGAAACCCAATTTTTCTATTTTCAAAGAACGCACCTGCCGCAGTGTAAGACATTTACGTCTACATACTTGAATTTTATTATTAATTTTTTAAATATGTTTTCAGTTTTAAGTGTTGTAATGAAAGTAAATATAAGGTGAAGATCAAAATATCTATATCAAGTAAGTTAAGTCAAAATTGTTCCACACTAAACTAATCACATTTCCTTCATCAGATATTTCCATGAAAATTGGTTCCTAATTAGGAGTTTCCCAGGTCAACGAGGTACAATTATCTATTTAAATTTGGAAAGGTACAGAGCTAAAATGGTATTCTAATAAAGGATTTCAATGAAACCCATTTCATCTGTAGTACCTACCTACAACGGCAAATTTAGACTAATTAAACTAATTCCTTTAAAAAGAAGTGTATACAAAATTTATTAAAAATACTGGTAGCTTAAGGAAAACGGTTAAATTAAAGCTGAATTTGCGACTATTTCGAACATATTATTTTATAACGTTAATACGTTGGAAAATAAAATCGATGGATTATTAAATTTTAAAGTTGTCTGCCTTTTAGCAAAATATATGTGTAATACGAGAAAAAGGCATGGTTTCGGTGTTTTCCATTTAAATGGAGTCGTCAGCAACCACAGTGGCTTTGCATATATGTCCACGATGAAAAAAAAAGTAAAAATAAAAGCATCTCCCTTAAGGGAGCCCCCTGCAGCCCTATGAATGAATCAGGGGCAGGGCTGCTGGGAATGGGGGTTTTGAAAATTTCTTATCACGAATTGCCAATTTAATGCTTTCGACGCGTCGATATCGCTCCGTTTTATTGGTCCCTGTAGGGCGCACTTGACCGGGTCGGGGCGAGCGGTGCCATCTGGCCGACTCGTGTAGTTGGCGCTGGAAAATCCGCAAACAAATTTTCCATTCGCTAAATTCCAGCTCAAGTTTTGGAGGTTTCGATATGCGATGCGACTAGAATCGGTCTGTTTCAGGACCGCCGTCTGTAAAATGCAAATGTGGAGCGCGGACTTTGTCCGTCCCCCGTCCATCGCCCGCCTTCAGTACCCCCGCGTAATGGGACTGGAGTTGGTGCGATTTAATCCAAAAATCCACCGTCCCATTATATGCTACCGAAATGGGTAAAGACCCGGCGAAAAAAGGAAATTTACTCGAGTACTGGTGTATGGAATGTAAATTTCTAGCACACATGTGGCTGCCAATATGACCATTTATTTTGGCTGAATTTTCCAACCCACAGGCTCATAACTCATGCGACCGGAGTGATGTGCCAGGCACCTCCTGCGCCGGGAGTGCATATGTAAGTCAGGCGTTGAACTATGACAGGGGGGCCCCAAAAACAGCGGGTGGAGCCCCAGATCCGGATTAGCATCTCCTCGAGCTCAAAATAACTCGGAAATGCAGGGTGCGGAATTCATTGCTCTTTTATGCTAGGCCGCCATTGTTCGCCAATCCTTTTCATGATATTCGCGCAAAAACCAGGATCAGGCGATGTTACTAATTTTGGCTATTGGTCACGTTTGACTTTTACGTGAAGGAAGCGTGACACACACCAAGTCCAATTGATTATGGTCCACTTGTGATTTCTGGTCACGTACCCCAGGCAGAATTTCGCCTTTTGCATTCATATAATAATACGTCCATAACTGCGGCAGCATAATACACTCACATCCGACAATGTTTATAGGCGATATTGCTTTTATCGGTTTCCTGATTCCCGAGCCGCACATCCAGAGTCCTCCGGCCGTAAAGGGGATTTTCGGAGCTATTCCAGGTGAGTATTACCGTCACAGGAAGGACGAGACACACACGTTCTGCAGGTGTATTCGGGGTCATTTCCTCTGCAGGGTTATGGCTAAATGTAACCCGGTCGTAACGTTGTGCGATTCAAAACCTTTTTCGTTTTCCCACCTCAAGTGGAAGAAGACATATCCGTGGAATAATTCCAAAGTCATGCAACGCTTTGTCACGGATGGTTTCATTTTGTCTACTCCTTGCCAATTCGACTAGAACCATTTGGGTGCCCGATAAAAGTAAAAGACTGGCTCGAAATTGATATTTTAGCATGAAGTGTTACACCCTTAGCCGTACTAATGTAAGGTAGACATAATTTGCAAAAGGGTTATGACCTCTAATACGACTCTGTAAAGCGGCTTGAAACATAAACCTCTTTTTATGAGCGTTCGCATTTTTTTCAAAAAATACCCTCTAACATGGTTATGGCTCGTTTTATGACGAACGTTGAAAAATCTCACTTTTTCTTACCAATTTCCAGGAAAAGTGTAGCTTAACGCATAATTTCAGTTTAAATGGTCATTTCGCAGTAAAAAGTCTATTTTTTTAGGAATTGATACACATTTTTAATATCTTCCGCACCACAATCGGTATCATAAAAGTTGCTTATAAATTATGTACCTAATAAAATTTATATCGTTTCATGTACATAAATGTGGAAAAAGGCTATTAATACAGATTCTGAAAAATTCTGTCGCATTTTTGAAATGTTTAAGTCATTAAATTGTAAGAATTGGGGAATTTAAAGTTATATCACATGTTGCCTGAATAGTTGCTTTAAAAGGTAGGCAAAACATGAAACTTTGCTTTTTAGACAATTTGCCGAAAAATTCGGAACATTTAGAAATTAGAAAAGTAAAAACTTTTAAAAAATATTTTATTTTTAACCTCGGACAATCAATCATTATCAATGAAAAAAAATAATAAAAAGTTCTAGTCCTATATGCTCTCTCTCACTTTAAACTTACAACTTATCTCTTTAAAATGACTATGTAGTAAATTTTTCCAAACATGTATTTTAATTTTACTAAAAGACATGATCAAGGGAAATTTATAGAATAAAAAAGTTTTCATATTTAAAATGAAAATTTTAAAACGAAATTTGCAAACTAAATATGGCAACTAGGCTCAAAAATAATATCATAAGAAAATATATTAGAAGAGAGTTGTTGATTTTCTTATTAAACATCTATTTAGATGTATAAAAATATAATAAGGTAGATGATAATTTCTATCACAAATACGCAATTCTCACAAAGTTGTAAAGAGTTCATTTTTTTTAGAAATTATAATTATTCGAACTAGGAAAAACCTTCAGATGTACAACATGGTAGAAAAATAAGTTTCGTATTATGATCTTATATTAAATCCACAGATTTTAGTAACACTCTTAAAGGGAGTGAAGTATTATACTAGAGCTTTTGATAAGTGAAACCTTTAACTAAATAGTACTTAAAATACACCAAATGCGTCTGGGATACTCAGTTAATTTAATTTATAAATATGTTCTAAAAAAATCAAATAAACTCGCATTGATGGCCAGTCTCTGTTCGAACCCCAGAGGCATAATGGGGGTATTACGCCCCTTTTGCCTGATTAGTGCAGCCCCACATCAAAAGCAAACACCAAACCACTGAGTTGAGATTAATTCGAGCAAAATCCCATTCACGCTCGGTTGCAAGTAAGACCGGGCTAACTGCGAATGTAAAATAAATAAAATACACTGTGACTAGTAAATCAAACAAGCAGAACTTTGGGAAGCCTCCAGGACAAACAGGGCTCTGTAAAGCTTCTGGGGAGTTCTGGGTGCGCCCCATTCCCTGGATCAGGACTCGGGATTCTGCCATCAATCCAATTATATAAAATTCTAATGAGGACCTATACGGCGCACGTTTCAGTCGGGGGTGCCTGCAGCTAAAACGAAATGAGCGCCGCGTCGTATATCGTCGCACAAAATTCGGGTAGCGTACGCCAGGTCTACGCAAACAGCGGCAAATTAAAACGCTGGCTGCCGTGATTACTGGGGAGCGCCGCTAATCCGGGCTCCGCAGCGCGCCTCTAATTTTCGTGCCAATCAGCGAGACAAACTCGCGAACTGAATGGATGGAGCCCGGGCGCTACTTCAAAAAGTTCTAATTAAACGGGGGGCCGCGCTGCAGGCACCCCAAACGAAGCTCCCCATTCATGCGAACTGGAGCGACAGTAAATAGGTACACATTTTCATAATGATTTATCGTAGCCAATTACGCTCAATGCAAATCTGATCGATTGCGCGGGGCCCGGCCTGACTGGCTACAAATTGGAGATGATTAACTGAAAAATCGAAAATCTACGCGAAACTTCATTTCGCATTCAAATTGGCTTCGTTTAACTAAAAACACACACACAGCCCGTTTCGCGGAGCCCTCTATAATTCCTCCGCGTCCGAGATAAAACCCCGAACGCAGTTGAATTTGTCAGACGAAGCGCCCCGGGGCTCCGCGGGGTGTAAGGGATAAAGGGACCAAGATTGGGACTAGGGCCCCCCCGGATCGGGGAGGATGATGGATGGGGCCCGACGAACTGTGCAGTCACCCTGTAAAGAGTTGTACAAGTCGAGCACACTAAAGGGAAGCTGTTGAGGGTTGTCTGGCAAGTGCTGGTTGGCGACGCGAAAATTAGCTAAATTAATTATTTGATGACGACAAACACGGGCAGGTGAAACGAGGGAAAATCCAGCCACACTACCCCCAAACCCGCTCCACCCCCTGTCGCCATTATGCCGGCTGTAAATATCGCTTACTTCCATAAATCAGTGTCGTCGCTTGATAAATGCTGCATCCTGGCTTTAATGCCCTTGGATGCGAGCTTCGAACTCGGCGCTTTTTTAAACTTTTTTTTTGTTTTTTTGACACCCTCCAACAGCCTCTCCGGCCCTGGGGCCCAGTCCGGGGCCCCTTTGATTTATCTCTGTAATTGCACCTCATTACTCCTCTCGAATGGTCCCCACTGGCACTTACAAGTGCACGCTTTGATTGCCTTCGAGATAAGTCCTTTCGAATATTTGAAGAGGCGCTTCCTCAGCGATTTTTATGAGAATTTGAATGCGAGTCATTTTCGCGATTGTTTTCACTCTAAAAGTGGAAACAATGGACTCAATGTGCGAGTTAATGGCTCTGCACAATCCGAACGAAACGACATTTGTCAGCTTTCATTTCATACAAAACCGGATTAATATTCAGCTGAAAAGTTGCCGTTTTTCTTTTATCCCACTCATAACCTCAAGCTCAAATTACTTTAAACTCTAGAGAGTCACGCCCGATGTAATCCCATCGTTATCTCCTAAATCCCGAGTGGATCCTTTCACCACTGGCACTGTCTAGACGAATGGCACTTTTCCCTGTTTATTAATATTAATTCCCTTGTCTATGTGCATGCCATCCTCGTCCAACTGGAGCTAAGACACTCCAACTTTTGGCGCTGTACTCTACCAGAAAAAATCAACGAGTGAAATAGAAACTTGAAAAGTTTGCATCCATCCTCTGTTGAAATAAAATAAGCACTGCTTATGGACTTATAATTTTCTTTTCAAACTAACGCGACTTTTAAAGAGGATTTAAGTAGGTGCACACTCCGTTGAGAATTTCATAAATTACTAGTTTTGCGAAATTTAAAAGCTAAGAATTCATTACGAGAGCTGTTACAAGCGCTTTTTAGCTCAATACTATAATTTTAAAGATATTTCTCAAAAAACGAAATTTTAAGTAAAATGTCTGATTTTTAAAGTTTTACTAACTACTACTACTGACTAAAATTTATTGCATGATTATTATAGTCAATATCATACTAGCATATAAATCTGAAAGTACTTATTTAGGCGAAGATGGTTCGATATTTTTGAACTACTATCACAATTTGTAAATTCAATATAGCAAACCAATTTCTTGGTTTCTAATTGAAAGCATTTCGATTAAAATTAATTTAAGCGTTATTGATATTGCATATTAAAATTCGAATACTTACAAATGTTGGCAAATCAAATTATACATATAGCGAAAACAATGTTCCTTCTTCAAAGTAATTTTATGTATATTTAATACCCAATAATAGAGAACTGAAAATTTAGACGTTTGGCGATATATTTACGTAAACGATAATCCTCGATTATAATCTTGAATAGGCAATTAACATAAAGTTTTCAGCTTAAATGCAATGATACAATAGAAAATACACCAAAATTTGTTAAACAATGTCTGATCTCTACTGACTAGAAAAAATTGTTTTGCACAGTGATTTTAATATTCCGGTTTATATTTTATTTTAATATTATAAAAATAAAATTAGTCCAATTAATTACTCAAATATAATAAAATGATCTACGGCAATATATTTGGTTGATATGTTAGTGAATTTCACGAAAACAAATCTCTCATATGCACATTTCGGAAACTTTTCATAAAACTAGAAACATTACTTTTAATTTAATTCTTTGCTTGCGAGTTTTACAAGTTTTTAACATTCTCAAACGAACAGTCGCATGCAAGCCACATGCAAGTCAAGTATATTATTTTTTTACTTTAACATATTTCGTTTAAGAAAACTCGTTTCGTTTCATGTGATATTGGTGAAATGTTTACCCGAATTGCAATGCATGAGCACTGCAAGGTTTCTTGTTGACTTATTGCTAGTGAGGTATCTTAGAGGGCAGAAAAATCTCCCTGAAGCCAAGAAATAGAAAAACATCTCCTCTTTCCCTTGTCCTTCCTGTCATAGTTTGGTTTTAAAAATTTCCTTGCATAAAAGCAGAATCTCCCCATCTTAAATATTCGAAAACTCATTGTAAAAGAAGGACGATCTCATCGTCGTTTTTCTTTCATAGTTTTCTAAGTTCCTTCAGTGGAGGAACTTGTAAATTCCTTCAAGTTTCCCTGGAAAAACTTCACATCTTGAAATTCCTTCCTTTTAATTTAAAAGGAAAACTTTTCGCCGAGATCGAACACAATATTATTTCGCAGCTGTGAGTGCCATAAAAAATCAAAGAACTCGTCCCGCCCGACTGACGAGGATTTCAATAAACATTCCATGGAAGCTGTGTCGTGCACCGCACCTTCTGTTCCTCGTCTGTTAATAAAATCGATCAAGAGTTCTATTTTGCGGCAGTTAGTGTCTGAAAAAAAAACACGAAACACTATGTCGTTAAAACAAACTATCGTCATTGGAGCAAAATGCGAGATATCGTTAGGAGTGTCCTCCTGGCAGGATAGGGTTCTAGGGAACCATCGGGCCCCCGTCTAACGAGTCCAAGTTGGAACAAACGCCGCCGCCCCTGGTCCTAGAGCAGGGGAACGGATGCTAGGTGAAAGTCAGAAAAGTTTTCCACTCCGGTCTAATAACTTGTAGCCAACTAATTAGCAACTTCTATACGGCAAGGCTTAGGCCACGCCAAAGTAAATAAGAACTCAAAGTTTCAGCGCTCCCTCTTAATCCAGAGGAGCCCTGGCACCAGGTAATGGAAACTGGAGACTTTTAACCAACTTCCCCGGCAATAAATGTAGTTGTCCTCATGGTTTAGCAGCCATCCTGCCACTCCAGGTACACAAGTCAAGTGTAATATCCTCCAGAGGGGTTTCAAATGGGTGAATTTCGCACGTAAGTTATGACATCGACTAGAAACTTGTTTACTTACTGACTACGCTGGACGGGGACGTGCGAATTTCGGATTTTCTCCAGTACAGAGGACCCCAGAGAATCCAGGTGCTCAAAAGGGATCATGTCCTCTAATTATGGAGCCCCATACTCACAATGGATTTAATGTTGATATGGGAACATCTTCAGATCTCCAGACTTCTCAGAAAACTCAATTTATATTAATTTTCTGCGTGGAAACAGTATCCTTTATTCACTCATTAATTGGTATTTCCTGTGAAAAAGAAAATACTGATTCTTAGGTAACTCATTAAGCCTCTTTTGCGGAAAAATTCGATTAATAAATTTCAAAAGAAAATCCGCATTTATCGTAATTCATTTATTCAAATAGCAAGATTAAATTTGTACACTTTGATACAAAATTCAAAATTAAGAACTCTTGAACATCTTTTGAAAGCCAACAACAACTTTTATCCTTGTCTGCACATGTAGATATTATTTCGTAGACAAGCTCAAGAATTTTTAATTGTAATAAAAAAATACATATAAGAATTATATTTGTAAACAAATTATTCCATAGGACAAGGTGATACAAAGTCAAACTCCATGGGAGTTCTAAGGTAAATAAATGAGCCCGAAATGCACTTTATATAACTTTTGAATCCTGACAAAAATGTGGAGTCCGAAAGCGTCACCGGCTAGTGCACTCAAAAAAAAATACTGAATTTACCTTTCAGCTCCTAATTTAAGTCTTTTTCAAAACTTCAATATTGTGTCTGTGATACACAGAGGATAAACTTTATCCGGTATTTAAATTATGTCATAGAATACCCCGGATAATCTGAAAATATCCAACAAAACAAGCAAGTAATTTCGAGATATTTGAATACCCCAAAAAGTTGCTGGGTAATATCAATTACCCCTTAAAAGCAATTAATTTACCAAAGTACTCACTTCAAACGTGAATGCTGTCATAGCGTCAAATAATTTTTGAAATTAATATGTGCATACATAAAGAAGATAAATAAAATTGTCAGGGGGTTCTAATTAATTAGGTAATTTAATTAACCTAAAGTAATTACAAGGTAAAGTTTACCCCATGTGAATCTTAAGCATAAGGAAAGAATTTTTTTGTTTTTATTTTACTTTACTTTAGTTAATAAGTATATCTAAAATGTAAGCAACCTAAAATGTCCCCAAAATTACAAATTTCAAAAATATGATAAACGATTCAAAAAGTCTTATAGATACCAAAAGTGATAGATGAAATTTCCGTGAACTCGTTTTTCGGTGATTCCTGCAACCGACTGCCGACAAATGCGGGTAGAAAATTTCAAGAGATTTTCTAGGTCTGTCTGGATCCGCGGCCCAAGGTTGGGGCTGGTAAGACACCGGGTCCGATAAACAAATAACTCGGCGGCTCCCCGCCCGCAGACATTGCCGAGCCAACGAAAATGCAATTAAAAAGTTAATTAAAGCGGCAGAGAAAGGGAAGTCGCTAAGAACGGCAGTGTCCGAAGCTAGATTCTTTTTTATTTTTTCCTGTTTTGTCGTTCCTTTCTGCCTTTTTGGGGCGCTCTCACGGCTATTGTCCAAGTGTGGCCGGGGCTGCAGCGGAGCACCCGGGGCCCCCTTGTTGTCCCCACCGGGGGTACGCAACAGACCGACTTTCCACTTTGTTCCGAGTATAATTGTGTTATGTGAGCAAACAAATTCAGCGAGGGTACCAAATTGAATTTACACCCGGCACTCATAGGCGGAATCCACTTGCTGCGGTGCTGTTTAGTGTTTCGTCCTGATAACAAAGTCTGTTGGTAATTGCGTTTTCCACCACGGTAGACAGCTAACTGATGTGCTCCCCGGTCCCGGGGCCCCAAACCGCCGGCCGGAGCACCGGTCGCGTTCGCCGCCCACCACCGCTGCCGCCGCCGTCGCCTCCGTCACCGCCAGGGTACCCCAGCAGCGAATGCAGATGAGCTGGAGGCGGAGCCGTCGAGTGTGGGAAGAGGCGCCCCAGAGTGGCTGGGTTCCTGGATGCAGATTTTCCTGGTTTTTGGGAACCCGCCGCAATGGGATCCCTTTGGGGAGTTAACGTAATTTGATAGTGTTCGCATGCTGGTGCAGGTGCGATCGAAGAGGACCCAGGGAAGCGCACTGGAGCGGGCCCAACTTGACTCCTGAAAGGGGCTTGATTTGCGCGCTCCGTGCCTTTTATTATATAATATCGAGCGCGATGCGGTGCGATGGCATAAAGAGCGATATGCAACATCGCATTGGGGGCTTCAAATTTTTGACTCAATCGATGCGGCTGATGGATGTTGAAATTTCGTGGGTGCTCGAGGGCCACTTGAGCGGCACCAGCCAATACGCTCCAAAAAATCAACGACCTAAAAAAAAATTCTGGATAGAGGACGAAACTAGCATGCACCACCGCCAGGAGCACCGGAATGGCGGTCGATTTCAAAATTGCTTGTAATTCCCTCTTTAATTTGGAAACACTTTGAAGCGGTGCCAGCTGTACGTTGAGGCCCCATTAAAATTCTAGTGGTGCTTTCACATATCTCTCAAGACACCTCCAGGTACCAAATTTCGCGAATATATGTACAAAGCGAAATACGCTTCCTCTGTTCGAAAACGAGTTACATCAGGATGGCTTCATTATGCGAGACCTCATTCGAAAGTCTTATTCGATTAGTAACTCTAGCTTTGAACTGATTCCCACTGACAAAAGTATGAACTAATTGAAATGCGAAATTAAGATATTTCCGGGAATCCCCGACCAAGAAGTGGGAGGCCACAAATTCCACCAATCTCAAGTCCTATCCCCAAAAACCAATTTTTATCTATTTAGCAATTTAGACGATGAAGATGACGACTACGTCGAAATCCACCCTGAATTCCTTGAGCCCTATTAATTCGCGTGCAAAATTTTTACATTTAATTTTACGCTGAATTGCATATTTCGGTAGGAAACTAAATAGGATTATGAATTCGAATTAATTCCGTCGGAATTTCGCATTGACGGCTGTGATACCTTTTGGCAATTATTAGGGCGCACGCGACAGACGCGCGGGGATGGAGTCAGCGCGGCTGGAATTAATATCGACTGAAATGAAGTGGTAAATTTAATTTTCAGGCACTGCCTCTGCCTATTTGTTTCTTACGTAGGAGACAAATAAGACGCAACAACAATTCCCCCTCGTCCTCCTTCGAGACGGAGTTCATGAATTTTAATTAATAATTAAATTTTTAGCGGGGGCAGGATATCGCAATATCTTTGATTACTCCGGCATCCAGGAGTTGTGTGCGATTATATTACGCTTCTTTAATGGCTTTGGTAATTAGAGAAAAATCGACAAGCGACGCCAAAGGCTCTACAGCAAGAGCAGAATCCGGAGCAGGGGGACGAGGGGATCTCAACAAATGCTTGTCGAGATTGAAACTGAATATTCTGCCTGGGAGGCGTTCAGAAAATTCGCTTGCTTTTCAACCTTCGCAAAGTGGGGGGAATGAATAATTTTGTTGCGTTTAAAATAAGGATTTAATAACTTTGCTTGCAGGCATTTGTATAAGTAATATTTAATATTGAATAATATAAGCGTGGGTAATTTTTGCCTTTAGCAACGTGCAGTAAAAGAGGTAGAATTTATAAGGATATTTCATCTCTTTAAATAAAACATTCATCTGCTCTTACATATATGAGAGAGCAAACAATTTCACGGTGCTAATTTTATATCGTTCATCATTTTATCTCTATCTATCAAAATTTTAATTAATGTCTGGAGTCCAAACCCAAAGGGATTTGAATTTTTGTCAATCAACGACAATAAATAAATTTACCGGCAGAATTAACAAAATTAAGAGAGCTTTTTAAAACTGATTCGTTATAACAGAAAACAATTGATAGTATCTATATAGTGTAGAAAATGAAATGAAATTAAGATAAATACATTTCAAAGAGACAATTCGGGGAAAAATTTGAATTAAGCTCAAACAAGCTAAAATAAATGCTAAAAATGTTAAACCTTTCATTGGAGATAATGCATTGAACATTTTTTTGCCGATTTAATACCTCCGCAATGCTGCTTACGAAAAACGTTTATTTTTTGTTTTGTTTTTCCCAATGGATGTGTGGTGCATTCGTTACAAATTTCAGGATGATTGAAATTCTGCATTCCCTGAAACGCCTCCATCAATTAATTAGTGCATTTTTACGATAAATAAATGAACAGGCTTCGCTGTGAAGAATTAATCACGCACTTACACCATGACCAGTGAATAATTCATTTTTTATTTTCGATTTTATTTTTCAATTGCAAGAATGCAACACTGAATTGCATCGAAATTTAGCCTTGCAGCTAGGCTGAATTCAGTCCGGTGTGGAAGCAATCTGTCATGTGGTGCAACGTTTAATTTTTGATGGGTGTTATTTTTATTCGGGGTCTTTTAATTAATACAGGAAGACAATACGAAACGGATAGGTACGCAGGCTCCGGAAACTGGGCCAGATATTGTGCGGGGGTGGGACTTTCGGAAAAAAGCCACAAATATCGCACTTTCGTAATTTCGATAAAAGCACCATAAATTCACAACTCAACTGGGCAGAGCCGGCTTTTATCGGGCCTCAATTGGGCAATTGTCCATTTGATAAAATTAAAGCGGGCAACCCCACTTAAATTCGTCCAGTTCCGCAGGACGACACTGCGCCAAAGCGCTCTCTGGCCGGATAATTTAATTTGGTTATTCCAATTAATTAAATTTAAAGAGCTTGGTGTCCCAGGCACGCCTGCACCCACGCTCGGACCCCGTCGAGAAAGTTATATCCTGTCCGAAAAAGCCGGCCAACCGCACTATTTGGCCACACATCGAAAATGGCCATTAATAAACGATAATGTTTTATGTTTACCATAGTTACATTGCATCTGCAGCGGGCGGGGCCGGGAAGGACGCCTGTTATTATTAATATCATACAGAAAAGTCGGCCCGACCGCGTTAAATCAAGCGAACTCCAGCGTAGGGGGTGGAGCTCAAGCTTCTTTCTGAGGCCCCAATGTGCGCGCCTCTTTAAGCTCAAATTAGAACAAATGACATAATCGGAAAATTTTACAAAACGGCGAATAAATTAATTGCCGCGGCCCAAACCTGCGTCCTAGTCCTGGTGCCGGCGGCCGGTGTATAGAGAAAGTTTGCTTTTAACGATGCCCTGACAATCTAAGTACAAAATGAAAAATGTTAAGACCGAACTTTCCCAATGAGGAGGAGCCGGGACCCGATCCCGGGCCCCCGCCCCCAAACTCTGCCGCCCGGCATAAAAGTCTCGTTTTCTTGATCAAAGGAACGTTTATTAGAAAAGTTTCCCGGTTACGTTCAAAGCTGCGGCACTGCGGCATCCCGGGCTCCGTTTCGCGCCGCCCTGTGTTAGGGCCCCCCCTGTGCACATGAGAACGGGGCTTTATGTTTCGTTTCGTGCTAGTAACTTGTTGCTCAAAGTTGACGGATTTATTTTCGGCGGCGCCGTCGGAGTTAAAATTAAAATGCACCCAAGGATATGTGGGAACACCTTCCTAAGATTAAAGTTTGTACAGAGCGCTGTAAGGCTGAAATTCTTCGGAAAAGAAAACCGTCTTTGAAAAGAATTTTTTTTACCTCGTACATGTACCTACGTACCTACATACCTATTTTAATATCCTCATTCTTTGTGTTAAGATTTAGAGTTTTTTTCCTGTTTGTACTTTAAGTATATCGATTTAATTTGCAAAATGAAGCTTTATAACACACACATGAGTATTACTGTCGTAAAAAATTTTAAAAACTATCGATCAATCCCATTTTTGAAATTAGGACATTAAAGCTGAAAATCTTATGTAAATTTCCTTTTGGGAATTTCCAAATTATGATCGTAGATTTTAAATACGTGATCTCAACATACACTTAGTGCTCATTTTCACTAATCTCTTTAAATTTCCAAAAATGTTAATCGCCATATTCGCAATCAGCATCTCCAAACACCTCCAAATACCAATTTTCAAGATAATTCAATTCCTCGAAATCTACAATTGTTGTCCACCATTTTAAAACTCTATATTTTATACTCATAAAAAGTAGCTTATATTAAGTTGGAATATGTACATATGTAGTACCTTCAATGAAAAAATAAAAAATATCGAATCAAACGCTTAGGCGTAATTAAGTGACAAACATTTTCACATATTTACTTTCACGTTTATAATATTAGTAGGATAATACATATTTTATTTATTTATAATTATTTTAATTAAGCTCTCAAAACGCAAACTTTTTAAAATGAACATAAGATTTACACGATTTGGTATTTTAGTAAAACCCGACTATTGAGGTAAAATTTCGAAAATTCAGTATTAGTTTATAGCATAAAATCGTTGTCCACACGTATGTAGGTGCATAATTTAAGCAAAAAATTATTAATTTATACAATGCAGAAATTCCTCAAAAGTAGAAATTAATTCAAACTAAAGTCAATAAGCGAAAACTTTGTTTCATATCTCTTCCAAGAAATTTGATAGAGAAGATGTTCCCTATTTCAAATATGTAGTTTCTATCAGTTTTTAATTTATTCAATTCTACTTTTTATTCCCCGTTGGTGTGGAAATACCACAAATTTGCAATTTCAAACGATACTTGCATGCAAAACACCTCAGTCAATTAATGCAAAACTTTCTCATAGTTCTAATTGCACAATTCGCTTAACTCGCCAGAAATCGACTAATCTCCCGGAGGTTCTGATGCTTTTCAACCCCCGTCCCTCCGGCGTATCGATGTCAATTGCAAATCACCTCCAGGAGGATTGCTTCATCGAATCGTTTGCATTTGGAGGGCCGCTCCCTTCGTTTGCATGAGACGAAGCAACGCAAATAAATCCGACGACGACGCTTCAGGAGTCGGAAAAAAAATCGAGCAGAGTTCCTTGAGGATAGGGACAATGGGGCTCATCAAAGGCAAATGAAATTCCCCTTTATTTTTTGTGCCCGGTCGAGCCCCTCCTGTTCTTATTGGGAACGAATTAAGTCGGTTATCCTCGAGCAAACAACTTGATTAGGTCAACGGCAAATATTTTCCTGTCGAGATTATTTGAATTGCATGCAACAGGAGCGAAGAAGTCAAATACTGGCGTCCCGGACTCCTGGCGCACATAATCCTGCTGCATGTAATCGTTATGTACCCGCCTGGGTACATAACCCGAGCCAGGGTCGGGGCAACAGGTGGATATAGCGTGCTGAAAGTGGTCAGCAAGCAACAAAGTGCTGATATAAGTGATTTTAGGGGGGGATCATCGGCGGGTATTCCCCGAATTGAGCTGGACGCGCCCCACTGGGTGCACCCGGTGCAAAGTGCAAGGCACCGGTGGAAGCGACGAGGACGGCGTCATCGGGCGTCGACGTGAATTAGCAACTAGAGCTACGCTCCGAGGAGCGGAAGGAGCTCGACGCCGTCATTATGCCACTATTCAGAAAAATCGCCTTTTTACAAATGTCAGAGTGTGCGACTGCGGCGACTATTGAAAGGGTTCTAATTAGCAACCGGGCGAGAACGGTCCCCATTATTCCCAACAATGCTTCAACAAACTGCCGTTGTTCGCCCACCAGCAGCACCAGCCCGGGAACGGTCCCTGTCGCGCGATTTTCAGCCCACAATCTGCGAAAATAAGGTCCAATTAGCGTTTTTCATATTTTCCCTGCAATTTCATGGGATTTTTTCTTCTTCTTATTCTTTATTTTTTTTTTCATGCTTCCTTAAGAGTTTCTTTTTTGCTTCCAGAACCAAGTCGAGGAGCAGACAAAGGACTCTCCGAGCGACGACAACTCACTAGCACGAATCTCCCATTTTTTTATTATTATCATTTTTTTATCTCAACTGAAATCCCCCTGAATGATCCCATTGTTTTGCTTGTCTGGATGAGACATTTTTGCATCAGTCATCTTTTGTCAGACTGCATCCAGCCCACTTTGAATTGAAATCAATTTTTTCCTAGAACCCTTCAACATCCCTTCTTCATTGGAGCCGACAGAATTTTTTTTTCTAAATGGGGTGCTACGGGTCTGATTAACACAAATAGACATGCAGTTGCATCACGTCACTTGCACAAACTTATTTCTATAGTCTACAGAACAATGCAAAGAAAAATCGGTCAAGTGCAAGTCAGACTTGCGTACTTAAATTTCATAAGTAAAATCAATTTTCAGGACTTATTCAAAAAAATTTTAAAATTCCTTTACTTCTTTTTTATTTATTATCATAAGCAATTCAAAAGGATCTTTCGTTTATGCTTTGAAATATGATTTCTTATATTTATTGAGAGATACAAATCGTGTTTAAAAATTTTAAGTACTTAACTATAACAACAAGACTAACTAGCGTTCAATTTATACACGTCTGAATCCAGAATCATCTAATTTGTTTCCAAAAATCTCAACGATTTTTAAAAGTATAAAAATTCTAAATATATTAAATAATATATTAAAAGATTCACAACTTTGGAGCTTCAAAAGTCCCAAATTATTTTACCATCATTGGTTTCGATTCTATTGTTTAATTCAGAAAATTAAAAATGCAAGTTCGAAGAACAGAAAGTCTTCAAATAAGTTTAATTGCTACACTTCTCTAGAATTACATGACAGCCACACAGCTACAAAAATGCTCACTTATAAGTAAACGAATTATGTATTTTGATTTGGAAAAAATATCGGGCATTCTTCAAACATTAGATAAGAGTTTTTCGAAATACTGAGTAAGATTAAAAAAATTAAAAACTGACGGAAAATCGCAAAAATTATTTCTTGTTATTTTATCCATAAATATTTTAATTTTTTATTTAAGGATCCAAAATTTAACATAATAATACCCTTACACTTTACGTAAAACAAATGTTTGATAGTGGTCGTTAAAAACAAAAAAAAAAGATGTTTGATGCATTTGAAAGTACACCTATTTTTTTAGATGGAAATCATTTTTAATACCATTTCCAAAACTTAAATTGGCTTAAACTGGAGTTAAAAAGAAGTGGGGCGTCCTCGTCTGGTACTGCAGTGTAGCAACTGAGAATTAATTGTGTGTGCATTTAGAATAATGGATAAAATAATAAAACTTCTATAGAAGTAATATATGAAGACAAATAAAAATTAGGTAGTCTGAGCATCGTCGTCTTAATTGAAGTGATATTATTCAAAAGTTAGGGAACAAAATTAAACTTTGGACTAAAGAAAATCCAGTTCTTAAGTAATTTGAGTTATAATACGGGTCCGGATTGTCCGGGGAAAACGACTTTACAAATTAACAACATTAATAAAATTTTGCCGAGGTTAATTTACCATGGAACGAAATTAATAAAAAAAGCCTCCAGCAAATCTAATTTCTTTTCGTGGACACTGTCTAAAGGCGGACAATATGATTTATCTCCGTTGCCAAGAAGCTATTTTCGGTGGCCAATTTGGTAAGTACTGGGTCCGGTCGTGTTCGTCTCCACTTCATAATCCCGAATGGCAACATTTTTTAATATTCTTGGATCCCTGGGATTCGCCGGGACGGACCCAATTTTTCTCGCGGACTTAAAGCGCGAAATGAAAGTAATGCCGGTGAATGTAAATAAGCCAGCAAACAAAGCACAGGGAAGGAGGGTCTAAGAACAAATGTTGGCTCTTTCAATCTTGCAAAAAATAAAAAATAAAAGAAAAGAAGTGGTCTGGGCGACGGGGGCGGAACTCAAAAGAAGAAGTGCTGAGCGCGAACGGGGACCACTCGTTGTCTTTTAATATCGCGTAATTAATGTTTAATTATCTTGGTACGCCGGGACACTGAGATGCTGTAATGCCTTCCTCTTTTTCATTTTTCCCTGGAACCAAAAGGACTGCCACGGGGGAGGAGGACCAGCCCGGTAGGGATTTAAAATCGGCGACGGCCGCACACACTCTTGGGAACTTAGAACAAAGTGAGTTCTGAAGGCAATAAATTTCCCTTGAAACACGTAGACTCTTCGCAGACAAAGAATAATAGGCTTATGCTGTAGACAGGCCGTAAATAATTCGAGAATTATTTCCTGAAAGAAAAATTTGTTGCAATTTTAGCGAATATTTCATGAGTATATACCACAACATGAAACGCAGTTTTTATTTTATGTTTTTTACCCCCTTTGATGTAGGTACGTTCCGTGGTGAAATTTCATTTTTGAGGTAATAATATTTTTGGCGCAATTCCGCAATTTGATTTTACTGTTTTACACTAACCGCGAAAATAATAAAAAATTATTTCGAAAAATATCTCCGGAATATTGCCGGAATTTCAGAACCTCAAAACCTCTACCTGTTTTCACCAAAATATTCGTTACACAAAATTTTAGGTGTATAATTGTTTGCCATCACGACCAAAATTACATTTCACTCGGCAACTTAATTAAATTCCAGGACATTCAGTCCTCTGCTAAAAGGCTGCTTTATCAAATATTCTGCCGAAAGCCCTCAACCCATTATCAGCCATCTTTCCCAAAATGAAAATTAATTAATCTCAATTGTACACAGAATTTTTAATGTTTACCATTGGTTAAAAAAAAATTGTTTAAGGAAACAACGTTCATAAACGCACCGTACCGAATGCACTATATGCAAATCGAGAATATTTGATATGCAATTATCGGTATGGCGGTATCAATAAGTGGTGGATGGGACAGATATCGGGCTCCGGGGGAAGGACAGGAGTCGTGAAAAATTCCGCGAACGAGAGATATTCCATTTTGGAGGCGTAATTGAAATTCGGTAAACACGGCGTCGAGACTCAATTGACACGCGGCTTATTTATGCAGGTATGAAGCTCGATTTTAGCCACCGCCAATATTAGCGCAAAACCGGGCAAACTCATTTCAGACCAATTCAGCTATTGATTTCGAAACGAGATTTAGATTAATCTTGATTTACGTGCTGGACAGCATCGCGTTAGCGAAATGCTAAAGGCAGCAGGCCACACTAATTTTAATTAAATTCCGTCACTTGACATCTTTTCGCGGACAGGATGAATCAAGAGCGCTTTGCGCGGTGAAAACCCATCACATGCAAATTATTTCACACTTTATTCGCCCTTACTCAACTGACCTTTTCTGACTATTTGTAGCTAAACTCGATTCTAATTTTAGTTTTCAAAAAGGACTTTTGTGCTCAACAAATAAATTATTTACTGCATTTCATTGTATCCTGCTTTCAACAAACATTTCCGAAACAACTAATTCTAAATTTCCCTCTCGGCGTTTTTATTAATATTGAAACCATCAAAGGATTCAGAGCACCCTGCATCACAACGATTTCAGGCAGCTTAATATTGACAAAGTTTTTCGAGTGTTTTATAAAACAATCAAAATTGTTTATTGTTTGATAGTAACATTTTGTAACTATAGTTAAATGAAGTGAAATAAACTAAAAGTGGAAATTAATCAAAAATTTTCGCAAATATCGTATTTTAAATAAGTCATTCAAATATGATATTTTAAATATAATATTTCAGGGCACTGTAGTTTGATAGTCAACATGACAATTTATTTGTTAGTCAATGTTAAAACTTGCTGTCGCTTTCGTTTCCGGAAACAGGCAGCTGAAACAATTAAAAATATGAATTTTGTAAACATTATTTTGTAAAATGAGAAATTTCTGAAAGTTTTGGCATTATGGAAGTTGTTTGGTTTACCGAAATTGTTCAGGTTTAGTGTCAACTAACTCTATGAGTTTCATTTTGGAGTTAGCTGGGTATTAGAACTTAAATTGAAGTTTTTAGACGTTAGTTTTCGATAGAAATTGTTCAAAATACAATAAAAGTGTTCTCTATTAATTTTCTCCCTTTTTATTCCTATGTAAAAAATAGCCCTATTTGATGTTTTTGTTCATTTTTTCCAAAAATTGATGACGAATTTGAAATGAAATATTTGACGTCAGAGAAATTAAAATATCTCAAAACTTTTCTTGCATTTCGCATTCAAAACAGATTTTTACAATGTAATGATATTTAATTTTTAAAGCAACATTTCTCGTAATTATTTTTTAAATAGTCTGTTAAACTTTTGCTTTTAATTGAAATTGCTCACAACCTTGGGTCTGTGAAAGACTAGATTCTCTGGATTCTCTATTAAATTTATTTTCAAACAAACTAAAACTATTTTCCTACTCTTATAATATGAATCAAAAGTTTACTTAGTAAGGCATCCGCTGCACAAGAAGCCTTGTCAATTTTCGAAAAAAAAAATTTCATTTTCCAACTAGGAGAGAATGTGCCAGTTAATTTAAATGTTTTACTCGCAATGTAATAACTTCCACCGGCATTTCATTTTCATGAGGAATTTCTCCAACTACAGGCAGAGCACATGAATTATTTCCGTATATTTATTCTAAATGAGGAAAAGGGCGTAATGAAGTTTTCCGCAGTTTACTTGAAAACCCCTCAAAAACGCTCTGCATTTTAGTGACTACTGAGGAAAAGTTTCACGAACTTTCGCAGCGATGTTCGCTCAATTTGCGACGCCCCCGCCCCCGCCAAAGTGATTATGCAGACATTTCTAATGTGTGGCATCCTTCTTCATAATTATAGTAGTAGATTTTGGGACTATTTTAGTTGCGTACCAGGCGGGCTGAATGCAGCGAAATTATGCATAAACATTAGGAGCATAGTTCGTAAGTAAACGGGGGGACAACCGTAAGCGGGCCAGCAAGTACATCCGATGGTGAAGTGATATAAATTTAGCTAAATCTCTGGAGCTTTCGCAAGATTTGTGTCGTTCCAGATCATAAAACACGAGATTTATCTCAACAGTTGGAAACTTTCATTTCGAGTCTCACACTTGGCTTTATGCACTGAAACGTGCAGTCCTCTGGGTTTGGTTGGATGGAGGAGAGCCCCACCACGCGGGGGAATCAGCGAGGATAAGAAGTCGCTCTAAAAGTTTTTAAACTCCCATATGAGCATAATGCTCACCTATCCTTAGAAATTTAGGAACAGACACCACAGTGAAGTGTCCCCGATGCGAAGGACTACAACGATAGTGAATTCTAGGGCCTCGGGCCGCAACACGCAACAAGGACCCCTGCGGGTAAGTTGCAGTATAATGCGGCCCCATAATAGGCTTAGTGGCCGCCCTTCATCCGGGATTATATTCCGCGCAAGATATTTTGTGTTATTCGCCATGAAAAGGCTCGCTCAGGCGCAAGAAACTCTCCTCCGAACAAGTCCTCTTCCGTCCAGTAAAGCCACTAATCTCGGAAAATCTGGATAGAAGGTGAAGTGCTTCCTACCGAGCCTGGCAAGTAGTTTTGAAGAACTTCGCAGATTGCTGCTAATCCCTAGAGCTCAAGTGTTGACAAACAAGCTGGGTTTGGAGCTACGGAGCTATGGAGCCTCCCAGGGGCCCGGGGGCCACTCCGGTAGGATGATGCACCTAAGAGTTATGTTCACAGGCTGGTAAACAGACAACTTTGATGAAAGACGTGCTCTGGAAGCAGAGCGACCGGGCGATAATCAATTGTTCATTTCATCCATGCCGAAGTGAGACCAAAAAGTTATTCCTGGAGCAGTCCGACGTGACCAATAAACCACAAATTAAGTGAACATCTGGTCCCCCATGTTGCGGGGGTGGTTCCGGGACCCGGACCAGGGATGTAAAGTTTTCTCTGAAGCATTAAAGTTCGGCCTACATTGCTAGCAAAGTCCCGGCTGTTCCCGAAATGCTCTGAAGCGACGACGGCGGCGGTACTGACGATAGTAGGGTAATATCTCCTGGCCACGATCCACGATGGCATTTCGCCGACCAAAGGTCTCATTATGAAGTTAAATTAAACAAGAAATTCCTAGAGATGATGAATGCCTGCAACCTGAGCGTATAAATTCGCAATCAGGGCGCCGAGCACGGCCCTCCGCATGAATGAGAAACCTGAAAAAACATTTTTCCGACGGAAACATTTGCAATGCGGGGAGATTCCTGGAAGAGATGTTCCTGTTGCACGAAGCGGCGGTAAATAATCCGAGCACAAATGTTGAAGGCACCCCCGCATTCCACTCGTCAACAAAAGCAAAGGTTGATGGAAATTAATTAAGCTGAAGTACCTGCGAACCTGCCCATTGTGGCGGGAATTCCCTCTATTTGTAGAAGAAGCCCACTCAGACATTGCTTGTTTGAAATTATCTAAAACGAAATTACTCAAATGATTCTTGTCTAATTGAAGGGCACGTGGGCGTTGGTTATAGCTGCTTAACAAGAGAATTTACTTTCAAACCTCTACTCCAAAAGAAAACTGTTTTAATAGTTGAATATTAAAAAAATATTTAGAAAACATAAAAATTCATCTTGGATTCAATATGAAATTAGTGATTTTAAAAACCTTCTCATACTGACATGGAAACTTACCACAAATTAAGCATTTTCAAGCATTAAAAACGACGATAGATAGCTATAATCCAAAGAATTTTTTATGCCTCTTCAAAAGTGCAAAATCCATTTTAAAAAAGACTTTCTTTGAGTAGAAGGTAAAAAAGATTGAAACTGAAAAGCCGTATCCATCTTGGATAGTGGGGTAAACCAATTTTATTTTTATGAATAGATTACAATTTATCGACATTACGCCATCGAACAGAATAGAGCTCACATGAATTTAGCATAAAGCATAATGAGCACATGCGCAACTGACTTCGAAGATTCTTTTGAAAATTTTGGAAATTGACGTGCAGCAAGTTCATTCTGGTAGTAATTCCCATTAAAACGTTCGGGCGTTCAAGCGTTCAGATGCAAAGGTAGCATCTTGTAATCCCCTAGGAAATGGGCCAAAGAATTGAAAGGAAGTTCGCATTTAAATTACCAATTATTTTCGATCTTCCTCAAGAAAATCCACATCACGGGCGGCAGTAGATTGGGGCTCGGGAAGATGGATAATTTCCATTCCTACCCGTCTTCCATTCATGTGAGTCCTTTGATCTCATCCTCAGCAGCTAGTCCGTGGAGGACTGCTCCGCCACCTCCGCCATAATTTCCGAAAAGAATCTGCTGAGGCTCCCCCAACCTCAATATATTCAGCACACGTCACGGGGTTAACGTCGTCATGACTTTGAATGTGTGTAGTATTTAGTACTTATTTGAGTCTTATCAAAAAGCAAACAACTTTGCTTCCGCAGAATATTAAGGAGTTCAGCAAATAACCAAGAGCTCGAGTAGTTCCTCCTCCTCAACCTCTCCGCTCCTTCAGATTTTAGCTTCGTTCAAATTATTGGCTCCTCGCAGAAGCAGCATATGTTTTGAGCTCCATCAGAGACACCGGCAAAAAAATAAGTTCGCTTTGTGTAACTACCGAAACTATTTCGAGGACTCCTATTCGAGTTGGTGGAATTTACAAGTTTTATCACTTGAGCAAGAGTTCGGAATCGAATTACTGCCGAAATTGATTTTCGGATTCAATTGAAACTTTTGAAACTGCTGAAGTTTCTCGCTCTGCGAGCAGCATAAAATTTCGAAAATAGAAATTGGAAACGAGATGAAGAAAGGCAATTTTGGCATTATTTTTAAGGTCAAGTATTTGTTTATGAAATTTCATCGGGTTTTCATTAAGAAGCCTAAAGGATTAAGCCTTTAAAAATAGAATGAGGATAAATTTTGTTATTTGATTTAGTATGAAATATTTGATTTACTAAACGAAACGAAATTCGATAAAATAAAAAATAAATTTAAGAAAATTTAAAAATTTAATGAAATTTTGTATGAAGGGGTTTTTGGGACTGCCTTTTCTTTTAACTATGACTTCTTTTTCTTGTCTTATTATTTCTAATTATAATTTTTCTAATGTTATGCTTCAAAATTTTCTAGGCGATTTAGAGGTGTGTAAAACTCCTAATCCTGCTAAATAAATATGGAGCCTATTTAGCCACTAGCCTTTTAAAGTTCTCATACTCTCGAAACTCCTAGTTATCAGATTAATTTGAAACTATTTATTCAAAAAATTGCGCTATAAAAGAAGCCCCAGCCTCACCTTCAGGAGTATTTCCTCGTTGTAATTATATGAAATCCCTCCCAGCCTGAAATTCAATTTAGGGTGCGTTCGGTGGAGCCAACCCCACCTGCCATAATTCACATTTAAACTCTTCTACAACGATGGAGAGAGGGCTGCACGTCATCCGGGCGAAAGCGTACACCCGGAGCACTATTAAATTTCGAAATGATCATGATAAGTTATAGCCGTAACAGGTGTGAAGGCATTCCACTGTGCAAATTAATAATGAGAAATCAATTAAGGGGAAAATCGGGAGGAAAATTGAATTCTGGGATGCCGCGCTGCGATGCGATGTGGGTGAGTCAGTCGACCTGCATCACGTTACGTGGCCATGCGGCGCAATTCATATTAGCATGGCGCAGCTGAGCACCTTCCTCGCCGGAATCCGGGAGATAGTGCGACAAAGACCTGGAGATTTAGCGGAAATTTTAGAGCTCTTTAAAATGGAGGTTCAATTTCTGTTATGAGTATGGCCCTTACCCTTTGCATCTAAGATAGCTGGGTGTGTCTTTTCGGGTGATAGTACATCATACTTCCAGATACCTTGTTTGAGATGCAATTTCACGTCGTCCGGTCCAAAGCGCAATAACCATTTTTCAGAAAATGTAGGACCTTGTGCACCACCCGTTTCCCATATATTGATCCTCGGGATGATTGAGCGGCCGACTGTGTCCACTTCGGGTTCAACAAGTCATCAATCATGACGCAAATCTTTCCTTTTCAATAAGTTATGTAAACTCGGGTCGTTCCGAAGCTAACGCCTTCCATAAATCCGGGCTGCCCGTAAACTGCAAAGCTCAATGGACTGACCAATCATTTGTAGATTGCCTCCTTGCCGGGATTACGGGGAACATATGTCATCATAAATTTTTTTTCTGCTCGGTCCTCCCGAATGGTTATTAACAGGAAGATGGATACCCGTCCACGGGGCGTTAAGGAAACCTAAAAAAAAATGTTGCTCCGGTTCTCGTATGTGCCCTAAGCCGAAGCACCCGAGCTCCGATCCCTAAATATTAAAGGGCAATCCCGGCTGAAACGAGCCTCGAGGAGGAGCAGGACGACGACTCCAGGACGATGGAGATCCTTTGCCGACAGAAGCACCCATCCTGTCCCCATCCCGACGTCGGCGTCGTCGTCCCGTGCGCCCCCTGGACGAATGTGTTTATTAAAAAAGTTTTGTGGTGCTGTGTGGAGCAACCGCACCTCCGTCCAGAATCCGCCACCCATGCGGGACCGGGCGACAACCAAGTTTATGGCCAGTCTCAAGTTTCGGAACATTTCGAGTTTATTTTGCAGCGCTTTTTCCCCAGTTCTTCTTTTAAGTTGTGGTATGATTTTGGTTTGCAATTTGTTTCGGGCGGCCAATAAAAGTTTTCCTTACAACTTCGTTTAAACTTTTCTCACCACATTAAGGCGAGGAGCGGTGGGCTGCAGACAGTAATAAATTCGTAAGCGGGGCTATGTGGAGGCATAATTTGCAGACCCTGCAAGAGGAGCTCCCGGTTCGAGGAGCAGCACCTTCGAAATCGAAATGAAGTGATAAGGGCGGGATCTTCGAAAATAGATCCGGAGATTCCGCCCACACTCATCGTTCTTTCTTTTTTTTTAGAATGTGGCGAAATCCCATTTTAGAGGATTTAGACAATTTCATGAAATCAAAGGTGGAAGTTAAACGACCGGTAAATAACAACTTTCAATTCATTGAAATTCATGACCCTGAGTAAATTTCACTTACTGATGATTATCATTTTACTTTTTTAATACTGTCTACATATAGGTAAGATATAACAAATATTTTTGTCTCAGATATTTGACTTTTTGTTGATTAAGAATTAAGACGATGATTATGTTATTATTATTATTATATTATTATGAAGTTGATATATTTAATATAAAATCTTCCTTGAAGCTTTGTAATTCGTAAAAATCTCGTAATCCATAGATATAAAAAAAAAATTATCACCCCATTTCGAACCCTATACCTCAGAAACTACTGATTTTTGGTGACATGTGCCCATAAGAACTTTTGATCCGGAAGATGTGTACTATAATGTTTGGGCAGTAGGGTGCTGAATGGAAATATTTGAATTCCGGGATCACTTTACACACTAATTTATTGCAACAAAACTTATAAATCAATTTTTAATTGATATCACTGCTGGCTAATCTGCTGATCTGCTGGGCTCGTCTGGTCTGCTGGGCGGTTGCTGATCGGCTTCCGTTCGCTTCTACCTCCCACAATGATCTGCCTATCGGTCATCTGGTCCAGTGCGGTTATCAGCTCCCAAAGCTCTTTACAAGAGAATTGTGTGATGCTGTGTTGCATCCTCATCCTTTGCAGGCTCAATATTTTCTTCTCTGAAGAGAGTATATGACGCTATGCTGGGACTGATAGTACTGAGCTTATACATTTTGCCCCCCTTGAAATCTCCTAGATTTCAACAAGAATATGGCGTTGGTGTTATAAATACGATGCTGAGATTGCTGACTGATTCCATAGATTTGACTGTCGCCTTTAAGTGGGTGGAGAAGACGTGTAGACTGCAGCCTTTAAGTGTTAGTGTTTCGGATGGGAAAGGTTAAAGGATATAAGGTAGAGAGTAACCTTTAATTGCACATTTCAATAAATTCATATACTTCAGCTAAGATTACTTCAAGTACAAATGTTCTCAGTTAAAAGGTTTCTCAAAATAATTTATTTACTTCAGAGATATAAATTCATAATTTTTTTTTTTTTTTTTTCCTAAATATTGTTCGACGTGCTTGATGGTAACAGGCAGAGTTTAGTTACAGGCCTTTTAAGTTCGCCTGCTTGGGTTTTTAAGGTGACGACGCGAACGAGTTGGTCGCTGCCAGGGTGGGTCTTAATTACTCGTCCCAAAGCCCATTGTCTGGACGGGAGATTTTCATTTTTTATTAAAACTAAGTCGCCAATCTCAATGTTCCTGGAAGCTCGTAGCCACTTCGTTCTTTGTTGAGAACGAGACATATATTCTTGTTTCCATGATTTCCAAAAATCTTGCTTTAGACGTTGAAGAAGATTCCATCGATTAAGTACATTTAAATTTGTGGTGGATAGATCCTGTTCCGGAGGCGCTAAAAGAGCATCTCCAATGAGAAAATGACCTGGGGTAATAACTTTAAGATCGTTTGCATCATCAGTTAAAGGACAAAGGGGGCGTGAGTTGAGGCAGGCTTCTACTTGCGTGAGGACAGTGCACATTTCCTCGTAAGTAAGAGGGACATTTCCTAATATGCGTTTTAGGTGGTATTTGATGGATTTCACCCCAGCTTCCCACAAACCACCGAAATGTGGTGAAGCAGGGGGAATAAAATTCCATTTTATACCATTTATGGTGACCATATCCGCCGCTTGTTGTGTTGCTTCTGAAAATGCAGCATTGATTTCTTTATCTAACTGATTTCTCGCCCCTATGAAGGTGGTTCCGCAATCGGAATAAATATTTGCACATAACCCACGGCGAGCTATGAAACGTCTTAAACAGGCCATGAAGGCCTCAGTAGTAAGATCACTTACTACATCAATGTGAATCGCCTTTGTGCTGAAACAGACAAATACGACTATATAGCCTTTATAGGTTTTGCATCCTCTAGTGCGGGAGACCTTTAGGTGAATAGGTCCTGCATAGTCGATACCGACATTTGTAAAAGGGCGAGAAGGAGTGGTCCGGGCGGCAGGGAGAGCTCCCATGAGCTGATTTTTCACCTGACAAGAATTTTTGAAACATGGAATGCATTTGCGAATAATTTCTTTAACCAACTTTCTTCCGTTTACAACCCATATACTTTTCCGTAATACTGACAGGGTCAACGTAGTACCCCCATGCAAACAGAGTTTATGGGTGTATTCAATTATCAGCCGTGTTAAGGGACTAGCAGGGTGAAGAATTAAGGGATGCTTTTCATTATATGGCAACGAGGATTCATTCAATCTCCCACCTACCCTCAATAAGCCTTTGCTGTCCAAAAATGGATTGAGGGATATGATTCTACTTGTTCGATTGAGGGGCTCATTAGACGACAAGAAATTAATTTCTTCCGTGAAAAATCGTTGTTGCTCGTGTTTAATCCAAAATAATCGAGCTGGAGTCAAATCTGTGGCTGAAAGTAAAGGTCCTTTGTCGGTGGGTTCAGTTTGAAATCTTTTGTTTATATATTTTTGGCACAGAGCTGTGGCTCTAAGAAGACGTGGGAGAGATGAAAAATTCTGCAGAACTTTCGTAAAATGTGTAAAATCTTGATTTAATGTCCGTCCTAGCAACGCTTTTGTTCCCTTTATTTCTAATTTAAAGGATTCAGATTCGACAGGTAAAGAGAGAGGGACAGGTAAAAGAGAAGATGGCCATGACGAATTTGGTTGGGAAAGCCATCTAGGGCCATGCCACCACATCCTTTCGTTTATATTTTTACACGAGAAAATTCCTCTGCTCGCTAAGTCGGCTGGATTATCATCAGACGGAACGTGCCTCCATACATGTGAAAATGAACTAAGATTTGTTAGAATTTCAGAGATTCTATTGCGGACAAAGGTCTTGAAATTATGTGGCTGACGCTTTAGCCACGAGAGAACTATGGTGGAATCTGTCCATAAAAACGTAGAGACTTCTTTGACGCTGATAGAATTGTAAAACCTTTTAATGAGCCTTGAAAGCAAAACAGCCCCACAGAGCTCTAACCGCGGGAGTGTGATCGGTTTTGAGGGTGTTACCTTTGTTTTCGCTGTGATAAGATGAACTCGTATACCTTCGGAAGTTTTAACTCGAAAATATAGAACTGCTCCATAAGCTTCCTCTGAAGCGTCACAAAAGCCATGGAGTTGTACTTCACTATTAGGCTCAGTGTCTACAAATCTCGGAATGGAAATTTTATTCAGATTATCGAGCAAAGACAAAATGTTTGACCATTGCGGAACTAAAGTTGAAGAAATTGGCTCGTCCCAATTCAATCCATGATTCCACAAGGATTTTAAGAAAATTTTTGCTGTTATTGTGATGTGAGCTAACCATCCCAGCGGATCATAAATTCTGGCAATTATCGCTAGAATTTTCCGTTTTGTGTAAGGGGGTTGAGAGTTAGTTAGATGGAATTGGTAAGTAAAACAGTCTTTTGAGGGTGTCCATTTTAATCCTAACGTCTTAATCACGTTGTCAGTGTTAATAACTATAGAGAGAGAAGATGAACGTTCGGATTCAGGGATGTCCGCTAGAACTTCTGCAGAGTTCGATGCCCATTTCCTTAATTCAAATCCTCCTCGTCTTAAAATTGAATTAATTTCTTTTCTAGCGTCGCGCGTTTTAGCTAAGGTGTCGCTTCCGGAGAGGACATCATCAACATAGAGGTCATTTAAAAGGATCTTAGCACCAATGGGAAAATCATGACCTTCATCTTTGGCGAGCTGATGGAGGACGCGTATAGCTAAAAATGGGGCGCTAGTAACACCGAAGGTTACTGTGCAAAGGCGGTAATCACAGGGGGATTCATCTGATTCGGTACGCCAAATTATTCTTTGAAAATCTTTCTCATCCGGGTGTATTAAGACTTGGCGATACATTCTCGCTATATCGGCCGTAAACACGAATTTACGTTGTCGCCATTCAGTTAACAAGAGAGTAATATCACGCTGTAAAGGAGGTCCGCATAACAAACGATCATTTAATGAGAAGCCGTTACTAGATTTGCAGCTAGCGTCGAACACCACTCTTGTCTTAGTAGTTAAGTGGTCGGCTTTAACTACCGCGTGATGAGGAAGATAAAAGGCATGGTCAAAAGGCCGAGTTAATTCACCAAGAGGCACCTTTTCCATGTGCCCTTGCTCTAGGTATTCTTCTAAGCACTTATTATATTCGACTTTCAACTGTGGGTCGGTCTTAAGCCGCCTTTCTAAAGCCTGATATCTTTTTAAGCCAACTTCTCTAGAGTTGCCAAATCTCGCTTGACCTTCGGCTAGGGGTGTAAAAGGCAAACGAACCATATATCTACCGTCCGGATTTCGAGTGTGTGTTTCAAGGAAAATTTTTTCGCATAGGGCATCTTCGGGGGTTAATTTGCAGGGTGCTGAAATCTCTTCGATTTCCCAGAAGCGTGTAATGGCATTGTATTCTTTTACTTGTGAACAAAAGCTTAGAGTAGCGTTATTTTGGGAATTGCTATTTGTGCAAACAAGGGAGCTTACCTCTCCGAAAAGGATCCAACCGAAGGACGTTTTCTGAGCTGTTGGGGAACCTGCGTGGCCACGAATTAATCCTTCTTCAAGAATTGTTGCATATATTTCGGCACCGAGTACGAGATCAATTTTTCCTGGGTAGTTAAAGGACGGATCAGCCAGAGTTAAGTCTTCAAAGAGTTTCGACGAGGGAATAATTAATTTTTTAGAGGGGAGGAAATCTGTTAAAGAGTCGAGAACAGCAGCTTTGACTTCAACATTAGGGACATTTGTAAAATGGGGTTGCATTGTGAATTCAACCGAGCAATGCGCCTTTGCCGTTATCGTATTTCCTAACCCTGCGACTTCAATAGAGGAGCGATGAAGTTTGAGATGAAGAAGTTGAGCAGCTCTTTTTGTGACAAATGTTGTTTGTGAACCGGGATCAATAAGGGCTCTAAGTATGATCGGTTCTCCCATCGAGGAAAATGCTTTGATTCTGAGAGTTGCAAGTAACACGAGCTTGTTTTCACGAGAAAAGCAGGATGTGACCTTGCTCGTAGACGCGACTTGATTCTTGGGATTTACTGAATTAATCCCTAAGTTTACTTCCTTTTCTGGTGAAGCACCAGAATCATCAGATGCATGTAATAACGAGTTATGTCGTTTTTGGCAATGTTGGCATGTTTTTTCACTAGGACAATTCTTGACTTGATGACTTTGAGCCAGACAGTTGTAGCAAATAGAGTTGGAGGATACGAATTTTGTTCTCTCCTGAGGTGGCAATTTTATAAATTTAAAACACTTCCTTAACGCATGAGATCCTTTACATAGAGGGCAACTAAATCGGGTGGCATGAAATGAGCGAGTCTTTCGTTCAGATAATTTAGAGGGTATTTTCTGAGAAGTCTTCTGCGAATTAAGGATTTCAAGAGTACGAAAACGACCTTCCAGAAACTCAATGAGCTCTGCTAAACTGGCTAATGACGTGGAATTACACTGTTTTTGCTCCCATAATTCCCTTGTTTCATTAGGTAACCGTTCCTGTATGAGAAATATGATTATAGGGTCCCAATCATCAACTTTAAGTTTTAAATTTTTTAATGTAGCCAAACACTCATTGGTTACATCGATTATATAGCGAATATGGGAAGCTGTTTCCGTTTGAATGTGAGCTTGAGAAAATAATCTTTTTAAAGTATTATTTACAAGAGCCCTCGGATTTTGGTATCTCTTGACTAAATTACTCCATGCGATTAAATAGTTATCCTTCGTTACATTTAAGTGACGTATTATTGTTGCCGCTTCACCCGCGAGAGACGTTTTTAGGTAGTGCATTTTTTGCACTGCAGATAATTTAGGGTTTGAGTTTACCATTGAATCGAATATATCGTAGAACGATAACCAAGAACCATAGTCTCCTGAGAAAGTAGGGATTGTAATACGCGGTAATTTCACATTATTAAGGGTCGATTCGTCACTGTGTTGTGCACGTCGTACTTGTCCTGAATTTGAAGCGGTAACAGATACATTATCAAATTCAGTATCGCTACTTGATTCTACTTCTAGCTGATCATTAAGCTCGGGTAAATTCGCGAGTTTACCCTCAGACTTGGAATTTGATGCCGAGGCCTTAATTTTACAGTACCTGGCCAAAAAATTAGAACCACCATTAAAATTTTCACAGAATTCCTTCTTTTACGCTCAATCCTTTTTTAAAAATGTTCTTACCTACTTTAAAGGTAATTAAACAAGTACTGACCCCTGTGTAATTGTGTGGCGACATTAAATTATAGGAAAACCCCAGTTTTAGGTAAACTCTTATATAAAATAGTCAATTTGGCGTAAACGGTACCATTTGCGATAGTGACTTCTTTGAGTGAACTACAACCGCGCTTCAAGTTATCGAAGAGAAAACGATCCAAGGGTTTTGTATTTTGAGTATTGTGAAGTTATAAGTGTATTTGTGTACGTAAGTAAAGTAATAACAAACATTTTAATAATATTATAATTGAATTACGAAGATAATGATTAAAATGTTAATATTTTTATCAAAAATCATTATGGGAAGAAAAGGAGATATTTTAGCCGAAAAAAAGGTTGCTATATTTACTCTTCTAAAGGCTGGCAATCATTCCATACGGGAAATTGGACGACTTCAGCAGGTTTCCCTTTGCGTGATGTCCAGAATTTTTAAATAGTTTAGGGAAAATTCTTCAATTACCCCTTCAACGAGACAAAATTGTGGGCGCAAAAGGAAAACCATGCCTAGAGACGAGCGAAAAAATGTTGCTACAGTTAGTGCGCATCGTAATTTACCATTGCGAGAACTAGCAAGAGTTGTAACTGAAGCAGGAGTGGATGTGTCCCAACGCAGTTTAAGAAGACGATTAAAGGAATCTGGCTTTCACTGCAGACCGCGGCAAAACGACCACGGCTTACGGAAAGGATGAAGAAAATGAGGTTGAATTTCGCTAAGGAATATTCAAAATATATCATTGAAGACTGGGGAAAGTCAAAAGTAAAAAAGTAATACTGTTTTAAAATTGTAATTAGTAAGGAAGTCGATGAATGAAAATTCGTTAATTTTAAATTTTTTTATAGGTCATATTTTCGAATGTATTAACGTTGCAAGTAATGACGGAAGCTGGCACCTTTGTTCGAAGACGTCCAAATGAAAGGTTTCACCAATCCTGCATACAACAGACAGTAAAGCATCTCCCATCCGTTATGATTTGGAGTGCAATTACTGCAGAAGGACTTGGACCTCTTTACGTAGGGGAAGGTACCATGAGGCAAGATCAGTACTTAAGACATTTGGAAACAGTTTTACTGCCTTATTTGGATCAAATCGGATTCCACTCTTCATCTTTTAAGTTTATGCAAGATGGAGCCCCATGCCACACTGCAAAAGCTGTAAAAAATTTTCTCTTAAGCAAAAATGTTCCTCTTTTGCCTTGGCCAGGTAATTCACCTGATCTCAGTCCGATTGAAAATGTTTGGCATGTGTTAAAAATTAGTTTATGAAAGGCGAAACCCCACTCGCGAAGTAATAATTCAAAATATTTAGGAAGTATATGGCAAGAAGCTCCTGAAATTAAATTTGTATTAGAGCTTGCATAGAGAGCATGCCTAGACGAATTCGGGCAGATTTTAAAGCGAAAGGTGGTAACATTAAGTATTAGAAATTAAATATTCATTTTGTGCAATATCCCATCACAAATAAAGAGATCTTCCAAATAACAACTATTTTTGTAATATCTTTGCATTTCCTACGACTTAGCTCATATCGGAACTGAGAATTAATGAAATTTCTATGGTGGTTCTAATTTTTTGGCCAGGTACTGTATTTAGCATGTCTCTAATAATGCCCTGGTATTCAAAGTACATATCCTTAAATTTGTCGTCTAGGTTATCTGTGAAATATTTATGATCTCTCTCTCCGGAAACTTTACGGATTGCTTCATCGTAAGAATTAAACTGATCGCCTAATTCGATCAAAGATGCGAGTCTGCTTTCGAGATAGCCCTGACTCTCTAACCTCACCTTGGGTGATTTTTTAAAATTACTCACGAATCGCTCCAATTGTTCTTGTATAACATTTTGACTCTGCGCTAACTCTTCCAACGTTGTCATTTTGGGTTAATTTTATAGTGTAGGGATAACAATTGAATTTGTTCTGCACTTGGACACAGTCAGATTAGCCTATTACAACTAATTTAAATGAGCTAAGCGATTCGACTACACGTGCGAATTGCAAAGAAAGGGGGTAGAGAAGTTCAAAGGGAAGACAAGGTCGAGATTAATAGTAGGTAAGGTAAGACAATTCTGCTAATGACGCGAGATTGCAATAATTAATTGTCTTAACTGTTGATGCTCACAGATCATGTCCCACGATTTCAGTGGCGCGGATAATTTAATAAAACCGGGAAGAAACTATATTAAAGGCCTTTTTTTGAGAATTAAATAGGACCACAAATTTAAATGCAAATTCTTCTTAAATGATATTATATTTTTGCTCGAACTGACCACGAGCTTCGAAACGGCGAATGGTAAATTGTAATTTGCCTTCCCAGGCAGCGATCACCGTTATCATATCACTTTGCGGAACACCGTAATGTGTGAGTCCGCGTGTTACCGAGAAGCCCGTTATATTCTAAACTGTACAGAGCTTAAAACGCGATAAATAAGCCTGTATGATATCACGGGAGAACACTTGCACTTTCTTGAGGTGTGATTTATAATTAGGGATAAGGCAATGTAATTAATGTGCAATTAACAGTACTCTACTCACCAAGATTTGAGATGCCGAATCCGGCTCGAAGGACCAATGTTTGGGCAGTAGGGTGCTGAATGGAAATATTTGAATTCCGGGATCACTTTACACACTAATTTATTGCAACAAAACTTATAAATCAATTTTTAATTGATATCGCTGCTGGCTAATCTGCTGATCTGCTGGGCTCGTCTGGTCTGCTGGGCGGTTGCTGATCGGCTTCCGTTCGCTTCTACCTCCCACAATGATCTGCCTATCGGTCATCTGGTCCAGTGCGGTTATCAGCTCCCAAAGCTCTTTACAAGAGAATTGTGTGATACTGTGTTGCATCCTCATCCTTTGCAGGCTCAATATTTTCTTCTCTGAAGAGAGTATATGACGCTATGCTGGGACTGATAGTACTGAGCTTATACAATAATATACTAAAAACTTAACCAATTTCCATAAAATGATAATCTTGATCAATATACATTACAAAATGATTAATGGTAGTAGTGCAATCAATTTTTCATTTTATTGACAGAATATTTATGCACTTACTAACAAAAACATCATTACAAAAATTACTGTTTGAAGAAGATTCACATTTCCACTTCTCAGGAATTTATTACAATATGACGATGTAAGAGAATATTTCATCAAAAGGCTGTAAGATAATATGTACAAGTACAATACAATTTTCTAAGAAAATCTTGGCAGATACGAAAATAAATTCTAGAAAACTGAGTCGGCAAGACGATGAAAGAAGGGGACGTTAGAAGTATTTATTTATTAAGAAAACTGAGAACTGAACACAGCTTCAAGACATCTCAACAAAAGCATCAGTACTTTGAAACAATCCAATAAATCGTAGTCAGCCTCGTTTCTTTTCCTTATTTTATTTTAGTACTCTTTGCACAGGTAAAATAAAATGCGAAAGATGGAGCATTTGCTTTCTTGATTTCTTAATTTATTTCGAGAGTCAGATTTGCGCTATTTATCGCCAGTCCACTAATTTCCATCAAAGAGCCCCGGCTTTAGCTTAGATAAGCTGCTTCTCCAGCCGGACTTTTATCACTTTGGAGCTACTAACTTCTATTGCGCCGTTGAAGATAAGTCTGCTCGAACGGACGTCGTCTTCAAGTTTAATTAAAATAATTCCCCAAAACGGTCATAATAATAGCCTTTAGTGTGCCGTCGGCCCGCCATCGAGAGCTGTAAAGTTCACCCATCCCTCTCCAGACCTATTTTGGGGGTTGGGACAAAGGGACGGGCTTCACAAATGCATGAAGTTACACAAAAGTAAAAGTTTCCTGTCTTTCGTTGGACAGCGCCCCACTCTATTAAAAAGTTCACAGGACCCGCAAAAAACTGAAGGAGAGATGAAATTCATTAAGGATAATTGAAAGAAGGATTATTTATGCTCGCCAATCCCGCCCCCGACCTGCCGTACGCCGCCGCCGCCGGCCATACCGCGCCGTCCCGTCCTTTTTATCGCTCCTCTGTGTAGGAGCGTCTTTCATTAAATTAAATTTCCACCTCAAAAAATCTGTAAGAGTTCTAATTCAGGGGATCCCAGTAAATCTGGGCTGAATCCGTCGGTGCCGGAATTTGTTTTTATCAGCGGCCTTGCATACGGATGAGGTGGACCACCCAATTGAAATGGTTGGGGGATGACGACAAGGGCAAAGTCTGCCAGGAGGGATTTTATATTCTCTCAATGACCCCAAAAATAGCCCCTATGCGTATCTTTGCTATTTAACTGGCATGAGAACAATTCTTACTTTCTTTCAATAGTTAAACACTAAATATAAAAAAAGAAACAGATACACAAAAGTTACCAATTCGACCAGTCTTGCAAAAATTTTGAAAAAGAAAAAGATTTAGAATTTTCTAAGAGTTTCTAAGAAAGAAAGAATTCAAAAGCATCATATACTCTCATCAAAGAAGAAACTATTGAGAATGAATCACACCCACGTTATTTTTTCAACATCACACCACTTTTTTGGGACAGAGAACGAAGAGTTAATGACAACCACGCAATCGAGCCATCGATCACCATTTCACAGAATCTAACCAGTGATAACAATCAGTCAAGCAATTATCATGAAATTAAACTAATTTATAGTTGAAGTGCAAAAGGGACGAGCCTTTCCTTCACTCAAATTCCCCCTTCGCTATTATTAAACAAATTTGTAAACGATATAATTTAAGAAAAATTCTGGATATTCTTGGTAATTTCATAGTTTTTTTTTTATCAAGAATTGTTATTTTAGTAATTGCACTAAAATTAAGAAGAAAGAATTTTGTATCTTAAAACAAAAACAAATTTTTACATTAGAAAATTTTTCAACATTTAAGAACGTCATCATAGTCGTACTTGTCAGCGTGTTCGGGGCATCATCAGAACCTACGTCTAATATTAATAATATAATAATAATAATAATATAATAAATGCTTAAAAAAATATAGTAGTCGAAATGATGGAAACGCAAAACAAAAGAGGAATGTAATGTTGGATCTTCCACATGTTCCAGAAAATAAAGATAGCTCAGCTCAGAGAATCAAGAATCCCATCTCATGGAAATATAACCTTACTTAACGGTCACCTACATATGTAATAAGAGTATCCCAATATGTGAAAATTTACGAACCTTTTTAAACCATTAATACAATTTATTATATTAAGGTTGATTTTACTTAACATTATTATTATTTCTGAATTTTATAATCAGCGATCTCAAAATCTCCTAAGTACCAATTTTCATTCCAGTTGCTTAAGGTTTAAAATTTCCATTTATTTTAGAACGATTAATAAATTGAATAATAATACTAATTGATCTAGATATGCATGGAAAATGTCCAGTTAACTAATTTCATATAAATTTAAAGGTTTAAGAGTAAAACGTGTTAAAAGCAATAGTAGAATAATTTATTAAATAAATATGAGAAAAAATCATGGAAACTTCTTTAAAATCTTATGATTATGTAAATGTTAAATTGTGGTTAAGAAGGTATTTTATTTAGCAATACTATGATCTTTGAATTGAGTATTTGTCCTGATAGATAAGACTTGTATTATTATTTGAAATCTTAGGACTAGGAAATTTTCTGTTTTGTCATAGCCCTCATAAACGGTTTCTTTGCACATAAAGAGTTTGCCAAGCCCATAAAACGCATAGAGTGGAAATATCGAGGGTGCTTAGGGCTGTCACCGGAATGTTTATGCTAAGGAAAGACGCAAAGTGCATTCCCCCGAAAAAGAGCGACATCTTTCCTGCTTCTTGGAGCTTGCAGCGGAGTATGGAAATTGGCTTTGGTGCAAAGTTTCCCAGCAGAGGCGACGAGAACGACTACGACAACGACAACGCATCGGCGGACGGGTTCAGGGCAGTTGTCGTCTAATAAACTGATGGGGCTGCGGGGGAGCTTCCAACAATTCGCTTAAAAACTTTAAATAACTCCGCATCTTTGGTGTAATTAAATTTGTCTCATTCAAATATTTCCGACTGCAAACAGTGCACTTAATAGCTTTCGACGACATTCCTTGGAAGTATTAAAAGCAAGCAAACAGGCAGATGCCCCGTCGGGGGGCAGAGGAGGAGACTCCTCGTAGTCGGGCCGGAGTATGCTGTAAGGACGCCCGGCATTCGGAGGATTTCTAGTGCTCCTCCATACGGCGTCTTTAAATTTCGCCCCCGCCACTCTGGATGGCGGTGGTGCTGGATCCCGGTCCCGGTCCCGGATCCGAAGGACGCAGAGATGGATTTTATTATTCACAGCGCCCAGGGGTAGGAACGAGCGAAAAATTCATGAATACACAGAAATCAGCATAAAGTAATAGCTTGCCGGCGCTGGGAGCCCCATATGAGCATGTACAAGAGTGATATATACAAATGAGGGACTTGAAAGGATTACAATAAGACCTAATGATCCTTGAAGATGGAGTTCGTTTGTCGGATTGGAAATCGGAGAATTTGATATCGCTGCGAGTCAGATTTAAATTTTAACTTGTGAGAGTGTATCCCGATACCCGCCGCCCATGGGCCCCATTATGCTCGCTAGCTAGAAAATAGAAATGAGATTTAGATGCGACGCGCGGAGCGACGTCGAACATCGAAAAAAAAGAAGACGACAAATCAGGGTAGGGAACAAGACCCGGGGTCCTTCCCCTTTTGATTCGAACCCATTCAAATGCGAATTAGTTTTAAATTGAATTCTGGATTTTTGCTTCGAACTCTGGGTACACAAAGTGAAATGAAATAGAAAATTATTTGACATGTGAGCGAATGTTGGAAGCCTCCACTCAGGAAAACCTCAACCTTAAAAACCACCCACACCCTGTCCTTTTAAGCATACGAAAGAGGTTGGGATTTTTTTTTTCCGCGGAAACTGCATGTGTGGAGCAAGCTCAGATCGCAAGTAATTCGTGGTTAAAAAAAAAAAACAAAATTACAAAAAACAAATACATTTTAACCCGCTGCCGATAAACCATCCATGCTTGAAGCATAAATCACTTGCCAAGCACCATAAATTTGAAATGTTGCGAAACTTTTTTAATAACAAGTTCGTCGGCAATGCGCGTCTCCCGCACCAGAGGCCCGAACAAACCCCCCGCGCTATTTGTCTGCGACGTGCGCAATAAAAATTTCAGTTTTGCGGCTCTGATTGATCAGCCTTCATTTATTATGGAGTATGCAATATTGGGGAGTGTTCTGTGCCCCCATTATGGTTTTGCCTGCAGCTCGTAAAAAGGTACGCGGCGCGGCGCGGTGGTGCCCCTCGGAGCCCTGCGGTGGTCCTAAGGGCCACTTGGGCCCCCCAGACCGGAGCTTTATTGCTGACCATAATGAGAACTCGCTTCCGAAACGTAAGGGGAGCGATTAAAAAGTTTCGAGAACGCGGCTAGCTCCCCTGAATGCTATTAATGGGCTAGAGGGCTGCGCACGATGTGCTTTTTATGCTAATTTTGGCCGCGATTCGGCCCAGCGTTTATTGGCTATTTCCTTTTGTATCGCCTTACCCCAAAAAGCAAAAAGTTTTTGAACAGAGGAATTTCCGAATAAAGTATTATAGGCCGAATGGTTGTTGAACCAATTTTAGCTAATGCATGGTACCTGTTTGCGGTAGAACCGATGAACTTTTAGAAATTTTAATGCAAAAACCTTTTGCATAAATTTTGTGGCAAAGGAACCACTTAAATTTTGTTCGAATACAAAAATGGGGCATAGAATATATGTCAATAGCCAGAAAATGTTTATATTCAATCTTCAAACTGAGATATTTCTGCCGAAAGAATATTAATTAACATATCAATAAAAAACATGAAAATACTCAAATCCATTTGCCACTACACCCTTAAGTTGGGTTTTCTTACAAATGAGTGAGAACTAAACCATTTAAAGTTTGTCTATTAGTACAGTCAACCGCTTAAGCCGAAACTATTTGCTCAGTTTTATCCGATTGTAAAAATGAGTTGCGAATTTGTTTAATCTCACATGCGGTGGGTACTATAATACAAATTTTAAATAAAAGTAGGTACCAAAATTAATAATAATTAATAATTAATTTACGAAAAATATACACATTTTTAAAGAACTTCTTAAGTAGAGAAAAAAATTGTTGGAAAGAGTTCTGTAGATTTGTTTGTCTGAACTTTTTTCTTGAGTAAAAAGGTTTCAGTTTGTTCAGAAATGGGGTGAAAATGGTACTTTAATATAACTCTGAATAAATGTCTGTTATAAAAATAATGTAAGATTACGTAAAATTTAAAAAATTGCTTAAATTAAGTGTAACACATGTACATTTTAAAGTCCACAACGGAGATGTGGACTAGATTCTATAGATTTCGATTTTCAGTCTAACGGAGTTTTCACTTCAAGATATCGAACAAGACTTTGAGGAATAACTTGAGCATCTCACGGGAGCTTTAGAAGAGGATCCAGGAGCCCCAGAGACCTGGGAGTGTGATAATGGGTGAATTACACACCTCAGCACCACAGATCCTACAGATTTATAAAGTTTAATCATATCCCTTGGAGACCAATCAGGTTATCGGGAGCAGCATCTTCCCGGGTGTGGCCGGGGATCCGGACAGCTCTAGTGCCTAGGGCCGGGGAGTCCCCGGCAATAAAGGCGCCTCAACGATGTAAATTGCAGAGCATTTCCTCCTGATGGTAATACTTATGGACAACAATTCGTTCATTTCCATTTTGCCCTGCAATTTGTTTGGGCACAATCCTGACAGATTACTCTATCAATCTCGAAGAAGCCAACTCCATATTTTGAGGGCCGGGCGCGGTATGCAAAGAGGCGGAACGAAGCGTCCGCAAATGGCCTTTGGAAAATATATGTCAAGCTAAAAGGCTTCTTGAGAAAAATGGAAAGTTTAGTGAGTCACACGAGAGGGAAAAAGGATTCAATTCCGATGTGACGCAGCGACAGAGGAAAACATATGAGACTCCTTAGGAGCGGCCCCAACCATGATTACAAGACGCCCGCCTGTCTGAGGCTGGGATTGTTTTTTATTTCCCTAGCCTGAGGGCTCCTCAAGATAATGCGGTCCTTTGTGGATTCGGAGGGCGAGCAATTTGCATTTAATTTTACCCGAGGCCGCGTCAATCCCACTTGTATGGAAATTCCGCACCGCGCCCCACCAATCCGGCAATTATTGTCTGCAGACCGGGCCAGTGGTCTATTAATAAATAATCCGCTCGCAGAAAGAATAAAAAAAAGGAGAAAAATTGTTGGTCGTTCCATGGAGCCCCACTTCCGTCCTCTGAAATGGGTGAAAGGAGCCTTTCATGAAAGTTTATCAAATAAGAGGGGCAAGCGTATCAAATTTCGTCATGACCTGGGGCCAAAAATATGAAGAATATAAATTTCGTTGGGTCTGGCCGCTGCTTCTTTTACCCAGAAACCTCGCTCCCTCAGCGCCTTTGTGCTGGGAAAAAATATTTTCCACATAGAACATGTCCGGCGGCCAGGCATAAATATTTAACTCAAACGGGTTGACCTTTTCGATGTGGGTCAGATCGTTCCCAGCTGTCTCCCAAGGAAGCTGGTGGTTTTCATTTTTTTCGTTTTTTTTTATGTTCATGCTATAATTCCTCAATATGCTCTTCGCCGAAGAGAACGATGCTTCGATGATGATAATTTTATCATGATGCAAAACAGCCAGAAACTTGATAATAGTCGGAGCATAGGTGGATTAAACCAAATTCGGTACAGCTTAAGTTAGGTATAAACAAATTTTGTTTTGCTTCATTAAATTCCCAAAAGTGAGCCGTCAAGATACTGCGCAGATTTGGATCATGCCTCTCAAGTAAAGGCTAAAATTGGGCAATCGTTCGAGTGAAAGAGGGTACTACAGCGATGTCTTGTTTTTTCGAACTCGACATATTCTTTATATTTTCTAAAGATGTTTGGGTTAAATTAAAGTACTTCTAAAATAGTTTAACTATAACTTGCTCTTTTGACAATTGAACTCAATTTCAAACAAAACTGAAGAACTTTTTAAATAGTTAATTAAAAAGTCGATTAAACTGAAAGTTGTAGTAATGCCAATTTGGAGATACAATAGAATAGAAAACATAGTATATGTAGTAGATATAGTAAATATATTCTATATAGGGAATGCATTTTAAATTTGTATTCAATTCGAAGGTGTAAACAAATTGTAATCCTTGTCCATGCTGAAGCTCAAAATGTTTAAGCCTACAGTTCATGGATGAGTCGCTTGAATGCAGAAAAAGCACGTCGAGCACTCAAATAACCCGAAAACGCATATAAATCGGCATTCTATCATTTCCAGTCTACTGAATGCGAAACCATATCTAGATTGGAGTTGACCGGGGGTTTGGGTACCCTCATCCGGGAGCCTCAACTCCGCCTACGAGCAACATTTCCACCGAAGGTACCTGCAGCAAAATTCCCGACAGAAATCAGTGGAATGTCAAGGCACTTGGCTAAATTCGGGGATTTAGTCCGACATCTCTGCCAGGAGCGAGGACGAAGGATTTGCACTGTGCAGCGCCTTCGCCACTCTCGGGGGCTGGGCTGGCCGTGGGGCCGGGGCCCCCATATATTCGGGAATATCATCAGGTCCCAGGCATTGCCATTGTGTCACGTTACGTTTAACATGACGGCCCTTTATGTCCCGGTAAACTTTATGAGGCCGTTTTAATTGTCTGGAAAGGAAAATTTGCTACTTTCCACATTCCATCTCTGTTTCGGTGTTATGAAAGGGGTCCCGCCCGTTCCCAGCTCAGTTGCCAGCATAACCGAAAAATATGAGAGGTCATTGTAGCGCAGCCCAGGCACCCGAGATTAATGACACTTTGGAATTAAGCAATTAAGGAAACCTTACTTTTTACAACCTGGAGAGGCTTTAATGGCCGGAAATTTTCTTTTCACAGAGTTACTCCGCCCATACCTCCGGACAGCTGCTGTTTGGTTGGGAACGGTGGCACCGAGCTCTTTGAATGTGGCAGTAATTACCTCCGCAATAAATTATTTCGCCACCCCGGACGAAAGGGGTGATTTTATATACAACCGACGTGTGTCAGGGATGAAGCACTTTTATATACAGCAGCATGGAGGTGAAAAACCTCTCTGATCTCATGTTATGACACAAACCTTGGAGGACATGCTCTGAAGATTTTCACTTTTATGTGCACCGCTTTGACGCTTTCATTGATTTTCATTATAAGCCCCCGTGTGTGTGGGGAGTTAATTCTCTGATTTAGTGAGCCCAGAGTCAGCAAGAAGTAAACATTTTTCAAATTGTGCCTCTACAGAGGTAATTCGGCCTCAAGGAACGCACCTTAAATATTTGATTCCTAAATGTACCTTCCTAGTTCAAAGGACCTTTTCATCCCTTTCAAAAAAAAAAAAAAAAACGAGACATTTTCCCAAGTGCAGTCGGAATATTAGAAGGAGTCGTATAGACGGCAGGGCGTTCTACGTACCTACATTAAGCAATTTCAAAAAGAGCATGAAAGACTGCCGGCAATCTAAAGTACTTTCATTCCAGTCGTCATTACGAAACGCTTTTGCTAGAATTACTCCTTTGATAAACTCAACATCGTCGCTAGCGAAGGGTTCGCATCATAGACGACCAGGGCTACTTTGAAGGAAGGTCACCTCTGCTCGACCATTAAAAGATTAGATTAAAGTGGCGGTCACGGCCAAAAGATTAAAATAAGCCAACTTCTCGTATTATAACATTAAACTTAGTTACTATACAGGTGGATTTACAAATTTTTAAATTTAAGTTAAAAAGCACATAAATTTCTATATATGTATGTCTGCTTCTTAACACTATGGCAACTTTCTCCGAAATAAATTTCTGAACAACAGAATATATTGCAACCTTCAATGCTAAATTTAGCACAATACATAACGTACATCAACAGCTAGAAATCAAACAAAATCATGCAGGGTTTTACAAAATAGAAAGTGCTCAAAAATAAAACAAACGATTTAGAGACATCGGGGATAAATATATCCTTATGGGATGGAAAGTGAAGTGAAATCTGTCGAACTAAAACGAGTCAAAAATCGCTACGACTAAATAGGTGATACATAGAAAAAGGTTGGTAGCAAAATGTAAGGAGTGAAAAATTTATATTAAATTTTTTTCCTTATGTAGATTTTTTTCATTACAACTTAATTAGAAGTTAGCGTAATTAAAAATATTCCAATAATTGCTTATGGCTGAATTAATGGCTGAATATGATCCTGGTTGCAAATATGCTAAGTAAAACAACCTTCCAAAGGTTATAACATAAATATGTATTAAAAGGTCGGAAATATCCAGCACAACTGTCGTTAACTCATTTTTTCTTGTGACGGGGTTCACGTTAGACACCAATTTAGAAGACAGAGCATACAGCGACCATCAGCGGGGTTAGGAAAGGTGAGCAACCGGTGATAACAGCACGAATCACGATTCACCTGGGCACACCGGGGCAAACCGTTCCCAGAAAATCATGTTTGGACTGACAGGTTGCAACCGCACCCGGAAATGGTATCCAGGAGCAAAATTTGTGCAACTAACTTTTCTTAACACCGGAAATTACGGCATTTCCGTGAGTACCGCCATAATCATCATAGTCGTGTGGAACATTTTGCATCCACCACGGATGGGCTGCTCCAGCGGAGGCTGCAAGGATCAAGTTGCCCGGGTATCATTTTCACACATCGTCCTCTAATGGAAGGTTACACGGGGCGTCGGGTGCTCCACCGGCAGAAGAGACTTCGACGGGAGCAATGGGGGATCATAGGCACATGTGGGGAATATGCAGCCTCCACCCAGAACGGGGAGGATCAGGCGGCCACCGGCGCGGACTAATTGTTTATGCAAGTCGGAATGACGAGGAAGGGTGTGTGCATCAAATATTTGAATTTAAATTTGAAGTTAACTCTCGCGTTAACCTGAATCGGGGCATTGGGGCTTTGTCGGCCGGGACCGCGCACGCTGGGGGCTCGTATAAAATGGCCACTTCCTCGACAAAATTTATCGTTTACGAAAACTGGAACAGCAAACATATGTGGCACACACATGGCCAAACATGGGACATTTTATGCAAAGCCACAGCTGAACTGAATACGCAAACACATCCCCGGACAGAGCCAGGATAGACAGGATGTGAAAATATGATATCCAGGAGGAAGCCTGTCGATGGCTGAACACTCTGCAGCTAATGGGAGCTGGTCGGTCGTCTTCCCTTCTGGCATCAAACGTCTACGTCATGAGTTAAATAGCGCGAATCATAGAAGCGACCATTAATTACATCCTCTGGACTCTTCGACTAGGAGAGATAAAACTGTCAACTACAACGATGAACCATTTGAAAGCTAGAATTTCAATTAAAATTTTAAATTAGATTTTCTTAAAGGGCATTTATTACAAATTCTTACCAAGAAAAAATACTATCATGGACTTATTCAATGAAAGTGACAAGTGTGATAACGACTATAATTTTACAAATTTATTCAAATTTTATGAGAAAATCATGTTTTATAAAAAAATTTATGTGTCTAAAATAACAATGCTTTCGTGGTACCTACTATTTGGCAAAAGTCATTTTACAGTAAATGATGTTTACTGATTATTGGTTTAATAAATTCCAAAGATATTTTTAATGAAAATTGTAAATACTCAACTTAAACAACAATCCATATTTTTTACATTGAATCTAAGGTATAAATTGCTAATAACGCAAATATTGTAGTTATGAATAATCTGTAAGCCAAATCTACTTCATGTAATCTCCACAATATGTATAAAAAAAAAGTTGGTAGCAGGGAAAATTATATTTTTCCAAATTCTCACAATGTATTTTGACATTTTAGCCAGCTAAAGAAAAGTAGCACAGCTGGGAAAGTACAAGTTAAGTCAAACTGACATACGGCCTTAGGTCTACAGGGTGTAGAGGTTTTGGTAATAAAAATCGGCCGATGACTAGACCAAAAATGCTCATCTCATCCGAGCAATGTGATTTCCAATAGTCAGCCTGATTTATATGCCCCGGCTAGATTTAGTCAGAATTAATAAATCTGAGGCGTGTAACCGCCGCTGAGTTTCTTGCTTTGTTTTATCACTGCCGCCAGAATTGGGGGCAAGAAGTTTATCCGGCAGACGCTGAAATATCCAACCAAATTGAATATCTCAGATCTGGTTCTATCGGACGAACATTCAATGATTCATTCAAAAAAAAAATAAAACATTTTTTCTTTTCCCACTTGGGCGCGGCCACAAAGAAGCCGAACATTCGGGGAGGAAATTTATCTTGACGTGTCCACTAACATCTTGCTTGTGGGGTCTGAGCTGGCTCGGGAAATTCCGCAAAAATGGGTGGATTGATAAATTAATCGTGGGGAGCTTATCTTTGGGCAGAAAACAGTCACAAAAGTGCCAATTTGCGAAGGAGCGCAGAGGCAATAGAAATTGATAAATTATAGTAGAGAATTCTTATCACCAAACGATCACTTCCTAAAATATTACAGAAAAATAAAATTAACTTAACCCTTTAATGATTTTGAATTCTTAAGATTTTTTATTTTCATCGGTTATTATGTATTTATTATTGTCATTTTTAATTTTCGCATTAAAGAATTTGTGTTGACGATATTTTTTTCGGTCTTAACCGCATTGAAGACGTAGAAGAGTTACAATTTAATTCCTTATTTTGTTGAAATAGTTCTAACAGTTACTTCCTAACTAAATAGCGAAATTTTTATACTTAAAATATATGTATGTATGTACATACATTTTACATAATATGGGATAAAATCTTATAGAAATTATGAAGTCTGAAAAATGTTTAGCAAAAAATAAATAAGTAACAAAAATGTATAAAAGTAGTGGTAAAAAATTTGAGAGCAATTTACCAGGTAAAACGAAATTTTTAGCTGGGAAAAAATGCTGAATTGTATTTCTAGGACTTGTTTGAAAATGTCTTTTAAATTAATTTTTCTTTTAAGTGACTTTATAAGCTGTTTCCTTCCTTGTACATTGAGTAAGAAAAGACCTGCAGTATATTTAAATTCTTTTCAATTTAAAAGAATTTTAGGATACAATCTGATGTAATATACAAAAGGGAACGAAAAATGAAAATTAAAAAATGCTTGTGAATTGCAAGGCAACATTTCAATGCAATGTGAATCTGAGTCTGAGCAGCAAAGTGACTGGTTTGGTCTCTGTTTGAAAATTATCACAAAATAATGCAAAGCAGACGACTTGAGTTGGAATATAATGTTCTCTTTATGGCAATAATTCTGGTAAATCGGAGGAGTTGTTCGCTAGCAACCGCATCACGTCCTCGGTGCCTTTTAAGAGCCCCACCACTAAAGGCAGGTCCGCTCCGCACCTTGCGGAGCACCACTTGAAAGCGCCCCAAAGTGGGGGGTACACGCTCCAGCCATAAATTCAACTTAAAAGTCCATAAACGTCAATTTCACGAAATTGTGCTGGGGCTTGGGTGGCCTGGCTTGCACAGCGGCCGCTGCAACAGTGTTCACACTTTTCATGCAATTAACACTGTCACCAAATCTTATTCAGCGCGACGAAATATTTCCTGCTTAGCTGTGGCCAGGCGGCGGCCGCCACACATCATAAGAATCGCATCGAGCGGCCGAGGTCCTGGCCAGCGGAGCCCCCGTTGAGCTCCCTGCGATCCGGGGCTGGCACCCGTCCAGGACGTTCGGGAATCGAGCTCCTCTTTTATGCTTCTATGCTGGCCATGAATTATACCAGTCTCTAAGTGGTCAACATATTGCTCAGAAAATTTAATCTTTGACGCCTCGCCCTTCTTCGCACGTCGGTCGGGCGTTATCTTGGGGCTGCAGAAATTGCAGCTAAATCCAAGGTAAAGGGATTTCTTTGATTATTTTGCAGCAGAGGAGCAAATGAGCATGCGGTGGCACGTCGCTGCAAATCAATGCCAATGAGGAGCATCGACCAGGCTTAGGGTCGATCCCCGATGACGAGGGGCTCTAAGTAAATTTTTAATAAAACTTCGAAAGGGGTAACTGAATTCGTGAAACACTTCAATTTTTCATGTCATTCAGCCCTCTTGAAAAGTACTCAAGCGATCCGTCCACCGGATTCCGCAGGGGAGAAAACAAGTGCGGGCTGTTGCTCGAGTTCGGGGGACTCCTCAGGCCCCCGGGACACACGGGATAAAGTGTCCCGGAAGCAGGAGGACGTCGGTTCGGGGTGCTGACAGCCGAGCGGAGGGAAAGTGACATCTTTGACATCCTCACTGAAGTCCAATATAACTTTATTAGAAATTGCAGGGCGTAAAGTCGCCCAACTGTGGCACGAAAGAAGTGCGACAGTCACACCCGACCGCGAACGGGGGTGTGGGACCCTAACTTATGATGTGTTTCGTTTCGTGTCACATTAGCAGCAGAAAGAAACGTTGCGCAGTTTTATAAATTTAGCTACTGGTGCACCTAAGGGGATGATATTAAATTTCTTAACACCCTTCTTTTCTTCAGGAAATTGCAAAAATCTCATCGATTTGAAAAAACAAATTATGTTTATATATAAATAACAAGGTGAAATACATATAAATAAAATTAGTCTAGAAGTTAATTAGAAAAGGAATCATTTTGTACACTGCTTCTATAAAATTTACATATACATATTTATGTATTAGAATCTAATTTTCGCAAGTTATCGTTAAGATTTGTTTATGTTTCGATTAGATTTTGTGTATATTTGTAATTTTGAACAATTACTGTAGTCAGCTCGGTGTCTCCACTGCAACTGGTCTACTGCTACCATAAATAGTGGCTAGCAGTGACCATGCTAGCCGCTATTCTAAGACCACATTCTTAAACTTAATTCATTTTATTATTATCTTACAATATCAACGTAAATTTTTAAATCAACTAAAACTATCCAAATTATTTTTAAAAGGAAGATTATTTAAAAAAAATGAATTAAATACATATATACATATGTATGTATATATAATTGTTTTGTAGAGTCAGATGTACATGGTATAGTAATAGTTTAGTAGTTAAGTTTTTTCGCTCAGAAATGTGGGCAAATTAATTTTAATTAGATGTTCCCCAATAAATTTATTTTCCGGCCAAAAACCTGATTAATTGAAAAGCGTTCGGCTCGCACTCAGCACCCAGCCTAGGCATACTTCAGGATGAAAATTTGCAGCCTTTAGGCATGCACGTTGCACCCGCCGCGCCGTCTATAAAATCCTCTCGAGCACGAACTCCAGGTCGGGTTCCGATTTTGCATGGCTCGTGACTAACCCTCTTACATTATGCAATGAATAAAACATTCCATCGATAAAAATTCCCAAACTGAACCCTTGCGGTCTTCCGAATATTCTTCTTCATATTTTCTTTTTCACTTATTATTTATGGACGGGGGTCGGACCGATTTTCAAAGCAGTTTTATACTTTTTTGGTGCCGCTGCGGAGGCCTGGCGTGCCCGCGGCGGACGGCGGGCGGGCACTTCATATTCAATACCAAATGAAAATGAAAAATGTATGAAATTCACACAAAGAGTCAGGAAATAAGGGGCGACGAAGAATTTGTCCGGGAAGTTGATTTTAAAAATAATTCAAAAGAAATAAACTGACGAAAACCCAGAATGCTGGCCGCTATTTACAGCGCAAATTCTCAACAAGTTCGTTAAATTTCCTTTTAAAATTCAAATTTTTTTGCGAAATTGTTTGGAACTTTTTTTTTATATATTTTATGCGGAAACCAGAGCAAGTTTCCTCTTAGAGGAGTTGGCCGAATTTACGGCAAACCGTCGTACAATGATTATGCATTCGCTTTAGGGCAGTGTCAGACGATACGACAGATTTTAGCATAAATCACGCCCGTTGTCACGTCATTCACTAACGAACGCTGGGTGTCGTTCGAGGACTCTTTTTAAAACAAATTATTTTGAAGAAGTCTTAAAAATAAGCAGGCCTCAACAGCAGACAGAAGCACCAGCTGGAATCATGCGATAAATGTTGCTGGTTTGTTGCAACCAACCGACCAACCAACTTATCCGGGTTACTTTCCGGCGAACTGAGCCTGTGGGGCGCACGTGAAATGGTGCTCCTGTTTTTACGTTACGTGCACGCTCCGGCTAATGAAGGCCTCAGAATCTAGACAATGCTCGTAATTGGACAGAAGCACGTTCTCAAGTGGTGAAGGAGAACAAATTTGCGGAATTAACTCTAAATCGTTCACCTTGCGGGGGGAAAACGGCTGGTCCGGTGGCACGCAAGCCTGCCCAGTGGAGGCTCTCTCCGCAGAGGCCCCACATATGTGAACTTCTCTAATCACAGGAAATTAAATTTATCACCCAATTTTACTTGCACGGACCACCCGACCACAGGGTGCTCTTTTCCCGGTGTTTTTTTATCGAACGAGCTTATCCGGAGGTGAAGTGCGATAAGACAACGACCGGATCGTTTTACCCCGGCAGTTGATTGCTTCGCAAATTTATAAAATGAACGACAAAGACGCGCCAAATTGCACAAATGCACAAATCTTCTATCGTTCTTTTAGAAAAAATTTAAATTTCAAGAATGTTTTTAGGAAATTATTTGTTTCCTATTTGCTACGTATTTAATAAAGCACCTTTAAAGAGAAGACCAAAAGAAATTTTCATCTTTCCTAAATCCGAAAATATTCCATTCTTATAATTTTCTGAACTTTCAAGTTCTTACAATGAGGCTAAGAAAGTTAAATATCCATTTTTGGTATAGAAACATCAAAGACAGTAAAATAATTAAGAATTTCAATTTCCATTAAAGACTATTTGTAATTATTAAGTTTTTTTTTAGTACCAATAGCAATAAAAGCAATAACGAAAATCTGGGTCATTGATTACAAAACCCTTTAAGGAACTATTAATGCTATTAACAACAACAGTGACATCGATATTTTCAGGGATATAGAGATCGAGACCGTAACACAGGTACAAAGTGAAACCGTCTTATGAAATATAAAACAACATTTGTAAGGGAGCTGATTAAAGACAGAATACTTTTTTTACTGTTCAAGATGTTTTCAACTTCCTTTCGTATGAATGAGCTTCTGATTAAATTTTTGGTGGGAAATAAATTCCCAAATTTTTTTCGCCCACTAGCCATTCGGTTGCCTGTTGAAATCAAGCTGTGGGAAGCCAAGAATTCAATAAGACAAACAAAACTCCTTTTGCTGCAATAGTGAAGGAGTCCAAGAACGGAGAGATCCTGCCCGTCTTTTGGTCGGAGCCCTGCATGATAAATATTTCATGGTGGAGCTCCGAATAATCATGAATAATGTGTTTCCCTGCTAATACTAACCTAAACAAACGCGCCGGGTCGGCATGCAAAATTGGATTGGAATGAAAAATGGGGCCACATCCAGAATCCGCTAAATCCGTATTATTATCCCAGCAATTGAAATTGAATGCCATTTATCTTCCTATCACATGAGCAACTCTGACGTGAGCATCCGAAGGACCTCTTGGGAATAATTGAATGGGCAAGAAGAGAACTTTGGTGGCTATCTTGAGAGGATTCAATTAAGTTTTCCTGGGGAATTTGTTGCCAGATGCATGGGTGAGATTGCTGCCGCTTTTACAATATTTCGCCTGGAAATGTATCATATCACACGGAAGGATGTTTTCAGCTTGAAGCATACTACAAGTATCGAAGAACATTTAATCCTTAATTGAAAATCTTCTGATCCGAATATAAAGGCATTAAATCAAAGGTTTGTTTCAAATTAGGTCTCCTCGAATTTGCAAACGCATATTTTCTGTAATGAATGTCGCCTGAGGTCTTCATTTGCTGGAACCACCGATATGTAACAAATTGATATTTATTGAAACTTGAAGTATTTATTTGATCCAATTTTAGACTTTTAAATTTTTCTCGGATGTCCTAAAAAATTGTTTAGTAGTTTTCACAAACACAATTTTTTGACAATGGTTTATTTACATCTCTTAAAGTGGAAAAGTAAACCATAGTTTGAGTAATGAAAAAAAATTTATAAATCATTGCTTACAAAACAATATGTGATTGAATATGATGTATGACTATCAAAAATGTTGAAGATATCCTGTACCTACAGGAAATTTGTCTTGAGTTATCTATTCAAAATTATTTTGGGTCAAAGTGTCTGAGTAGCCCTTTGGCGTAAGTACAAGGACAAGAGCATGAGGATTCGCAATTGGCCCCTTTAATACAAAACTTTTCCAATTGACTAATTGGTAGGCGACTGCATAAGAGGTTCATATGACCGAATCGATCTAAGAAGTAAGAAGTTGGTCCAAGACGCTAAGATATGGTACTCCTATCAGTTGAGACATTTTTCAGAGGCTGCTGGCGGTGCATATAAGATCTAGTGACTAATGCGGCCGCTAGTCATCGGACAAAGTTTCGGACCAAGAATAAGTTTAACTTTATCGACTCCTCTACCTGGGCGAACTTCACTACAAGTAAAGCAATTTGTCTCATATTGAATATTCATGAGGGTGTACAACTTTTCTAATGAATATTTCCGTTAAGAATGTGTTTTCCTGAGCTTGTTAAGAAAACTTTTCTTTACATAAAGTATGCGATGTACCTTTAGTACCAGTTCAGACTTTACAACTGATCTGGGGGTACCTGCTAGAGAAGTAGACTCTTGTGGACACAAATGAATTTGAGTAACCGAAAGAAATTGTTTTTTAAAAACTATTATTTTTACAATTTCAGAAAAATGCAGCTCATTTAACTAAGTTATTCTTTTTCATCTTATTATCCAAAAATATTTTTAATGCATATAAATCAATTCTTTTAAATGAATTATAAATGAAAATGAAAGCCGTATAATTTATGTAATATAGACATAAAAACATAAAGTTAGCTTTTTTTTTGTAGAAATTTACGAAATTTAAAATGCAAAGAACAATTGTGTGAACAAGAAAAATAAATGTTTTTCTAAAAGTAAGAAAAAAAGGCTTCTTATTGTTGGACTGATTGTGAAAAAAGTTGCAAGTTATTTCTATTTTGAATATCTAGCATTTAGTGAAGCTCTTAAAATTGAGATGAGTGTTAAAGCTCCACTGTTAATTTTTAGTATATTTCTCGCTAAACTTTCATCTATATGCAGTTTTTTCTTAGTAAACATTTATTGCTGAAATTGTTATAAAATACAATTTATTACTTTTTTAAGAAATTCTAAAAATTCTTAAATCCCAAAATAAAATTTTAAACGATGCATTGCACAGCATAAAAGTGTTGTTTGCTATCTCGTGAATTCATGAAAACTCCATCAAGTCAGTTTACCAGAGACTGGAGCCAATAAACCATCTTATCTCATCCCTTATAGTCGATCTTTGACCTAGTTTTCATTGAAAATACCAAAAAATAGAAAAGTGCATTTTATAGGTATGCATTTTAAGTATTTGTAAAGGAAAACGTGATCATTTCGCTCCTCCCGGACGATGGAGGGATCTTCGTTTTGAATAAATTTATCTAAGCCGCTCACCCGACTCGTTTTGCACGGTTATTCCGCCACTTTTGGTGACGGATTCCCAAAGCCCAGAAGTTCCTCAATAAACAGGAAAAGCATTCGCATAATTTGAGAAGTCCTCGAGTGTGCTCCGGGTTCATCCTCCCCATTCTTGGGGCTCTTGGGAGGATCCCGGCAGCTAACCGTGCAACATTCGAGCCGGGCAGAACTGGTGCAACATTTCGAGCAATTTACTACCGCTTCCGAGGCATTAAAAACGCACTTTGCAGATAAATCCACAACATCTTGTCACACACCGTCGCTCCCCATAAAGGAAGGTGTCAAAAATTAGGATGAAAAGCGCTCCACTCGTGGGAGCTTCTGCAGCATTTTTACCCGCCCGCCCCCGCACAGCCCCTCGGATATTTTCGTTAATGCAGCATCCAGAGGACGACGCCTTGATGCTCTGGAAGCGCGCTGGGATGATACTGGTCCTGGTCCTGCTCCAGGAGGAGCACTGTCTGTGTGAAAATTATGACTGCTCATGGAATGCGCTATGGATGTAAAATATAAAGTGATATATGCACGCCCGACTTCCTTTGTTATCTTTGGGGGCGCGAACGAATGGTTCCAGGAGTCCCGATGTCGGGATGCGATGCAGCGGCCCTCGGTATCGGGGAGCCCTGGTGATGACGACGATAGTCTAGAAATTTCTGTAGAAGGAAGGAAATTACACACCATCGTCTATTGTTCTAAATCCCATACATCACAGTAGATACTGTAAAAACCGCAATGGGCAAATATACAACTTTTCTGGAGGCCCCCAGAAAGTGGGTGGTTGCAGTTGCAGCATCCCCGGGCTTCCTGGTGCACGTGGATGTCCCACGTACATTCAATTCAGGTTTCAGGTACGATGGAAGAAAACTCTGAGATGTGTCAAGATTCGAGTTGTTTTATGCTAAGAGATAGGCGGAAGCCACTTTTAGCCCGCCTCCTCCGCATCCTCCTCATCCTCATCCACCCCTGCAATATTTTAGCGATGCAATCATGAGGATGATCCACTGCATTTTGTGAGGCCGAATCTCTTCGTTTCCTTTAAAACATTTCGCAAAGTATTGTACTATATATTTAGTATCTTTTCTTCGATAGGTTGCTTTTTGAATACTTTTCTTCTAAATACCAGAGCTCGTGCCAGAGTTTGTCTATTATATTTTTTTTTTCTATTTATTCTTTTCTTTTTTTTTTTATTGAAATAGTTATGAAAACGAAAACGCACAAATGGTGTGCAAAACTCAGCTATGAAATGCTCAAAAGACTCACGTCCCGGATAGAAAATGGACGTCCAGTAATTTGCTAGACTCTGGTCACGTCTGAATTCCCTCTAGAGGGTTTGGGAAGGTTTGGGAGCAGATCGGAGGGACTATGGAGCCCCAAACAGGACCAAGCCTGGGAAAATGGAAGAGACAGAACAGAACCACTCTTCGGCTGAGGGTGGATTGATTATCGCTTCAGACGTTGTTGGATTTCGCATCACGTCCACGTTGATATTTGTCCTTTCGTACGTTTGAAAGGATATTACGTTCTTTTTGGGCTTATCTGGTCCTTAATAACCATAGAGTCTGCTTGGCAAATGGTTTTTTGATCTAGCATCGTTTGGCCCCCATATAATACATTCTTGCGAAATTGGTAGAAATCTCAGACGGTCGTGTATCTTCCGTTTCCGCTGACGGAATGACCCAAAAAAATGTTTAGGGTAGAGGGGGGGACTAAAAGACAATGTCTCATGAATATGAAGTTTACGTCGCAAATGGACGGAGCAGATTCTATCGTTGAAATTATTTCCTCGTTGGACTTTTTATTCGCCCCATTCGGATGCAAATGGGGGGCCAAGAGTGTCGCTGTTCGACTAATTGTTTTACAACCGATGCTGAGTCCTCATATTTATAGAATATCGTTGTTATGCGATTGTGGAATTTGTGTGCGAAAGCCCACAAATCGGGTTTTTATTTTGGGATTAAGCAAAATGAAAGAGAATCCAATAAAAATACCCAAATAATCATTAAAATTTTAGTTTTGTTAAAACTCAAAAAAATGAATTAAACGTTTTTGTGATCAACATATACATTTCCAAATTAAAATTGAACTTGCAATCGAGATAAATCTAAAATTAATAAGATAAAGATAATAAAAAAGCTCAGAAAATAAATATCAAGGCTGAACACATTTTGAATTAATAGGAATGATTTCGCAAAGGCGAAATGTGGCTAATATTTATATTGTAAGTACTTTTTATTCGCAAAGAAAAATGGCAACTTTTTTCATGTTTTAGAGATATCTCATTAATATTTTTACTTTAATTTTAAATTTCTAAAAGAAAAATACAAAAGTAATGTAACAACAACAAATGATTTATATAAAAATTAGTTTAGGGAGATTTCGAGAGTTTCTGATCTTTAATCTAATATTAAAAATTTTAAAAATCTTGCTGATGGGTTCATTACGTTGATCCATAACCAATGATCATATCCAATTAAAAAAAAATCTTTATTAGCTGAGTACAAATGTGGCCTTTTATTCAAATGATCTCGAAATGTGAATAGAGGATACGTCATTTGACCGTCTTGTAGTAGTCTCAATTCTACTATAAGTTTCTAATCAGGAAATTAGGTGAAATAAAAATCGGATTTGTGTTTTAAATTTTTGTACTCTTTTTTCACCTACTTATATTCCAATATTTGTTTTAAATTTAGAATACCGCAAGCATTCTCGTATACATATCACTTACGTTTTGTAACTAAATTTGAAGTATGTTACTTGAAAATGAAATTCTTTACCCAACAGCGAGAGCTCGGGTTTTAAAAAATAAAACAAGTTATTTAAGACTAAAATTGGAAACTGTTTGCGCTCGGCTGTCGCCCTCGCTCGTCGTCTTAAGGCTGCGATCTCATCCTTTGTTGGATGGTATTCAGTTACATTTGCCGCAGTTCAAGGGAATTTAACAAAGGTTGGCTCAGAGACCTTCTTGTTTTCAATTCAAGCACAAACTCTAGCCCCAGTCGGCCTTGCCGTCTACGAGCGGAGGGCGCGGCGCGGCGCGTCTTACCGCCACAAAGTTCCGCAGCGTTTCGAAATGTTCAAACACCGAAAACATCTGAAGCGCCTCCGCTGAATGAAGCCGGTGAAACAGATTTTTATTTAAAACGGCAGCGGAAGGGTGCGCGGGGCTGTTGGGGCTGTTGTGGCGGTTTGGGGCCCCCCGGATCCTATAAATAAGCGCTACCTGTGCAGTCTGTTCAACCGCTCGACTCGACTGACATTAATATTCTTCAGAGCGCGGAAACGGCATTACAGCGAGACTGAGATTGCATGCGGATCGTTTACGTACTCCAGCCACTTTGGCTGTCTCTGGGGCCCCATAAATTCATACAAAACGTGATTTTTCCATTCCGGATCCGGGACGAGTGGAGCTGCGGGGGCGCAACAGATGGATGCACCCGCTCACCTGGCAGGGCGTATCACATAAATAGATTTTACATGTGCCCGACAGCATAGAACACCGCAATTACCGACTATTCATGTTTCCTCCCACAGCTCCTACCTGCGGTTTTGTCTTGCGGGCTGGCCCGATTCGAGCCAAGCAAGTGATACCCGGCCAAATGGGCAAACAATTTTAAATCAATAAACAGGAACTGTAATTGGCCGGGATATAAAGTCCTGCGGCAGGGCGCCGGGACGCTCTAATGACCGGCGGCCGCGGCTAATGGCACTGTTGACACGGCCAGATACTAGCATGCGGCCGTGTGAATTCCCAGATACGCGATATCCAAAGCCCATAATTATTCGCATTAATAATTCCCGAAGATAATGATTGTCAACCGGACGTCTGCGGAGCCATGTGGCGACCGGTGCGCCCCGAGCTCATTACGAGCTCCCCCGATCCCCAAAAAACTACATATGAGTTCGACTTATAGCAAAAAAGTTTCCACAAATTAGGAAAAAGCAGGACCATCAAAACGACGACGTCCAGGACAGGACAGGTCACCTCACCACACATGGACCATTGTCCTGGACGACATTATCCATCAGGCTGGAGCGTCTCGGGCTCCAGTTATTGTGTATGCTCCCCTAATGGCCTCCTTGGGGCGGTTCAGGACGCTGCCACCGGCTAATGAGATGGTCGCAACGGGCGGTAATTGTTATGCTGGAAAATGACAAAATTCTGTCATACGAGCACGTTTCTGGCCCGGGTCTCTGCTGCTGACAGTGGACCCAAATTACTTTTTTGTTTCCACTCATCTTTGGGGAATTACGTGGCACATCAGTGGCTAGGATGTGGGGCCCCAATATCCGAGCCTCTGACCCACCTGGCAAAGGTAACATTTGTTGTTCGTTGAACCGGGCAGAGAAAACCCGACAGACTTTTCAATAAATCCCTGGGGAATCAATTAATTTCGAGACCAATGCACAATTTATCAATTTTACATTTTCTAACTACATACATATGTAATTCTAACTATTAATACATATTAGGCAGATAACTTAATTACATATATTAATTTAGTATTAATTACTGTATTATAATTTATAGCAGTATGATAATTACTAATTAATTACTAAAATTACTAGTTATAGTACTACATTCAGTTCAGTTTTCTAATGATAAATGTAGTTTAAACTTCATACAATTGTTATTGTAGATAAAATGAATATACTATTTTTAGTTCAGGAGACTTTAATATTACTCAAAATAAAAGTTTTTTTTATACAAATTTTATTCTAAAAATTTGTCAAGTCGATATTTTAGTATCATCCTTTCCATCTTTAAAAATTATTTTCTGTAGGAACAAAAATAACAAAGTCCTCTGAGTTTATTCTTACACAATTGAAAAATTTCTGTTCAGAGGTTACCAATAATGTATCCCCAAAGAGACCAGAATTAATTTTACATTAGCTGGAAAAATATGAGAAAGTTTTAAGAAATCTTCTCTAATTAAACAGGTTTTAAAGAACCCTTTTTCTTTAATTTTGTTGACAACATCTCTATTTAGACCGTTAAAGGCAGATTATTTATGTATTAGTACGAAAACCCACTGAATAAACCTCAACGAAAATTAAAAATAAATTAACCCTTTAACCCCATAACCTTAGACTTAGACAGATCCAAAACTTTTCAATTTTCTCTGTTCGTATCTCATTTAGCAGCAAAGGGCTTCGACAAAAGTAACTGGGGCCCCGCGTCCTCTGTCTTGGAGCCGCTAGTGCTCCGCAATTCGTCGCAACCGTTCACCGCAGCGCAGTGGTCGTCGTTGTTGGTGGCTGCCGGGAGCGCGAAATTAATTTAACGTTTTATTAGTTTGCGCTCGGTGTTTGTTGCAAATATTCCGTCATCGCTTATTGACTGCTAATTAAAAAACTTTTCCAATTGTTGAAGTGGGCCATGAATGAAAAGTTTGATCGCCCGGCAGCTCCTGACAAACTTTGTTCAACACAGCGCCGCCGGGATCGGGAGTTCTCTGTAGTGTGACTACTTTGGGACTCTGGGGCTCCGGGGGGGCTCCAAAGAATTCTGGAGTGTGGCGGAAGTTGCTGTCTCTAGTTAGTGCTCGACACTAGCTGTAAAGGAGCAATTATGGCTTTATTCAAGGACCTTAACAAAACAATCGCACTGCAAAGGAGTTAAGGAGCCAAAGCGATTCTAAAAACCGGGCAAAATGGCAAACGCCAACCAGTGGCATTGCACCGGAGTGAAGTCTTTTCAATTATATTTTGGTAATTGTAAGTTGCCGACAAACAAGAGTCCTGCAAACTGCAAAAACATTTCGCAAAAGCGAAGAGTGGGAGGTGGTCTTTTTCGGCGAGAACTCATAACTTCTTGCAGCTTCTGATCCGAAAATTTGTAATTACTTTCGTTTCGAGTGATGGTGGCCGTTGTAACCGAGAGTTGCTCCCCGCTTCACTGAGCCTCTTTTTATTTTATACTTTATCATGAAATAAAACTCGTTGATGGAGTTTCAGGAAATTGCAACCCATCGAGGACTATGTTCCCAGAGTGTGCCTGAGTACTTATCAACTGACAACAGCTTAAAGCTGAAATTCAAAAAGGGTTTAATCGACCGAATTTTACCGACTGATTAACTCTGAATTTTTCTTTCAATGAGGCATGCGGAATAACATTAACATAATCAGCGGATCTGTTTTCGCTATGCAAATTTTAGTAGTAGCAAAAAATAAACAATTTAACGTTTTAAAAATAATGAAAGTCTCGTTAATAAAACAAGCTAAATGTGGCTGCTGTGCCGAAGATTACAACATATAGAAAACGATGCAGAAATTTTCATATTTTCATTTAAAGTAGAATTTTTAATTTAGTCAGTCTAAAATTGTATTCCATTTACTTTATAGTACAATAAAATTTTGTAACGTAAATATTTTTTTTTTAAATTTCAACTTGGTTTTACTTTTTTAAATAAAATAATTTAAATATAGAGGGAAGTCTTCTAATTCTTGATCTTGTTATTAAAAAAGTAAAAATATACCCAACTACCCCAGAAGCAGGGTTTTGTTTGTCGAAGAATAGAAATACACGGATTATGTTGACTAAAATCAAATCACAAGGTTTTATTAAATTCGGTTAAGAACAAACTTAAAAATGTGTTCAACAGTAATTTTCGAGTATAACACCCAAAAGGATGTTGATGGTTAGAATGGAGTTTTTCTGAAAAACTAAAATTACACAGCTTAAGCGAACATTTACCCAATTTGAAAGCGTTCTTTACCTCATCTCAAGCAAAGCTGTATACAAGCACTTAAGGGCGAATTTATTTGCACTCAACCCTTGTTTGATGCAGTAACTAATCCAATCAAAAAAGTTTAACATGCTCTCTGCCTTCGGATATTATTTCAAAATTGACTAGCATTAAACACAACTTTCGACGTATCTACGCATTTAAACCATGATGAAGGGGAGTCAGAGTTTATTATGAAGTTACTGCGGGAATCATCAAAAGGAACTTGTGAGTGGCTGGGGCCGTAAAACACGGACAAACCTAAAAAGGGTAGTTTACTTTTGGGGGGTAAAATCCTTTCAGTTGCTCTGACGCGCACCGCTGTATGTTTACTCATTAATGGAATTCCCTTAAAACCATGGGCAACATAAATATTGACTGCGCATCACTGAGTTTTCCTCGAACTGAAAGAAGATGGGGCCCCCGGGAGGAGCAGAGATGGAGCCCGAGCGGTAGAAAACAGAAAACTTACAGAAAAAGTGCATTTCACTTTGGCGGAGGAATAAGATTTCGTTTAGGGAAATGGATGTCGTTGTTGGAGCCCCCCGAGTGCATCGCAAAGGCATTTTTAACTTTTGCAAGGAACTGGGAGAAAGAAGTGTTCTGTACCTTAACCCGATGGAGTACACTCCGTTCGCTTGGGTTCCTGGAGGAATCCCCCCGGTACCCTCCCGGTCTATGTATTAACTCTGGAGTTCTATGGTTCCCTCAATTCCCTCGCCCGGGAATTATTCACAATATCGTCTGCACTCATTTTTCGTTTTCGCTTCAATTTACGAACGGTGCGACTCGGCCGGGAAACGAAGGATGTCGCACCCTTTGCAGCCCCGACCGTGGTGGCGGAGCCCGGGTTGGAACGCCAGGGGTTGGTTTATAGTGGGAGTGCAGATGCTAAAGATTTTCACACAAGGTGTTCCTCCGTATTTGCACTTGTTCTGCTGGTGAATTTTTCATCAAGTGCTCTCACTTTTGTAGATTTGCATGTAAAAGGTGTTCCGCACTGCTCACTTTTCCATGGGAATTTTTGAAGGGCTCCTCCGTTGGCCGTTGGGCGGATAAAAAGTTGCAAATTAGTGCACTTGGAGCGCGCTTATTAGCAGCCCATGTATGCAGTTGCATTGCGCGCTCAAACAAAGTGTTATATAACTTTTATACCGCCTCCCATTCACCGTCGCAGTCGCCACCGAGAACTGCATTAAAATAGAACTAATTTCGTCCAAAGTAAACGAATGAATCACTTAAGAACGCAAACATAAAGTCCTCTTTTACGCTCGCCGCATAGCCGGGTGAGATCTAATTTCCATCCTCCCTCTATTAAGCTGAAATTTTCTTCCTCGTGCAAACAAAAAGTAGTTTTCCTTAAATCCCCCCTGGGGCCCCAGCGCCCGGCGTGTGTGTGGGCTCTGAATAATTTAATTTGACAGATATTTCTTGTGCAAAACTCATTCAATTAGCTGCTACTTAGCTTAACGAGATGAGCGCCGCTCCCCCAAGGCCCTCCCAAACAAAGTAATTTTATTATTCGCCCAGGAGAATGGGGGGCTCTAGCCGAGCCCCAGCCGCCCGCCCGCCGATGGGCCAGGGGGTGTGCACGATATAAAACTTTTCTCATGATTTAAGAGTCCCAGTAATTTATGCAGGAAGAGTTTTCGCATCAATTATGTATGAGCATAGTAAATTCACCCGTTCGTTCGAACACCTGTAAGAGCTCCTCAGGGGGTCTGCAAGGTTCAGACTTGGGTGAGCTAGATGGGGCCCCCAGCGGAGTGCGGTGGGCGGAGAGCCTCTTTATGACTGATTTGCATAATTTTGCTATGATATTTTATTTCGCACAAAAACCGAAAACACCCCCGAATAGTTATGTTTGTGGCCGAAATAAATCCCTAAATTATTTTAATCTACTACCACGCACGCTTCATTGGAAAGAAATTTTCAGAATTAGGTAATCACACAATTTATTACCTTCACTCACAAAAATGTTCGGCTTCATTAAAGAAAATCTAGAATTAAACCTTTTTTCATAAAAATCAATATCTTTCATATATTTATTCTACAAAATTTAAAAATATTCTGTCCAAATCCAAAACCTATCACGGTTTTTTGATCCCTTAATGAGATTCTTAACTAGACCCAAAAAGTCAATTTGGGGAAAGAAAAAAGTTCAAGTCTAACTCTCTATAAACCAAAAACAGAGATTTAGAACTAATATGCCAAAAGAAACGTAATTTTAGGTACAGGTAATTTATGTTTAAAAAAAAATAACAGGGTAACCAAAAAAATTAATAATTTTATTCTTCTTATTAAGTTACGATACCTACAAAGATGAAGTATCAGTGGTATCAATTTAAAAAAGTCGTTCCTCTGCTTACAAATATTTGTTCATCTAAAAGGCTTTATGAACACAATTCATCAAAATTATATTATGTATGGTTGTACTAAATTAAAATATTAATAATTTCTTAAGGGTCCATTCATAAATTAATGCTTTCACTGTTACCAACTATCGATTGACAGACTTTAATTGTACTTCGCCTGTGGGAAGATTTGGCTACATTAACATAGTACATACACCCATTTTCTGATCTTATCTAAACGATTTATCTACGGAAAGTTGTCATCAAAAATGGTCCTATGCAAGAATTGTGGGCGATTAAATCATAACTCTACAGAGATTTTGCCGGGAAGATTGTAACGATTTCCTCTTTAATTAGATAATTAACTAAGGCGTGTGCCCGCATTAACACCAAAAACTAAAATTTGTTTAATTAATTAGCTGTCACATTAAGCCATTTTGTAGGTTGGCTTTAATTAGCCCATGGTTGTTTTTGTCGCAAAATTAAATTGAATACATTTTTTAGCAGGAGAACAGCCATTTCGCAATTCTGAGTGACACAGATTTATGTAATGTAAATTTGACAATTTGCCAAAAATAAATTAAGTAAATACGCATTCGGTGTTAATTGGACACAGGGTGATGGTTAAAATTTTTTAAATTATTTTTTCTCTGAGCCCAGATTATTTATTGGTAGAGATCCCTTCGAATGAATGTATGTTAATAAGTCCAGCCGAACTGCATCAATGCAGTCATCACAGACTCTAGATCTCTGATGGAATTTCTAATCAGGCTGCAACTACAAGTATCGTGGTCCCCCGTGCCCCTGCGACTCTTGTCAGATGCTAAGATTACATTTTATGATGTGTGTCAACAGGTATTTCTGAGGCTCATGAGCTCGTAATGATCCCGGAGCCCCATCAAGCTCTCAAGGGCTGGTGGGACTCTCGTGTTGGGTTGGGCCCCTGATCCGCAGAATGCAGCCCGAAACCCATTAATTGCAAATCACAGAGCCAAATGTCAGCAGAAATTGATGTTTCCACACATAGACCCGACCGGGTAATCTATAGGCTGTGGTGGGGCAACCGGAGCCCGGCACTTTGCGCGATTTATATAGATGTAAAGAGGCCATAAATTTTGAATGAATGTTTCATAGGAATTAAACTGTCACATATATTTAAGGCAGCATATGTCAGTGTATGCCCTATCAAACCTGATTTATACGTACACAGGGCCAAACAATGGGGGCAGCAATCTTCGTGCCCTCAGCCCAAGGGGCCGCCGAGGGGGAGCCCGTTCCGTGACACATGTGACAATCCTCTCGGCAGCCCCATTCGGAGGCTCTCCTCTTCCAGTACATGTGACACCGTGTACGGCCTGAAGTGGATTTCGTTGTCTTGCGGCTTCTACCATTTTCCGGCCGGGCTGCGCCGACCCGATAACCGAGGAAAACTATTAGAATATTTGTGTCCGAATTAAAAGGTTTTCAATTTGAATGAATCCGCCGGGTAAATATTGGCTAAATCCGATCGCATCAGAATTGTAGTGGAGTCGCTGCTGACCCGCCGGAAAGTGCTCCAGGGGATTCAGAAGCTTCGGGTACTGGATCCGAAATTTGCATTTGAGTAATGGACAGACAGAACCAACTTTAGATTAACGAGGGTTTTTACGAGCAACGAAGGCATGAAGAAATTCTAGTCTTGGACCTTGAATGGAATGCCAAAATTGCTTTGAATTGATGACGTGAAGAACCCAGAAGCGATCACTTCTGGGAAAATGTATAGAAATTAAGGGCTAATGAATTTTTAGACATTTTTAGGGACCACAAAATAGGATCTCTGCTTCAGAAAACCCTTTATTGTCTCAAAAACATTGGTTGGAAAATCAAATTTAGAATATTTGAATACTTATATTACTTTACATAAAAAAAGGTAGGGAGCACTTCGATTGCTGCCTATGGACTCAGGAAAATTAGAAAATAATTTTAAAAGAACAAGTAACGAACAAATGTACAAAAACAAGAAAAATTTTTAGATTAAAGATTTCCATTGAACCTTTTACCTTATAATTCAAAAGTCCTAAATTCGATGTCTTAAGCTAAAATTCGTGTCAAGATCTTCCGCAAATGAGGCGGGTGTATTTCCTCCCAACTAAACAAGAAGGCCCAGAAAAAAAAGAGCCTATCATCTTAAAGCGAAGAAATCACGGAGGCAGTGGTCCAAGGAGGAAACAGCTCAGCCAGAAATGTCGTCCTAATTAGATGAATGGAGCAACAATCGCAATCTCGAAATAATTAGCAGACGGCGGGGAAGTCGCCTACTGCCACTCCGGACAATCCGAAAACCATTTCGGGTATAAATTTTCCAGAAACTTACGTCCCCAGAGCTTGTGCAGATTAATCATATCTTTAGACGTGGCTGCGGGGGCGAAAGGGCTCGGCTCCACAGTGCAAGATGCTATCTGAGGGCCGCTTCTACAGCGCGGGGCCACTGCCAGACTTCGTGTCCTGCCGCCCCCCGAGCCTCGGATCTGGGGCCCTTCCGGTGGGGCTGGAGTAGGAAGATGAAAAAGCCATGTCATCTGCAACGTCAGGTCGGTCGCTAAAAAAGGAATCGTCGTTAATTAAGTTTATTTGCGGCGTTCAATCCCCCCTTATCAGATGCCGTCGAGCCGGGATCTTACTCAGTATCAATAGGGCTTTGGCGGCCAGATTTAATGTAATTAGAACGCAAACTAGCTGTCGTAGGCACTAATATTATTGGGATGGCCAAGACTTTCAGCTTATTAAGATGGAGGATATTACGGATTCATATTTGCATATACTGATTCTTTTATATCCTATCGACAAATTATATAGTCTAGAAATCAGGTTATTTTTAAAAATTCAATTTCTTTAGTCGACAGCACTATTCAACTAGTACTATAATAGTTCAGTAAGACTTCTTAGTGAACCATACTATATTATACATTATAGTTCCACAGAACTAAATCAATATGTTAAAACAGTTTGACAGAATCGATTGCTACTAGTTAACTAAAATTGTTAACCAATGTTCGCTACTTTTTATGTTATATACAAACGTTAACAATTCTGGAAATATTGGAGACTTCTCTAAGGAAACTATTGTACAACACATTAATTTTTAATCATTATAAGTAAAATTCCTATAGCTGTTAAATTTAACACGGTCATCACCCAGTCACCCAATAGCTATAAATACATGGCGGAATAAAATTGGGCGACAAACGTGTTAATCGAAGACGTTGAGAAAATTACTTAGTTAATTAATTACAGAAGGGCGACCGAGATTTATTGATATTAAAAAATAAAGGTGCTTTATACGAAAGATTATGGGTAAATTCAAAAATGCATCAAAACCGCATCGATTCACAATTCAGCGTAGTGGTCTCTAAAGCTGAATTGTGCATCGAGGCGGTTTTGATGCATGTTTAATTTACCCTATAGAGGTAATATCGTATCATTTTGATTCAATCCTTAGAAATAGCTATTTTTGATTGGACAAGGAACTAATCGATATTAAATCTTTTGGGTTTAAGAAAATGTGATATAAGCATCTTTGTTACTATTTTATTTTTAATTCATAAAGTCCGTTCCTAGTCATTAAGTTACCCTTTCGGTAACATTTTATTTTATTTTATCGCTATTTTATATTATTTAATAGTATGTATTTATTTTACTTGGATATGAAAAAAGGTAAACTGCAAATTCTTCAGCCATTGATGCCACTGCATAATCAGGCCTCGTTTCCCTGCGATTGAATTCTAGAGTAGGGGGTATAAATTGAATCCCATGTTAGTGAGTGGCACGGTGCGCAAATTTAATATCTGAATATTGAGGATTATGCCATCGTGCCAAGCTGCGAATTTAATGGCGTTTCGTTCCTAAATGCCCGTGAAATATCCGTCCATTGTCGAGGCGTTCGCTTGTTTCGCTCCACACGCGCGCACCGACATCGTGCGGGCCTTATAAATTTTCCCATAAAGTCGAGATAAATATTTTTGGTGCAGTGCCAACTATACCCTCATTTTTCTGCAATATCTATCCATATCGCTTTCAGTTGAGGTTTTACGCCAAATTATATCAACTGGAAAAAAAGCGCTATCGAGTTTCGAACAGAAAAAAAGTATCATTAATGGAAGGGTGAGGAGGGAGCCGCATTATGATGAGAAATCAGTGCGGAATAATCGGATGGTCGGAGAAGACCACATATGCTATTTATTTATATATTTTTTTCTAGGGCTTAAAGGGCTCTCTGCACGGATATCCCTGGAAGTAGCTTGCGACCCGCGACAAGTGCACGAACGAGTAGAAATGTTGGGGCTGGTGCACGTCTCCGGGGGGGAAAAGCTTAAAAATAGCCTACAATTGAATTAAAATAGAAACATAAATAAGCCAGGGAGCAGACTGCAGCCAAGGCCCTTTGAGTCCCCGTCGGGCTCCGTGCCCGAATGAAGAGGCACATGTCAAGGGAGACTCAGTCAAACAACAGTTGATCCTCCCCCCATATGCGCACCGGGGGCGGCTGTGACATCTACTTGGTATTCGCATCAGGGCAACTCTTGCTATTTGATAAGACTGGAACAAATAGTGGGAGTATTTATAAAATAAAACACGTCTGTGCAGGTTTGAGACTCCTACGTGCCAGGAATTTACTCCGGCGGACCCTTAAGCACACTTCTCGTATTAAGAGGAAGGCGCCCTGTCGCCTTGCCGAGCCACGCATTTTTTTTCCATTTCGGGTCAAACCCGGAGATCTTCCCCTATACTGCAAATAATTTGAAACAATTCACTGACTCCCCCGCTGTGTGGGGCTGGGGGTGCTGCGGAACATATTGCCGCATAATGGCTTCCCACTTAATTCAGTATTTAACTGAGTGAGCTTGTGCATTTCAACGCATATATGTATATATATATGTAAATCTACCGGCTATATGGTAATTTACGACGCATAGAGGCCCCCTCCTCCCCGCCGGGAAGCCCATCTACTGAAATGGTCCAGAATTGCTTACCCAGGCAGAACTTGGGAGGAACTATGCCGTCATTACTTCTAGCAGGGATGATCTTATGTGATGTGATTTGCAGTCTGGGTAAATGTTCACGTCATAACACGGGGTTAGGAGGGTGGTCATTACGAGACGACAGGAAACATAAGTTTATCAATGCATGGCAAATATTGAATTTATATTGTCAACCGGCCATTGAATTATACGCCTGCTCTGCGACATTTTCACAGATAAGATGCTGAAATTTCTCAGCAATTTGCTCGAAAGGTTTTCCTTAAGTATACCTATGCTTTGGCAGATTTTGAATATCCTTACACTCAAAAGCTTAGGAAATTCGAACGCATCCTGTTCATAAAGACGAGAAACAAAGGCCTCGTTAAGACCGGATATTGCGGTTTCAATTGTATTCTAAGAGGTATTCAAGGAAATCCCAAATATCATATAAATATATTTTATGTTGAAATCTACACAATCAACAACTATGTCATCATTAAAATTGGAATCGCAATAGTCACAATAGTTCAATTTATAAACATGGTAATTTTGATTAGGTAATAATTAACACTATTTCCAAAAGCCCTTAAGTAAATTACATTTATAAACGTTTTTCTACGGATTCAAATTGTATTTAACATAACCAATATTGTTTCTTAGGAGTATGAAAACGATTGGTTTTTGAAATAGATGTCTGAAAGCTAAATAATTTAAAATTATAGTTTGTATAAATATTAACATGATTTGCCGTCCTAATTTAGAAAACTTGTGAGTCGATAGGTATTAAAAATACAATAAAAACTATTTGAGCTTGTTATAAAACACTATCGTTGGTAGTCGGTTTATGCTTTCATTTCTGCTAATCGGTATATATAGAACGACTTTTGGTGTTCTAATTTCTAAAACGACTTTCACAGAGTTTAGATCGGGTTTGATAAAAGTTTAAACGTTTGTTCCAAATAGGAATGATACTTCCATTAGGAACTAGGATTTTGGTTCAATTTAGGAAACGAATTTGAATGAACAATTTGTATACATAATGGCAGATTTAAATATGACGACTTTATACATTCTGTACTAATAATGGATATTCAAGATCATATACATATTTATTATTTACATTTTATATTTTTAGTGGACTTGAATTTTGAAGCTTTCACCTCGAAATCAAAGAGAGCAGTAAAAGAAATATTTGGATCTTATGATCCTTCAGAAGGTCATATTGTAGCTAAAAACGATTTTTTTATTGACTACTTTTCGAAAATTGGAATAAACAATTTGATGAAAGCGTGTAATCGTGACAAAATATGGATCGCCTACGTGCAAGTTTTGGAAATCGATCGTATAATAAGGAATACGTTTACACACAAGACAGTTATGGAAAATATTAAAGACATGATGATTCAAAGTTGGATCCAGAGAAACTTACTTATCAATGTATGTATTTGAAGTTTAAAAAATACTCGTAGAAGTTATTGCGAGCTACATTACCCTATTACTCCCGTAATGATTAGAGGTGAAATGTTTTGGAATACATAGAAAATAACTCTTCAGCAATTAATGCAGGCATTTAATAAATAAAGCATTTATACCCACATAACTTTAACGTTATATAAAAGTTCTAATCCTCAAAACATTTTTTTCTGAAAGAAAAGTAAAACAATAGATTATATTAGGACTTTCTAGGTGTCAGCTAATTGCCCTTAACCCACACCCTTTTTTTTCGCAGACAGCTGAGATCTTTTGGACCTCTCAATCAACACGTGTGTGCCCGAAAATTCGATTTCAATCAAAGTTGGTGAACATTCAGAAAGAGAAAAAAAAGCCAGCAAGAAATTGAAAGTTCCTTAAACTTTGCGACCAGGCCAGATGGATTCAATCCCGAAATAATCTCGCAACTAAGTCGAACCCTAATTCAAGCTGAAGTACTCCCCTCAAAGCACGTGGAGTGGCCTCGGTTCCATCAGACAAGGACTCCTTAACCTCGGGATGGAAGGAGGAGAGTTGGTCCTGGTCCTGGTCCTGATCCTGGTTTCTGGTATGTCAGCCAGGAGGATAGGATCTCGGGAATGGGCCTCGTTGGCGCTCTCCTCGCCGGGAAAGATTCCGCCGCATAGACGTTTCGTCTGTTGGGGCGTAATGCGGTAATCCCCGTAATCTGGCGCTGCTTGTTCCCGGGCCCCCGCCCCAGATAAAACTTTACCGGTATATAATCAGAGGTTATCTCGTTATTCTCGAGTCATTCCAAAGAATTCGCAACTTTTTGCCATTTTACTGCTGTTTGCGATCCCCTGCGTAGGTTATCTTGCCCCTTGTTTGCCCGCCCGGTCGCCGCTCGGCGGGCAAACAAAAACAAATTCATGAAGTATGTGCTCCAACTGATTGAACTGGATTTGGATGGGATAAAGTTTACGAGTTCCTGGTGCTCTTTGTGCTCCTTTTATTTGAGTTCGATTTGGCTGCAAATACCAGCGCCAAGATAAGGCCCGGGACTCCCCCGGACAACGGCACGGAAGTGCACGACAGACTCAAGGTTCGTCGGGAGTTGGCCCCAATTTTTGGTTTATACTCCGCTGGTCTGTCAATTATTAGGACGCATCCGGCGAGGCTTATCTTCCTCGTAAAAGTTCGCCTAGCTAATTTGCTCGTCTAGAAGAAGTAGACAATTCAAGCGGGGGGAAGAAACTTTGTAGTTTGACTGTCCAAACCTTGCTAATTAGCCTGAGGAAAAATGTCTTAAATTTGACGATCTGATTTTCCGCCAAATTAACGTTCTCCGAATTAAAGTGGGGCTCGCAAAAGGTTTCATAATTGAATGAATAGTCGGATTTTTTAGCCCGATCCAATTCCTCACATAGAACCGCAGCGTGTCACCTGTTGAGCGTCTCTGAAGAAAAATTTCATTCGAGACCGCCAGCGGTGACGGTGCCATCTGCATTATTTACGGTCCAGCTTAGGACTAATCCCAGTCCTCTGTGGATTTTCAGTCGTTTATAGCTTTATTAGGAGTTAAGTAGTAATTACGGCGGTTTATCCTTAAATATTTCTTTCTCGTACAACTGGATTCGGGCAATTGGTCCATTTAGTTCTCATTCAACTGAAATTTGCGAGCATGTTTTATCCCACCCCGGATGTTGCCTTTCGTGGCCTTTCTGAGCCCTTTAAATTAAGAAAAATGAAGTGGAAAGGATAAAGCCTTAGCCGGGATGTTTGATGTGGATAATACTCCAACAGAAATCTCGCTGTTATTAGTATTATTTAAAAATTATGTTGCACTCCGAGCAAGAACTATTTCTCATTTGTTGAATTTCCACAAGGAGGTCTAGAAGATATGGACGATTTAGGAAACAACTATTTTTCTGCAATACTACAAACATACTGAATTATTACCATAACGATAATATACAAAACGAGTGGAAGGTCCAAGAAATTCTTCTTGCAACAGATTAAAATAATTGTTCAAACAAGAGAAATGTTACTTTTATGCTTTTAGGTTTTGATATTCTTAAAGTTCTCAAAAATTACCTTTTCAAAACTAGCCTTAAAAATGTGCATTAATTAATTGAAGAGTTGTGCGCTTTTAAAATAAAAATACTATATGTAATTACGACATTTTAATATTATTTAATACAAGAATCTAATTAGCACAACTTGCTTCCCTTAATAATTTGCAGCAGTTATGCATTTTTAAATTTTTAGTTTCCATGAAATCTTTGGGCGCATTTTACTTTAGGGGGTTTACAAAGAAATAACATTAATAATGATAATATGGATAATAAAACCCAGGTTCTAGAATTATTATAAAATATTCATAAAATTCTTTAAAAGAGATTTAAAATATTTGTTTTATATCCTCTCCCTGGCAAAATCGTGACACTATTCTAATAAAAATTACCTCGTGCTTTGGTACGTGTACCTGAACAAATTTAGAATGACCTTTATACACTTATTCGTGTGAGTATCTTGTTCCATAGCAAATGGGTTTAGGGCACGACACAGACCCAAACCGCACCTCATTAAGAAAGTAAAGGCTAAAGCACAGCAAAAACATGTTGCAACGAGGGACATTAAACCTATCGGCGTCCATCGTCACAGCCCTTTCAGTTCCTTTTATTTGTCGCAATCGAAATTGCATTAGAGTTTTCCATGTGAAATTTTCATTAGAGACCATCGTGACGGGGATAATTATCGCTTCCCACTTCAAAGGACGATTTCCCAGAGAAACGACATAACTTTTCCATAGGTAAAATTTAGCAGTCGTTTTGAATGAAAAGGGCCTCCGCCATGTGATCGCAGTTAATTCACCGCGTGGGTGCACTCGGTGCCAGGACGCGGCAACGTCGGGTCATGTAATTATCTGCCATTTGCCTCATTAGTGGGGCAGGTGTTCCTTTTCTGCATTCTATGTATCGCTGCAAAGGGACTAATTTGCAGACTATTTACAGTTGTCTGCAACATCGAAAAACACTCCTCTGTCTGCGGCATGTGTGACCCCGGTGAGACGGGGTCGCCCGTTTTCATTTTTTTTTTTTTTTCTATTTGCCCACATTTGCCCACATTAGTGCGAAGTGGATCCCATTAAAAGTGCCCGAAATGGGCCGCAGCAAGCATAAATTCAAATGGAAAATAAAGAGCGTTTTTATCTGAGACCCCGACATCATTTTTCATTTAAAAAGACACAGGCGAGTGTGTTTCCATGTCAGGGAGCTGGTGCAGCTAGTTGGGAAAGGTACAAACAGGGCAAGGAGGAGCACTATTTAATTGAAAGGAGCCCCGGAACAAAGGGTTTGGGGTGGCTTACGCGAAAAAGGGCTCTGCCAGGGCGTCCTTCAATTTGGTTCTTAGCCAAGTTAAGCGGAAATTAGAGTCGAGTAAGTGCTCGCAGTTGTTCACTTCAAGAGCCATCGGAAATGCTTCTTTTTTGCGTCCCGGAATGAAGTCACTCGGGGCTCGATTCTAATGGGGCCCCGATGTCAACGACAGCGGGGTCTGGCAGCCAGTTTAATTTAATGGAACCAAGTTTATTTTTCGGTTTTGGGTAATGGCCTCTCAAAGAAAACCCCCCCTCTACCCTCTATTGAAAACCGGAAAGTAACTTTCTTTTGTGGGCGACAATGAGGTCGTTTTGCCACTCCGAATACCCCAATTCAACACCAATTCCAATATTTGTCAGCGAGGTAATGAATCAGTTGAGTCCTCTTAAGTTCCAATAATTAGTCCACGATAGACGGGACTCCTTGAGCCCCAAAAACCCGAAAATTTCGAAAATCTCTAGAGGGGCGCCGTTTCCATAGACAGGGCCCCATCCACTCCTAGACACATTCTCGCAAGCTAGCTCGCCGGGATGCGTCTCTTCGTGGATAAGAACTCATTTCTGCCGGTGATAATTGGACCAGCGGACTAGAGGCACGTTTCATATTGCCTACGTGCTGCGAGGAAACTTCATCCTTCCTGTAATGAGATTCGCGAGCTCTCCTGGAAATGAGTGCATTTCACTATCGCTCCGCCTCGAGCCTCTGCCTCCAGATTTCGCAGAATTGCAGAGGAGCACCGCATCCAGGGATCCCTGGGATCTAGGGCCTCCCTTCGGAATTTAGCACAGAAATGTGAATTTCAGTTAATATTTCTGAAAAACATTGTTGCAAGTGTCTGACGGTCGTTTTGGCCGCAATATCGTCGAAAGCCGGCGGTGTGTCTCGTACGAGTGGAATACAAAAGTAGAAGCAGACGGGCCCCTAACTACCTTACAGAATTTTCTGCAAAGGAGGAAACTCCACTCAAGTTTGAAATTTTCTTTGCAATTCGTTGCCGACTCAAATTAAAACTCTTGCAGTCACAAATGTTCTGCATTCTTCCTTCTAAAGGCTGTGACAGACGGACATAACGAAATTTTAAGGGTGGAGAAGTTCTTTTTTGTCACAGACAACTGGGTTTTGGGTGAGCGACATTGAAAAACCACTCCAAAAAGTTATGAGATGGCCCAATTTAAGTGATTTTATAGTTTTTTCCTTTACTACTTACATATTTTGTTTATTTTCTATGATCAGAAAGTGATCATAAAGTTTTGTTTTACATTCCCTTCTGATTTAATTATTCATCTCATTTTTCATAATATTTATAAAAAAAGGATAAATGGCTCCTTCGAGTGTCTTATGTTTACGTTATTTTACAAAAAGCTTGTCTTTTTATGATTTTCCCACTCACTTCCTCAATTTTTTCAAATAAATAGTTCGTTAATATGATTTAACTTGACTGGACTTGAGCAAAATGGCACAATAACGTCATTGTTTTCTTTTTTTTTTAATTTCTTCCCTCTTAAAAGTTATTATAAAGATTTTCAAAATTTTTTTCATCTTTATCTTTTAGACTAAAAATATTAATAAATATATTTTTGCTTAATCATTTAAACTTCACACTTAAGTTATTTGAAAATGAAGATATAAAAATGTTAGCGCTCCGTAGATTGCATCGCTTGTGCAGAACACAATTTGCACATGTACCAGAGGGCTCCAGGTAGTCTCAACGTCGGTCCTTAAATAGATTTTTTCCTCTTAAGCATAGAAAATGGCCGTGGAGAGCCATAAATTGAATTAAGCACCTGTCGAAATGTTACAAGCGAGATAAGCCGACAGGGCTGTAATTAAGAAGTAAGGAGCCTGACCGAGACTTCTTAGGACTAAATAGCTGCTGGTCGTGAGCCAAACACCCCGTAAATCACGCAACATTTTAGCAATATTTGACACGGGTAACTGCCCACCTCCCGTGCATGGCAATTTCGTTGCAAATTAAGCAGTTTTTTTCATTACCCGTGGCAAAAGAGAACCATCCTCGTTTACGAGCCCCGCTGACGCTTCCGGCGCGGGCGGCAGTCGCTCCTCTACCAACCAAAACAATCTCAATTTCATGAAATTTGAAAAGTTCCTAAAGTCATAAGGGGAGCCATAACCAAGTCGATTCCGAGTGATGTGAGCACCGGCATTAACCGTCAGCTGGCGGGCCCCAGCGAGCGCGATTTTGACATAATAGCCCCAAGAAGCATCATCCGCTGATGGGGCTCCCCGGCTCCAGCCGACCGTCTACTTCGCCCGTCGGCCATCCTACTGCCATGCCACTCAGAACCGGCGGGCATTAACATAAAATGAATTATGCATAAGGACCACTTGTTGCATTAATTTTTCCACCAGAATTTCTAATTTACCTTCCTCAAGCGGGCGGCCGCGCCATAAAGCCGGCCCCGACGACGACGACGTCGACTACTCCCGGCCACCGCCATAATGCGGATAAGATTTTGCATCCTGTCGTAAGTTAATGGTCTTATAAGTGTCAAGACGGTATAAGGGCAGCTTTAATGGAATATAACCGCAGAATAATTAATTTACAACCCGGCGACCCACCGAGCAGACCTTCCGCTCTGCAGGCCAGCACCAACCCATGTGCAGGGTCAGACCTTCGGTCGCCCCATTCCGCGGTGGTTGGGGCAACTACGGTCCCCGACTAATCTTGATTTGAGCAAGTTTCTGCTCCGCGAATGTCCTCCGTAAAAGATTTTATATAGCGCTTACATTATGACGTGCGGATTTATCGGCGCTAGGGGATTCCCCCCGATAAGGGATTTAATTTAAAAGAAGACATCCCCGAGATGCCGCTGAGACGCTGTTGAGACATCAACCGAAACTTTTACGGCCGTCCTAATTGAACGCCATGCTCAGCGCCAGCATCCGTCTTCTATTTCATCTAAATGGTGATGGAATTACTCGACCGCAACTATCGCACGGAATATGTTCCCGGGAATGCGAGGCGTTTCAGCGTTTTGAGAGCACTTATTTATTTTTATGGACTCACCGAGATATGTACTCGACATTTTACAAATTCTTCTTCCCTAAAGGTATTCAGAATGCTACGGGCGGTTATTTGAAGTAAAATTGCTTTCAAGGTTTTTCTGTTTTCTACATTTTTATGAGAGATCATCCTATGCCAGAGGAAAAACTTCATGAGAAACTTTGTTCGGATACGGTGCACCACCCCAAGACCTTTTATTTTAAATTTAAAGTTCAAACTGCATTAAACTTTGTTGCCGAAAGAGCGAGTATTATTCCGTTTTACAATTATAATAAAATATAATATTGTATAACGATCAATGCCAGATAAATCTATGGCGTGATCATTATCTGTTTAAGACACTTAACGTTCGGAACCTTCTTGAATCTTGGAAACTCGGACAATAAGCCATATTCATAAACAGCCAGAACTAAAGTCGTTCTAGAGAGGAAGTTTATGATCGCGAAAAAAATAAAAAGTAGTTAACACTAATAACAAAATATGCAGCTGTTTTATTAAGAATTGTCTGTTAGCACTAATTAACGCTGGCTCCGGTAAGTAATTAATATGGGCAGAGAATAATTAGGAAACATAAACATGTTTTATCAGAAAAACTAAGGAAACAAGCTGATAAGTTAAGGAAAAGACGGCTCAGTTTAAAGCTTTGTAGAGTCAAAGAGTAGATTGCCATTAGGAAGATCGTCAAGTAGATTCTGTATGAGCTAAGAGTGATTTTCTTATAATTGAACAAGTCAATAATTGTAATTTCCATTTTTTCTGGTTATTTAAATTAGGCGGTTATTAGAAAATTTATCAATCATACCTTACTATTTACGCCCTTTCAATAAAGAACGATTTCAGCTAAAATTTTAAGAAATATTTTATTTTCAGAGTCCTTTTTTTTTGTTTTCATACAGGGAAGTAAAACTGGCTCCATTTATTATGCGAAAAATTCACTCAACGTTTGTTTTATAAATAGCCGGCCACACACGGGATGGTTTTTGGCGTACAAACTTGTGACAATCTTTATGACAAACTTTGTTTGTACGCCATTTTGCCCACAAACGGTGATGGTTTTCATTCCTAAAGCGATATAACAAATTTAAAGAACGATATCGCGACTCCACAATCTAATGTCGGAGCAATTCATCTTGACAGATGATAAAAAAATAAAACCACGGAAAAATCAAAGGCGAGAAATATTTGGGACGGTTTTGGGACGGTTTTAAGTTTGTACGCCAAGTTGCCCACACACGATCAATCTTTTGTTTGTACGCGTGCTTGTACGCCAAAAACCGTCCCGTGTGTGGCCGGCTAATAGTAGATTATCGAAACCAACCCAATAGTAAATACATATGTATATATATAATAATAATATAGTTTTCAAAAATATGAACCGTATTTAAAATTGTTTATGCATTTTTCTAATACAGCCAAACCCGCGAAATTGCACCACGAATAAGTGATCAAATCGGTTTATTGCACCACCCATTGAAGCATGTTTACTTTTCCCCTTAAAATGCCGAAATACAGTTATAAATGGGCCAATGTTACTCGAAAAAGTTAAGTAATTTGAAATAAAATCAGATTTTGAACCCAACAATGGTTAGGTCTGGCGCTGGAAACTCTTGTTGGTTTAAATTTAGTCAGGTCTTTTTTGAAACTTAACTTCGTAGTCCTTCGAAGAGTATTTGGAATGCAAGTTATTTACCCTAAGGAACAAATATCAGACTTTAGTAATAATCCTCTGCAGAAATTTGTAATAAACAGATGGGGGATTCTCTAACCTTACCCTTAACCCTTAATAAACGTTCTTAATATAATCAATCAAACGATGCCTAAACTTGCGTAAGTTATAAAATTTAAACCTAAAAAGGAATAGGTTAATGACTACAATTAAAATTTACAAAAATAGATACTTATCTTGTCTCATCTCGTTCTGATGGGAATTTCCTAGCTTCAAATTCAGTTCGCTAATTCCGGTTTGATTATTCCAGCTCGGTCCTTCTGCCATTTCATATTCAGCTCAACAGTGAAGTGAGTGCTACTCCTGCGCGTCGCGTTTGGAACTTTTTGAGCTGACCAAATCCCTCTCGACAGTTCTAAAATTATAATTGGAAAAAAATGCCACCAGTTGGCGCAGTGCACGCTAGGAAAATAATTATTTTGGTATCATGTCTCTTCTTACGTCTGTCACTGCGAACATGGCGAAACCATAAACATAAATTTTAATTGAAATCCTGTTCCTGACGTAACGAGTTGATGTTTCTTAAATTTAATAAAGTAGGCTTTTATCATTACTCCTCATTTCCTGACCGTGCGATTTCTTTTAACCCTTGCAAGACCTGACAACCAAACGGAGGCAATGAAAATGTTAAAATCTACAAGCTTTCGCAGGCTTCTTCGGCAGAAATTCAATTACGCCTCCATCCATTCGGATCAGACCAGCGATATAAAAATGAATATTCACAATTTTATTGCTCTCGAAGGAGGTTAAAAACACTACGTAATATATACTAGAACATAGTTTTATGATTTACAGGTAAGAAATTGCAGTTCTGCAATTGCTTTTATTAAGGCGAATTTTATATTTTAAGTTATTCATATCGTTTGAGGAAGAAACATTCCTCGAGTAACGACTCAAAATAATCGTGATAAAAATCTCTATGAACATAAATTGTAATCAAAATTTTATTAAGTAGTTCGAAATTCAGCTATGAGCATAAAGAGGACGAATGACGCGATTATGGGAATATGCAATTTACGCTTCTCAGGTGAGGTGGATTATAATTGGAAATATGTAAATTATTTCAAATTAAATCGTAAAAACTTTTAATAGTTGAATTGCACGTAAAATGTCTAACCGATAATATGTATATCTTGAGTAAGTAGTTTAAACTCCTCCTAACAGAAGGAACAAGTTCCAGAAAGTTCCAGTAATTAAATTTAGAAAAATTAACTACCTGCCACCTAAAAGTTCAAACTAAAAAATTCCGAGGTTTTAATAAAACGAAAACACAAAACTTTGAATTTGAGTCTAAAAATAATTAAATAAGCTCTATTTTTAATTAAGTAGGACTAACTTTTAAATGCTCAATTACCAAATGATAGTCGAATTTATACAGACGTTAGCAAAAATGTTGAGGTGCTTATATCCTGAAATTATTAGAAAATTAGTCGGCCCTACATAATTTTTGCTTATTCCATTTATTTCCCTTGGCAGTTAATTAGCGAGAAACTTTTATAACCCGGATATAGGGAAGTAAAAAAGTGCGAATTTTGCACCTTTTTGAAAATTCATTTTCATCAGTTCCTCTCGTAAAGGCAATGGGTTAGAGTGGCAGAGACCACCATCAATCGAAAATGATGACTCTGGCGAACCGCAGTCGTTTATTAGAAACTAAACAGAATGTCCGGGCGCTTCCTGAGCGCCGCCACATTTATTGAATTTAAATGAAGCCGAGCTCGCAGGTGAGCGTGTTTGCATTGGCACCGCTCATTTATCAATTCCAGGTGAAAATTATTACGTGGTTTTCCATTGATTCGACCCCCTGATAAATCCGACGGCGTTTCGGATGTCGAGCGGGCACCGAAGCATATTCCGCCCATTAAACGGGGCCCATATTTCCTGCGAATTTATGGTGAGGGGGGGCTGCGTTGTCGAAACCAATGACGACCTGCTCCTCGCTGGGGCTACCTCTGGCTCGTGAAGGCTCCGGAAGCGCCCCGGCTGAAGGTTATGAATTCAAAGTGAAATATTTATTCGTTCGACGAATATTCAGGGAAGGTGTTAATTCGCTCTGACTGCATGCGAGCAGAGCGGAGAGCTCCACCGCTGTGATTCGCAGCCAGACACAATTTAAGGTGATATATTATTACACCTGGAGGGGTTTGCATGCAAGTGAATATTTGCATTATTTAGCCCCGTTGCAACAAGTGCAACGTGTAGCTGCCAATTTATTCGTTTTCGCGCGTGAAAGTGATACCTGATTTGAATACCACTGGGCGGATACTTCATCCCGGCTAAGTTTAATTAAACAAAAATATTTTTAGTCTGATGCAAACGAGGCCACTGGGTTATATTCCTGGATATTAGTCATTGCGATTGCTTCCAGCCAAGTACATCCGCCTTTTCAGTACTTGTAAACAATTTTGATGAAAGCCAATTTTTGAATCAGTCTCAGTAGAAGTTCAAAGGAATCAAAGTAATAAGGCCTTTTGCTTTTTTAAAATTCAATTCACTTCAATCAGTTGTATACTTCGGTAGTTTATTTTCGCTAAATTTGACTGAAAAGAAAAAGGTAAAAATAAGCTTTAGATATCGTATTTAGGTCTTTATTATTATCTTTATACATTGCATATCTATTCGAACATTTTTAGTTTCAAAAGAATTAACGAACATAAAAGAGATTGAACATTTGATACATGCCTTACTAAGAAAAATAAATTATATTATATTAAAAACTGGTTCACCAGCCTATAGAAGAAAGTGTTCTAAATTAATTAAGAAAATATTATATTATACTAAACACTTTTTAATACCATCGAAAAGCATACTTTTATTTGTCTTATACTATTCAGTTAAAAAATATACATATATATAATAATAATAATGATGTTTTGTTCGTTACAACATTAAGTTCCAATTTCTTCAAAATTTAATAATTTATTTTTTTCAAATTGACAACGATCTGAAATTGTGATAAATAACAACTCCACCTTAACATCAATGGAAATTTTAAAAGATACCTTATAAAAGAGTAACTACCTCAATTCTGCAGTCGTAATCATTCAACTGTTGTCTTAAAAATTCTGTTTTAATTAAGAAATAGGCAACTAAGTAAGCACTTTCAAATATTCGCAATGACTTAATATACCCGCGAACAGAAACGTTAAAAATAAGTGCTTGATACCCTGAAAAACCGCAGTTCCTTTTTTATAGGGTCCAATTTCGAAACACCCGTAAGTTTACTACCGCAACTAAGATGTGCCCTGCGAAGTAGCGTTTAATTAGACTTCCGGGCTAACAACCACCCAAAGAATCGAGCGATAACTAGATTACGTGACTGTGAGCAATTATTTAATGCTCTCCATCCCACTTTCTGAGGTAAAGAAATTTAATCCGAAATGCAAAACATTTTAATTATATTAGTGTAGCACTAGAAAACCGTTCGATAAATAAATAGACGAAGAAAAAGTCTCCTTTTTGCGGTAAGTCAGTCAATTCGAGGAACATAAAAGAGGTGCGCTGCCATCCTCAATTTTGCTAAGTGTATCCGAGAAGGACCTTCGAGACAGAATCGGGTTAGATGCCTCCAGCAGCCGATGATGTCAAGCATTCCTTGAGAGCCAAAGCTAATGTTTGAGCTGCACAAGCAACTAACATGGGAAGAAGCTTGAATGGATGCAATTGAAGCGAAAACTTAATCGAATCCCGAACATAAAATTGCAATCAATTATTGGAAACCGAAAGTCGAAATTGCGGTCTTTGTCTTTTCTTAATTAAGTTTTCTAAACGGATCCAATCAAGCGAGAATATTCTCCGCAAAGCAAACGCCGCGGATTTGTGCTCTACGTCTGAGACAAAAACAAACTCCTGTATGTCGTCTTTTAAGTTTATTGGATGAATGTCTTTAATTAAGCCTCGAAGGAATCGCATGAAACACAGAATTTTTTTTCCAGCTTCGCCGGACTTCTTTCCTCATCAACAACAACCTCCTTTCCCTCCTCGTTGCACTATAGCAAAGGAGAGTTATAAAGTCCGACAATCTTCAAAAATCTTAAATTAATCTCGTTAAATTCCATTTAAATAAGGAAAAAAAAGTTTCCTTGTTATCAAAGTTTAATAACTTTTAATTTTCTCAAAAACATTTTCTCACAAAAAACTGCAAAAATCCCATGAAAACTTTCTATTGATTACTTAACAAAATAAAAGAACAGAATCTGCCGCACCGCCCGTCAAGTTACTTCGTCGAAATCTTTCTTAAGTAGGAAATCTTTTCCTCCTTAGTAAGATTACTTAAAATTAAGGAGAAACCCCTCTAAAAAGTTAATAAATTCAATGAATAATCGCACCCTTATTATAACTCTTGCAGCGCGGATCCCGGGTTTTTGAATGCCTCCCGCATTCGCGGGCGACCGGTCCTATGAAAAATTCAACGGAATATAACGACGCAAAAAGTCCTTCAGGAGAGGGCGCAACAAACATTTTCGGCACCGAAAAATTATCAACTAATAAAACCGCTGAACCAACCCTTTCCTCCCAAATTTTAATTACTTCGCAAGGGCGTGGGTTTATGAGGCACCCTTCGACCCGACGAAAGGGAAATTGATCCATGACTCCCGCGGTATCGCTGCTTTTATGCACTGACATCGTAATCTTTGCCAGATGGCCACATTTTCTCAGAGTTTAAGATAAAAAGTACCTAATTGCTGGACCTTCAAAAATAGGGTGAATTTGAAGTAGGTATAATGTAATTTTTCTGGAGGTTGTATTCGTAAACACTGATGATGTTTGGATTAAATTATAAAATTCAGAAAGGGTTTCATTTATTGGTGAACCACAAACCATTAAACAATTTTTAATTCAATCTCAAAATATATATTATTATTCGTTCGCGACACATCGTCAAGTTTCTAAGAGTAGTCTTCCTATATTCCGAACATACACTAATTGCCCACTTATTTGTTTTTTTTTTTTATTCAATCTTAATATTTTTATTCTTTGTACATGGTGCGTTTTTAGCGTCTGTAAGTAAAAGTAAGTAACATACCTCGGACACTTTTAAATAAATTTATAAATCATCATATTCTTAAAAACAAAGGCAATAATTTTTATAGAAATCATTGCGTTTTAACATAAACGAACTCAAGAATTTTTTAAATTCCAATTTAACTTAAATAATACATTTAAAATCTTAAATGTATAGTGATATTTTTAGGTCTACGTACCTACAGGACAAAATTTAAATTGTACTTTGGTTCATAAATTAACTGGTTTATACTAAAAAGATTATCATATTAGAATGAAAAATGATTCCAAAAAGTTAAGCGGCAAAGTTTCTGTAGGATTGCATGCCGTATTAGGGCATTACCAAAATACGACATCAATAAACTGCAGCAGAATATGTTGCTAACAATAATTCCCTCATGAGGGCTAGTTTGGAAAGTTGTTGTCTTCCTCAAGCGGAATTGCGGAAATTGCAACAAAGGAAACTGCACAAAATCCTCCACTGTACAGAGCGGTTGGGAAAACTTCAAAAATACATGTAATTTTATCAAACGTAATTTCAGTTTCTATACGGGTTCCGCCGTGTCGAACTCAACAGAACCCATACCAAGGGTTGGTCCGAACCCATCCCTTCGGGCTGTCCTTGATGGAAAACTTCCAGTAATTGTCATCGCAAATTACAGTCCAACTTGTGCCAACTCTCTCATGAAATTATCAACCCCGAAGCGTTCCATCAGACCGGGAATTCTCAGTTCATCATAAAACTATTTCAGCAGTAATTTTCCTCGTATGAAAAAGCGGTGTGGCGGGACCAGGGGAAGGTGGGATATTTCTTATCGCTGGGAAGGGCCACTTATCCCGAGGGTCCATCTGCCTTTTAAACCGAACTCTCTGCCGGCGCTGGGAACCACACGAATTTTGGCGCACCGCCAGGAGCAGCAGCCTTTTGCATTTCGAGGGAGCCACGAAAACAATTTGCGTTGCTTGGGGTCCGCCGCACCTAAACCTCCCTGCGCAACCCTAGAATCTCCCCGCTCCCCTGAAACACCCCCGCATTGCCTCTGTGGCAAAATAAGCTCGAAATTAAATAACAAGTTTAAAGTCCTCGAGCGAAGACGATGCAATAAGAGCGAAACCCAATTATCTATAAAATTCAGACGGAGAGTGCTTAATTGCGAAGGCTTCAATTACATGGACAATTAATTCCCAGGGGAACTAGCAAGACGATAAAATTTTAGCGATTGCGATGAGCACACCACCACCACTGCGCTGATAAATGATTCCGGGCACGGCGTTTAACGACAAAAATTATGGTCCTGTCGGTGTACTCGGAACATTAATTTGGAAAGTTCTGGATCTGCTAATTTCGGTATTGAAGGAGCCCCATGGCCGTTGAGCGGAGCCCGCCTAGCGGCGGCCCCACGACGGCCCCACGGCCCCACGGCCCGGTGGCGGCCACTCGACCTATGCTTTTACGGCCAGCGGTGCATGGCCGGGCGGTGCAAAGTTTATATATTTTTGGATGGATTCATTGCGGAAACTTCGGCCCGTGATTTATGGGTTATTTAGTTCTTTATGGCTCCAAAGGGGTTTCAAATTGAAAAAGTTCGCTCCCCCGACTTAATTTTGTGTGCTGCGGGCGCGGCCTCCTACGCGCCCAAAGGAGCGTAAACGAATTACTTCGCACAGTCCTGGTCCAGTGGACTATCGACCTGGGCGGGGCTTGAATAATAATCGAGAAGGTCTCGGACCAACAAAACCTTAAAATCGCTTTCGAAAGTTTCAGTCAATATTTGACTACTGGAGCCACTCAGAATTTTAGTGATTAACTTTGAAATTTTTTTTCAAATTTTATAAACCAACTCTGTGGGAATATCGTTAAATATAGGTACATACATATATATCGATGAAAATTCGAAATGAATTTTTTAGAAGCGATAAAAAAGAACGCTTTATATTTTTCTACATATGCCCTACAAGTAGTCGTTATTCGTTTATGAAAAATTATAAATATTCCCCAAAAGTATGCTGCATTTAAAAGTCCATAAATCAAACAGTTGTTTTATGAGTTATGTAAGCAAATAATTTATTTTAACTTTCTCATTTTATTTTATTTTGTTAAAGTTACATTTAGATCATGACCTTATCAAATCGCTGGCGATCTAAAAATAATGTTTGAAACATCAACTCAAAACCCAAACCACTCAATACGTTTGATGATCTTGTAAAAATAATCTAATCAAGTCTCTAGCGAACCGAAACCGACCTTTAAGTTAAAGATTTCGTTTTATTTTATAAAGTGGGTCGTAATAAAAAATTTTTTAAGATTATTTGGAAGAAAAAAAATCCATTAAAATTTTGACAAAAAATTACTTTTTTATTCATTTATTTAGTTTTTCAAAGCTTTGAGCAAATATCAAATTACCCTAAAAAACTGGTTTGTATTTCTTTGAATTTCTTCAAAAAATAATACATATGTATGTATTTATGTTATAGGTATGTACCTATATTTTTTTATTACCTATATATTTAATTTTTCATTTATAATAAGAACTAGCTTATTGCAGGAAACCCTAAAATATGGAATGTTCATCAGTAACAAAAAGAAAGCATCTTATTGCTTTAATTAACAAAAAAGGATCCCCAAAGCACTATTGTGAGCCGAAAGGCACGGAAAAAATTATTATTTTTTTCGGGCCTACTCAAATATTTCTTTTATTTCACCGCAATGCCTTCGTGGAGTAATTTTCCGCAAAATTGTCGAAATGCCTCGGAGTGCTCTTTGGTGAAATTGGGACAGGAAGTCTCAGTTGGTTGTGCTGGAGGAGCGCCACCACGTCTCTCTACGGAACAGATTGGCAGTGGGCAAAAATTAATCGACGTCCATTTATTAACTGAGAATTTCATGGAATTTCAATTTCATTCTGGTTTAAGTCGAGCTGCCTCCTCCCCAGCCAGCCTTCGAGCATTTAGAAGGAGCATTTCCGTCCGGAAAATAGAAAAAGATTTTTTTTTCATTTTTTCTATTTTGACTTTTTTTTCCTGCCGCAGAATATCTGCCTTCAATTTAAGTTTTTCAATTCTGTCGAACGAATAAAGTTTTGTCAGAATAAATCAAACGAGTAATTGCAGTCACTCAATGACGACTCCCGGGGTACATGAGACCAGGAGGAGTTACGATCCGGGGGGAAAAGTGGGAGTCGTATCACTGCGGTTTTGGTTTTGTACCAGCAAAGCGAAAACTCCATCAATTTACTTCGATTATTTGCTTTCGAGTCTACGAGTTCCTGATGCTCGTGCTTAAAATGCTTCAATGCTCCCAGCGGGAACACTAAATTGAAAAAATTTTTGCTCGTTTTTCTTTTTTTTATACAAAGAAGAGCTTGGGAATTATTCGTTATGGTTGAGATCGTTAGGCGCCGAGTGGGTGCCATTGATGAACGGATACATTATTCAGAGCCGTGCTCGCGTGCACTATAAAGTTCAGACCACAGCCTGAAGGCTCAGCGACGTCCGAGCTCACCTCAGCCGGGGTGCCACAAGGTACGCCCTTGGGACCCACTTTGTTTAATAACACGCATAAGTAGCCTCAGGTGAAGACGGGAACAAATAAGGGCGTTTGTGGTGCACCTTGTGCAGGTGACGTTGAGTGGATGATATGACAAATTATTTGAAGTTTATTGAAAAGGTTCGAGTCTTTCTCAGGTGCTCTGGTAAAGACAACATCCGCAGGATCCCTTCTAACGTCGGATCCGTCACATCTACTTCAGGTATTCACCTAGTTGGATGCTCAAAGAGCTCTGTAGATTTTAATAAATTTCACTGTAACTGGAAGCCGACTGCATGGAGGGTTTTAATAATATCGTCTACGTTCGTATACGAAAACTTCAAGTATCCTGTCGAGGACAATTGGATGTTTTGAGAAGCTGTTCATTTTTCTTCCTCAACTTGGTTCGGCAGGATAATTCAAGGGGAATGCCGAAGTAGGTTCTTCTGCTTGCGAGGACTTGTTGATCGATGCCAATGTAGGGTTTTATTACCTCCTCCTGGGCACGGTTATTGTTTGCCCTACTTAAAATAACATATCGAACACTCAATCAGTCGGTGGAGGAAAAGTTGCAAGGTGCATTGCTTGAATAAGGAACTTCATGGAAAAACAGCCCGAGAGGAATGAAGTCCCTATAGATGCAAGTGCATCGTACTCACAATGATTAATTCCCTTTAACTTTTCCTTTAAAATCACTTAAATGTCTGAAGTACCTCAAGTGTGGGATGAGGCTAAGCGCAGAAACTTCTGCGAGGGGAGTTCATGCAAATTCCGACTCACCACCCAGCTTCAACTCGCACAAGTTTAGTGAATTAGCTGAGGAGTTTTCTACAGACAGGTAGTCAAAGTAAGTTACCTGATAGGTGCATGAATATTTATGAAAAGCCAAGGATTCCTTTATGAATTCTAATGCGAGAAATTCATCATAGCTTCATCCGCTCCGTTTAGATTGCTTCTTAATCTATTTGCGTTACAAAGGCGGCCGGCCGCGCATTTTGTCCCGATTTTATTTTTATTCTTCCTCGATTCTATTTTTTGACGTGTTTTTGTCATGTTTCCATTGATTTAAGTGGAAATTCCTAAAATATGCAAAATGTTTGCTACGGTGAGATTTGGCGGCATTAGACATTTTAAAATTCGCTAAATTATTGCTGATCCCAATCGGAAAGATATCGCCTTATTAATCATTCAAATGAATTTGACATTGTAAATTCATAAGCTTGAGAGGCAGACAGACAGGACACGATGGCCCAAAATATTTTGTTGTCTCGGAAAAGTGGCAGCACGTTGTGCCAGAGGGATTTCTCCGAACAAAAAAAGAGAAAACAAAATTGTGATGCCTGTGTGTCCTAGTCTGCTATAACCCCGCAAAAATATATTTAATATTTTATTTGTTTACAGTCCCCCTGTCTCGTGGATTAACATCACCCCTGCAGGGGACTCGCATTTACTCGTCAGTTTTCCTGACATTTTGGGGGTCTGATGTAAGAACCGCCGCCGTACCTACGTCATATTTTTACCTCCCTAGTATTCTTTCATCTACATCCATAGGGAATGCATTTTTGTACCGTTCGCTGTAGAAAATTTTAATAGGAAGCTTAATTTTCGTTTTACTCTTTAAAATTTAATCAAAACATTTTAGAAAGAACACTATTTCTAGCTGCGCTATTTAACTCGAAGATTATATCGACTCAAGTTTTTAGTTTATAACAATCAAACCGAATTTTATTTATTTAAACTTCAGTCCTTCGAAATTTGTTTAATGAATTATTTCATTGATTTAGGAACTATAGAAAACAAATCAAAATTTCCCTTCGCTGTAATTCACACTTAAAATTTTAATGAAGTTGATGACCGGCACTCAATTCGTACAATTATGGCGTATGTGGCAGGAGCACTGGCCACACTGATGAGATCTGGCCTGTGCTCCGAATTTAAACGCCGACCATTTTTAAGTTCGTCTGCCTCGGCGGACGAGCATTTGATTCTCAAAATCTGTCCCTATTTCGGGATTATAACAAACGGCAAACGTGCACAAAATTGTAACAGTATGAAACTTAACATAAAATTTTTGTTCGGAAAATATTGAGCTTAAACCCAAACATACCCAACTGAGAATTTAAAATTCTTCTCTTGAGGGTTCTTAAGCCAAATTAATTTATTTGTTTTTGATTTGAGTGAGAAAAGTAGTTTTACAAAATTGGTTTAAGGTTCTAAGTTTAATATTTTTATGTCTTTTTGCTCAATTTATGATAGTGTTCTCTAAAAAATTAAATGAACGTACGATTTGATGTAGTGTATATGTTTTATTGGTGGCCACAATTTCAGATATCGTTTTCAATTGTATTTAATTTAGCATTTTCTTTTCTCCGAACGTAGCCACACCTTGGACTATTCCGCGGTGCTTTTGTCCATGCGATCACCGTGACAAGAGGGGGCTAATTCATTGTCGTCCTCGAGGTTCGAGGGCCATTCGCGTTGGGGCCCCCCCGAGCCGGAGAGGAGCTATTAAGGACACTTCTGCGTTCGGATAAGAAAACAAAGGGGCAAAGCTCCACATTCATCACAGGCTCCTCTGGGGGGCTTTTGTGAGCGGTAATAACTTCAGCCAGAAACAAAGCTCCTATGTATTTACATGCGACGTAAAAACGTTCCAAGGGCCCCTCTGTGTGCAAGTGATTTGATACTTTTCAAGCATTGTTAGCTGAAAAGGGCTTTTTATATCACCAGCAGTTGTGCCATTATGCGACCGGCAAGAGCGGCAAATAATGAGCTCTCCCGGCAGCCCGGTTATCATGTGAACCTTCCGGTTCCACTGGGTATTATCCCACAACATCCTGAGATAATGCACGACTATTAGAAGTCGCATTTATGAACTCTTTGAAATAAACACAACTTTTTTGTCTCCCATAGCAACCACCGCTGGGTTTCCATTTGAGGACTTTATTCATATTAAAACGAATTTGCGCCGGAGTGGGACCAGAGAGATAAAATTCAGCTGCCGTTTCGGGAAGGATGGGGTAATAATGCTCCGGCTCGGGTGCTCCGCCCCAACGTGGCATGCCTGGGAGTGCCGGATCCCACTGAGACAATGGAGCGTCCTTCCAACGTTCTAATCGCAGAAACTGCGTGCTGAAATACCTTTTGCATTGCTCCTAGATTAGTCTACTGGGCGGACTCATTGTTCTAACTCATTAAAAATGGTATGCACTATGGAAAGCGTAGTTTACAATGAATTAAATTTTAAACAAGTGGAGATAAGTCAAAGTGATCTAGAGTCCACTTCTGGGAAGTTTCGTACACAGCAGGTGTGGACTGTCGTACAGTTCATTTCTAAAGCACCTTTCTAGAAATAATGTAGTTACATGAGTACAGAAAATTTACTATAGCAGACTAAATCCCATTTGTTAGACTTTGCAAAAATTATACAAAAATTCAATTCAAATTTCATATACTAACTATAAACTTAAAGGAAAATTTTTCTGAATATCAAAAATCTATCTATATAGATTTAAAATTTCTTAGTTAGCTTTTTAGTAAGCTCAAACGTGGCTTTCGTTTAGGATAGGTATATTTTTAAAATCGTTTTTTCATGGCGTAAAAATGAATACACGTTACATTATGATGACAGCCTTTTCATAGTCACATTTGTCTTATTATCAAAATAAGTTGAACATTTGTAAAGTATTTTAAAACAAAATTGAATTCAAAATAATAATAGTGATTCTTTTTTATTAATGAGATGAGACTGTGTCCAACCATGTTTTCATTAAAAAGTTGATTTTATACATATTTCTAGATTTAACAGACTTATTTAAGGGCTAGATACTTTATTATTTTAATTCAACAAATAATTTTTGTTTCTTTATAGCCCAATCAAAATGCGAGCCATATTCTTAAAACAATTTATTTTGCTTATACAATAAAATATATTCGTGTTAAAGCCTGATGGAACTCTTATCCAATGTATCGTTCATTCGAGGTTTGCACACTTTCCAATTGGTACGAATTTTGTTGCCTTTGTCTAGAATTAGAAATGTAAGGCTTGGGTCTGTCCGAGGTAGTTCGGCTGTCTTGTCTGTACCGATTTACAGAAAACGTTGACCTATCTTCGTCGTCCTCTTCGACAAGGTATTGCGTTTCGCGGCTTTTACTGCGATTTAAGGATATTACATTTTCCTGCTCGCGGCTGGAGGTACTTTGCGAGCTCGATCGTGTAGTGGTGGGGGGCGTTGGTCGCACAGTGCTCGTGCTTCGATAGCGGTCTGAGTAGGAACTTTCGGAGGTGCTGGTGGTCGGATAGCCGTCGCGGTTCCCATTTGAAGATGATATGTAGTCTATTCCTCCCATACGAACCATCGCGCCTGTTATGTAGGGCTGTGGATGCTGAAACTGTCTATTAAATGTAGGATCCACAATTTGATAGCTCGAATCCTCCAATCTTTGCCCTGCTCGGAAAAGGATACGTTTCTTGTCAACCGGTGAAGACATTTCAAAATAGATCCCATCCTCTGTTCTGTGGGCCTGTTGAATCTTGTTTTCTAAGTCAACTAGTTCAAGTTTTTCGGTGATTAGTTGTCTAATTGCTTCGACGGCATTTCTTCCTGGTGGCTCCTGTCCAACTAATAGTAGCTGAGTTCCAATATTTTGATCTTTAACTAGCTCTTGGATGACCTCTGTAAGACTTTCTATCTGCAGCTGCATGGGAGCCAATTTGTTGCTAAGATTATTCACCTGCATTAAGGTTACATTTAGCTGACTTGTGATTGTTTTCAGATCACTTAGATCACAATTGCAGCCGACTGGTTGTTGAGCATTTCCTAATGGTGTACGCCTTTTTCCTGATGATGATGACGATGATATAAATGAGTCTGATGAAGAATGATGGAACTGGTTCCTATCCGAAGATATACGTTCTGTTGGTGAAAATAACAAAATTAAATTAATACATATTTACAATTTGAAAACACGACAAAGTCCTATCAGAAAATATATACCGACAGCTTAATTATTATCAATTTTATGGCAAGAATTATTCTTGATCTTCTGTACCATGTTCTAAGTTTTTCTTTTTATTGAGAAAAGTATATTTTTAGACGTTTATAAGACAAAATGTTTATATTCTTATTGTACCAATTTTCAATATAAATGCTTTACTACAAAAAACGCTGCTATAGACCACACAAGCCTCTAATAAAACGAAATTAGCATTTTCGTTTTATTTAAACCACATATGGGATAAAATTAAACTGGAGATCCGGATTGTGCTCATTTCGTATCTGCTAAAGGCGCAATAAATATTTTTAAAACCGCAAAAATGTTGGAATCATGACGTATTCACTTACCGCAGAAAATTCAATCGGAATAATGATCTAAGACAACATTATATATTGATATAAGGTCTGAAACAAGATAAGGCAAGATATCAGTCCGGATATGTATCATAAAAAATTTTCCATCGTTTGTGACACTAACAATTCTTCCAGTTCAAGTTTATAAATAGAATTTTTAAGATTCGTTTTTAATTAAAACAAATTAATATGTATTGGAACTTGAACATTTTAATTTGGACGAATTTCAGTAAAAGTTTTGGATAAAATATAATATATTTTAAATCTTTTTAAGAGCGTATTTTTCTGATATAATTATTATTAGATTATATCTTACTCTATACAAAAATCCTAAAAATATAAGGGTATCTTAACTGAAAGTCGACAAATGTAACAAACTCTTAAGATTTAATTATCTTATTATTTTCATCTTTTGCACATTGTAAACTAATTTATAACTGGCAATTTTCTTTGCCTAATTTTAGAAAACTACCAGGAAATAAAAATACTATAGATTAATTTCCCTACGTATCGCATATGTACATTTACAACTAATATATAATGATATTTCATATCACCTACTCATGCAACAGTAAGATACTACTGATTTTACTTTTGTTCTCTAATTTTATTTTATCACATTTCAAAATTGACATAATAAAATAATATGTAAATTACCGCGTAGACTAAACTCTGAATACTGAAATAAGGTCACTCACCTTTAATAATTTTTGATAGATTATCCAATCGATATCCCATTCCGTCCACCTCAACGAATATCCAATAGTTGATCACATCACCAATCTGTAGTTCGATATCGCAATCTTCGAAAGTCCAGTATCCGTTTACAGGATGTGTGATATCTCGGGCGATATTTCCACTTTCTGTTCTCCTGATAGGTGAGTTGATCTTGGCGTGAAAGGCAAAAAGCTGCATGCCGTCGATGTGTTGTAAGGAAACCCTTAGACCCTTCGGTGAGAGTGCCTCAACATTTGGTGGGCCTACATGAACTGATGATCTATGGATATGTTTCGATGAAGTCCGTCGATCAGGATTGGATCGTGTGAAACTAATTGAACATATAAACAACACTATCACAGTATACTTCATTTTTTATTTAGTAGCTATTGAACGATTATACCGCCCGATCGCTAATGCACAAGGCGTAGAATCTGATCTGATCTTCGCGTTAAGTTTTTTTCGCCGATCAGAACGTTGCTTTCGTTCGAGTGAATGTCTGAAGACTAACCCAAGAAGTTTGTACTGTTCACCGCGTACCGAAGTTGTTTATCTTTTTTTCGCTTTAAACCCGCGTCACTGAAAAAATCCAGTTTTATAACGAAAAAATTTCTTCTTCCCCTATGTTTTCAGGGGTTATCGTGAATGTCTCCGCGTGACTTGACTCTATGAAAGTAGAAACAGTACTAAAGTTAAGAACGATTCTTTCACTAAAATCAAAGGAATGTGGAAAGTTGACCCATTTTAAAGAACCACTGGTTGGTGATCGCGATCTTTTCAATTCTTAAGCAATCGTCTTCACAAAGCAGCTTACTTCCTCCTACATGGTACTTAAGGAAGTTGATTTGATTTTGTGATTCACCTTCCGCTTGCTTTTCTCTTGCGATAAGCTTATAATTTGGAATTTCCCGCACAATCTCAATCAGAATGAGATGCTTTATGCGCAAATTACTGTCTGAAAGTTGAAAACATTGCGCGAATTGTACGCACTCAAAGTTCTAAATACATTCATATGAAGTATGTATGTATGAAAGACCAAAAATATTTTAAAATGCTAATGGTAGCTTTATCGGGGAACATATTCTCAACAGGTTATTTTGGTAGCAATTTATTTTTAATTATATGCCTTCTGGGTTATTCGGGCATTGCCTTGAACTCTAATGAGACGAAATAACTAGAACATCATCATATTTTTATCAAAGGCATGGAACTTTTCCAACATAATGATTTCCAGGAATAAATTCCAATTTCTAAGCAATAATAACAATTTTCGTTTTCCACTAGATACTATTAATGAATTACCTACTACATTTCCGATTTTGTAGGTACCTACGCTAGTGTACTAAGAGTAGTTTGAAATAATTCCCACTCAAATTCATATTACGTAAAATTTAACTTAAAGACTGATCGATGAAATAAAATTGATGTTTTCTCTCACTTGATCATTTCTTATCAGGTGTAATAAGAGGACACAATAAAATCTAATTGGGGAAAAACGTAAGAAGTGCAAATCATTTTGTTAAAACGCTTTTAAAAAATTTCTGTTAAACAAATTCCCTTAAAATTTAACTTGCATACTTATTTAGTAACCAGCGTAAATTACTTATTTTCCTTTAATCCCAAGCTTTTATTATTTTGTTGAAAATATGACTTTAAAATTATCATTGCTTATTGAAGCAAAAGATATATTATTTATTATTTATTTATGCATTACCAAAAATTTCAGTCTGACTTTGTGATCTTTGGAATCATCCACTAGAGCGTAATTTGCAAGCTCGCCAGATTGAATGTGACTAAATCCCATTACCAAGGGCCTATAGGGAAAATGTATGTGCAGCGCTTAATTAATAATATCATTTTCAACATTTACTTCGCTGTAAATGTCAGCGGTTCATTAGACTTATTGGAGCACACGGTGTAATTATCGAACGCTAAAATGAGTATGAGGCATGACGACGGCGAAGGAGTCTGGATATATAGTGTAAAATCCCCGGTAATAGTATCCAAAGCCGGAGCACCGTCATCCCAGAAATTCAAGTGAATAGAGTATTAGCTGGCGAGTTCCTCCTTAAGGCCATTCGGATAATATGTCGACAGGGACCCCGGAACCGGGAATAGAATGAGCTCCCCACATGAACATTTTCAAAATATGATGGACGTCATTTCTATGAATGAAGCTAACAGAGAGAGACTAAAAGCAGCCAATCCCATTAGGAGCCACAAACTAGCAAACAGCAGGTTTAATTAAAGCAAACTTAATTTAGGGACTTGCTCCAGTAATCGAGTTTATTAATTAGTGGAACTGAGGAGCACACAGGAACAAACCGAGGCGTATGGCACACGTTAATATATTCCAGGAGCTCCGATTTATTAGGTAACTCGCAAGTAGGAGTATTTAGTTATGCAGAATTATGTGGATTCCATCCCGCACGTGTTCTTCAGTATGGGGGCGGTTGATGCAGCTGAATTAGCGTCTAGTTGAGGAAAGGCATAGTCGAACTCCTGGAAGCAGGGCTGCGGGCCCTCGAAATAATTTATCATGTAAACAGGATTCGGGTGTGTTATGACAGCTTCGTGTTTCCTCTTTTTTAATTAAAAATAATCTGATCCCCTTTTTTTCCGCATTTTAGGCATTCCACTCTTTGATTGCATTCCGATATGATGCATCCCTTGTCCGGTTCGTTGCACAGTAATGCTCCACTGAAAAATATTAATTGAAAACTCCTGGCTGCACTGGGATGCCCCCGACCGGGAGTGGCATGGTTTAGTCCGGGATTGCGACAGGACTTGGGACTGGGAACGGTCACTCGGAAAGGAACCAAGAGGGAAGTGCACCGTCGATATTTTGAAGAGCATATCCGAAAAGGTCCCAATTTGTCTGCATGAGATCCCGCCGACGGTGTCATAAATAAGTGAGCATCGCATTAACATTGGATTTACCTACGACCGTAGTCCCGGTTCCCGGTTCTCGGTGTCCAGTGGCCTGGAGAGCAAACAAGTGGGAATTGGTCCTGGTGCCCGCTGGAATCTCGATTGTCAAACATTGGAACCCGGGGGTACGTCCGGGAGTTGTTGGGTAGGTGGTGGTCCAGCAACCAGCTCATTAATGCAAATTGATTTAAAAATGTTTTTAATTTTACGGATGAAATTTAATTCAGTTAACGAGCCCGACATGGCTCGGCTTAGCAGGGTCAGAGCGCTCTTTGCCACCGAGGGTTGTGCACCCGCCCGTATTTACCACTCTCGAAAAACGGCCGATTATTTGCATGTTACAGTTTCACCATAGAACATTTTAACGATCCCTGCAAATGATGCGTTTCAATTAACCTTTACTACAGGATGCCCATCCACCCCCTACCTTCCATCCTGAAAAACCTGAACCGTGCCAAATATGTGGTAAATGAGAAACCTGTGGAAAATGGAAATTTGTTCTCGAATATTCATGCTTATTATATCTGTTTGTTGTTATCAGTGATAAATGGCTGAAAGAATATTATCGCTCTTTTTTATTATAAAGCAATTTATTTTTAACTCCGTTTATTAATTATAAAAATTCAACTTTAATGTCGCCTACTGAAAAGCTACTTAACCAAAACCGCAATTTAAACAATTTATATACGGATTTTGCATACATTTAATGTTTTATTCTGCAGACTTAACAATAAAAATTATTTAGGTCTAGATAACCTGGGGCGGAGTTATTTAAAGTTCTTAAATTAAAAATAAAATACAATGCCATATTTTTTATTTTATACAAATGTTTCTTTTAACTCTTATGAATAGATAGCAAAGAAAGAATCTTATATGTATATAACCGTTTACCTTCCTACATTCCTGTATAATTTCCTCTTATGAGTAACGTAAATCAAAGTTATACTTTTGACTACATTTTAGTGTTAGTGTTTAGTTTAATTATAAGATAAATTTAAATATAATATCATTTTCCACCAATTTATTAAAAGTCATACCAAAAATGTCAAAGTGAATGTTAAAAAATCTTGTTGATAAGTCTGATGATTTTGTATTAAAAACCATTGGTAACTAATCGATTTCCTGCCAGAGTCAATAAATTTCAAAACTAAAGGACAGTTAATTCACCATGAATCAAGCCACAGTCCGCAGAAATATTTCCTGGTACAGCAAACTATTGTCACTTGAAAACCAACTATCCACCGCAATGTCCCTCTCAACCGCATTTTAACCAAAATGTTGATTAATGACAAAAGATACGTGCGTCACGTCACTCACGCGGGATTCCCGGCAGCTGCGAGCCCTTTTCAACCACGTATTAAAACATCAAGTTTCATAGGCGAATCTATTTAATACCTCATTTTTTAATTCAAAATTTTGTTTGTTATTATTATACATGTTTTTCATTGCTGGTTTTAAAATCTGAATAAAGGCTTTAGTTTTTACATTAAGTGGAACTCGTTGGACTTTAATACTTTGATAAAGTTGGCTCTCATAAAACCCGATTCAGCACGATGTGTGTTACATTTACGTCTTTTTATGGTATCAATTTGGGATTAATTCTGTTTTATTGCAATGCTAACATACCACCCTTCTCCCTTTGACGCGGTTAAATTTAAAGTCTCGCGCATCATCGAATTAATTAAAAATGTTTATTGTTCAATGAGTTTTAATTAAAAACAATAATTTTTCAACTGATTTAAATTTTCATAAGCTGCCTGTCCCTGGGTGTGAACAAAGGCCGAAAGTCACCTGGATGATCCCTCGGTTCTATAGACCCATCGACCCATGGTGCAGCCACAATCTGGAAACTAGCCTGCAGCTCTTTCTCGCATAATGGAATGACATTTTATTAACTCGAAAAAAATGTCAGGATAAACATGTTTCTGGATTAAAGTAAAAACACCCGAGGCAGTTGATAGTGTTTATTTGCACCTCATCCTCGACTCCTTCCTTTGCCACTGATTTGATGAGGGCTGTTCTCCTATGGCACATTCATTTATATAGTTTATTTAGTTGAAATGTTCCAGTGCTCTTAGTGAGTACGCGCTGTCCTCGACTGTTTTTGAGTACCTTAATAAATAACAGCACGGCTTCCGAATTCAAATGGCCGAATCATCAGCGGTGAAGCACCATAAAATTCATGAAATGCAAGGACCTGACCCGAACGTGTAAAAGGGCTCACAGCCAACCTGCTGCGATTTTCCGAGGTGCTATTGCGAAATATTACTCCAGGAGGGTTTAGACTACGTGTGCATTTTAAAATATTTAAACTTATGCTCATTGTGAACAGAGTAATGTAATAAATTATTTAGATAAATTTCAAGACGTTCTTTTTGAAAATTCTGAAATGAAGATGTAGTATATTCTTTGGAAATGATACTATCGATTAAATTAAAATTGTAATCCGAACTATCGCAACCGGTAAACCAAGACTTATCTTTTTTAAAATAAAAAATCTGTTTTGAAGAAATTTCATTAAATTTATATTTGTTTTAAAGAAAATTTTATAGAGAAATTCCTGGCATGTGTACATGCTTTCATTATACACAATCTCCTACGAAACTACAAAAATTTTCTACGTGTAATGAAATCTCGTGCTATAGGTGCACGTCGTTTGTTTTCTGAACTAAAAAAGACGTGCATATTTGATGATGAGTTGATTATTGAGGATTTCTTTCCCGAATTCGAATTATAATAGGTCGATTGCTTTTTCCAGCTAAGAAAATAGTTATTTTAAGATATAAAATTTTAAATAATTTTTATACCAAAACCAGTTTACTTCTTCTAAAGCGGAAAGTGCACTTAAATCCTCTTCAGTTTCAGTTAAAAAGGTGTAAAAAATCGATTTCCCCCATTGAAATGCTGACACCGTAACATAATCGCTGTTTTTACGATTTCAACCCTAGAAAACCTGCAATGGGTACTTAAAATAGATATTCTTGTGATAAAAACTTAAAACGGAATAATATGAATGAACAGCACCCTCAACATTAAATGGTACCAGCAAAATGAGGACGCACAGAAACTTTAAAATTGTATGACTCTAGACGAAAATGATCCCATGTTTTACTTTAAAAAAAATCCAAACCTTTTATCAAATCGCTATACGATTATTACCCTATTAAGTAAAAAAAAAATAAATTAATGAATAATGTAATGACTGTAGTAAAACTTGTCCCTTCCGTCAATAAATATAAATCTGTTTTAATTTTATTAAAAATGAATAACCTGAACTGTCTGGGTTGTTAATTGAGCTGCAACTCGCCGAAATACCTCAAATTCAGGTAAATCGGTTATTTATTTATTGTGTCACAACAGCCTAAATAGAAAACGCATCCATAAACCTTCTCATGCATGTAGTGGGTTATTTTCCGCAAAGCAACAAAACACAATATGACCCATTATTAGCGACATCATCTCATTAAACCGCCACCGCCCGAAATCATTCACCTATTGAAACGGATCCGATTTAATCACGCATTTAGTGCCAAAAATTGAATAAAAATCCTCATTTACCATCGCCGTTCCCAGCAGCCCCTCTCAAACTATAGACTCATTAAAAAGTCCTTTGTACGCAAAATAAATAGTAATATTGTTGGAACCGGGGCCAGGCCGGTTCGACAGTGCGTGTGCCTGTGCGCAAATATTCACAACAGGATAACAACTGGCCATCCCGCGGGATTAAAAGTCTTTCTGGGCTTAATTTTCATACAAGTGCAATTAATTTGATGGCAAACAATGTAATTATGGCCGAATGGCTGCAGTTTTATCGATGCTCTACATGAATTTATAAATCCCGCCGGGACTTAAGCAGCTTTCAGATGTCCTGTCGCGTTGTCCTTGTGCCGCCAAAGAGCTTTCCACCGGATAAGGGTCCTGTAAAAGCGCCTCCAGAGGATGGCTGCTGCCACCGTTGTGCAGAGGGCTGCACCGAAAAACCCTATCACGTCCAGGGAATGGTACGCGAACCAGCTCATTTCGGAACTTGCTGAAAACGCGAGCTTATTGCCCTTAGTACTTATCACGTACTCAATCCACCATAACGCCGTTTCCAGAGGCGTAGTTTGACGATACTTATAAATTCTTGAAAGTTCCTGGGCACTCTCCGCGTAACTAAAAAAAAGTGCAAAAAAAAAAATAATTAAATATAATAATAATAAAGGAAAAAGCACACTGATCGAATCTATCGAGCATCCTGATCAGGACCTCAAAATATGAATACAGAGCCTATATAAAAATACTCTATAAAAAATTCAAAAATTTACCTCTGTCCCAACAAAGTTTTAAGTTTTTTTAAAAGATTCTTTTCATTTATATCCTCAAAACGAAGTATTTGTGCAACATTTCGATTTTCAGCGGCTTTTGCATTTAAGAATTGATCTCCATAAATTGGAGTTACTAGAAGTGGTTTTCCGCAATATACCGCTTCCGATACACCCAGTAAACCTCCATGAGACCAAAATAGCTTGACATTTGGATGACCTAAAAAAGTACAAAATAATAAATGTATTTAAAAATAACCAGTTCATTTAAGCTTACACAAAATATCCTTTTGTGGCGTCCATTGACTAAAGAAGAATTTCTTATTTGTTACAGGTACAGCATCACTTTCCCATTTCCATAAAACTTTTTGAGGCAACATTTTGAAGGCTGTAATCATAGACATCAGTTTCGAGCTTGGTATAGACGAGCCTTTAACCATAGAACCCCAGCTTACGTATATAACACCATCTTTTGCGCTACTCAGAAAATCTTCTATTTCCTATCGGAAAAATGTATGTAAGTACTTTAATAAATAAATTAATTAATCGATAGCATTAAAATTATGTAGAATGCTTGTAATTCATTAAATTGTTATCTTAAAATATATTAAAATTAGTTATATAGTACCTTCGGCAAAGGTTGTGTATTGTTATTTATGTGAACTCCTCCAATTTCCACAACCTTATTTTGCAAGGGACGCGCACCGTTAAGGGTATAATGCTGATTAACAAAAATTAAACTTGTTTTTTTAGCGATTTCGTGCACGTCCACATTAATATGCAATTTTTCTTTAATAATTTCGTTGTCTAACTTTTCCACGTATCTGAAAAAACAAATGTTTGATGATATAACAAATCCAACTACAACTACTACGTACTTGTATAAAAGTTTCGTTCCTTTGGTCACCACAAAATTCACAAATCGTTCCCAAAAGTTCATGTACTCTGAAAATTCAACAAATTCGTTGGGTATAAAAGACGGAAAATCGGGAAGTCCAACGCGATCATAGTGCCACGGCATAAGAGCACAACTGCTCACTCCGATGAATGGGATATTTAAAATATGGACCAGTCCAAGAAGGCAGTCTGTGTTGAAAAACTCAAGAATAATCAGATCAAATGGGTCCTTCGTATGCGCCTCCAAGATCTCATGAACCGCTGTCGAATCATAAAAATCTTTACATGCAACTTGTCCCTCATTCGCTAATTCCCAAAATTCGTTATACATCATCGAAAAAGAGCGTGAAGGCTGAATTTTCGATAGGTCGAACACTTCAACGCCTGGCTCCCCGGTGAGGTGAATTTCACGGTAATTCGCTACTGTTTTTGAAGCATTAAAATACCTTACAGTAGTCACATTGTGTCCCTTTTGAACTAGTCCATCAAATATTGGTTTATAGACCATAAAATGACTGTAGCCTGGATGCGGAAACAGTCCCAAAATATTGCTGGAATCAGACGGTGTCCAACATATGAACAACGAAAACAACAAAAGAACAAATAACTTCATCGCTGCGTGACGAGATCAAAGGCGAATCGTCGCACTACTGAGACGTTGAAACGTGTTTTCAAAAGAAAGATAGCCCCGCTGCGCCTCTTATCTTACCGAGTATATCTCAAATATTTAGGTATAGTGTCTATTTAATGCCTCTCGAACTTAAACACTGATCGCAGATATTTATGCAACCAACGTGGAGCTTTTATGAACCCCAGTATCAGCACTTGAAATCACTTTTCGAAAAGTACTATAATTCGTCATTCATTAATTAGTAGACACGGCTGATGGAAGGTGGAAAGAATCAATTTTATAGTGTGTAAACTAATTGGCTCTTAGGAAGTGTTGAATCGTTGATTTTTCAGGGGGAGTCGTACACCGTCGCTTTTATTGGATTACACTTAGCAGTGCACATTCGCGAACTTGTAAACTTCTCTAGACTTCTTCTAGTCTAATCAGCCAGTCAGTCACTCAATCTAATATTAGCCTGTAAGCTGTCTCTGCCATGTGCTCGACTAGGAAAAAATTTTTATTGAGATAAATGGGCCTTTTCAATTTGAGGACTTTATTACTTGCAGATTGATAGTGTGTTGGGTGTATTACTACAGTCAATCATAATGCAATTTTATAGTTAAGTTAACACGTTTTGATATTCGTATTTAGATGTTATTTTCAATTAAATTGTTCCATTTTGTTGAAACATATTGGATTACGAAAAGTATAGTTAAAACTTATGAAAATAAATATTAAATTAATAAAATGAATAGTTCTTATTAAAATTGTGCTGAATAGTTCAGTTTCTGCTTAACAAGTATTGGGTATGCTGATGATACTGATAGAAACGGATTATGTTATTCAATGAAATTTAGAAAACTTACCCACAGAGTACCTAAACGTAGAGACCGAAATAATAAAAAGAAAGTATATCATTAATCATTATCACATACATATTTTTAAACAATTCATAAATTTTTAACTGCTCTCCAATGCATAATTGTGCAATAAATTCAATTTTACCGAAAGTATTTACATATACATGTATGTCTATCTATTCTAAAACATCTTTTTATTCATTGCAAAGAATTTAATAATAGCAGACCAAATTTACCTACCAGGAATTCCCTAAGGTTTTGGTGTAACATTTATTTATTTTAGTCGAGATCTAGAAGATTTTTTTATGTAATAAAGAATTCTGGTTTTCTGCATTTCAAGAACTATTTTACTCCAAAGTATAAAATATTTTCTATTTTATTCGTTAAAAAATAATTTTTTGTAACGGATTTTGTTGCCTTAGTCTAATAATAATTATATTTAATTCAGCAGCTGGTAGTTTTTATATATTTTAGAAATAAATGTGCTACCCAGACAGATTGCTCTGGTACAACGGGGTCTAGAATTATGCTCCAACAAAATTTCTAATGCTAATCAGCATATATCGTAATCGTAAAGAAATATTTTGAGGTTCTGTAAATATGTATAAAAGTAGGTAATTATTTCTGGATATTTTTCGAGATTCTATGCCGAAAAGAAATTGTCCTAAGTATGTAATCCCTTTTAAATCATACTTCGTCTAAAATAAAAATAAAGGGGACACTAATTTTTCAAATTGATTGAATAATAAAATATTTACGAAAATTCAAATTCCTATTAGATATAGTAAATTTCAAAACTGACGATTTTGCGCGGGAATATCGAAGCCACGCGCCATTTGCACTTGGTTCGATTTGCGCCAGGTGGCAGCAGTGCAATTTCACCATACATGACCTTATTGCGAGAAATGAAAATTAGTACCGTGGTAAAATGGTGTTGCGTAGGGCGCGTAGTAATTCCCAAATAAAATTCTTAATCAAATAAGTTGCCAATGACGCTTGCGGGACTGTTGAAAATCGCGTGAAAGGGCAGCAGTGCGTTTGGACACCAGAAAAGTGAGTGTAACCACCGAAATGGGTCAGTAAAAGCTGCGAAAATTGCGCCGAGAATCATCGCGGAATTTGTTTAGTGCTGGTGGTGTGAAGTGCGCGACAATGGCGTCGCCAAAACAAGAAATCACGTCAAATGTGGAAAAACAAAACGTGTTCAGTGAGCCAGTTGCGGCTAGTGCAATCGATGGTGAAAATATGGGGACCGTAGGGGATAATTTTCGCCACGGGAGCCCCAAAATCTCAAATCCAGTCGCCGTGGCCGCAGAAGTGGCAGGCAGCGGCTCTGACGTTTGTGCTGGTGTGCCGCCTTTACCGAATCACGTAGGCACTTCGGTGGCGGATAAAATTGGACCAGCAGCGGCCCAGTACCAAGATAAGATAAAAGCGCCCGCGATCTCCTCCTTGCCGCCCTTTAAGCGGGAGGACAAGGAAAACCAAAATGCACGAGGTATGCGAATTTCGCAAATTTGCATCAGGTTGTTGGCTTCCATGGCAAAAAACATTCCTCTTTCAGATGACTCCAGCAAGAGTTACAAGAAAAAGAAGAAAGACCGGGACAGGGACAAAGAGCGGGAACGGGACCGTGGCAGGGATCGGGATCGAGACCGCGGCGCCGATCGGCACAAGGATAAAAGCAGAGACCGGGATCGCGACCGCAACAGGGAGCACAGGGACAAGGACCGCGACCGCGACAAGTACAAGGACTACAGCAAGCAAAAGGACGCCGGCAAACGCGACAGGAGCAAAGACAGAGAAAAGGTTCGTACTTTATAAATATTAAGTTGGATAAGGTAAGTTAAATATTCTTAGCTTGAAAAACAAGTAATTCCCCAATATTCTACAACTGCGATTCTCGAACCGCAATTCCTAAAAGAACAAATGAAATTAACCCGAAGCTGAATTCTCAGTCTTTATCTCTTCCACAATTGCAGCTACATTAATAACATAGAAATAGCACGATTATAATTTCTTAGAATTATATTGTTATTATTATAAAATACTGCAGTTGGAACAGAATAAATTTCTCTTTTGTCGCTTAGGCTGGCTAGTGCAAATTTATTGCACAATTGTTTGAATGAATTCGGCGAAATGAATCATTTTGTCAGCTTGTTTTAAAATACACATGAAATTATACTTTCGGCACTTCACTCTGCAGTGATTTCACAAACGCCAAGTACCTGCTTCGCATTTTTCACCCAAAGTTAAATATAACGCCATAAATTAAATAAACTGTGCTGTTATGGTTTTTGTAGTCAAAATTATTAATGCAACTCAAAATCAATTCAATCAAGTTCAAGGCGATAGGATGCATCGATATATTTTACAGCAAAGTTTCAATCAAACAACCGAGTAAATGAATTTTCATTTAATTAATTTTATTTTATATTGTAAATTGTAAATAAATAAAGGAAACCCGGCCAATTTAAGTTTTTTAATTTCTGTGCACTTTCTCGGTGGCATCAAAGGCAAAAATATTAAAAATTAAAAATCAAATCTCCAAGCAGACATAAGCATATTTTTAACTTCTATTGATTTCTCTAAAGAATTCTAGTAACATTTTGCAAAATATTTTAAATATTGATGAACAATTTTCTTATGTTCGGAATAAATCAAAGTCACTGCATAGAAAGTGGTCCATTTCGTAATTCATATTAGAGTTTTTCTTGAGAAAAACTAGAAAAAAGTATTGTTAAAAAAATGTCGCCTTACCCCGACGGTTTTTACTCTGAGCAGAAAACCTCTCACCTTCTTTTATAAGCCTTTTTTGCTTATCATAACTTAATCAAAAATGCAACAAAATAGTCATGTACTGTATTTTCATACACAGTAGTAGAATTCCTTAAAATATAAGACTCGTAAAACGAAAGAATAAAATCAAATAAAAATTTGTAGAGCAGCCTAATTGAAATCCTCTTGAATTTTCTACAACTACTAAGACACTGCAACAATATCTATTGCTAATCGGAATTGAGAAATCGATTGTGGAAATTGAATGTTTTAACACAGCCAAGTTTTAAAACTGCGCAAACAAATTATTTTTGTTTAGATGCTTTCAAAATTTTTCAGCGTTGGATTTTCCACATCAGAATTTCCGACGAATTTAGAATTAATACAAAAATATAATTTGCGTGCACACAACATACGAGTAAAGTGTTTTTTTCCTATTCTCATGTTGAGAGCTTCGAATTTACGCGTGGGATTTCCATTTATTTTTATTTAGAATAGAATTATTACTGAATTATATTATATGTAAGATTACTTCTACAGATATTGCAATAAAAACGATCAGTTGATAAAATTGGACTGACTGACTCACCCTACAATATCCAAACTATTAAGCTAATCTCTTTTCTATATTGGGGCGGCTTTTTTCAAGCATTTGGTTTTTACAGCAAAATTAAAAGCATTTGCTGATGTCTTTCTTCTCTGGTCCTTCGACAAATATGATTTTTTGGAAAGAATCTCTATTGCTGTTTTATTATCCCTATCACTTAATATATATTTATGAAAGCAAATTTCTTAAACAAAAACAGGAAAGCAAACGACGTCGTCACAGTGCCGATAGTACCCGCAGCCACTCTTCAAAGGTGAGCAGTGAATCGCAGTCTGCGCTAGTTAAGCAAATTAAGTTGGAAGAAATCAAAAAGGAGGATTGCGAAGCACCAGCCACTGTAACAGCAGCATCACCACCTCCTCCCCCTCCACCACCACCTCCGGCTGATCAATTCCCACAACAGACAACATCACCTTTGTCCATACAAAGTGCCTCTACAACACCTGCAATAAACGAGGATGAGTCCAGCGATCCAACCAAATCGTTCGCGAAAATACCCTACAAATCAGAAGAAGTTCCAGATGAACCGATGGTGCCCAAGATCGAGCAAGTTATTAAGAAGGAAAAAGAAACAGTAAAGGAAGAGGTGACGGAAATCAAGGAGGAGGCCCCTGCTCCATTAGTGATCGACAGTGCCGATAGGAAGCCAGAAACCACCGTTCTTATCAAGAAGGAATACGTATCTTCACCAGCAAAAATAGTCAAAATTGAGAAAACACGGGACGAGGTGACCCGAGTGCTGAATTTCAACTGCGAGGATAATTGTCGTAAAGACGCAGTAGTGCCTAATTGTGATCTCAAGGCCAGCGAAAAGCTAGCCAATTTTGTCAATAACAACGCCCCATTTTCTGTCATATCAGAGAACAAGGAGAACTCAAAGAATAATGTTTCAACGCCGGTTAAGAGCGGGGATAAAGAAAAAACGGAACGAAAGTCGTCCGAGAAAACCTCTTCGACTTCAGCGCATCACCACAATTCGCATGGATCATCCTCAAGTAAAAGCAGTCACCATCATAAATCCTCATCCTCGTCGTCATCAAGACGATCTAGCAGAAGCAGCGAGTGTTCGAAATGTTACCGAAGATCTAAAATAAAGAAATCCAGCATAGGAGTGCAATGTAAGCGGCAGGAGATGGGCGTTGAAACCGAAAGGATTGCTGTGACCCATAGGGAAATTAACTGCGCTAAAAAAGGCTTAGAACACTTAAAATATGGAAGATTTTTCCGAATCGAGGTCCATCCGAACGGAGGTGCATCTGTTGTTCATCTCTACCAAGATGAAATCAACTCTTTGAATCCTGATGAAATGGACGAATTAGTCGAGGAATTCTTTGAAGTCTGCTTTGCTGAAGATGAAGATGGATTCGCGCATCATGTAATGGGAATAGTTCATGATGCTGCTGCTTATCTTCCTGATCTCCTGGAGCACATGGCTGAGAATTATTCGACGCTGACTGTTAAAGCCGGTGTGCTGGGTCGCAATTCGGACATTGAAACATGCACCATGAGTCAGTATAATGACCAGGTAATTATTAATTAATTTGAGCAATTGAAATATTAAACTAATATGGTTTACAAATTAGGTAGTCAAAAACTACTCCCATGGTACATTTCGGTATGGTCCTCTGCATCAAATCAGCCTTGTGGGGAAAGTGCATGAGGAAGTTGGCGGCTATTTCCCAGACTTACTACAAAGAATTGAACAAAATCCTTTTCTAAAGAAGGTAATTCATTTGTTATATTCAAGGAAATTTTCATGTTTAATCTATTTATTATTTTCCAGACAATGCCTTGGGGCGTTAAGTCAATTTTACAAACAGACCCGAGGATGTCTAACGATGGACCAATTTTATGGGTACGTGGTGGGGAGCAGCTTGTTCCCACAGCTGAATTAAATAGTAAAACTCCAATGAAGAGACAAAGGTACTTAGGCTGCTGGGTTAAGTTATTATTTGTATATTAAAAAATTGTGTTTTGCAGGACGAGAATAAACGAACTGAAGAACTTACAGTACCTTCCGCGGCTTTCAGAGGCTAGAGAGACAATGATCGAGGATAGGACTAAAGCTCATGCTGATCATGTTGGACATGGTTATGAAAGGATGACAACAGCTGCTGTTGGTAAGTACCTATTTTTTTAATTAAGTGAAACTCAATTCACTAAATTACATTTTTCACCCTTTAGGTGTATTGAAAGCGGTACACTGCACTCAGCCGTACACCCAAAATCGTGTAACAAAAGATGTCGTTGCATTTTCCGCTCAAGACTTTCCTTACCTGGTGGAAGTCCTTCAGCTGGACCTTCACGAACCCCCCATATCACAATGCGTGCAATGGATTGAAGATGCAAAACTCAATCAGCTCCGCCGCGAAGGTATCCGATATGCAAGGATACAGTTGTTTGATAACGACATTTACTTTCTGCCGAGAAATATCATCCATCAGTTCCGCACAGTCACTTCTGTTACCAGTATAGGTAATAATATTTTTGAGGGCTAAAAGTGTGATTTTGGTAATATCTATTTTAATTTATTGCAGCGTGGCATTTGCGCCTTCGTCAGTATTATCCGGGGCAGGAAGTGATCAACGAAAAGAACAATCCCATCCTTGCTGAACCACCGCACTACAAAGAGAAGCAAACGATCCTGCCAAATCCGATCTCAGCAGAAGAGAAGAAGACTCACACTCCACATAAAAGGACGCATGAAGGTAAAGTTAAGAAAGCTGAGAAGAAAGAGGTTGAAAAAAGGCGATCGAGTGAAAGCGGTGCGGAAGATATAACTTCCAAAGATGCTGCAGTGAAGGATGCCTCTTCAAAAGAAGTAGCTCAAAAAGAAGTTGCTCCAAAGGTAATAACTCCAAAAGATGTGAAAGGAATTAAGGCGATCATCAAAGAAATAAAAGAAGTTAAGGACAGCAAAGAGATGAAAGAGGTTAGCAAGAAACTAATCGAAGAGGCTAAAATTGATATGCGAAAACTCGTGGTTGAACCTAAACTCCACAAATCGCATAAACACCATATTTCTTCTTCGTCGGGCAGCCATCGAACCAGCAGCAATCATAGTAAGAGTAAATCAAAATCGTCGAGCAGCGGGGAGCACCAACGCAGTGGAAATCACAGCTCAAGCAGTAAGTCGACTTCGTCGTCGTCCTCAAAGCATCACAAGACTTCACTATCAAGCTCAAGTGGCTCTGTGCTGAAACCGAAAGTTAACGAAGCGCCTAAACCGCCCCCGGAACCTGCTGAGGTTAAGAATGGAGTACAAAGTCCCAAGGAGAAGGAGAGTCAGTCGAGAATGAAAGACGGACTTTTCACAGACGTCCAAATTGAACCGATGGAACTTGAAGTTCATTCGGTGGAGGAAATAGTTCCGTTTAATGAAGTTCCCGCGATAGCAAACTCATTAACGTTGCCACCCCCGCCTCCTCCACCGCCTGATGTTAATGGAGCTCCGCCTCCGCCGCCTCTACCTCCACTGCCGCCTCCCCCACAAACACCTCCTCCGCCACTGCCGCCACTACCTGCAGAATTGGGAATGTTGCCCCGTGATGAGAATCAAAGGAAATTGGAGAAAAATTTCTCTGATCCGAAAATATCAATTATTAGCATGAACCAACCTCATTTAATTGCACCCGCTGCCCCTGGAGCTCCAGTGACCAGTAGCAATGCGAGCTGCAATATTGCAGCTCCTCCTCCAGACCTGTTGAGTTCAATTATGGCGAGTATGGACAATACGACGATGCCAGCGAGAAATAACATTTCGACGAACTACTAGACTACCATCAGGCGGGCCCACTTTGTCTGCATTTGTGTGCATCAAAGGCAAATCAAAATGCAGAAAGCTTTAATTATTTATTTTTGTAGCTTGTGGCTCTTATAAAATCCCTCCGCTCCTTTTTAAACTGTGTCCAGGTGCCACAAAACAAATTGAAGCATGTTGCTGATAAATGCCAGGGATCTGCTTGCAATTTCAGTTGGTTTTATTCCTACGGGCAGAAGACAACTGTGTGCTTTTATATTTATTTATTTGATTATTACTTATGCAATTGTAATTTGAAATGTTTACCTTGTATAGGTAAGATGGAAAAATCCCTCACTAGAAACAAAAAAATTCTAGATACCTCGCAATTTCGGCAAAATTTGCATGCAACAAATAGCTGCACGTTATTCTAAAAGGAAAAGGAAAGGGTGGGCACACGAACGACAAAGATTTTCATTGTGATTTTTTGGTAACTGCACTTAGCGGTTTAAATTTATTTTTCTTACTTATAATAGGGGGCCGGGTCTAGGCTCATTAAATAGTCGAATCGAATCCAATTAACAGCGGGAGCGAAGTGTTTGTATTTTATTTTATAATTGAGATGAAAGCCAAGAAAACGGTTTCCTATCACCTCCCAACTACTGAGCATATTTTTTCAGGTATTTGTGGTCGGTATGGGCCCAATTTTATAAAATCATAAAATTCTGTTTTTATTGCCCCAGTCTATTTACTCGATACCTAGCACAATGCCTTTGTTCGTGTTGTTTCGTTGGTAATAAATTTAAGCCAACGAGTAGCGTTGTAATATTGTTAAGTTTTAGCCTCAAGAACTTAATAGCAGCCGCGCAATTTTGCGACATGTTCTGTACATTTTACTTAGTTCATAGACGGAGAGACTTGCTGAGTGTGAAAGGTGTTCGTTTCTGAGTTCTTTTTAGTCTTTAATGGAGAAGAACAAAAAAAAAAAAAAGAAGAGCAGCAGAAGAGCGAGAAAAATTGTGAACTAAGAGGATACTTGATTAAAATATTGACGACAGTGTTTTATTTATTTAGAAGTCTATATTATATACGTATAGGGAGTACTGCACGGCATAAATATTAATTATATATTATCAAGTTCAAACGAGAGCTTTTTATAAAAAAATTTTAAGAAAATTATAAGAAAAACCAATAAAACCCACGAAAATACAACCATTTGTTTTTTCTCATAAACCCCCCAATTTTATTAGGTACTACTATACAACGATGGTATGGAGTCAAATAAAACATGTAAAGTAAAATATGTATATTTATATTTAAAGCTTCCCTTCAATCACAAAATGTAAAAAATTTAAACAAGGCAACCCATCGACAAATACATAATAAGAATAACTTTCATTTTTAATAAGTATATGCACCCCTTACACATCCCACTCAAAACTCTACAGCTTCGAGCGCAGCTCCTCTATTCTTTTTTCAGCCGACCTCTGTAAATCCAAGAGCTTGAGAGCCAAGCCCATGTTTCCTTGAATCTTGACCTTTCCTTGGAAGAAGGCCTTCTGCGGAGGAAGCTTTCCTGTAATCAGCTCCGTGACATCCTCGTCGTTGATGATAAAAGTAACATCGGGCTTTTCTGAAAGGCCATACAATTTAAAAAAAAAAAATTATTTCTTGAAACAAGAGTCTACGTACCAGTTCCATTGTAGGTGACTTTGCCCTTTCCGACTTTAGCGTTGATCACCCAGTAACCAATTTTACCGTCCGGTCCATTGGTTACTTTGAATCCATAAATTGCACGAACTTTTTCAATCAGGTTGTCTTGGTCCTCTTCCATAGCAATTTCAAGCAGATCCATCAAGGGCGCTACTTTAAATCCTTCCGGGCTGCTGGCGATGGCATCTTTAGCCCCAGTTAAATTAAATCTTATATTCTTGCGGGCGTTGGGAAATCCCAGTCGATAAAGTGCCACGACCACAGCACCGCCCAGCCCAAGGTTGTGCTGAAGGGCCAACTTGGCGTTGGGCACCTGCCTTTTATCGGCTTCACCTCGCAACTGCCAGACCAACTCCGAGCACTGCGCCAATCCTGTTGCTCCCAGAGGATGCCCTTTGGAGATGAGCCCCCCGCTGGGGTTGATCACGTACTTTCCGCCGTAGGTGTTGTCGTTGCGGTCGATCATTTCACCGGCTTTTCCCGGCTCGCAGAGCCCCAGGGCTTCGTAGGTGATCAACTCGTTCGCCGAGAAGCAGTCGTGCAGCTCAACGACATCAACGTCCTGCGGCTTGTAATTTGTTTTCGCGAATAGTTTTTCAGTAGCTGCTTTTGTGAGGTCGTAACCAACGATTTTCATTGCACTCTTATCCTGAAAACGCAACAATTAAGATTTTTTTTAAAAAGTGTAGGATTTTAAAGTTATTACCTTAAACGTTGAAGGAAAATCAGTGGCCATCTCCATCCCGACTATCTCAACAGCCTGAGCTTCTAGACCGTGTCTTCTTACGAAATCCTCTGAAGCAAGGATCGCAGCTGCAGATCCATCGCTCGTTGGGCAGCACTGCAATTTTGTTAAAACTCCGTGGACGGCTGGAGCTTTCTTAATTTGTTCAAGGGTGTACTCGTCTTGGAATTGGGAGTACCTAGTATTTAATAAATGAGTTAGAATGGAGTTATAAAAGTAAAAATCTCTTACGGATTGTTCACAGAATGTTTATGATTTTTATAAGCGATCTTGGCAAAGTGCTCTGGCTTAGTTCCATATTTCTTCATGTGTTCCTCGCCAGCGTTGCCGAAAAGTTGCGCTGCCATGGGTGCCCCAGTCAAATCGTGGATCTCACTCATTGCCTCAACATGCTTTTCCATTGGATTAGCTCGGTCAAAGAACTGTCGAAGGATTTTTTAATCGGGTTTCTTACATCCTAAAGACTGGGACTTAAACAAACCTTTGAAGATAGGGATCCTTTTTCCATCTTCTCAAAGCCCAAAGCAAGGACACAATCATTGTTTCCTGTTTCAACAAGCTGCTTCGCCAGGAAAAGGGCACTTGATCCAGTAGAGCAGTTGTTGTTCACGTTGTAGACAGGGATCCCGGTCATCCCGACTTCGTAGACGGCACGTTGCCCGCAGGTGGAATCACCATAAACGTACCCAACACAGGCTTGCTTTACTTCGGAATAGTCGATTTTTGCATCCTTGAGGGCTTTAGTTATCGCCTCCCTGGCCATGTCCGGGTAGCAAATATCTGCACGCCGGCCGGGCTTCTCAAACTGAAAATAGTATGAACCAAAATCAGAGCAGTCACGCGAATTAGCTCGTCTAAATTGATTCTATCCGCTTCAGGCATTTTAGAGGAAAAATAGAAAATAATTGGTGATAAAAAAAGAATCGAGGCCAGTGAGTCCAAAATATTTATTTCCAGCTGACCAGCCTCTTCAGATCGCCTAATCCTAATCGCTGAGCTTGGCTTATCTGCCTTGACATCACGACCCGCTCGAGTGGGGACTGTTTACACTCGTTTTCATCGGAGCTCCGCCACTGGAGAGATTCTCGAGATAGTTGCAACAGGTTAATAAAAGCCCGAGAATGGGTTAAGGTGAAAACCTGTTTACATCTCAATTGGAGTACTATGAGTTTGCAGAAAAACAGTCCTATCGCAGCGTATTTAGAGGACTTTTGCTCCTTTTGATTACGCCTTTATCTCGGCTGCGAAACGCAGATACCGCCAGCGCGAGGAATTATCAGAATGAGTTTGCGATCTGGGCCTGTGGCCACCTTGGGAGGGAAGGTGCAAAGTTCGCTGGAGACTGTTTGCATATTTCACCTATCACCTACAGCGAGGCCATTGGCCGCACAGCCCAATAAATTACCCACGGTTTAACGCTTTTTCCTCTTTCGCAATCAGAGAAAAACTTGCCCAGCTGCCCAGCGCAATCACTTAGTAATTTTCCGGGCGAAAGTTCGTTGCAAAAACAACGGATAGAAAAAATTTCATTTGGAAACTTACTTTTGTCATTCCGACGCCAATTACATAAACTCGACACTTGCCCATTTTGCTTGGATTTATTAAAAACACTGGTTCACAACGAGATAACTAAATAAAAACAAATTCGTCTAACAAATCACCGAATCACTGGACTGCGGACGCAACTTATTCCCCCGAGAATCACTGTGCGAATGATGACATTTCGCAGTATAACAGAAACACAAATTCGCTTAAAAATCCAAGGACAGGCGGAAACGGAACGAAGAGCGATTACATTTTAGGGGTGCCAGCACCAAATTATTTACTGGTTTTACTGCAGTTTTCGTTAAACAAAGCTAGGCAATGAAACTGTTATAACGCATACGTCACAACCTTTTAACGTAAATTAAAATTTTCTTTTAGTTTTTCACTATTCGGAAAATCATTTTCTTTTAATTCTTCATGCTATAAATAGGTAAAGCTGAACAATCGATTAAAAATAATTGCAAGTCAAACATTTTTGAAAAAGAAGCAGAACGGGAATTAACGTTAATACGGCTGGTTATCCTTATCTCAGCGCATAAAATATTGTCAATAAGAGGAATTATCAACGTGATTGAGCATTTTGGAAATTTAGCATTTAAGGTACACAAAAGTTAGTTGCAATGAATGCAATGGCCGGGAAGCTGATTTAATTATCTTTCTAATTCACAATAAAGTACATTTGGACTACACATACCTATGAACAGTCTTAGATAACAGAAAAAAAAGAACAATTTAAAATTGTTTATTTAGCAATATTCAAATTATGTACTTATCTTTTACAGGTCTAGAAAATAAATTAAAATCTTTAAAAAGCTTGTTTTTTTTATTATCAGAGGTTAAATGTTAAGTTGTTATATGTACTAGGTATTAAAAATATCAGCATTCGTTCATTGATACTCAAGCAAACAAGTTGTGTCTACAGTTGAGGGCCGCAATATTTTTACTTTAGTTATTTCGTTGTTTGCAAATTATTGTTTTAAATAATTCTATATAAAAATGGTGAGGTATGCTGTTTATGTGATAGGAGTCGGAATGACCAAAGTAAGTTATCTTATAAAGAACACGTAGCAATTGATCAATTTTATCTACTATTTACCTTTGATCTACTATCATAATTTTGTTACTTCTTTTTAAGTTTGAGAAACCCGGTCGTCGTGTAGACGTTTGCTACCCGGACATGGTTAAGGAGGCAGTCACGAAATCCCTAAATGATGCGAAAATCAACTACACTGAAGTAGATCAGGTTTGCGTTGGTCATGTCTATGGAGACTCAACTTGCGGGCAACGTGCCATTTACGAAATAGGCATGACTGGGATCCCTATCTACAACATAAACAACCTCTGTGCCACAGGGTCAAGTGCCCTTTTCCTGGCGAAGCAACTCGTTGAATCGGGAAACAATGAATGCGTCCTTGCCGTAGGTTTTGAGAAAATGGAAAAGGGACCCTGGGCTCCAAAGGTAAGAACTATCGGTATTTGGGAAATATTTATTTTTATCGTGATCTTCATTCAGTTCTTCGATAGAGCTGATCCCCTTGAGAAACATGTTGAAGCAATGAAAAAACTCTACAACTGGACGGAAGCACCTTTACCTGCGCAATTGTTCGGAAACGCTGGCGAGGAACACATGAAGAAGTATGGAACTAAGCCAGAACACTTCGCTAAAATCGGCTATAAAAATCATAAACATTCCGTAAACAATCCGTAAGAAATTTCAAAAAATTTACAATTCACTCTAGAGTCTATTTATGATTCTTTGACCTGCTAGATACTCCCAGTTCCAAGAAGAATACTCTCTAGAGCAAATCAAGAACTCTGCAAACATCCACGGAGTCTTAACAAAATTGCAGTGCTGCCCAACGAGCGATGGATCTGCAGCTGCGATCCTTGCTTCAGGGGATTTCGTAAGAAGACACGGTCTAGAAGCTCAGGCTGTTGAGATAGTCGGGATGGAGATGGCCACTGATTTTCCTTCAACGTTTAAGGTAATAACTTTAAAATCCTACACTTTTTAAAAAAAAAATCTTAATTGTTGCGTTTCCAGGATAAGAGTGCAATGAAAATCGTTGGTTACGACCTCACAAAAGCAGCTACTGAAAAACTATTCGCGAAAACAAATTACAAGCCGCAGGATGTTGATGTCGTTGAGCTGCACGACTGTTTCTCAACGAACGAGTTGATCACCTACGAAGCCCTGGGGCTCTGCGAGCCGGGAAAAGCCGGTGAAATGATCGACCGCAACGACAACACCTACGGCGGAAAGTACGTGATCAACCCCAGCGGGGGGCTCATCTCCAAAGGGCATCCTCTGGGAGCAACAGGATTGGCGCAGTGCTCGGAGTTGGTGTGGCAGTTGCGAGGTGAAGCCGATAAAAGGCAGGTGCCCAACGCCAAGTTGGCCCTTCAGCACAACCTTGGGCTGGGCGGTGCTGTGGTCATCGCTCTTTATCGGTTAGCTTATTTTGGTTAAAATTAAGGTCCAATCCAAGAAATGAAAAAATTGTAACTATTAAAGAAAACGTTGGCTCCAATACCACTATAAAAAACAAGCTTTATACAATATTATTTCAATAAGGACGAAATTAAAATATTCCACTAATTTTTTATATTGCTTATCAAAAATAAAGATTGATATTTGCAACGTTGAAGCTAACTCACGAATTTTGGACATAACAAAAAAAAAAAATCATCCCTGTAGTAACACGATTATTTCAAGACAAAATAAGATTATATTATATAAAAACATTTATTTTACTTTATGTAAGACTGACTACTTTTACTTTCCTTGTAAAAACATAATGCATAATTTTTTACAAGCTGTAAGTATATCTTTAGCTAAGTACGCAAAAGCTGAATCATCTAATTATAGACTTCCACATGTTTTTTAAAAAGACAATTGATTATCACAAAGATTTGACATACTAGTGCTAATTCAGTCTGCGAAACCGCAAGTGACTTGCAGTTTTTTTTTTAATTACTTTTTATAAAATATACGATAAGATATTTGAACTCGAGGGGTTAACTAAGAGCATAAAATAATGTCTAGCACACGCAATTCAAAATTCATAAATTTTTTGAACTTTACATAAATGCGGGGCTATTTATCTATTTCCAGGCAGCAATCTTGTTATGGAAATGCTATCATAAAGTAAAGCTGTTTTTTGGGTTGAATCGGTAGTGCTTTTAATGGAACGTGACTCCCGTGTGTTCATTCTATAACAATTAATTCTATGAGTAAATCAAACACCAAACCATTGATTAAAAAAACGCAGGCTTATCAAATGAATTCCCGTACGCGACTTTCAGACAGATTCGAATCGGAAGACGATCAGTGAGAATAAGATCGGTCTAATGCTCATAAATACCGGCGGTGAGTCGACGATTTCTTTAAGATTGTATCTAAGTGTTTAGCTTCTGCACAGAGCATGATCATAATTTTGCCGACTATCTCGCGCACGTGTAATGAAATTGCCGGAAAATTCATTTGGGCTCTTCATTTCAGTCTTCAGTTGAGCACGGGGGCTCACAGAAATCAGACGGGCTAGCCGAGTAGTTCTGTAAAGTAACGATCTTTGGATTGGAAAGATCGAAAAACTTAAATATAATTCCTAAAATACAGTCTGAATTAATCTATAAAATTTTTCGTACGTTTAATGTGTATTGAATATTAAATTTTACCGATTTTAAAAGTGATCGTGTCGATCGTTTCGATATTTTGAGGTATGACGATCGTATGGAAAACTATATTAAAATATTTTTTATTACCAAATAGCGGTGAATCGACCGCGGAAAGTATTTAATTTCACGTTTCTTTGTTTAAATAAAAACATGTGGTTCACGGAAGGTTTATGTTTATGAGAAGTGTATCGATAACATTTTTGCATTATCGTAATGCGTTGTACTTACGGTGCAAATTGAAAGTTATGCAACATTTAACTCAGAACACTTGTACAAATGTTTAAAGAAACATTTTCAAGTAAGCTTTATTCCATATATGCGATGAGGACATTACGATTCCAGGGATCAAACTAATTGATCTTAATTTTGTACATTCGAGTAGGATTTCAAGCGCATTAAGGTCATTCCAAGTATCTTTAGCAGACAGTCTAACCGACACGCGGCGTGTTCTAAAACGTTCTCTCATTTGGACGTAAAAAACAGGCTATTTTTACTGCACATTAAATGACTCAATGTAACGCTGAAAATGCTCAGGTCATTAACTGATAGACGGTGCAAATTGATGTTGCTGATAGCTTTATTCGCCGGCCTCAATGTTTTCATTCAAAAACCGTTCTGTAGAGAAAGGATTAATGTGTTTTAGGTATTGCATAATTTTTACTATTTGCGTTGATTTCAAAGTCAGACATTGCATACAAACAATAATTACGCTAACATTTCGTCTGAAGATTGTCGACAACAATTTTAAGAATGGGCTCTCACGATCAACAAAAAATCAACAAAAAATGCGTATTGCTAAATAGGAACAGAAAGTATTTTTGAAAGTACGACGAGTCGTAGAACAGAGACAATTTATTTTTAATCAATCAAGCCACCCAGAACATGATATCACTTAGTCTTGTATTGTGCTCTGATATTATTTTCTTTAGGTACAACTTGTTATTTATGGCTTCAGTTATCGTATTTTCGAAAATCATTTATTAATTTATTGAACTGAACTATCTAGTCTTATTTTTCCCTTATTGATTTATTCATTTTTGAATTAAAAACTCTAAATTTTCAGTTAAAATGGCCTCGAGTTATATTGCAATAATTCTAATTGCAATTATAACGACTACAGAAAGCTATCAAATTCTTGGACTATTCCCGCATCCAGGCATTAGCCACTTTCGTTTCTTCCACCCGATCCTTCGAGGTCTGGCAGAAGCAGGTCATGATGTAACCGTGATCAGTCATTTTCCAGATAAGAGTCCACCGGCACACTACCGCGATCTTCCACTAGAAGAAACCAACACTCTCACCGATTCCGTTGATCTAAAGGTAAGAAAACTCTTGAGAACCTGCAATTATTCTTTCTCTGCGATCTTGCAAGTCTTGCGGTCAGAGACCTCAATAAAACGACTATTGGCCATTAGAATTTTCCACGGTAACTCGTTTGATCGCAGGAGAATATGTAGCAACATCAGCAAGAACTAAGATCATTTACAATTTTTTTTTTTTAATAGATATACTTGTGTCTCCTCTCGTGATCTAATTATGTGATGTAATCTTAATTTCTAGATATTCGATAATCGACGATTCTACGGACATTTCAAAGAGTTCTTCTTGCTGAATGAATGGGGAAAGAATGCTTGCGAGACGACTCTTAAATCGAAGGCTCTTGCAACGATCCTCAAGCAGACAAGGCGATATGATGTGATTTTAACGGAGCAGTTCAACTCCGACTGTATGAGCGGAGTAGCCTATATTTTAAAGGCCCCAGTGATTGGAATGAGCAGTTGCGCTCTAATGCCCTGGCATTATGATAGAGTTGGAAATCCTGCCAATCCATCATACATTCCAGCACTCTTTATGGGACAATCCGAAGAAATGGGATTTTTCAGTAGAGTGGGTAACTGGATTACTTTCCATGGACTTAAATTGTTATACCAGTAAAAGATCCTTTTTTTGTGTATATTATGCAGGCTGCTAAATCATTTTTTCAGACAATATTCAGAAAAAATCGCTACGGACCTCATTCGCAAAAAATTTGGTAATGACATTCCTGATGCAGGGATTTTAGCAAAGGAAACAAGTCTTTTGTTTGTGAACCAACACTATTCCCTTAGTGGAGCGAAGCCACTGTCTCCGGCGGTTATAGAACTTGGAGGGATTCATATCCAGAAATCGAAACCTTTAGATGTGGTAAGATTCATCATTTTTATTCCCCTAAACCAAAAGGCCTAAAAGTACAAGGTCTTTTGAATAATAGGTACATAAAAAAATAAAGTAACTTTAGAACATTATTAAACTAAACGAAATACAAAAATTGCTTTATTGAGTACCTCTTTCCTTTTTAGGATATTCAACGAATCCTTGACAACGCTGAACATGGGGCCATCTACATCAGTTGGGGCTCAATGATTCGTGCAGAAAGTCTACCAATTGAGAAACGTGATGGCATCCTAAAAGCAATGGGTCGCTTAAAACAAGTCGTCTTATGGAAGTGGGAAAATGACACCCTCCCAAAGCAACCCAAAAATGTTTACATCAGAAAATGGATGCAGCAAAGGGAAATTCTTTGCCATCCAAATGTGAAGGTGTTCATGAGCCACGGAGGACTGATGGGAACTTCAGAAGCAGTTTACTGCGGAGTTCCAACAATTTTGACTCCAATGTACGGTGACCAGTTCCTCAATGCTGCAGCGATGGTCCACAGAGGTGCAGGACACTTGCTGCGGTATGAAGATATTGCTGAAAACACTGTCTTCAAAGCGGTTAAAAAAGCCTTGGAACAAAAGTAAAAAATATTTTCTCGTTCATGTTCTAGTTTATTAAACAAAAATTGTTACTTTATTTCAGGACTCAAGACAACGCAAAAACGATTCAATACTCCTTCCGAAACAGACCCAAGAAAGCGTTGGAGACCGCTGTCTGGTGGGTGGAGCATGTTGCAAGGACTGAAGGGGTTCCCTTGTTGAAATCGACTTCAGTATATCTTCCTTGGTATTCCTATTATTGTTTAGACATATACTTCTTTTTCATCTGCATTATCCTCGGCTTAGTCGGCTTTTGGCTTTGGATAATACGGATATTATTCGGAAAGAAAACACCAAAAGATAAAGTTAAGAAACATTGATCTTCACTATTTTCGTGATATTATATATTAGACTTTTAGACATCTAAAAATTGTACCTGCAATTTTACTATAAAGACAAATTTAATAAAATTATTAGATCATTGATATGTGTATATTTTTAAATGTTTCGGAAGAAACTATAAAGCTTAAATAATTTTGACATGACTATTTCTCACATTAAAGAATTTAAAGGTCATAACTGGTCACCAAAAATTCGAGTTAAAATACTTCATGATTCGAACCGAACGAAGGTAAAAGATTTTTTCTCCAGTATTTAAGAAAAAAAAATAAATATTCATAATAAAAAATTTAATTGGTTATTCCCCCTTAGAATAAGTTATTTTTTTAGTTTTTTTACAATAGCTTAGAAATAATCACATTTTTTTTCGGTTTGCACCGATTACATTATGACTTAAAAATGCAATTTTTCCTCTAGCTTAAATTAAACCCAGCGTTAAAAAACAAATTCATAATAAATAAATATTAAGAAACTTTACTTTTCTTTTGAGTATTTGTAGCATTTTTGTGAGCAAATAAACGTCTTGCAATATAATAACACACAAACTTTGCAATATAATAGCATGCAAAAATAAATAGGACAATAACCGCGTAAGTATCAAATGAATACTCAATATACCACGGTAATTCTATCGATGGCGCTTTAAGTAAAGGTAAACCTTTCATTTTCGCGACGTGTTCGACCCACCAAATTGCTGTTTCCAATGGCTTCTGAGGGCGATCTCTGTAGAAAGATGAAACCCTTTGAGCATTTTCCCATGTGCTGAAAAATACGAATTATAGTAAGAATGATTAAACATGAATTTAATAATTTTAATAGCAGCTAATTTTTCAATTTTCTAATATATTTTTCTTCCATTCGGGAGAAGATAAAAATACGCTAGAGAAAGATCTGCATAATTTTCAACTTTATCAACCTGCAACCTGAATCTAATGTAATTTATGACAATCCACCAAAGGTGGTCTCAACACGTTGCAATGATCGATCGTTTATATATTAACTTCTATGTACATATGCATGCGTATGGTAGCAAAATAAATTAAAAACCATATATTTTCTTGTTAATCGTCTCAGTAAGAAGCATTGATGATAATAAGTAGTAATTATGTTTTACGATAGCCTTAATTGAAATTTTATTGGGCATTAGCAGATAAATAACACATTAAAAGTTCGATAATTACTATGATTAATATTTTTTTGAAATGGCTTGTTAGTTTGTTACATATTGAAATTTTGTCGTACGATTTAATATGGTCAACTAAGAGAATCGGTGATAAAATAATTTGGTCATTTACATGGGAAGTTTGATAATCATTTCGATAAGTCAATTCTATCTCGTTATATGTATGCTAATTCTATATCTGTTAAATTTTTCATGTTTTCAGTATGATACATTACACTACAGTGGTATACTACATATGTATATGCATAAATTAATAATATTAGATTTACTATGCATTGTAAATTCCTTAAAAGGAAAGGAGATAGTAATATGAAATTATTTATGGAATGGTTAATTACTTACCTTTTCTGGAGTGCCTGCTTAATTGCACTATACACAGCATCTTCAGTGATCTCTTTAAAAGGCAGTAGAACACCCATTCCTCGTTGCACTAAGGCAGCTGCATTCAAGAACTGGTCCCCGAGCATTGGGGTTACAACGACTGGCACTCCGCAGTAAGCGGCCTCGGAGCTCCCCAGCAGCCCCCCATGACTCATGAAGACCTTAACATTCGGATGGCAAAGTATTTCCTTCTGCGGCATCCACGTTCTCACATGGACGTTTTTCGGTTGATTGGGAATCGTTTCATTTTCCCATTTCCACAAAACGACGTGCTCGAAGCGGCCGAGTGCTTTCAGAATGGCCTCCCGCTTTTCTTCTGGGAGCGTGGAGGCCCGCAAAAGGGAGCCCCAACTGATATAAATTACCCCGTTCTTCGCGGCGTCAAGTATCCGCTTGATTTCCTGAAAGATTCATAAAGAGTTATAAAATTAGATAAGGTTTGACGTCGGGGCGGTGCGATGCTCGAAACGTGCAGCCTATATTCAGTCAATTGTGTGCAGATTGCGTGACCAGAATTTTTAGGCGGGAGCGCTTTGTTCCTCAAACTGATTACATATTATTTTATCGCCATTGAGACTTTAATGAAAGCGATTACACGGTGAGCCAGTCATTTCTTACAGTATTCATTAAGCCGTTTTAAGATTGATGTTGAAGAAAAAGAGTAGACTCTTACCGGATGCAACGGCTGGAACTCTTGAATATGCAGACCCCCCAGTTCTATTACGGCTGGTGTTAGAGGCTTGACTCCACTTAGTGAATAGTGCTGATTTACTAGAACTATGCTAACATTTGACTCAAGATCACGGACATCTGGAAATGAGTCTCCAAAGTGATTCTTCAGTAGACGATTTGTTTTTGGTTGCGTCCAATACCTAAAAATTATTATTTATTATTAATTTATTTATTTACATATTTAGTTCATAATTTTGAGCATTTTTGTCGATGTCTTTTTTATATTTAGATTTTTTTTAGTTAAAAATGTAGAAGTACATATGTAATAATTTAAAAATAGATATAATTTTTTATTTTAAAAAATGCCATTTTACTCACCTATAGAGCAAATTAATAGAATGAAAATATAAAAAGTTCCTGACACGATCCAAAAATCCAATTTCTTGTGAAAGTGGTAAAAATATAGTCGGAATGTATGATGTTAGATAAGGAGTGCCCATTCTTTTGTAGTGCCATGGTAAAAGGGCGCAGCTACTTAATCCAATCACCGGGGCGTTCAATTTATGTGCAACACCCATAACACAATCATTATTAAATTGCTCCACAATTACGATTCCAAAAGGTTTCGGTGGATTTAAAATTTTCTTAAGGGCATCTGAGTTCAGAAGGGCTTCACAAGCCATTAGACCCAAACCATGGATCATAAAATAATCCCTGAAGTAGGTATAATGCCCTTGCATGAAGATCTGAAAAACGAAGTTATTGACAGATTAACTACGAAACAAATTAAAGTCTCTCTGCCAATTAATGTTAATTTATTTAAAGTCGTGTTAGTTAGCACAGTTCTAAAAAAAATATTTAGTCGTTTATCGTACCCCTTAGGTTAATGTTGTTTGTTACATCAGACAAAATGATTCTTTAATTATTTAAACCAATAAATCAAGATAATTAATTAAACCCTAATTCCCTACAACTAGACAAAACAATCTCAATAATTCACCTGTAGATCAAAGAAATCACGGAGAGCATCCATTCCGGTTAACTTGAGATGAGTATAATTTGCAACTAGACCCTTTCCTGGAAAGTAGCTAACTACAGTGACATCATGTCCAGCTTTTGCTAGACCTCTCATTATAGGGTCAAAGAAGTGTTCATGGCTAAGACCTGGATGCGGAAATATTCCTATCACTCTCAGTCGATCATCGCGTCCAGAAATCGTGATGATGCACAGTGCAAGAATTGTTACGATCGGTAATTTCATATCTCCTTCTATTTTTTAAACCTCAATGAGATCTGATAGCTCGTCCTGTAAAGTAACGCTGTAAAATTGAATTGCAAATTTAAGCTACTTAATTTAATTTATTTATATATTTAAGTTATTCTCCCATATAAACAGATCATGGATTTGATGGCAATTAATTCTTCGTTGGGGACAACCGATCGACACGACAAGGCCTTGGAATTGATACAGATAATCATAGAGTACATGCCGCTAAATTGGCTACCGAGTGTCTTACGGCATACACTAAGCACTACCTTCGCCTAGGAACAATGGATCTGGAGCAAATGTGGAGCTTACTCTGATCTATGGCTAACGACCATCGTCTAGGTATCTTTAACAGGGAAAGGTAAGGTGCCTTTCAAACGAAACGGAAAGGCAATTTTTTGTTTAAATAATTGGTGTCTTATATGATAAAAATTTTAAGTAATTAAATTTAAAAAAATTTAACATACAAAATATCTTGAAAAATTGCTTTATAAACAAATATATTTTACCAAAAATTGTTTAAAGAGTGAAATCGATTAAAATAACTCTTTTTTTATTTGCTCCAATTTAAAGCCCTATAAAAATCGCCGCAAAAAATTACCCCAAAAAAGTGTCGACAAAAATTAAAATGTTGCAAGGAGTTAAAAATATAAAATTCTTAACCGAAAACCTATGTCGTGATGTTCATCAAACAAAACAAGTTAAAATTACACAAGGTTAATAGAGATCTTCTCATAATCCATGCGGGATTGTTGTTGGGTGTAGAAAATATTTTTAATTAACAAAATGGAAAATATGATTAAAATAAAATGTATGTATTCTTGCCAAAATAGTTTTACCTTTACTTTAAATAAAATTAAAAAATTACTTTTCAACTTTGTCTTGGTTTTCCTTGGTATATTTCTGCAGGTAATACTTTTAGTATGAAAACAATAACAAAATGTACAGTACTTAATTTGCAAAAGTTCAAAATCGTGACATTAATTATAAATCATACCTCTCCCAAGACGACGCCTCTATCTTAAAGATACATCCGCACCAGAAACTAATATTTTGCTCTGCTCACTATTCATAAAACTAATCAATCATCTATTTAATACAAATTAATTTAATTTAATTTCACTTTTTCACTAATTTTACAATTCCAATATTATTTTATTTATCATTTTAACACCTTAGCTTAATTCTTGTTAATCACATCAGACTACGACCGTTCTCTAAGGAGCTCAAATCGCAAATAAGGTGTTTAGCTCTAAAGAATCTTTCTCACTGCTCCGAAGTCTTGAACTTCAGCCCCTTGCCAGATATTCTTTCCTTCCCAAACTAAAGCATACCTACAAGTTTGCAATAGTGGCTTAAATATATAAGGCGCCTATGATGCTGATTTACATAACAAAATTATGCAAGCAATGTTGGCCAACAAATTTTGCTGTTTGTTATTGTTTAATTAGAGATAATTTGCATGAATTACTGGAGAAACAACTGATTTTATTTAAATTATTACGTTAAAAATTTCCCACGAAGCCTCCAACTGAACTGCATTAGTTTTAAAGAATTTATTTCCAAGAATTATACATCTTAAGTTAAGAGCAGAAATTGGCAGCATATATTGTTTCAAAGTTTAGCTGTGTATTCTATTCAAGGAAAAAACTATGTAATTTTTATAAAAAATTACTATGTCATAAAAACAACAATGCGGATAATTTGAGTTTTTTTGTAAAAATTAATTCTCTCTTCATCTGTCCGGTTATTTGGTTGGGAAATACATACATATAATAGATAAAATTAATTTCACGTGAGTTTTTTTAACAGATTATCATTTTTTGCAAAGTCAAGATATATGTAACTTTATGATTAATTCTTTCCGGTGTTTAACACGGCGTGTTTAGTAATTTGAACTTAAATCAGAACATTTTAGGAATTAAAGTCTTATTGTTAGTCTGCGTTACTTTGGCCTGTAAACATTTATTAAATTCTTTTATTTAACTTACACTACGTGTCGTCAAATCTTGCAATGCAAAATTTTTATACTTAGACTTTACCAAACTCAATGAAATTTGGCAAACATGTATAACTTCGGTGACAATATAAGTTAGTGGTGTAAAAGAATTTAAAAATTTTTTTTTTTTTTTATAAATACTTGTATTTTATTTGTATAATGATTCTTTAGTGAGAGAATAATCAAAATAATTAGACAATCAAAAGATAGAACACTTAAATTTCCTGGTCTTGATTTTTTAAATGTGTTCTGCAAAGTACATATTTTACTTACTTATTATCATGAAAAGAAAAATTCAAATTTTGGAGAAAATATTATTTAAAATAAAGTAAGCCATAAATGGCAGTTATAATATTAAATTAGTATTCTTAAATTTATGAAATTTATGACTATATTCATGAGGTTGGCCAATTAACACGATTCAACTGTTCCCTTTTAATTTTATGTAACATCTGAACAACGGTCATTGAATAATTTTTATGAAGGGGAAGATAAGCCGGTTCATGTCTTATTTGTGAACCAGATAATGTGTCTCTCAAATTATAGCCAGTTCTTATAGGTTTCATTGGTAAACCCACTCTATTAAGTTCGTCTTTTATAGATTTTCCTCCTTTCATAACCATTTTTTGAGAGTCTGTGCTGGCTGAGCAACATCCCTCGTAAGGGAAGTTATTTGTAGTTGAATTTGGAGCCTCAGAAAAGTTAAATATTCGCTGTATTGCACATTTCTTCAAAGCAGTACTTTTACGCTTCTCGGTTCTTTTGGTTGATTGAGGCTTTTCCACTGAGTTGGTGCTCTCCTTCTTTGATTTCTGAGCATCTTTAGCTCCTGCTGCCTTTCCTAGATTCTTTTTATGCCCCATCAGGACACTGGGCCGTTTTACAACCTTAAGAGAAGGTGCATCGTATGGCGATACAAAGTTCGTGTAATCTCTTTGTTTTTTCTTCAACGGTGGATATAGTTCAATAGTAACACCTTCGGTATTCATTTGATATTTCAAATGAACTCTAAAAAGCAAAATATGGTAATAAATAGTTGTTGTTTTCGGACAGAATAGTTACTCGAACTTGATACGTACGTATATTTGCCGAAGTTAAAATTATGCCTTCCCCTTTGGGAATGGGCACCCAAAATTAGTATATGAGGTTGACCTGCGTTAATTAACATTAGAAATATTTTAAATTGAAAAAAAAAATTTGAGTTGGATATTTCTCAATTTTGATGCAGTTATCAAAGCATACTTTTTACAAAATTGTATATTTAATTAAATTTGAAGTCAGTATTAAAATGCTTGCCTTGATGTTTTTAGAAAAGGCAGAGTAACGAATATTTTACTATTATAAGACCAATTTATACCAATTTTGGTGCATTCTCGTGTTTTGAGATAAGTATAAAAATACGCCCATTCTATTGCATTAAAAAGCCATTATTAAGTGAGATTTATTAATTTTTTCGCTTTGTTAGTTTTTTTACGTGAAATTTCATCTTTTTTCAAACAACTCGGACTCGACCCTTTACCATTAAAAGTATCCTTGTATTATTAGTTAGTCTAGCTCTTAGAATATATTCAAAGGTCTAGCTACACAGTCTAAAGCTAATTATTCGTTGCCGTTGCCTTGTATTGCAATTCTTTTGCATAATTCGCCGCGGTTAATTAACGCGTTTAAGCAGACAACGGTAACTATCAAAACCAAGATTTTGCGATGCTTTTATAAGTAGCTTTGCGTTGTGATCGCAAGCGCATTTAATTCTTAATTGAAATGAATAGCGTGAAGGCATGCTTATTTTATAATTGTGTATTTTAAAAATCCGGCAGTTTTAACTGGATAAAATCAAAACAGGAGGAATGAAAGAAATAAATGGAAATACAAACTTTATTGTTTTATTGCGTCTAAAACAAAAGTGTCTCACAATTGTCCCAAATTCTATTTGGCGTATGTTGATTTTAATTTATAATTTTTATCCATCCGCATTTAAATTCGAAGGAACAAACATGTATTTTCGGGCTAAGTTTTGTTTATCAATAAATTCACTGCAGGCGTTCGAATATCGTAGTTACATTAGTTTCGCATTCGAATCCGCAGTACGAAACAGTAGTAACAAAAAAGATCGTCGTCGTTCGTCGTGTGTGGTCCACAGCAATAATTATTAGTTCTGTACAAAGTTGTATTCTGTAGCTACACAGAGATGTTTTGTAGGAAAGAGAAGTTTTTTTTTCTTTAATTTGAAATACGATAAATGCTATCTGAGCGATCCCAGAAATTTTATATATTTTCTATTTAAATTAGATAATTTTCGATATGGGCCTAGTTCTGCTTTTCAGGAAATCACACCTTCCTCTTTCCTTTGCTCTTCCTCGAATCATAAGAGTCTGCTGATCCAGAGCTTAAAATACCTTGAAAAAGAAAAATAGCATTAAAATTTTATCAGTTCTTAAGATAATCTGTAGATTGGCTGGCGTATCAAAAACAAAAAAGGATTGAGAGAAACCTTTTTCTGCCGTTTCCATAACGCTCCAAAATGTTTTTACTCGTGAAAATTTCCTCGACGATTCTTCATGCATCGCACGTAAACAAAAATTAAATGATTTTAAATTATGAATCTTCCAGCAAAACTAAGCATAAACTAATTTGGAAGGAAGCTGTGTAATGTGGCGAGCCGTTCTTTAACCGTGTTCATGTGTTTATGTTAAATTCTTATTTACATCAGGATCAAATAGAAAAATATTTAATTCTTAAAAAAACGTGAAGCCACTCACACAAGTTCATGAACTGAAACATCTTTACTTCAAATGATTGCACAGAAATTATACATTAATTGCAGAAAAATATTAATTACTATTGAAGAAGTATGCCAATTGCATGAAGTAATTATGCAAAATTGGTCCAATAACACCAAGCGTATAAAAGTTAGTAAGCGATAAAATACAAAATTGGTGATGAATTCAAACTAAAGGGGGAACTGAATGTAAAAATATATTTAATCAAAAATATTTGCAATAAACATAAAACAGGACTAGACTAATATTTACAAAGAATGAGAGAGCGTGAATGTTTTAAGTTAAGCAAGCGATGAAAATCATCCCAATTACCAATCTGAAAAATTATCATCGGAGTCAGAGTAACAACTACCTTTGGATTTTTTATTCCTATCTGTACTGTTCGGGGGTGGTGGGGAGTATGGCTTATATGGTCTACTACGCTCCCTATCTCGATCCCGATCACGGTCACGGCTACCGTATCCGCCGCCGGTGTTCCCTCCACCAGGACGTCCTCCTGGACTTGGCGGTGGACTGAAATCCGTTTCTGTGTCGTAATTCGACATGATGTCCGTCGTATAATTGTATCTACTGTCTGGCGAATATCTACCATTTTCTGGCGTGTACCTATTTCTTTCATCTACTAAACTAGGTGAATATCTATCAGGCGGCGGCGGGGGTGGGGGTGACATTAGCCTCCCTAGGGGCGGTGGACGCATTTCACCTGGCGGCATAAATGGTGGCGGCATTGGCATAAAGGGATGCGGGGGACCCATAAATGGTGGAGGGGGAAGAAATGGCAGCGGCGGCGGTAGACCTCCTAATAGTGGAGAACTTGGTGACTCCATGTGAACTGGTGACGGCACGTTGTTCACATCATTTTGTATACCTTCGGTGCTGTTTGGTACCCCTGAAACCAATACAATACTTAGAGGGGAGCTCTAAATACACTACCAGGACAACTTACGATTTTGTGAATTGACATCATTTCCAGCGGGATTCCCAGCTAAAGAAGTTAACTTTCGTCTTAAGGCAGTTGCTTCAGTTCGTGCCTCTTCCATTTTACGCTCTGATTGTCTTGCAGCTAGCCATGTTTCATGGGCTCGATTTTCGAGATTTGCTATTTGAGCCTTATGCGTTGCAGCTTGAGCCTCTATTTCAGCCCGCAGCGAGTCATTTTGTGATCTGAGTGAAAATAAAATTTATTAATAAATTTTAAATTATAAAAAAATTAATTTTTATACTTTAGGAATTGGATTTCATCTTGCATATGCTGTACTCGCTCCACCGTACTGCTCGTCTCCCCTTGTTGCTTAAGCCATAAGGCATCCTTTAAGCTCAGCTCTCTGAAATACATTTAAAAAAAATAAAGATTTCAATTTTATTATTCGATAAATTACTTTTGCAGTTGCGTCTCTTTTTCCTTAAAGTAACTTGAGAGGACTTCTAAACGAGTTTTAGCCTCAACCTTTTCTTTTTCAGATTGATTATGTTCCTGTTTTAAACGGGACACTTCTTCGCTAATAATTGAAACATGATCTTCTAATAATTTTCTAGCATCAATTTCCCCTTCCAGTCGTTCTTTTAACGAATCCCTTTCGCGCCTTGTTGCCAAAAGATCAGTCTTTAAATTTACAGCATCCAACAACTCTTTGATGTTGAATTTTGTGCTGTTTTTAACACCATTAAGACATTCCTCCAACACCTAGTGTGAATTAAGGGTAAAAAACGTTTTATAATTTTTTGAAACTAATATTTACCTGAACTCTAGCCTCGCTAGTCTGCAGCTTCCGCTGCATTTCAGTGTACTTCTCTTTCAACGCAGACATATCTTTACCGATTGCGGTAATTGCTGCACGTTTATCTTCTTCCGCCTTTGCCAATTGTTCCTCCATTTTTTGTCGCAATTCTTCAAGTTCTGCTTCAACTTGAGCCTTGTCTTTCTGTAAGTCCTCCTTTTCCTGTTTTAATTCCTTAACCTCCTCATCGAACCTAGCCCCCTGGTTAGCTATTATAAGTTGCAACTCGCTGTTTTCTCGACTCTTTTCCGCCAAAGTAGTGTTGATTTGAATTATTGTGTCTATTAAAATAGAATGATAGAATGATGAAAAATTCAAAATACAAGGGTAAAAATTATAATTAGTACTTTGTTGTTCGTTGAGCTGTTTCTGTAACTCCTCAACGCTGCTTATAATTGACTCATCACCGCTTTGATTGTTTAACAGCTCCGACACAATTTTGTTAAGCTCAAGTCCTGCTTCAGCTGCATTTTCTAATTCCTGTAAAACAATTTTTTAAATAATAGGCATTTTAAATATTTTTTCTATTAATACCTTCTCTAGAGAGGTGACGTGCTCCTGCAACCTCATTCTCGCCTCTTCGCTATCTTGAAGATCTCTTTTAAGGGCAATTACCATATCATTCGAACCGAAAGAATTATCTTCAATGCTAGTTAATTTATTTCGAGTTTCAATCAGATCATGCTTCAAAATCGCAGATTCCTTGGTCGTTGCAAGCAAGCTCCTTTCAACAATGTTAAGTTTCGATATGAGGACTCCTTCTTTTCGGCTATGGCAGATGCAATAGTATCCAAAAACGAATAGCAACGTTGTAAAAGCTGCTATTAGTAAGCAAGCCAGAAGATCAAC